>JAKIRU010000001.1:0-730484 GCA_022577715.1 Wickerhamiella alocasiicola
AAGACTGGTAGCCAGTTCGAGAAATCTAAGGAATCAGGTTCTGTATCAGGTTCTGATAATAACTACTCTCCAACAGAGACCGCTGCTAATTCTAATTACTAGCTCGATCGCGTTAGCGTTGAGAGCTTGTCGCTATAGATATTTATTATATATTATTTACCCCTCAAAACTGGTATTTACTAGCCAACCGAGTGGTACTGGGACCATTGCAATTAATTAGCCAGCATTGCCACCCATATAACGGGATTCAATAGATATAGCTGAGCTGCAGGTCCTTGTGCATATTCCTGCATTGGACTACATATTTAGTCAGCGCGGTGTACCCCATTATATGTATTTTACCCCACAATCGGTGGCTCTGTCAGCCAGATTAGTATTCAACCAAAGTAACAGTTGAACATGCCATATACCAAAACCGATCCGCCTATTTACTATGAGTCCAAGGGGCAAGGACCAGCAATCATTTGGAGTCACGGCATGATGATGGATCATGACATGTTCGAGGCTCAAGTTGACTACTTCAGCAAAAGTTATCAATGCATCACATGGGATGAACGTGGTCATGGGAAAACGGCCCAGGATCATTGTGAGCCCTTTACTTATTATGACTCGGCTGGTGACGTGATGGCCATTCTTGACGACCTGCACGTCGATGAGGCGATACTCGCGGGAATGTCTCAAGGTGGCTACCTTAGTCTTCGTGCGGCGCTCAAGTATCCTAGCCGGGTTAAAGCACTGATTTTGATCGGTACTCAGGCGGCGCTGGAGCCACCAGAGGTTCTAGCTCGCTACGACACCGTATTGGCACCATCTCTCCAAGCAGGACACTTGACTGAAGAGTTTATGGATTGGCGTATAAGCATTTTCGAGGACCCTTCAAATCCCGGACAAGAGTTTTGGAAGAACAAGTGGCGAGAAGCAAAGATGCATAGCGTTGTTACTGCTTTCAAGTGCCTAACATCCAGAGACGATATCAGTGACAAAATGCCCAAAATCACTGCTCCCGCAATTGTTATTCATGGTAACGAAGACAAGGGCGTGCCTCTTGAGAAAGGGGAAGAACTGCATCGGGGACTGCCTAATTCGACATTGGTTCGGATCGAAGGCCATCGCCATGCGCCCAATATGACAGCCCCAAATGAGACAAATGCAAGCATCGAACGGTTTCTGAATGGGCTGAGCCTTAACTAGGTAATCGTACATAATGGTCTAAATCATTGCTGCAGGTGAGTGGAAGTGTGTCCGGGTTGTCAATATGAGTACAAACTGTAGGTGTATTTTTGAGCGTATTATTTTATGCTGTGTACAGCGTCTGAGCAAGATCGCTCCAAACGATTGTATTAATGTGGCTTTTTCCTTCCAAAGAATTGTATCATCCTACTTAACAACAATAACCAGAATCATCATTGGGAGTCCTCGTATATAGAGCCACAGACTCAAGATAAGTTTATAGTCACAGACTGTTACTGAGCTTGCTTCAGTTACGGAACTACAGAGCTACGCATGCCCCAACTATATCCTGACGGAAGTGGAGACTATCAAAGGGGAAACTGGGACCCATAGCACAGGATCAGGGAGGTTATGCATGGTTATCTCAGGTTAAATTGATGTATTGCTTTTATTATATTTTTATTTAGGGGTTTCCAGTTGCGCGGCGGAAGTAGGGACCTTGAATCCAGTGCGTTGACCCTTGCTATAAACATCTCGCAGGGCAGATTCAAGTTCATTGTTTTCTTGGAGTTCTTTGCATTTGTAGTATAGTCGCAAAGCCGATTGTGCGTCCTCAATAGAGTCGTGATTTCCAGTCTGGATCTCGTCATCAAAAAGAGCCCAAACGAGAAATTTGAGACTCATGCGGCGCGACCCATTGAGCATCTTATCGTAGAAAAGTTCAGCGGTATCCAACACTTGCTCAGGAGGAACTTGCAGATTGATCGTTCTGAAATCGTTAACGAGGGCGTGGCCAACAAACACAACACCCATATTAAGAAGCAGCCATAATCTTCTTGTAGCTGCCTGCTGATTGATAAGGCCATATGGGGATCGCTTAGGATCAAGATCCCCAGGCTCAATACCAGAGTAGAGAGTAAGATAATTCACCACAGGCTCGTCAATGGCAATGAAATCGTCGATAAAGGGAGTCATGTCTTTCGTTCCTCTAACAACGGACACGCGCGCAAGGCTCATGCGCTGGGGTTTCAGCAAGCGCTTGCTTCCATCGCTGTGAATCTCAGAGATCTCTTGTCCAAGAAGGACAAACTCAGCATCCAAAGCTACTAGATCTCCCTTCTTTAGCTCTCCTTTAGTTAGAAGAGTTGCACTAGACTGGGAGTCCAGGTTGCCACTAACAATATTGCGTGAGTAAAGCAGCGATGTATTGAGCTTAGATTTCCACCCAGAGTAGTCGAAAGGAGAGTTCGAAGCATCTTTGCGTAGGTACATCAGCAGTAACGGCTGTTTCCACGCTTGACTAAAGTCCAATGCCTCGGCTTCAGGTATAGTGGTCACCAAAAAGTCATTAAACATATACCACTGTTCGTCAACCTTGATAACGGAAATAGCATGCGTAGAGCCTTCGTGGGTGATTTGACAAATATATCCGCCGAGAGCGTACTCGGGATCTTCTGTTTCGACACATTTAATGGTGCGCTTGTCCACACGCTGCTTGAAGCTCAGATGTGAAGCGACTCCAGAGGCATTAGAGTGTGATAAAACGTTCACGAACAGAACCTTTGAAATCTGCGAGACCTGTCGAAACATCGCCATTGAGTGCTTCTTATCGCATTTCTCACACCAAGACCACGAGTCAGCAGTCCAGCTGAGGGCAGTGTTGATTCCCTTATAGTCCACCGCGAGAGCATCTAAAGAGTCTGCAGTCTCAACCTTATCGGCGCGGAATCCACATGAACCATATATGCGACTGGTAACTGTTATTGCGAGGCTATCATGGATAGCACTAGTGTGAGGCTTTTCCTCTTGGTACAAAGATTTCACCACATACTTGAACAGCGAGTTGACAAGGTTGCTTGTGGGAGTTGCGGGTTCTAGCAACCCGAAAGCTAGTACTTCCGGCTGGCTTGACAAAAAGTTGAGAAAATTGGACGCTCGTGACTGACGGCCCTTCGCCTTGTGTAACATGTCGAACAAAATCGCCAACTCGCCTAAAACAGGTAGCTCCTCATCAGCATGTTGTGCCAATGTCTCCAGTGACGAGTTATGCACGGGTGGACACCAGCGTAGTAGCTGAAGCAATGAATTAATACAATTAGAGCCCTGCTGCTCGTTCTCAAGACCAGAGTATTCAGACTTATTGTAGAATTTAAAGTCAAAGTCCTGCACACCGAATTTAGAGAATATAATCTCCTGTTTGCGGTAGGCGCGCGGAACCTTTCCTAACTCGAGACTGTTGTCGTTTGCAAACGGGTTCTCGTCATCGTCATCTGTTAGACCTAGACGCTCACGTTCACTAAGAAACTTAGGAACTGCAACAGAAGAACGCCGTGTTTTCTGATGTATGCTTTCGTATTTGACAGCGACATTGCCCCGTAGTGCTGTAAGATCTTTGCATGGTGGCATTCCTACGTTAAACACAATCTCGTCTGACCAGTAGCTCAGCAATTCCTGGTTATAATACGGCATCCCAATGGAGCTTAGAGGTGTGTCTGGCCCAATTACAACATCTGTCTTCTCAATGGCAGGGAGTTCGAGGTTCTTTGGTGTGAAATCCGCTGCAGTGGGTACCTCGCGACACCAGTAGTGAATGGCACCATTTGCCTCAATAATTGCAAGGGCATCACCTTGAGGACTGACATCCATACCGGTGATCTTAGAGGTGGTCACGATCTGTCTTATGTTGATATTGCTGGGGTTCTTGACATCCATAATGTGTAGTTGATCTGATTTGGAGATGACCATACAGTTGGTGGCACTACGCGGATGTATACGAACAAACTCGGCACCGTCCACAAGATTTAGAGGTGGGAGAGGTTTTCGTGTGCGTACATCCCACACATATACGATTTGATCATTCACAACGCCATATCGCCGTGAGCTCATGCCACAAGTCATTATAACACTTTTTTTGCTATCCAGGTCCGTCAAAGGTCCAGAATGACATCTCACAGTGAAGTGAACCTCAAAAGTATGGGGATCCACGAGTTGAGCCGTGCCATTAGACAGCCCTAGCACAACACCATAAGGGGCGCATCTTTTCAGGAAAAGAATCTGCGTAGAGGGTTCCGGAGTCTCAATTGAGAAAGTACCCGTTTCCTGCATGGTATCAATGTTGTGACGGTAGATTCTACGCGGTGTAGCAATCAAAAGATCCGATTCGAATATAAGCATGAACTGACCTTGAGCTGGGTGCTTGGAGCGGATTTGGCCCGTACGACGGTGCGTCGTGACACCATTATTGGTCAAAGTGAACACAAATTTGTCACTTACTTGGAGATCGAGCACTGGCGCGCCTACTGTGAAGGAGGTGTAGGGCTGGATGGCGGGGCCGAAATAAGAAGAAACAACGCCTGTAGAGCCCGCAACCCAGACCAGCTCTTTATAGGGGTCATACACGACGTGATCAAGGGTATTGTCGGCACTGCTTGCGGTGGCTTTGTGGACAAACCGTGCCGACTCGTGCCACTGGTCCATGGTGGTTAGTACAGAGGCGACTGAAGGTGCAGGCCTTGGTTGGGAGCTGCTTAGGATTACTAGGTGTCTCTAGTAAAGGTCTGTAAGGAGAGCTCACAGGGGCTAAAGATCGACTTGGGGCTGGGAGGACTTCGTAAGCTCCGAACATTCATCCACTATATAAACCAAGCTACGATTCGAGTTTAACATCGACGCTGTATAGGTCCATTTTCAACGCGGGCTAAGACGTAAAGGATGAATTGTCAATTTTTGATAGTGGTACACTCATAGGGAAGCACATTTGTACGGGTTCACTGGGGCTGAGCTATCTGTCCTGGTGTAATTTAACAGCAGCGCTTAATAGAGGTCGTTGTCAAAGTTCGTTCGAGCGCATATACATATTTAGCGTAACTACAAATCCATCAACTCAAGCTGTGGGATCAGGTCACACTATTACCCACTTTAGCCATCCGCCATACGTACTCCAATGCGAGAATTGTACTTTCCAGCTAGCTCACAGGAACAGCGAGAACTAACTATTACTGTCGAGTTAAGGAATTCTCTTGATATATACGATTAGATGCTGCAGTTCCATATTGGTTGTTATTGCTTCACTTCATAAGCCCATCTTGCCGTGCGCCTGTTATCGGCCAGGGAGATCGTCCCTGCTTCTTGCAGACTTTTAATGGCGTGAATAGTTGTATCTAAAGAGATTACTGAAGTCGAGTCAAATACTTAGAAACCCAGAAATGAATTCATAGAACGCAGAAACCTGTGTTACCAAGTTTTTAAACTACATCAGTGCAGTATTTGAAGCATACACCTCCGGTCGCTGATGAATCCGAAGGATTGGCTCACAGGTCCATACTCACTACAAATATTATATTCGAGGCGGTAATGTGCTGGTTTGGTCCAACGCGTATCATACTACCCAGTGTTGGAGATTCCAGCCTCTCGCTCAACACCAGTGGTCATTCTCTGTTGGGCGCACTTATTTGAAATAAGCTGCAAGCATGAAGCGCACCATAGAGAAACCAAACAGACTAAATAAATATGCAACTGCGCCGATGCCAATGGGCACTAGAAACAGCTGTGTTTTGCGGAGAAAAGGCAGGGTCGAGTAGCCCATAAACACAATGACAAAATAGTGAGCATACGCTGCAAGATACAGCGAGTTACCCAGTAGCATGGACAGCCAGTTTTTGCGCTGGATTACTGGCAACAGAATGAATTGGATCACGTAGAGGTAAACCCATATGAGCAGGAACGCGTTGGTGTGGACATCAAAGCTATAGGCCCACTCCACATGCTGATTGGGGTCCTTGAGCATTAAATACTGAGCAACAGCCCATTCGAGAGTAGCAATGATCATGCCAAAGGCTACAAAGTCCACCACGACCATATATATAATGAGCTTAAGAATTCCGCCAATTGAAGGGGAATAGGCAAGGCCCCAGGCAATAGCACTAGTAACAACTAGTAAAGATATAAGTACGACGTATGAAGGATCGTCTCGTGCCCAGTGGCCTCTATTTTGCTGGCGATAGTAGATGGAGCGGTACACCTTTCGAGGAGCATAGAGCAAATATATCATTTCCCACACCGCGGTCTGGAGGTCCAATGTGGGAGGGCGAAGCAGTAAACGCAAATATCTGGGGAGCTTCTGGTTCATCTGTAGTGTCTAGGTGGGTGTGACTGAGTAGTGGAAAGTAAACAATCAAGGGGTCTACTGACTAGGACCTTTGGAGTATGAGTAACCACTTTGTCGACTAACTATTTTTCAAGGTTCTCAAGGGTTGTAAGGGGTCTGGGAATCTAGGCTTACTATTTCTAGTCAGCTATCTAGTGAGGCTGGCTCGTAGGGTTCTTAAGCGTGTGTTCTCGCTATTTCCAATGGAATTTCAAACAATTCATTCGTATACCTATAGAACACTGTTCTCCACCTCTCAATTCCACCATGCACTTATCCCGCTATCACGCGACACTGGCCCAGGTAAATGGTTCGGCTGTCAAGTGACTCGGTCTGCTGACGATGATAACCTAACGGTGATGCGATCTACCCCGGATTACCGGTAGTTATGCATGAACTGTTAACTATTTTAGAGAGTATTTAAACAGCTATATTACATTGATTCCCTCAGATCAGCACCGTCAACGATCGTCCATCATTCCTAAAGTGTCCTAGTTGTGACTAAATAATTTCAATCCCACCTCGTTCTCTTCAAGTTTAGTTCCAGACTCGAAGTCTATGGCAAAAGCGCGTCCTTGTGACAACTGCAAGCGTAGAAAAACACGTTGCTTCCCTACCCCCGATGGCTCATGTCAGTTTTGTTCGCGTTCAAAGTCGAAATGCACGTTTGGTGGTCGGTCCCCCACGCAAAATATGCCCTCAAAGCTTTCGGTCGAGCCGTTAGGCAAGGAAGCCCCACTGCACTATGAAGAGCTGGGCCACTGGTATGTTCCTGACGACTACACCAGTGCTGCGTTCTTTGGATCAAGCTCGGATCAGGACCCTTTTCTAATAGAGCACTATGATAAGGATCCTGATGGTACCCACAGGACGTTAAGTCAAGGACTCCGGGTCTTAAAATCTCAATGCGCGACGCCGATCTGTTTTAGCTGTGTGAAAAAGCCGGAAGGTAGCCGCACCACTCAGGCCATGGAAAAGCTCATCGCCACCCACCGCACCAAGATCTTCAGCACTGTCGAGCCCTATAAAGAACGCCTTTTAGCTCTTTACTTTCGCTTCATTGACTGGAACTTCCCAGCAGTGGACCGGTTGAGCTTCTACCACAGTTACTATTACCACCCAGACAAAATGCACACGGGACTGCTTAGTGCAATGTTGGCCCTGAGTTGCATTTATTGGAAATATGATACACAACTCTGTGTCAAACCGATTCCGGTAGATCTGGCCCAAGACCTGTGGTACCTTTGTACTCTATGCATCGACAGCGAAATGACGCACCCCACCTTGCAAACGCTACAGTGCCAGCTGCTTCTGCTACAGAAACGTCTTCCACGAGACGACTCTCGAGAGCATTTCAGTCTTGCCACCCAGTTCGCTAAAGTCGTGTCAGTCTGCTATAGCCTTGGCATTCACATCGATTGTAGTACATGGGACATCAGTGACCATGAGAAAATGGTTCGTAGGCGTCTTTGGGCTTGTGCATATGTCATTGACAAGTGGATTGCTTGTAGTCTCGGTCGACCAGCATTGTTCAATAAGCACTCATCTAACGTGCCTAGTTTCACTAGCGAGTTTCCTCAAGAGCAGCTGTTTGTCCAGATATACAAGCTCACACGTATTTTGGACTCAGTCATGAGTGAACTATATCCTGTGGATCTCCGTTACCGAAGTGATTTTGACATTTCTGAGCCTGGGTTCCTGCTTAAAGTCGATCACCATCTCAAGCTGTTGGATGAGTGGGAGAATTCGCTGTCTGATGATCTTAAAGACATGAGTGCGATTGCGGTAGACGAGGACTTTTGCAGAAATGGTATCTTGCACCTTGATAGATTATGCGTGCGCAGCCTTCTGTTAAGAGTTTATTTGAACCCACGATTAATGACGCATCCCAATTTCCCAACTTATAGACGGCTTGCACACGACCATATCTCTGCTATCATCAAATTCACGGGTGAAATTACCCATTCGCATCTTCACGCTTTCTGGCTTTCATCCTGCCCACTCGGCTTTTCGCAGTTGGCACATTTTGTGTTTTATTACTTTGTGCAATCCTCAGAGCAAGAACAGGCGGAGATTTCTGATTCAGTACGCAAGTGGCTCTGGGCTATGCGTGTCCTTGCTAATACATGGCAAGAAGGCACTGGTCTGGCCACTCTGCGCATGGATGCGGTGTTTTATATGGGAAAAACTGGTGTCAAAATCCCAGTGCCTGCGAACGCTAAGCCTCTGAAGATGGAGCTCAGTCCATTCTTGGAAGAGGAGCTTCTTCATGAAGATATCATGCCCGCAAAGGAGCAAGACCACTGCTTTGAAGTGAACGAGTACGAAGCTGCGGAGCAGCATAGACAGATTTCCGACTTGATTGATATGGACCAACTCGTGCATGATGATCTCAGGGAGCTTCTGATGGAATCTTGGCCAAACACCTTCTTTCAGGATGGCCAAAATCATCATAACACGCATATGTAGTACAGATTAATTAGAAGGTACTATACACGTCGCCTATTAATTAGGATCAGCTTTAGTACTCCCAGTAGCTATTAATTGACTTCATGTTGATGCGGTTAGGCCACATCCGCGCCGCTGTAGAGACTGCCTCCACAAACGATACCGACAACAGGACCGTGCTGAACATCAATTGCATCGGCGTCGATAGCTGCAAGCGTGGCACCACATGCAGGCTCTACGATGAAGTTGTGCCACGTAGCAAACTTTTTGACCACCCTAAGAGTTTGATCATCTGTGACTAGAATTGACTTGACAGAGTACTGTTCAGCATAGTCAATCGCTTGTTGGGGGACCCATGTAGAGCCTAAAGATTTGGCAATTGAGTTTGGAGCAGCAGTGACGACTTTCTTGCCTGCAATAACGCTCTGGTTGAAACACGACGCGCCCTCTGTCTCGACTACGTAGACGGGAACATGCGTCCAGCTATTACGGATCAAACCGCGCATCACACCGCAAAATAGTCCTGCACCACCTGCACTCAAGACGATTGCGCCAGGGGCTTGACCCCCGAGCTGTTCTTTGAGTTCATCCACTAGAGTGGCATGGCCATCCCAGATTTTGGGGTTGTCAAAAGGGTGGCAATAAACACCGTTTGGATCTTTGGCGAGCAGTCCCTGCAAGTGAGCATCAGCTTCAGGCCAATTGGAGCCATGAAGAATGACAGTGGCCCTCCATTTGCGCATTTTCTCGAGGACTTTGGCGGGCGTCACTGTAGGCACCACAATGGTACTAGGTGAGCCCTGAGAGAAGGCAGCTTCCGCTACTGCAAGGCCAGCGTTTCCGCCGGATGAGGAGTAGAAGTGAGATCGAGGATTGCTTTTGACTTCCTCTTCCACCAAAGCAGTCATACCCCGACTTTTGAATGAACCAGTTGGCTGTGTATTTTCGAGTTTAAGAAAAACTGGATGGGAATTGTCGAAAAAAGGCGACTGTATTAGTGGAGACTCGACATAGACCATCTTGAAATATTACTGAGCTGTGTAGTGTCTAGAATATATACTTGGATGGTGACATATCGCGGGGGTGGCAACACAACTGTAGATTAATAGTGAGTCAACCTCCAGTCATCACAATGGATAGTTTCTTCAAAACAAACCGGGTGTTTGCTGTTGCAGGAGCCACCAAAAACCCCAATAAATTTGGAAACAAGGTCCTAAAGTGGTACCTTGACCGTAAACTTCCTGTTGTCCCCATCAATTTCCGCAAGGAACAGATCCTTGGAATGGATTCCGTTGCGGATGTGACTCAGGTGCCGGTGGCCAAGGGTCAGGACTTGGCAATTAGTGTTGTCACTCCGCCAGCAGTGACTCGTGAGCTCATTGCTAGTCTCGATAAGGCACAAGGACCCGTTAGCAGCATCTGGTTCCAACCGGATACATTCGATGATGAGATTCTCGAGAGCGCAAGGGAAAAAGTTCCAGAGGTGATTGCCTATGAGTGTATATTGGTCAAAGGAGACCGTTATTTACCGGAGGAGGCGAGGCTGTAAGCATCAATTGCGCTTCCTCACGCCATTCTCAGACTCTAGCTCACTAGACTTTCCAAAGCTGTGACCTTTTAGTCACCTCCCTTGACTTCTGCAAGATGTTTACAGTCCCTTACTAGTAAAAGCTTGAGAGGGACCCTATTCTAAACTAAATTATATAGTAAGTGCCCAATTAGAAAAATAGTTGTCACGTCCAACACAGATCAAAAAACCAATGTCCAACATCGCAAAACTATTTGAACTTAACAAACAACCAGAAGATGCCCCACAAGACGATTGCCTCGGCTGCCTTACGATGGCATCAGCTGTAATGACCGCTGGAGGTGCCTACTTGACCTCGGGTGCTGTATTTTATAACAAAGGTAAACCCCTCCCTAATGTGTCCGAAACATATAAGTTGGCTGTTCGTGGTGCTGGTGTCCCTGTGTTTTTCTTTGGTTTATATAGAGGCTACCAGGCGTGGCAGTTATATGAAAAGGGCATGGACTAGAAGTGATGCTACTATACTTAAATACAAATAAATTAAACGCTGTGTACAAAGGGGGGCATGACGAAGTATGCTTAAAAAAAGCAGGAAAAAATGGGTGATGCTTTTGTTAGAGAAGCAATGGTAATGCCAGGGACACTTCCAGACTAGCTTACTCGGATATCGTATGGAAACGAGACCATCTCTTTAGTGGTCACCGGAGGAATATGCTCTTTTTTGAGATCCATGACCTGGATAATTTTGAGCATTGTCTCTCGAAGATCACGCTGTATAGTACCCAGATCACCACCATCCAATTGGCACCGGATCACCCACTCCTCCCAACATGCCTCGCCGCTCCAGTGGAACCACGCCTTCTTGGATGCCGGCTCGAAGAACCGAAGAGTGATTACGACATTTTTCGAGAGGTTCAGTGAATTATTGAGCGACGTGAGCCGATCACTTAACTGTTTCTCAAGCTCTGAGGAATCGGGTACGGAGTACGTCACCCCGAGCACTTCAGTCGTTTTCGCGTTGATTGGCCCGAGCATACGATGGAACAGTATTGTTGAGAGGATCACCCTTACGGCATCTGCCATCAATGGTTTATCTGTGCTCACCTTTAGGTTGACCATTGCTTACGTTGGAGGTCTGGATGCTTATCAAGGGGCGTGATCTAGTAGCGCAGTCTCTAAGCGAAGGCAGGGTTGAAATTGCAATAGAGTCTGGATTTGTCGAGCAGGGTCGTTTTATCCTCGAAAACTCTTGAATTGTTTAATCGCGGCCAAAACGCTTGTTGTAAACTCTGATGATGTCCTCAACCATTTTGTAGGCAGCAGGTACACCTTTGTCCTCAATAAATCCAGCTTGGACAATGGGCATTTTACCCAATACATACCGTGAAACACTTTTTGAGTCCATGGCAGGAGGAGGTCCAATCCCTACTCTCATGCGTGCAAATGCACCCAGTTTGGCGATGTCTTTGAGGCCATTGTGGCCTCCAAATGAGGATGAGGGCAGCTTGAATTTAACCTCACCAGGGGGAAGCTCCATGTCATCATGTACAATAATAATCTGAGAATTTGGAATACGTTTTTGGAGATCTTTGATGGCCTGTGCACTAGTATTCATAAATGTGGTGGATTCCGCGAAATATATATTTTCGCAAGCGCTGGACGGACCATAGGTACACGAGGGTGTAGCCATACGGTCTGAAAGACCCCCAAATAAGGTCGATAGTCTATTCACCATAAGGTGTCCTGCATTATGCCTCGTTCCTTTGTACTTGTCTGGTGGATTTCCGATCGATACAAAGGCAACAATCAAAGAGCGATCCAGCTTAACAAGCGAACGTAACTCGTGGATATATGAATTAATAGGTAGCCCCATGGCTAAAGTTTATTTTCAGGCGTGTGATATCCAAGAAGTGAAAAATCTCGGAAAGTCGCCACACACGTGACCTGCACATCGATGCCACAATTTCGCTACCCTGCGAGGCAGAAGGAAGTATATACACAATTGCAGTTGACTGGAGTAAACAGAATACTAGATAGCAGCAGGGATTTTTTTAAGACTCCATAGCCATGGCGATGAAGCCACGTTTCGAAACTTTGCGACTTTTTGACTGGGTTAGCGCGATTTCATACCATATGCACCTGGTACATGAATTTGAGGTTGGTAAATGTGTACCTTACGCGCTAACTTCTCCAATAGATTCAGGTCGAATAACCTTAACTCTGAGTGTGGATTCTCACGGGAAAGGTTCGTGGAGTAAAAGGTAAGTGTGTTATAGGACTAGATATTAGTGAAACTTTAAGGGACTACTGTATTGCGTTAATGTGTACATATTACCTTACCGCTATATGAGAGCCATGAGAATCCCTACAAGGAAAGAAACGCCAGTTCTGCTAGCGGCATTGGAGAACGCAAGCGAAGGTTCAGAGCTGGTTGCTTCAGAGTGAGGTACAATAGGGGGCTCATCAGGGACATCTGATTTGGGTAGAACTGAAGTTGGTGTAGATGAGGTAGCGGAGCTTGGGGCAACGGGGGGCTGAGTCGAGCTAACAAGATTACCAGGTGCTTTAGGTGCTGAACTGCTCTCGCTGCTTGGAGCTGGTTGACTTGAAATAGGCGTGGTTCCAGTGGGAACTGTTGAACTAGGAGGAGGTGCGGAAGTGGGAGCAGAGGCGGTTTTATTAGCAGGAGATGGTGGCACTTCAGAAGGAGGAGGTGCTGGGCGACTTTCCGCTGTAGTAGAGGTTGAGGACTCCGGACACCAAGTGGTATAAGTAGTGGTTGTATCTGTTACAGTGGTAAGAGTAAGTCGAGGTGTTGTCCCCGTGGATGGTGCAGTAGTACTAGGTACGCTGAGTGTAGTGTTCGAAGGCCCATGATCTGGCTCAGTTGGAATAGCGGGGGTGGGGGAGGACGAAGTGCTAGGGGTGGGAGCAGAGTTTGTCGTTCCAACAGGAGGGCTACTTGAAGTCAGAGAAGAGCTTGCGGATGGGCTAGAGGAAGGTACAGTGACCGGTTGACTAGGAGGGATAGAAATAGAAGAGCTGCTGAAGACCGAGGCAGTAGAGGTAATGGAGGTGCTTGTAGTAGACTCAGAGGAGGACAAAGAGGTAGGAGTAGAAGTTGAAGAGGTATCAGTAGAAGGTGAAGTGGTAGGAGTAGATGCCGAAGAGGTAATAGTAAGAGTAGATGTACTTGAGGTCAGGGAACTCGGCGTAGAGGTGCTAGAGGTACTTGTAGACGTAGCAGGGCTACTCGAAGTGCTGGTGGTAGTATCAGGCACATGATGTGTGCTTGTAGTAGGAGGGGGTGTGGGTGTGATAGTAGTTGAAGAGGCACTGGTGGTAGAAGTACTGCTTGTGGGAAGGCTGGTGGTATGAGGGGTCACAGACGTCGATGAGGTTGTAGGTGGAACTGTAACCACAGGAGTCGGAGGTGATGGAGAGCTGGGGAAAATCGTAGTATGCTCCGTGAAGCAGTTGCAAGTCTCTGTGGTGCTGGTGGAGGTGGTCTCTGAGATTGTCTTAGGACAGTAGGTAGTGAACACTACATTGTAAGGACCAATCTTCGTCGTAATGAAGGACTTCACGGTTATGACTTCTGCTGAAGCCAGGGCAAGGAGGGCAAAGTTCAAAGGGGTCATATTACCAGATCGGGTATCGCACAATGACCGACTCCGCGTATTTATATCCCGCGCATATGCACTCATCACGCACAGTCGAAGACCCGCTGAACTGGCTTATAGTTTCCTGATCGGGAAACTGAACAACTGAGAGGCGAGGTGGGTCTTCTGAAGTATCGGCTGAGGTGCTATTTTCTGCCACTAATTTTACAAAATTGAGTAAAAGTGCGCCTTATGATTATCTATGAAAAATTGGAATGGTGGTGCGAAGTTACAACCGTTTACCACAAATTTAAGGATGCATATGCATATGCAGGTCTGCGTTTGAGCCCATACCGGCGTGCTTCACTGCAGTTTCACACAGACGCCGGTTGAAATACAATGACAATAGATTTAGACTTGAAAATTGCAAGAAAAAAGTATAGTTCACCCTCCTCGTAGTTTGTTTATCTTCGTTCCCCAGAAAGTCTGGGGAAACGCAGGGTTAGGGCCGCTGTCTTGAGGTTGTGTGGGGCTAAAAGCAAAGGTGAGAAGCTATCGCTAGAGATAAACTAGTATTCAGAATGTGATGCGAACAGTGTCCAGTTGAAGGTACGGGTAGCGTATGGATTTCATGTTCACATCCTTTCCCATTTGAGTGATTATCGATTTTATACATTGACATAGCATGATCATTAATCAATAGCGAGAAGACAACGCTAGCCTGTATAGTTGACGCTCTAGAGCGGGTCAACAGACTCTTCAATCCACCCAAAGCTAAACCGCAGATAAGTTTTGGCTTCACAGTCGGCCCGCTTACGTCACCGTAAGACACATACCGCACCCGCATCAGAAATAAAAATGTCCACGGACTCTCAGCAAGCAGTAGGGAGGTCTACTGATGCGCTGGTTGTTTTGTTCTTCTTCTCGCGGTTTCCTGAGCGACCGCCGGCGGACGACGAGCTAGGGCCAGAGTTTCGCGCGGAACTGACAAAATTCGTCACTCACGCGTCAGAACACCCAGATTTTATTGATAAAACGGCAGGAAATGCCTCAGAAATTGTAGCGAAGTTCTGGACTTCCTTCGAAAACAGCCACAAATCCGAGACAGACGATGCTAAGAAAGACGCGACTGAAATCGATGTCGCTGAGCATACAGAGCCAAAAGAAGAAGACGCGGACGTGGATATGCTTGAAAATGAAGCTGAAGATGAGGTAGACGCCAAAACGGGCTCACAAGAGCGCAAAAAACTGTCGGCTTCTGAACTCACTGAGCTAGCACTTAAAGTACACACAGAGAACGCTCATTTAACAGCGCCAGAGACGAACCCTTACGACATTAAAACTAATTCAGAGTTCCTGGCCTATGTTATGCCGGAGCAAGTTCCCGAGCAGATCCAAGAAAGAACGTCTCTGGTGGAGCTTCACCTCACAACTCAAAGCCAGCCTATTTCAAGACTATTAAGTGGCGCTCACAAGACGTTAAGCACTGAGCACTACAAATTGAGTCTTATTGAAGGTAAGCTAAACATTATTCATAACCGCGTCGAGGAGCTCAAGAACCATGATCGCTGGAGTCTTCGGCAAAGGCAAAGGTTTCTCGACCCACCAAGGGAGAAAACACATTTGGACTGGATGCATGATGAAATGAAATGGATGCGAACCTGCTTTGTCGAAGAGCGGAAGTTCAGGCTGGCACTGGACCTGGCTCTAGCCACTGAGGCAGTTGAAGAGGTCGAGCGCCGCGCCCGCAATAAAGAGGACGCTGAAATGGACACCGGCGAAAGTGCTGGAGACGAGGCCTCTGATAAGACCCATACTGCCGCTGGCGGTAGATTGAGCGTTATTCCAAAAGACAACCACCGCCTTCCTCTTATAGCAACTCACGACCAATTGGACTCTCTAAGCACAATGCTATATGATGAGCTCACACCCATGCAATGTTTCACAGAATCCAAGTACATCAACTCACATGACCAGTTGCCGTTTGTGCCCGTTTCCAAGTTCTTGATCCCCCCTGAAGACGCGAGCCTGTGGCATCGTGTAGTTCTCGAGAATCCTAGGGAGCTTCCAGAGCTTTTAACATCCCACGAGGATTTCGAGGATGGTGATAGATTATTCAAAAAGTCTCCGGCTAATATGGAGGTGCGTGCACCCCAACCACATGATGCTCGCTACATTAATTACAGGTTGGTGACTATATGGTTACCTCAAGACGACAAGAATTTGTTGACACTCTCGAGACAACTAGCTTACAATTGGGATCTTATTTCATCGTACTTGATGCCTGCTATGCAATACACCGCCGACATTGAGCGTCGCACCCCTTGGCAATGCTTTGAGAGATGGCTGCAACTGAACCCGTCGTTCGATGTCAAGGATCTCAAGGGAAGGTATGCTGAGCAAGCAAGAATCTGGCTGGATAGCTCTCTTAAGGCCCAACAAGCCATCAAGCGGCGCATTACGCCTGTAGGTGTAGGCTCCGATAATCTGCAGAGGGGTCATAAGCGTTTGAGATGGAGTTCAATGTTCGAGGCTATGCGTAAAATTAAGCGCAAGCGTGAGAGCCAGCCTAAGGGCAATCCTATGCGTCGTCAAGCAGCCATAGATGGCACTCAACAAGGCTCCAGCCGTGGTACCCCCACCGCTGCTGAGTTGTCAAGAATCAAGTTCGATCGGGACAGAGCGGTTGCTGAGGCTTATGCCCAAGAACAGAGATCTCAAGGAAACAGTGGGCGGTTCGCTTCACCTCGTCATTCTCTTGTCAGAGAGGCTATGCGCCCTGCTATGCAACGGCCTACAGCCCCTCCTGCGAATGCCCCTGTGCCTGGCCCGACAACAATTGCAGGCCTTCCTGTTCCTAATAGTGTTGCTGCTGCTGCTGCTGCTAATGCTGCGAATAGTAACCAGCAGTTGAGCAGCGAGCAATTGCAACAGCTGGCGCGTCGTGGAGCGATCGGCTCCGGTGCCTCGACGCCCACCAAGCGCCCTGCTTCTTCATCGTCCGGCCCCACAACTCCTGCTTTCCCGTATGTTGGAGGTTCACCGCAATTACAAAAAGCCAGCTTCCAAGGATCTCCTCATGCTTCTCCCGCAGCTCGACCCGCTATGTTGCAAGGTGCTGCTGCTGCACAGCGTCCTCGTGGCCCACCACTCAGTCGAGAGCAGGTAGCTGCTCTTATGACGAAGATCGCACAGAAACACCCTAATTTGACCCGTGAACAGATCCAGCAGCTTGCAACTCAAGAAATTCAGCTGTATATCCAGAAGCGATCTCAAGCAGCACAGGCGCAGGCGGCAGCCCAAGCAGCGCGTCAAGCTGGTCGGCCAGTAAGACCTGTAAAAGGTGTACAAGGCATCCAAGGTCCGCAAAGCCGTTCAGCAACACCATTGAGTGGCGCCAGTGCTGGCGGTACAGCAGGTGCTGGGGGAGCTAGTGGCAGTGGGGGAAGTGGTGTGAACTCGCCTGCGCATGGCTTCATGAGATAATCTTCAGCTAGCATTTCATTTCCTTCCTCTTCTGAAAACTAAGAGCCTATATCTCTGCTCCCTAAGCTGATGGCATCTTTTGTGTAGCCGGCTCGCGGTGTCTCGTCGGTTCTTGTTTGGCTATAATCAAGCCAGGCGATTTATTTAAATAGTAGCTCTACATAGAGACTCTTATTGTACATGTCATAGTAATGTCGCTGGTCACTGACGCAAGTGTCAGCTAAATGCGTGCTCAGAGACTCCACCGATCACAAAACCTCCTGGCCATTTAGGTTCACTACACTGATACCGCTTTTGAATGACAAACGCCAGCGAAACTTGACAGGGTCTGTTCCTGGGAATGTGCAGCTTTGAGTAACAGAGCCAGATCCGGAGTCAATGTGAGAGCCGCTGGCAGCAGCCATATTAACGGGCCGCGATCGAGTGGAGGCAATTTCAAGTCGAATGTTAGAGATTTTTTTGGTACTAGGGTTCGTGATGTACGCAGTGACAACAGTATCAATGGTACGCGACGCGGCGAACTTGAGCACGACAGTGTCATCAGAAGCGGCAGTTTTAGTGGCGGAATCATCAGGTGCAGGTGCCACAGGAGAAGCGCGGTTGCTACCAGCAGTGCTGGGGGCACTGAGACCTCCAAAGATGTCAAGTGAGCCAGTACCAGAGGGAGTGGCAGCACCAGAAGTTGCACCAGATGCAGGTCCAGATGCTGCGGGAGCAGGTGAACCAAAGAAATCAAAATCAGACGTCGACGCGCCTGCACCGGTGGAAGAGGACGATGCGGGAGGAGCAGGTGTTGCACTCTCACTTCCTCCACCCAGCGTCAATCCGCCAAAATCAAGACCCAACAAGTCACCAGAGCTGGGCTGCGTCGAATTACTTTGGTTCTGTTGAGGAGCGAAATCACCGTCAATATCAATGAGAGAATCAATGAGAGACTGTGTGTTAGCGTTCTTGAGATTTCCTGATGCCATTGACGAGATAGGCACCTGCTGAGCACCACTAACGTTTCCGGAGGCAACAAGGTCGTACTTTTGAACGAGTGCCTCAATGTAGTTGTACAGCTGTACGCACCGTTGGTAGGCATCCGGGTCTTCCTCCTGCTCTGCTTCACCCACTTTACGAATTTGAGGCAAAGCGCTACGGAGAGAAGAGGCCAGCTCACCGAAGACATCATTCTTGTCAATAGAGTCACCCTGATTGACAGAGTTGAGCATTTCCTCAAGGATCTCACCCTTTTGTCTCGTCTCATCAAGCTTCTTGGCAGCCTGGAGCTTGTAGTCAGTTCCCTGTTCTTTGAATCCAGCCAAGACCTTCATGATGCGGTTGGCTTCTTCCAAGTCCTTGGGCTGTCCGGAGTGCAACAGCTCATGCAGCTTGGCAGATTGAACTTCACGATCCTCGGCTTCCAGATCTGCAGCCGTTTTGAGAGTTTCGTTCTCGTTAAGTACAGCGGCATCTTCACGGTTGATCTGAGGGAAAACATAACCTTTATACTGGAGTAAGCGGTGCATATCTCTAATAAAGCCGAAATCAGCCTTATGCTTTGACGTGCGGCAAATTGTCTCCTTCCACTCCTGTATTGCTTCCAGAATTAGTGTTTGGGTGTGGGAGTAGCGAAGAGGGGGTTTCTCAGGGAACCGCTTGACGAGGTTATTGAGAAACTCCTTGCGGGAAATCTGCAGATGGAATGGGTAACCGCAGTTTTTCACACAAACGTCCAAGACGCTCATGGCAAGCACCGAGGTGGCCGAGGACTTGTTGATATAGCCAACAATGGCGGTTGCGGCCTCGCGAGGTGCGGTGCCTTTCTTCTCATTGATGATATCTGCAATTTGTAGATTGGTTGCGAGGTCCGGTTTCCTGAGCGTTGGCCGCACAGCCCTGTCGATAAGGGTCAACAGCTGGGGGATGGAGGATGAAGTAGAGGCCGTAGAGGCGGCTGTTGGCTGAGCGTAGGCGGCATTAGGACGGAATCGATCAACGTAAGAAGGTTGATGGCTAGTACGAGCCCTCGAGGAGCCAGAGGAGGCATCAGAAGCAGAAGCAGCGTCGTCTGTGTATCTCATGGGGCACAGGTGGTAGGGGGGTGGATTACGAGGTGATACGTACTGATTCCAGCGATTGCGCGGAGGTGGTTTTCGAGCTCTTAATCCGAGCACGCTTAATCTATTGTTCAAGTTGGGATCTGGTGTATGCGACCCTAACCCACAATGAAGTTAAACTAGCTCGTTTATGCGGCCTTCCGTCGATTTAAGAGACCTTGGCGAAACTACAACAAGTTTACTTGTGCTGCAACTGACCTTTTCGACCTATTCTGCTGACTGACTCTGTCGAGGTTTTACGAATTGTACACAATTGGGCGAGATCCAAGTACACAGGCCCTGACTTCAAACTTCGAGATGCAACCGTGTACAACCATTAAGGAATCGGACTGTTAACACCTAAATTCAATGTCGTTGGAGATTTCATAATGCACCAAGTACCTAAACAATTGAGCCTTAGAGTGCGGGTATATGATGGGGGATAGGTGGACAAGAGATCAGATGCATGAAATGAGAAAGAGCACACTCTAGCAATGGTCCTGAGCAGCCAAGTAATAAGTACTAGACGCCGCATATTTTGATCGCGGATTTTTCAATACGAAATACGTCTAAATAGACTTATGAGAGTGATCGAGACTCCGCTAACAAGCCACTCAATCAGCGAACGTGACCGAATTGGTCAATCAGTGTTTCAATTATGAATTATGGACAATATGGAGCATTCAGTCATACAGACTTTCTTTGTTTATCGAAGGGTAGTTGACTCAATCGAGTGGCGATTGACATATCACTCGCGTAATTTAGATCTGTCACGCGTCGACCTCACAAACGCAGTCATCTAAATGACCAGTTAATTGAGTCATTTTTGCATGTTTGTAGTTATGTAGTCAATACTAGCACCACTAAAATCCGCTGTTATTTATGTACGCGTGTGCACGTTGTTCATGAACTATCAATATCTCCCCTACAAACTAATGCGTCCCAGCTCAATCACCTTTTACCCGCGCTAAGCGCCCATGGCTGCTAACCGCCAACCCCTCCTTTCTCATTCAACATTTACTCACACGGTCCTTCAATTACTCACCCCCTCCGCACCCATATTACAAATGGCCGGTCTCAAACTTTTCTCCCGTAATATGTCGCAGGCAGCATTAGACGCTAGCAAGCTGGTCATTAACAAAAGCACCAACCTCAAGAGCCTCCCCAAGCCGGAGGACCTTGTGTTCGGTAAGACTTTCACCAACCATATGCTCACAGTTGAGTGGACTGCTGAGAAAGGTTGGGGTACTCCTGAAATTAAGCCTTATGCTCCCCTTCAGATTGACCCCGCTTCTTGCGTACTTCACTACGCCTTCGAGTGTTTTGAGGGTTTGAAGGCTTTCAAAGACGGTAATGGCGATCTTCGCATCTTCCGTCCCGAAAATAACATGCGTCGTCTCAACACCTCCAGTGACCGCATTTGTTTGCCTACTTTTGATGTCGACCAAGCTGTCTCTCTCATTAAGAAGTTTGTCCAGGTCGAAAAGGACATGGTCCCTAACAAGAAGGGTTACGCCCTCTACCTTCGTCCTACCATGATCGGTACTCAGAACACTCTTGGTGTTGGCACCCCCACCAGCGCTCTTTTCTTCGTGATCGCCTCTCCTGTTGGTCCTTACTACCCCACCGGCTTTAAAGCTGTCAAGCTCGAGGCCACTGATTACGCTGTGCGTGCCTGGCCTGGCGGTGTTGGTAACAAAAAGCTCGGTGCCAATTACGCCCCTTGCATCAAGCCCCAGCTCGAGGCCGCCGGCCGTGGCTACCAGCAGAACCTCTGGCTCTTCGACGGTTATGTCACCGAAGTCGGTACTATGAACTTGTTCTTGGTGTTCCAGAATGATGACGGCACCAAGGAGCTCTGCACCCCCCCTCTCGATGGTACCATCCTTGAGGGTATCACTCGTCTCTCTATTCTTGAGTTGGCTCGTGAGCGTCTCGGCTCTGAGTGGAAGGTCAATGAGCGTAAGATTCACATGGACGAGGTCGTTGAGCGTTCCAAGAACGGCCAACTTCTTGAGATCTTTGGTGCCGGTACTGCCGCTGTTGTCTCTCCCGTCAGAGAGATTGGCTACCATGGTGAGGCCATCACTGTCCCCCTTCCTGAGGGCAAGGAGGCTGGTCCCATGACTGAGACCGTTAGCCAGTGGGTGTCTGATATCCAGTACGGCGTTGTCGACCACCCTTACTGCCAGAAGTTTTAATGTTTTATCAGATATACGTAGTTACGAGTAACGTTAAATATAGATTAAAGGCGCTAACTGCACGTTAAGCCTAACGAATGAGGGACACGACACCGCCTTGGGAAGTAATGGATGCCCTGCCGAGCCGAGCGGTATTGGGAAACAAAGAGACTTTGCTGTATGGGCCGTATTAGAAACTGTTGGCCGGTTCTATAAAGTCAGTTTCATATTCTCTTAGGTTCACCCCGCTTGTCACAGCCAGGCGGTTTACTCAATTGCCACTCTTGTGGGTGACTGAGGGACTCGAGAGCCCTGAGGGACAGCAGAAACCGGTGTGATCTGAGAAGGGCTTCTGGGAGCATTGTGAGGCACTGCAGGTGGTTCTGCCGCAGGGGATGGAGGTACTACTGGATGAGTGTCCACTGCATCATCGAAACCTTTTTGGTCAACGATGGGAGTTTCATGCGGGCTCAAATTCACATTTTTGGTCTTGCCGTCTTCAATGGCCTGTGTCAGAGTCTTGCAGTATGTAGTATACTGCACCGTCTCTTTGAGCAAAAACTGGGAGCGAGCCTCCCAATTGGAATGAGCGCGCTGGCTGATGGTGTATTTGGGAGTGAATATGCGTAGCATATCACCAAGAACCATAGAGTGCTGAGCAAACTCGCTGTCGATATTAGCAACATACTCCTCCAAGAATGCAAGTTGTTCAGACTCAGCGTAACTGGAGTGGAGCTCACTTGCCTGGCGGTTCTTCCATTCAAAGATGGTGATACGCTCGTCACCAATAACAATCGTGTCATTGGAACTTTGGAAAATACTTGGCATATCGCGCCTGCCCTGGACAAGCTCGACGGGGCGACTCCATCCATACTCTGTGGATGATACCATCTCAACGAGAGGAGGCTTGGACAGACGGGCAGCCCAGTAGTTGCATGTATAGACGTACTCTGTGGCTGCGGCAGTGCTGCCAGTGCGGAAGCGCAGGAGACGATCACCAGACAGCAATAAACTCCACTCGCCGGGGTTCTCAGACTGATCAGCATTCTGAGCGAGAGCATTGGTCAAGACAAAGGAATGGACAAGCTGAGCCTGGTTCAAAAAGTTGCCGTCGCCGGCGTTGGTGCTGTTGGCCATACGGTTGCGCAGTTTGTAGAGACGCAGCTGTCCGCTGTCTGCGAGAGCGAAGAGGTCATTCCATTCACTCTTGTGTTGTTTCTTGACACCAGTTTCAACGTCATTAAAATACTGGAACTTAAGAGGGCCTTCCTTAGCCCATGGGGCACCCAAAAGACGCAACTTATCGATGTTGTCCTGATCACCAAACTTGCTAAATTCAGTGGGCTCAGTGGTCGTTCCGGGCAAGCTAGAGTTGAGTGTGCCTATTGACATACGACGGGCAGGAGTCTGAGTAGGCTCAGGTTCTTTACGACGCATCTGGAAATCATCTGGGATAACCAGAGGGCAGGCAGCGATGGACCGGTAGAACAGTCTCAAAATACCGGCCATACAGGAGAACCACTCACTGCGAGCATAATTACGGTTGTCAGCAACAAATGAAGTGATTGTGGGCTTCTCACTCTCTAAAAAGGCGCTGTAATCAGTGACCTTGGCAAATTGAGGGCGTTCACTGGCAAACAGGCGATTCAGTGATTCAGTGACATACTTCACGTACTGTTTCATGGTCATATTGGTTTTAGTGACATCTACCTTGGTGTGAAGATCAGTGTTCAAGAGCAAAATTGAATAGGCCACAGTGTAGACTACACTCTGAGACATGAACAAATGATGGGTATTGCACTCAATCCATCGGCGGGAAAACAAGTCCACTACCCTATCAAGATGCTGCGACTCTCCTTTAAACTGAATTCGGGTGCACAAGGTACGGAATGCTTGTACAATGCTCTCGCCATTCCAGTTGAAAAGACGCAGAAACTCTATGAGCACTTTCTCACGGGCTGGGTCGTTTTCACCCAACCACTCCGCAGTGCGTTGATGTTCGCTGCTTTGAGGCAATGAATGGAAAATAGCCATTGCCAAGAGACCTGGGTTCGCGCTCACATCCTCTGTTGAGGCATCTATAGGAACTTGAGGGGACGGCTCATAAGTTCTGGCCTTTTCATTCCAATGAGAGTTCGTAGTGCGAGATGAAGGTGCTCTGATCGACGCAGCAGTACTCGAGCGTTTACCAAAAAGTTTGCGTAACCCAAAAGGCATGAAAGTTAATGGATGATGAAGGGTGCGTGTTTTTGTAATAATGGAGGCGGTGGGTTGGGGCTGGTGGGGCCCCTAGAGCCAAAAGTACATGAGTAAATTGGATTTAAGCTTCTCTAAATTCCTGAAAATAACCTTTGAATTTACAGCTTCTACCATCTTTATCATCTTCACTCCTATCATTGGACCTAGATGTGGTGCATGCATATGCATGAGTAGGAGAAATTGTATTGGCACCCTCTCGACAGAGCCCTTTTCTCTACTAACGTGGCTAGCTAGTACATTTAAGAATATCTGCAGTACTCAAAGGCCAAGAGTCCCCCTATTATCTAGCCTCCAAGTCTACCGATCGCGGATTATCTGAGGGCCCGCGGAGCTCCACGACCCTTCTCAGTGCAACCAAGCTATATTAGATTCAAATTCTGTTAAAATATTGCAAGTCGACTTTTTATCATATGGAACCGCCCGAGCCGCAGGTACACTACATAGATTTGACTGCAATGCAAGAGAACAACGAAATGCAAGTGAAATATGCACATCCGAGACACGTCCCACGCTAGTGCTTAAGCTTATAGTTGAGAGAGTAGCGGAAGAGCTCGGCTGACATTTCGGCGGCTGGATTTCGCTGATCAGCTGCTTTTGAAGGCGTCTACCTCTGAGCCTGACATCTTTTGTCCCCCTGGCAACCTGACTCAGTTAATTGGTATGCAATCTGAAGTCCTTCTACCAACCCTTGCAGATGTGACCTCACATGCACTGTGTATGAACGATACAGTCTCATTTTGACGCCAGTATCGTTTGTTGTTGAGTTGGAAGTGATCGCACAATGCCTGGGACAGGCATGTTGGTGATGACGGAGCTCAATGACTGGGCAGGGCGTTACCTGTATATTAACACGGGTCAAGAGCCTTGGCGACACGCGTCTTACAGCAGGAGTTAGTAGAAGTGCCTTCACTGCATCAAGAGATCACTTTTCCATGATGAAGATAGCACAGTCAATAATGGGATGCACCTTCTCTCTTATAAGAAAGAGTTGAGTTAACGGAAGATCAGGCGCTCAGACAATTCATGATTTACTCTTCATCGTAAAGAAGACAGCTTTAGAGTCATAACACGCCTCTTAGCCTCTCTCCCAAGACCAGACACTTTATCGTCTCCACATAGTGATGTGCACAGGATGAAAGTAAGCCTGTCAAAAGCATCATCCTTGCAATTGCGCTTCAGTCCACGTCTTGATTACATTTATTGGTTATATGGAGAATATCTCTACCGAGGTTCCTGTGTCTCATTACCTTTAGCGATGCTACGTTCTTACTCCAGACATTAATTGCTATTTCCGGGCAATTCTCGATGGTGACCTGAGGGTATTTTAACCGAGCCGTAGCCCTTGGACTCCACCAACTTTACCCCACAACTGCCGATTCCTCGACTATGTACTAGAATTAATTGAAATGTTAGTGTATTACATAATCATCTAGTTGGCATATACATTGTTGTTGTACCAGCGCAGTCGTAACATTCTGGCACCATGTCGTTCTTATTTACGAGAAGCAAGCCCAAGACCCCACAGGAAGTTGTATTTGCCTTGAATGAGCTAATTACTCGCACTGACATTGGCTCTGATCCCAAGGTTCTCGAGGAAATACACCGACTGCTGGCGCAGGCGAGAACAATTGCCTACGGTAGTGAAGATGTTCCCCCTGGGCCTGATCAGATGAGTGCTCTGTCAAAAGAAATATATGCTACAAACCTGCTAGCGCCACTGGTCGAAAATATGGCGCTCTTGTCCTTCGATGGTCGCCGGGACATGACCCAGATATTTACGTTTTTACTGCAAAGACAGATTGGAAACCATTCTCCTACCTGTGAATATTTATTGCAACGACCAATTCTAGTCGAAAATCTCATCGCTGCCGCTGGAAACCCTGATACACACCGCAACGCCAATATCATTCTGTGTGAGTTCGCCAAACAGGAACCGCTAGTTGCGCACGTTCTTGACACAGAAGCGTTTTGGGACTTCTTTCAGTTTTGTTTGGAACAACCATTTGAGGTCGCATCTGATTGTTTTACCACTCTGTCCAAGTTTGTAGGGCCAACGCATAAGTTGACAGCGCAATTTCTTTACAGATACAGTGCACGGTTCAAGCACAGGCTCAATGAGCTGATCTGCTGTCCCAACTATGTTATCAAACGTCAAGCAGTCCGACTTCAAGCGTCGCTCATCAACCATCGGAAGAACAAAGAATACATCTCCGCATATGTCAACGATCTCGACAACTTGAAGCTTGCTATGCGTCTGATGCGAGACCGCAGCAAGACCATCCACTATGAGGCATTCCACTTGTTCAAAGTGTTCGCAGCAAACCCTCAAAAGCCGCCCGCCATCTATGACGTTCTCTATCGCAACAAGCAGAAATTGTTGGAATGCCTGGATCAGCTTAAAGAGTTTGAAAGAAAGGAGGACGAGCTGTTTAAACAAGAAAGGCTGTACGTAGTCCAGCGCATTAGCGAACTCGAAAAACGGGGATCTTCCCCATCGTAGTTGGTACACCAATCTGGGCAGCCCAACTCTCTGTACTGCATGTAATATAACAAGTAATAACGTCATTTATAGAATCACTCGCGCCGCAAGTAGAGGTGAACCAACATTTGGTGCTTATCGATAAGGTTTACTAAGGCACTTGGCGAGCCGGTAAGATTATACCTTGGCCCGAACGTGTTGCTAAGGGATAATACCTGTCTTGACACACACCCATGCATACATTGCTCATTTCTGTCATTCAAATTTCTCAGACCTTACTCTGAAGCAGCTCAACATGATATTGGAGTGCTGCAGCCCTCCCTGCGTAGCATCTCTCTCGCATTCCACTCCCCTATTCTACTCTATTTCAGCTTAGTGTAAATCAAGAGTACCTAGCAAACTTCTGTATCTGGTTCCTGACCTGACTGGTGTAGTTTCACCGACTCGCACATGTATCATTTATTGTAGTCTCTCACTGTCTAAACTTTGCCTTAGTAACATGGCCTCATTGAACGACCAACTCAACAACCAGATCAGCTCGTTCAAAGCCAAAGTGCGGTCTGCACCCGTGCTTGGCAAGCGAACAGTTGATCAAAATAACGATCAACCCAAGAAACGAGTTCTTCCAGCGCAAGCAATCCCCAAGCCTACGGTGATGAACGCTCATACCGGAACGCAATTTGTGCACGCTATCGAATATCTAAAAGAAAATGAAGGAGCCATTCTTCTCAAAGACCTCGAAAACTACCTTGGTAGCTCAATAACCCCGCTTGTGCCTCTTTTTCAACAGCACTCGAACATCCGTGTCAATGCCCGTGACCACACGATTTGCTACGTCTCCAAGTTCGATATTTATTCCGGTGATGACCTTCTCCGCTTTTTGAATCGTCAGAAGTCGTTCAATGGCGTCAATGTTAAAGACCTGGAGGATGGATGGAGCGCTGCGATCCCTACAATCAATCGATTGGAAGAAGAAAATAAAGTGTTGGTGTTGAGGAACAAAAAGGACAACACCCCGAGAATTATCTGGCCAAATAACGGCGGTCCCGTAGGGACTGTTGAAAAAATGTTTGTTGACCTGTGGAACTCTGCGAAAGTTCCCAGCACAAACGATCTTCCAGGCACTTTGGAAAGCGTTGGTCTAAAGCCAAGCTCTGTTGACCCCAGCAAAGTTAAGTCACAGCCAAAGAAAAAGGACGGAGAGAAAAAGAAGAAACGCCAGCATCATGGCAAGTTCACCAACACGCACATGCGTGGCGTGCTCAAAGACTACAGTGTTTAATTACGTTGATATTATTACAATTAGCATTATGAGGATATTTGGCATTATAGTTACATATTAAAGAACTCTCAGAGCGTACATTTCGTCCTTCAGTGCCGCAATTTTGGCATAACGCCCAGGATAGTGGACTGGGGTTGAAGCAAAGTCACTATCAAATACGCACAGCTCCCAGCTGCTATTAAGGACATAGCAACGATCAAACAACAGTTCCACACTCTGGGCTTGCTGTACCGGCACCATGCGACAGCTATAGTCGTCGCCGATGTACGCGGAATTACCGTGAGCCACATAGTGGTGACCACTTTGACCGATGCTTCTGAACGCATCATGTGCTATGAGTTCAATCTTCGTGTCGAGGATAGGACGCAAGTATCGATCTAACAACTGGACCCCATATAAACTTCCGTCGGAGCCAACTATACGGACTCCACAACGCGTAGCGACAAAGTCTTTAACCTCGACTGGAATAGCGAGTGAAACGACTCCTAGCTCACTATTTGTATCAACAGATGATTGAGGGCACTGCCACCAGAATAACTCATTTCGATCATTCATGCCAACACAGAGATACCCAGCAGATGAAACTTTGCGAAGATTATGATCAAAACTAATCCTCTGTGGCATATTGTGCTGAGATGTCCATGCTAGAGGTTTGGAGCTGTCCTTGTGAATGCCATATAGATAATAGGTCAATCCCCAAACATGCGATAGTGGAACTTTTGGAGAGATGCTAAGTCCATGGACTCTACCACTAATATCGAGAGTCACCAGTGTAGACCTTTCAAACGCGGAAACCATGTCTTTAATGGGATAGTCGGTCTCCACAATACGTTGGCTGCCTGCCTGTCGTCCCCAGGCAACGATTTTTGCCTTCGATCGGAAATAATAGTTAAGGAACCCAGAGCAGTCCAGGTCCACCAAGGGTTCGTCGAAGCAGGCAGCGTATCGTCTGTTCCAGTTTGAGAACATATCTACAAGACGCGCCGTGCCGTGACTACAGCAGAAAAACCTATAGAGACTATCCAAGTCCATTACGGGCAGGATGTGTAGGCACCAAACATCGTCGGGTATAGTCGCTGGTGTCATGAGTGACCAACTAGATATCTAGGAATTGTGCATGCTCGAGAGGCAGATGTTTTTAGCGAATTTCGTGCATGCATATGCAAGGCTCCGATAACGGACTGACCGCAAGGGTGGTACATCTAGGGTTAAGAAGCTTAAGGTACTTACTTTGCATCGATTCTTTGAGATATACGGTATTCGCGGCGCGTCGAACCATTCTGCTCCACTCGTTTGCCGCCTTACCTTCAACTCGCAAAGGATCACATGCGCCGTTTAGCTGACGACATAACGGTCGATTACCGGTGATGCTATGGCAAGGGGATCGCCCCTTCGTACACAAAATATTGGCGACATTCATCTCTAGAGCGATTATAGTATTCAGTAAGCCAATACTCCTCAGACGCGACGGTCTTTGTTTTGTTCAAGGTGTCTCGCACGCAACTTAACCTCGAAAGCACGATGCATTGCGTATGTCTTTAGCACGTGAGTCAAACAGGGTTGGGCGCCTGTCATCTGCCCTCAAAACATAGGCATCCACGAAGGGAATGCCTCTATACTGAGCGCACACTTTGGAATCTTTCTCGAAGCAGCATCAAACTAGCTTTTACGCGTCTACATTCGTTTGTATAAATTATTATCCTATTCTAGTTCGTAGTTACTCCAAACCAGAGAATTAGTCTAAATGTGGGTGATAGTATCCTTCGTCGAGTCGAAGAGCTGACAGAAATTCAAGAGCGAGGGGAAGGGAAAACAATTGAGTAAATCTGCTGCAGTAGCTTTCTGTCTTCCTGTCGAGCCAAAGGTAGGATGACTCAGATGACTCAAGAGAGTCACGTGAATACTTTAGTCAACCGCCTACTTTCACTTCAGTATCTTGAGCGGGATGCCGAGGAGCCGAGCCGTGGAGTTCTCTCTAGAGGACGGGACGGGAATCGATAAGAGGCCGACCAGTATTGCACTCTGGGTCGCGAAAAGGTCAGAATAGTCGCCAACGTTAATTCTGTGATATCCCTAATGGTATTTATACTCCAAGACTTGTATGCCAAACAGTGTGATCGCAGGGCGTAGGGCGGTGATACGTTATCGACCACCAACCTAAGGCCACAATCACTCTAGGTACAAGCATTCAGGCAGAGCATCGAAAGGTTAGGGCAGGGCTAGGGGCTACCTCAATTTAGCACGATGACGTACTAATGTGGTGCTGATGAGTACTAGAACGACTCCCGCTATATTGCGTAGCTTCGTTCATTCTAAATGAGCCAAGCTCGTCTTGTTACTGAGATTTGAATCTTCGCTGTCCTAATCTAGATGACTAACTAACCACCCTTACCCCCGCACGTTGACCCTCAGCTCAAAGGACTGGGCAATGCAAGTTAGATAGCTACTATTGTTAAGCGTTATCCTAGTGGAAAATGAGACTGATCTTCTATCTGCAACACGAATTTACGTAGCTTCCCCACTAGGGTTTCAAAACATGCATCGTTCGTACCCTAGCCCCGCTAACATAGTCAATGCTGAACTGGGTGATCCCGAGATCTCAATGTGCATATTTATTGCCACGACAGAAATTAACGACTAGTAAGTATCTCAAGTCAAATTTAGGGCCCCGCTAACTAGTGCTTTTGTATTGTTGTCTAATAGAGACGAGTTTCTTGACCGAAAGACAGCCCCAGCGGCTATTTGGACAGATGCAGACGTCTATGGTCCTGAGGACCTTTCAAAGGGTGTCCATGGAACTTGGATTGGCGTAGGAACTTCCGGAAGATTCGCTATTCTTGTAAATTATAAGGAAGAGGATGCCCCTGAGGCGCCCTTTTCTAGAGGCTCATTGCCTTCAATGTTTCTACAGAGCGAAGATACCCCCGAGGTGTGGCTAGAAAAAGTAAAGACGGAACATGGTGACAACATCTCCAAGTGTGGTGGGTTTCGTATGATGTTTGGAGACCTGCAATTGCAAGGTGATTCCATCGCTCCACTTCAAATGCTCTCCAACCGGGTCGAATCTGGCCCTGTGTTCGTGCCCGGTGGCCCCAAAACAATCATCATGTCCAATGGTGCGCCTGGCGATAAAACGTGGACAAAGCTCGAGACGGCCGATAAGCTCTTGAAGGAGTCTTTGCATTTGCACAAAGTCGACTTGATGGAGAACTTGTGGCGGCTCCTGGACAACAACACTCTTGGGGAAAACCCTCAAGCTGATCAATGCAAAACGACCATCTTTGTCCCGCAAATAAAAGATGGCGAGCGGGTTTACGGTACTCGTACTCAGTCTGTAATCTTGCTTGACCGAAACCGTAATATACAGTACCTGGAGCGCAACGTTCAAACCGGCGAGATGAGCTCTAAAGACTGGCAGTTGCCCCGCGAGTGATCAGAGGTCCCTTCGGGTTGAAAGATACATGGAACGATGGTCATTCGTAGACATGTATGACTGGGTCTGTCACAAGTAAATAAATATTATTTTGCAGTTTTGTGCTACAATCGATTTTAATTAGGAAGGTACTACAGTTGAAGTGCATATGCGATATAGGTGCGTTCGGCGCGCCCAGCGCGCTGAGTATATTCTGATGGGCGCGTTTGTGCGTTGCAAGTTATTAATGAGGGACGCGCCTGAGAGTTTCAGAGCAATGACTACTTGCCATTATGATGAGAATCGGATTCAGAGTTCAGCTCTGAGGATGTCTGGGCGCCTTCGGACTCCGAAGCATCGTCTTCCCCGTACTCACCCTCACTCTGACTACTGCGATCACCCATAGCGCTATGAGAGGGGCTTGCTGTCACACTGGGGCTGGGGCTTTCTATACGTTTCGCAATCCAGTCCTTGAATCCCGTCAAATACCGCAAAGGAGTGGTCAAGTGGCTCTCGTCAGGGGGGTGGTCAAGAGCTCTACGGAACGCAATGACGTGTTTCTTGATCTCTAGCTCATTTTTCTTTAGCCATGAAACATTCAACTCTTTACGGGAAACACCGCGAGCAAAGTTCCGCATCAAATACTGATCATAATCCCTGATGATTTTAGTGATAATATCACTAGTAGAGATACCCTCAGTACGTTGGGTAACAAGAAAGCGACCTTGCTCTTTAACATACTTGTAGACATCATCAGATCCGGCCGAGTTGTATGGAATATCATCATGGGCAACGTAGTCTATGTTGTGATCATCCAAAAACTCCTGTGTGACTGCCCATGGGGCATTGGGAATAACCTCATGGACCCATTTGCAGTGCTTGAGTGTTTCGTAGCGTTGCTCATGCGTTAGCACTGTAATACCCTTATACTTGTGAGTATCTTCGTCGCTAGCAACGCCAACAATAAGCTGGACTTCGGCGTCGGGAATGCACTTGGCAGCTTGTTCAAGCTGGCGCATATGTCCCAGATGAAAGAGATCAAAGACACCATCGGCATATACGCGAATGGGACGATCTTTAGGAGGCAGATTGAAAGTGTATCCTCTGGGTCTCAAGTGTCGAAGTTCTGCGGGGAGCTGCTCGTCGAGCTCTGTCTCGCGTGCATCCACGACTTCTTGTCGCTTTGCTTCGGGTTCAGTGCTCAAACTAGCTTGTGAACTCGTTCTCTTGACCATTGTAGCTCTAACAGTAGGGTGATGGGCGGACCTGGACTGTAAGGGATTTATAAGGAGCAATCCTCAAGGAGCTAGAAGACGAGCATACTTCGAGAAACGTTCCCATAAAAATGAAGTTTATGGATCTCTATGAGGTGAGTTGAATACACTGGGTCCGAATAGAATGTCTACATGTCTATTCCTGCAATACTGATATTTGAGGTGCAGGCTATGCAAGGGGTATGCACGCTTTCACGTGGCTAACGTGATAAAACATCAGTAAGATGAGGCCCATAGCTGAAGTATGGATCTTAATTGATCGCAATTGCGTCGATGAGATGCTGCGATAGAACTTTGACTTACAATTACTCAATTGTGCTTCTGACCGTGGCGGCGTTGAGTCTCCACCATGCACGAATGCGCCAGGGTGCATATTGACAGATGCCGCCAAGTAGCCACATATTCAAGACCCTAAGAGGTTACTCTCATGAACCTATAGTTTACTGTACATACAAGCTGAACACGTTTGCCTCGTTGCTCTTTGCGAGGTGTGCTGATGAGCCAAATCGACCCTAAGCCTCATTGTAACCTAAAAGCCTTGAACATGAGAATTAATGCATTCATAACAACACCAAAACAATTACACTCCTAGCCATTAAACCCCCACTTATATAGCCGCCGACTCTTGATTGGAACGCCCAAAAGTAGCAGCCCCCACGATGACTCAAGTATGCCTCTTGCCCTATCTCTAGTGAACAAACGAGTTGTTGACGCTCATTATGCTGTAAGAGGAGCGATTGCCGTTCGTGCAGAGCAAATTAAGGAAGAACTCAAAACAAACCCGCAGAAGTTCCCATTCAAGAAGATCATCAATGCCAACATCGGCAATCCCCAGCAACTGGACCAGAAGCCAATCACCTTCTACCGCCAAGTGCTTGCTCTTGTGCAGTACCCTGCGCTCTTAGAAAATCCTGTTCAATTCGCTCCAGATGCAGTGCGCAGAGCCGAGACTTTGCTCAAAAGCATAGGCAGTGTCGGCGCGTACTCAACTTCCAACGGTATTCCTGCTGTGCGGGAATCCATTGCCAAGTTCATCGAGAAGCGTGATGGCTTTCCCGCTGATCCCGACAATATTTTCCTTAGCGCGGGTGCCTCTGCCGCCGTATGCAAGCTGTTGACGCTTGTGAGCGATAGCCCCAAGGCTGGTGTCATGGTTCCTATCCCCCAATACCCTCTCTATTCGGCCACACTTACCTTGCAAGGTGCTCATCAGATTTGTTATTATCTTGATGAGAAGCACGAATGGGCTACAAACACTACTGAAGTCACCAAGGGGTACGAGGAGGCCCTGAAGGAAGGTATCAATCCTAAACTGCTTGTTGTCATCAACCCCGGTAACCCAACTGGCGCTGTCTTGGATGAAGAAAATATCCGTGGAATTTGCAAGTTCGCCTTGGATCATGACCTTGTCCTTCTCGCCGACGAGGTTTACCAGAAAAATATATTCAAGGGCGAGTTCATATCCTTCAAGAAAGTACGTCAACAGCTTGTTCAAGAGGATAAAAAGTACGAAGAGTTACAATTGGCATCGGTACACTCCACCTCAAAGGGAACTATTGGAGAGTGTGGCCAGCGCGGTGGCTACCTCGAAATTGTTGGATTCAAGGATGAAATTAGAGATCTTATCTACAAGATGGCCTCTATCGAGCTCTGTCCCGTCGTCACTGGTCAGGTTCTCACTGAGTTGATGGTTAATCCCCCTCAACCTGGTGACGAGAGTTACAAGCTGTTTGAGGAGGAGAACAACCAGGTTTTCAAGACCTTACAAGAACGCGCACAAAGTCTTTACAGCGTCTTCCAAAAACTTGAAGGTGTTGAATGCAATTCTCCTGAAGGAGCTATGTACCTTTTCCCTCGTATCACTTTGCCCCCCAAGGCTATCGAGGAGGCTAAGACAAAGGGCATGGAACCAGATGAGTTCTATTGCATGGAACTTCTGGAACATGCCGGTGTCTGTGTTATCGCTGGTTCTGGATTTGGTCAGGAGCCCAACACCTTCCATTTCCGTACCACTTTCCTTGCCCCTGGCGGTGAGGAGTTCAGCGACTTATTCATTAACTTCCACAAGGAATTCATGAAAAAGTTCTCTTAAACATTCAATTAGCTGATTATAACTTTAGTTGCCGATATAGGTATCCTGCAGTAGACGCGTGATGGCGTGCAATATGCGGCTAGTGCTGCTGCCGTCTTATGGTAGAATGATAGTAGGTCGAAACTGATATTTATGTCATTTAGTAGTAACAATCCGATCAATGATGGCACTCATCCCTGAGAACACTTCTGATTATAACGATATTTTTCTTTTGATGTATAGAGCTCCAGAGGTGTGGCGCCTGCGTGACGCCATCGAGGCGAGTTTACGTACCGAATAAAGAAAATTGAGCAATTTGAACCTTCAACACCCAAGCCATAATATGCTGAAACTACTTGTTTACCCAAATATCTTGTTGCATTCACCGCAGTAGCTCAGCTGTGGCAAATAGTATCAGCTTACTGAGATTCCCGAGTCAAGCCTAGCAATACTTTTACAGATTAGCCATCCATATTAAGATCATGAGGTGGACAAAGCTAATCAGATTCATTGGCGTTGACGGTAAGACCTATTCTGGTGACGCATTGACTACAAAGTCCTCTAGAGATCCCCGTCTGTCTACTCATGCCCGTATCATCCACGGTGATCCATTCGGTAACTACACTTTTGGCCCTGTTGTTGAGGTAACTCGACTCCTGCAACCAATTCCATACTCCAAGATTCGCACAGTTCGTGGTCTGGGTCTCAACTATATCAAGCATGCCCATGAAACTGGAATGCCTCTACCTGAAACGCCGATCATTTTCCATAAACCCGCAACCGCTGTCACTGGTCCTGTGGACCCAATTCACGTGCCTGAATTTTACCAAACGCCTTCGTTAGATTATGAGGTAGAGCTTGTTGTCCTAATCGGTCAGGAATGCTCCAATGTATCTGCAAAGAATGCTCTCAACTACGTCGCTGGATACACTGTTGGTAACGATGTTTCGCATCGCAAATGGCAGTTGGAGGCCGGGTCGCAGTGGACTGTCGGCAAATCGCACGACAGCTTCGCTCCCATAGGGCCCGCCATCGTTAGAGGTGTCAACCCAAAGAACTTGGCTGTCAGATGCAAGCTAAATGGAGAACTGATGCAAGAATCTAATACTAGCGATATGGTGTTTGGTGTTGCTGAGGCCGTCTCTTTCTTAAGCAAGACTGCTACCCTGGTCCCCGGAGATCTTATTTTTATGGGTACTCCGGAAGGCGTCGGGATGGGACGTGACCCTCAGGTTTGGCTGCAAAATGGCGACACGGTAGTTTGCGAGATCGATGGCATTGGCTCCATCAGAAATACAGTACGTCACAGCAAGTCTAAATCATCCTCAAAGACCCGGAAATTTCCCCCCGTTGGCAGCAAGAAATCAAAGCTTTAAGAGCACTGTTTACTCACAGCTTATCGCACAAAGGTGTCGGCGAAGTTATCGCTCTTTGAGGGTTTAACGTAGATAAGCTTGACTATTTAAATTAGGAGCGTATTACCTGGCAGTATCCGATGAGCCTATTGAGAGCCTAGCGAGAACGTCGCGTATCGCGTGAATATCCTTGAGCACCTGTGAACGTCCAGCAGTTTAAAGTACCGTATGCATATCTTCACATGTGAACGGTCTTCCATGTGAGTGTACGATCATGCATTGAACTTAATCAACCCTCCAACCAGTCTCGATGCCTTCATACACATTATAAGATGTAAGTGTCAACCAATGAGGTAGTCCAATAGTTGGCTAGTCTCGGCTTGAAAATGCGAGTCGTGCTGGATCCATTTGTTGTTATGAGTTGAGCAGTGCGGTCAATCGCAGACATATGCATGGGATATGTATGGGGTAAGAGCAGTATATAGCGAGTGCCAGTTCAAAAATACGGGTCAAAAAAAAAATTGCTAGAAAGTTTGTAAAGATGTCCGGTACATAAATGTGTCTATTAAGCTTTTCTAATACCAATGATTGACTAGTGACCGAGATGAGTGTCAGTGGAGCTCGAAGACTTATCCTTGAGTGTCACAATGGGTCGACGGGTCATCACATTAGACATGTCTAACATTGATTGCCAGTGAATTGTCTTTGGACGACGCATAGATGATTCCGTCTCGTATTCCCATAGGAAGTTGACGGGTGTGTACTCGAGTTTCGCGCTGTTGACCCCTATGACCACAGCTGATTCGTCTCTCGCCTCAGGATGTTTGAAATCAAAACCGTGATGCTTCTCAATAAACTGCACAGAGCGAACTGCCAAACGAGTGGCGCGAACCCTATCAATAGGACTTGGTGAGCCACCCTGTTGAAGGTGGCCAGGAATGGCCTCGCGGCAGTCGTAGTGTCCGTGACTCTCAGTCTCGAAGATAGAGGCCAGATTCTCGGTGGAAAATCCCTGAGCACTCTTCTCGTTACGGATAACAAGACGGCCGGCCCTTACTCTGCCTTGGTCGTTCTTGAAGCAGTCACGCAAGTGTTTGATGTCTGCACTGAGCTGTGAAAGAGAGATTCCATCCTCTGGGGTGTAGACAGCGTGAGCTCCACATACAAGGCCAGTGTAAGAGGCAATGTAACCAGACCGACCACCCTGCACTTCAACGACGAAAACACGACGACGAGTGGAGGCCGCACTCTGTTTCACAATATCGCAGTACTCAACAAGCATGTTAACGCATGTGTCAGTACCCAGAGAATGCTCTGTTCCGGGAACATTGTTAGAGATGGTGGCGGGGATGCAGACCATGGGGATGCGGAAGGCAGGGTATGAGTTGCGGTAGTGCTCGAGCATATGCAGCGAGTTGTAGGCCTCGAAACCACCAACGAGAATAAGCCCATCGAATGCGTATTTACCGAAGTAGTAGGCAATCATACCAATATCAACGTCAGGCAAATTACGGTTAGTTCCGATCTCGCATCCACCCTCAGTGAACATGGCTTCAGCGCCTAACCACGAAGCCTCACGAACGGACTCGTGACGAGCTAAACCGGTCCAGCCGTTGAATATATAATAGGCCTTGTGGCCACGGGAAAAACAGTAGCGAGTGGCAGCGGAAACCGCAGCGTTCATACCGCCAGCCGGCGCACCGATAGCGATAATGGCGATGTTAAGTAGCTTCTCGGCCCGATTATTCTTAGAAACACGATCTGATCCTGATAATTTCAAGTAGTTGTGAAGATGATCGTGAAACTCCGCATCACGGAGGGAGCGGGCGGTATCGAAATCCTTCTTAGAGATAGCCTCCGCCACTTTTTTAGTGTTGGCGACCGCATCTACCAAATTGACTGAAACAATCTTGTTCTCCTTAATACCTATCATGGGCGAAGGTGTAGTAGGAGTGGCTTTAAGAATAGCGTCAACAGCAGCGGCACCTTGCATGGTTCCCAACAACCGATCAATGGCGACAGCGTTACCACCACGCTGAACGTGACCAAGGGTAGTCACACGAGTATCCAAGCCAATTGCTGAGAGCTTGTCTTTAACCATGTCGGCCTTAATGGGTTTGAGGTGAGAGTCAATAGCACCTTCAGCGACAATGACAATCGAGCGGCGTCTGCCAGCGGCACGATGGCGCAACACGATCTCATTCATCTGGCTTGACCAGTCCTCACCAGGAGGTGGCAGCTCGGGAATGAACATGTAGTCGGCATTGCAAGCAATCGCAGCCATGAGGGCCAACCAACCGCAGTGTCTACCCATCACCTCAACGACAAAAGCACGGGCGTGAGACTCAGCGGTTGCCGAGATCCAGTCAACATTGGTACAAATACGCTCCAAAGAAGAATAAGCACCGATAGTGACATCTGTCATCGCCATATCATTGTCAATAGATCCAACAGTGCCAGCAATGTTGAGGTGTTTATAGCTGTCGTACTGCTTTTGAGAGATCTTCCTCTCATCTAGCAGCTCTTTGATAAGCTCCGGCCATTCATGGCGAAATTTATCAGCGCCAGTAAGTGAGCCATCACCTCCACAAACAACGAGACCATCGATACCATGGTTGCACATATTGAGACAGGCGGTTTTACGACCATCGCGCTCACGGAATCCTTGGCTGCGGGCAGAACCAATAAGTGTACCACCGATACCAACGAATCCACGAACGTCGTCCCACTGCATTTGCTTGATATGGTCACCACCATGGATCAAGCCCTCGTAACCATCATACACAACAAAAGCTTCACAAGAGTTGTGGATAGCAGTTCTAACAACGCTGCGAACACATGCATTCATACCAGGGGCATCACCACCGGATGTGAGAACTGCGATACGCTTGCGGACGTTGGAATCCTTGGGCGAAGCCTCTGCACCTGGAGCATCAAGGTCGCTGGGGAGAATGTTACCGGGCATGGTCTTAACCACAGGAACCACGGGTTTTTGGGGGAGCTTGTTAGACACAGCATTAGTGCTCTGAGTAAAGCAGATCAAATTACCCAAGGGATCAACTGCATATACCTCAAATGAGCCAATAGGGGGCAACTTCTGGACAGGAGAGGGAAAGTCAGCGGGAAAGCCACTGATGTCTTCAACGCTAAAGTAGTGGACAGGAGCAACACTGCGCCAGTCGCACTTCTCGACGTTCTCGAATAAATGATCACGAGCTTCACGCTGTTTTTCTGGATCGATTCCGCGAGCAGTGAGCTGGAGATTCACAGAGGCTTCTTGGCCAGCCTTCTCTGAAGGAAGGATCAAAGCAGCGTTCTTTGTTGCCTCCGCGGCCCTTCTGAAGCTAGCGCTGGTGTCATTGGGGCCCAACTCTGCAACTAAATCAAATCCTAGCGACTTGTAAAAGTCAATCGCATCTGAGTACAGCTTGTGACTGTTTGTAGCAAAGCTGGCGACCGTCATGGCCACCGATTTTAGGGATGACATGTGTGGAAGAAGGGCGGATCAAAGGGTTTTTATAACAGTGCATAAGCGAGATCATGATGGCGTGTTGCGCGTGCATTGAATTGAGCCATAGTGGTTCCAACGCAATTACAGGGGTGATTTAAGGATTGTTTTCTTTATTTAAAACTAAAAATTCATCCGGGTCTATCTTATCTGCGTCATAATCATCCGATGCATCCTGATAGGTGCGTTTGATGACGTCTTCCTGCAGCCAAGAGTTGGTAGTGAGACAAAAAACCCTCCGTAGCAACCAAGTAGAAGACCCAAATTCTCTCAAATGAATACCCCCTTTGTGCTTTTCAATAGGGTGTAGTGGTTTTATGATCTTCTGGAGCCTCGAAACATTACGTTCAGGACGCTAGCCAATACCAGGCCTTTTAGTCACCCTCTCGCCATGCACTCAACGGTGGTTTAGAGTGGGGCAATTTTGAACACCCTTAATTCGGGTGCCTGGTTTGCTCAAATTAACTAGCTAACTCAAATTCGTAGTGCAGGAGCATAATTAGCCACTTTATTAGGTCCTTTGGTCGAAATTACAGAAGTAGTCAAGCCATACAGTAAGCGTAAAGCAATCCTAGTAAAGTCTACTACACATCCTCTCGTCGAATAGAGCCACTGCCTAGTCGCCACTAGCTAACCAAGTTAACCCAAGCACATCAACACGAATGGACGCCCTGCTCGGTGATATTCAGAAAGGCACAAAATTACGGAAAGCACCAGAAACAAGAGACTCGTCTGCAAAGACTCTAGGGAGAGTGTTGGACTCGTCTGAGGCAGCATCCCGTCCACCTGCTCCTCGAGCAACTCCAGCTCCTGCGGTACCTCAAATGCAACAAACGGATGATCCAATGATGCAAGAGATTATTGGTGCACGGCTGAAGAAAACTGGAGGTCGACCGAACCCACCTGCACCCTCTGCTGCTGCCCCCACACCAACAGCACCTGCCCCCTCGCACTCGAGACCAGCCGCTCCCACTGGACCTCCTCCTGCTCCTCGTGGTGCTCCTCCTACTCCCCGCGGTGCCCCTCCTGTCCCTGGAGCCCCTCCTGTGCCAGGATCTCGGCCTAAAGCACCCGTTGGTGCGGCTCCTCCTGCCCCAGCACCCCCCGCGCCATCACTGAATGCTCCTCCCGCTCCCGCGCCTCCCGCACCATCTCTACATGCTCCTTCTGCCCCCTCTGCACCTCCTTCTCGTGCACCAGTGCCTCCACGTAGCCCAATGGCCCAAAAAAGTCCAATTGCTCCAAGGTCCCCCAACGTATCAACGTTTGGAGACGAGGACTCGCAAATGAATGAGATCTTGGGGGCACGGTTACGCAAGGTCAGTGCAGCCGATAGCCCCTCGTCGCCTGCATCAACGTCCCCCGAGGCTCCCAGCCGACCCAGTGCAAGGCCGAAGCCAAAGCCCTCGTTGCGCGCTAAGCCAGACAAGCCAAAGCCTAAACCTTCATTGGGGGGTGGATCTCACCCACCAGCTGCTCCCCCTGCACCTGCCGCCCCTCCAGCCCCCTCACTTCCTTCAGCAAGGCCTTCTGTACCTGGAGGTGCCCCTCCTAGTGCTCCGCCATTGCCTTCAATGGCTAAAGCCACCCCAGCTCCACGTGCACCACCTCCTCCCTCTGCCCCCGCGGCCGCTGCCCCGGCTGTCCCCCCAAGTGCAGCACCAAAGGCCCCTGCCCCGCCAAGTGCACCCCCCACCCTAAAAAAGAGTACGCCTGCTGCTCCAACGTCTGCGCCTGCTCGTAGTGCACCTCCTGTACCAACTAGCGCCCCCCCAGTCCCTGGTAAAGCTCCCAATGCTCCAGCTCCGCCAAAAGCGGCTCCTAGTGCCCCAGCCCCTCCCAAGGCAGCCCCCAGTGCACCGTCTTTACCAAAAGTAACCCCTGCCGCTGCTCCAACTGCTCCTCCCGCTGCACCACCCTCTGTGCCTCCCTCTGTGCCAAATACTGCACCTCCCTCCGCACCAAAAGTTCCGTCAGTAGGCGCGCCAGCTCCTCCCTCTGCCCCTCCAGCTGCTCCCCCTGCTGCCCCGCCCAGTGCACCATCTGCTCCTCCGTCAAGTGCACCAGCTCCGCCAAGAGCACCCCCATCAGTTGATGCCCGACAGGGACCTCCAATTACAAAAGCGCCCGCAGTCAAGGCACCTGGTGCACCCTCCCCCCCTGCCCCTGCTTCAAGTGCCAGTGGCAGTCAGAACGATCGCAGGGCTCCGCCGCCTCCTCCACCTCCGGGATCAGGTGCTCGTCCAACTCGGAATGGTAGCTCAACCCCTGGAGGTGCCCCATCTGCGGCCAAGAAGCAGATTCCAAATATTACATCTCAGCGCTTCCAGTTCACTGAGCAAAAGAACTTGCCCGCCCCTCGCAGAGTTGCACCCAACCATTTTCAAACAGTAAGGCACTACCCCAGTGGGCGTGGTGCCACAATGCCTCTGGATTTGAGTTCGTACTAAATATAGATCTATTTATTTCTTCGACCAACCCTCGAGCCACCGCTCGCGCCACGTACGGCAGTCAAAAGCGGGCTTACCAAGTTTACTATTTACATCATTGTGAGCTTCACAGAGCCATTGGCCCAGCTCGTTCTTTCCTCCCAATCGCGGGGGATTCTCCTGCAGATAATCTCTAAAATCTGCAGCACAAGGGGGGCAAGGGTAAACCTCCCCAAACAGGTTTAGGAAATTCCGCATCTTAGTTTGCTCGTTTGGACTCGCTGTTTCGGGATATTGTGCCGGCAAGCTGTGTAAAAACGTCCAGGTGTTGCGTCCTAATTTAGAACTATCAGGGGGATCGTCCCTATAAGCATCCTCGGCAGGTGCAGCAGCGTTAGCTGTGGCGCTCTTAAGGCTCGAGGAAGCGACGGAGTTGCCGCCAGCTATGGCCATGAGATCCTGTAAGCTGTTACACGTGCGGCATGGTTTCCCATTTTCATCCAAGACAATTTTTTTCCCATCTATGTATGTTGTAGTGTATGCCATCGTAGCTGATGTCAAAACCCGTCGATTCAAACTTCTGATAATGAGGTCACCGGCGCCACATGCATCATTACATAAGAACGTGTACCCCCAACCCTCTGTGAATGCACGAGAGCCATAACCTGAGAGGTACTTGAAGACATATTATCGTGACGCGGCCAAATTGTTGCGATTCATAGTACCCAGGGCTACTGATCAAACCCCCAAAAATTGTCGATTATATCTATGTGACTCTACCCTTACCTTTCGCCCGGTAGCCTCTTCAGTATGTCCATAAATCGTACAGACTCCGACGCGCTTACTAACTCTGTGGGGACCTTAAAGGTTTTTAATTCCCGAGTTAAAAGTAAATCCAACTGCGCTGTTGACATCTGTATAAGAGGCATCGACTGATGGACAATCAGCATTTGTATTGTCATTGGGACAGTCACACAGAGAATGTTCTCTTCAATAGTATGAACGATCTTGACTCACACGTTAAATCTCACTATCAACACGATCATGTTGATAAAGTCCAGCAGGAACCTGTGGCTTGTCACTGGGATTCGTGCCACGAATTGATTAATCTTGATGAAATGTGGCTACATTTCAAAAATTACCACTACAAAGATGTTCAAACCCCACATGACCAATGTGAACCCGGTCATACACATGATTTCAATCAGCATGCAGAGCATATTCATAACCACCATGAACACAATCATCACGTTAAACCCAGCCCTGAGTTTGATCACAAAGAGTTTGAGGCCCCTTCATTTCCATATGCTCGCGTGCATGAATGGACCACGCCCCCACAAATAATCCCCAGTATCAACAACCCTAATTTACCGACATTGCAAAACCCCCCAATCAAATCAGAAGAGGCCAAGCAGCCCTGTATTTGCCGGTGGGTGACTGACGGGACGCCGTGTGGGTGTATGTTCCCCAACTCACATGAGTTGAACAATCACCTCAATTCTGAACATGTTGCAAGAGGCTGTAAAACCTACGTTTGTAATTGGGAGGGATGTAGGCGCGAGTGTAAACCCTTCACTCAACGCCAAAAGATGGTCCGCCATCTCCAAACTCATGCTAAAAATTGGTCTTTCAAATGTAACTTGTGTGGCCATTTAAGCAATGACGATGTGAGTCTCCGTCAGCATCAGAGGACTCATTCTGGTGAGAAGCCGCATGTGTGTAAAGTTTGCGGAAAGCGCTTTACCGCGATGTCAAGCTTGACCGTGCATGTGAGAGTACACACTGGTGAGAAGCCTTTGGTCTGCAAGTTTCCAGGTTGTGACAAGCGCTTCTCCGAAAGCAGCAATCTTAATAAACATATGAAGACGCACATGGCCAAAACTGTCGAATGTCCTTATTGCGACTGCAGGTTCTGCCGCCGCGATCAACTTCATCGCCACATCAACGTCGTTCATCAAAAAGAGCCATCAGCTTTCGCGGAGCCCCCTCAGCAACTTGAAGTGATGCAGTAGTTATTTATTCAATATTTAAACATAATGAAACAGTCCGCACTCTTGCACTGCCATCACTGTAGGGATCTAGGAAATTTAGCATAACTACCGAAAGCGGTAACGCGGCCAACAAAGGGCCAGAACCAGCCACGTGCGCGCCATCATGCTCTTGAAAATTTTGCCCGACAAACGCGGTTATATTCTTTTACACACAACTACGTAGCAATTTTCACGCCTTGATATGCAATCCACGCATGTACTGCAATTATCACCACTTTGGGACAAGTAACTTTTGAGCCTTAGATAATTTACAATCGCAACAATCGTGTATTATTACGTGCAAGTTTTGATCCCAATGGATGTCATCAATGCGGATGTCGCGCCAGGGGCGTTGACAGATGATAGTGGAGGGGCGGTGTGCCGCAGTAGCCCGCAAGCAGATTACTCAGCCGCTGGCACGTATCCGTTTCAACGCAGAAATTAGTTTTAACTTCTTACACCTCACAAGTTTCGAGGTTTGTGCACACTTTTTTGAACGGTACAAACTTGGCCCTAACCCAAAGACCGTGTTTGTATCTATTTTTCGACTTAGTCATCCACGTTCTCGTTCCCAGCGCGTCTCCAAGTTTGTTTGGTATCCAGGCAACGGTCAGAGATTAGTAACCACATACTTCGAGTGAACGCGTTCTAAAGTCGCGTTTTAATTAGGCCTGCATACCTCGCGTTCAGTCGGTGTCGAAAAGTATCCTATCCACAGTACAATGGCAGCTGAGAAACAGATGGCAGTTAATCTGCTATACACTTTTGACTCTGAAAGCCAGCAGTTTATCGCAAAACCAAATACCCCAGTCAAAGTTACAGTCTACCCAGAGTTTAATATTGGCTTTTGCCAGTTAGATCAGTGCCTCGGACACCTCATGTCAATACGTGCGGACCTTGTGGCTAACGATTATACTGTATTTACGGTTGATTGCAGTGAAGACAACGAGCCTCTCATGTCACACGGCCGCCTATCGAGTCTCACGAATACACTGGCAACTGTTACTGGCAAAGTGAAAACAAATATGTTTAAAAGAGAAATTTTTGAAGTCAGAATTCACTTCAAAAGGTGCGAAGACCGCTTCGAAACGCGTCGCTTAATGCCCCCGTCCTCGCCTCCTCAGGTCAAGCGCTACAACACTCTTCCGACCCTCACTACCGGGGGCATTAGCAGTAGCAGTAGTGATGATGAGCTACAGCTGAAGCCTGAGTTTGTTAGCAACAGTTTCAATCAACTCGAGGGTCCCATGAGAAGGGCGACCTTCAACCCCCGCAAGCGCGCGCTAGAATCGTTACCAGCCCCCGCGTCAAAATCCAGTCGCGCCAAATCCAAGTCTCCTAATAAAGTCAAAGTACCAAGATGTCACAACTGTCACACATTTACATCCGCTACATGGCGGTGGAGTGCAAATGACGAAGTGTTGTGCAATGCTTGTGGCTTATGGCCAAGAAGTCACGATGGCATGCCACGTCCCGCCAGCCATTGGGCTAAGAAGAAAGAAAAGAAACCCGAAGAGTGGCGAGTTCGGCCACTTGATTCGCTACGAAAAGGTGATACCCCCTATGCAACCTATGAGCTAACCCCCAAAGAGTATGAAGAAGCGTTACGACTTAATGATAAGATGAACGACGCTGAACCAGCTGCTGCTAGTAACGTTGGTAAGAATGCACACGAAGTCATCGATGAAGCTACCCCAGTTGGTCCCTCTTCTCCTGTTGAACACCCTAGCACGCCTGTTGAGCGCCCGAGCACTCCAGTGCAGGCAATGCGCCAGGAGACTCTACCCGACAAGGAGAACATACCTCCTGAGCGTATGACTCCAAATAGGCCATTGCCGATCATGGGTACAGAATCACATCACAAATGGATGGCACGGTTCATTCACAACAACGAGGGCGACATCTTTGACTCGTTTATGCACTCTCCGTCAAAGCAGGCTTTGCGGCCCTTAGAGCTAGATATCCAGAGTTCACTCTCATCATCGCCCCCTAGCTCATCGACAAATTTCTATGACGTTAGCGAGCAGGATCTCGCGAGCATTGGTGCTGATTGGATCTTTCGAAGCCCCGAAAAAGACGTGAACTCGCTCCGGACGTCTTGAGCAATATTGGTCTAGTGGCGCACATCTTAATAGCTAGACTTCCATGCATAATTAATGAGAATATTTCTTCAATGATATAATACCAGAGTATCAACTATTTCTATAGCTTTTTACCACCTTAAAACTGCATTCCAGCACCCTACCTCACCTCCACTATTGAGACCTCCTGGAACCTGCGTCCTATCTAGCCCTGCTGACATGGCTTCCAGAGACGAGCTCAATAAATGTGGGTTTGTGGCTGCTTTTGAGCAAGGAAAACAAGTCTGGTCGAATGGAGATGACGACTTGTCGCAGCTCAATGGTGATTTTACCAAAATTAACGAGCTCTCCGCAGGAATTCTTCTTGGGGAGCTCTCGGAGCTTGTCACGTTTGGATCGCAGTATGAAGTGGCCAGACCATTGGATGGTAGGGTCATCTGCTCCAAGTCATCCAAACTGGATCAAGCATTTCTCGCACAGGACATTTTCAAGACCTGCACTGGACGCTCTGCCTAACAAATGTGTCGCATTGGCAGAACTTTGTCATTCTTGATAGGATAATTTATTTTAGCGAGCTCTAGCTAGCTTTCCACTCATGTGTTTATTAAATTTGTACATATTTCACGTAGCTTTATTGTACTTCACCAACACTACCTACGTAAGATTATAGAATGGCGGGAGAGGTGTGGCAGACAATCAGTGAGCATGTTCGCCCCGGTATTCTTACATTTCTTCGTCTTTCTTGGGTTTGCAAAGCCTCTCGTAAGGTGTTCAAGTCTGATAAAGCCTGGGAGTACCTCAATACCTATGGTCTCTCAAGCGGTATTGCTGATGCGTTTACGGAGCGAATGTGGACGATGGACGAAAAGACTCGCCTACAGTTCCTTGAGGTATGGTGCCCCGAACGAAAACACGTGCCCGGCTACTGTAATGAAAGCCCTGATATCCAATTGGGCCTCCTGCTGGCAAGAGGTGGATTCTCAGATGCCGAAGATGGACCAGTCACTTCCAATAGACAGGTGATGTGGTGCGCCGTCCATTTGAATCCTTGGACGCTACGTTATGGCAGTGCAGATCTCAAAAAGGATCCCGAGCTTGCTTTAATCGCGGTAAGTGAGATTGGACTCGTGTTGGAGTTTCTCCCGGACGTTTCAGATAAGCGCGAGATTGTTCTCGCAGCCGTGCAAAATGATGGTGCCTCGCTAAAGTTTGCGTCGAAGCGGCTTCAAGATGATCGAGAGTTGGTGCTGGCTGCTGTTAATACAAACGGTGATGGTCTTCAGTATGCATCCTCAAGGCTAAAAGCTGATAAAGAAGTCGTAATTGCTGCCGTCTCAAATGATCCTGATGCGCTAGTGAATTCTTCTTTTGAGCTCTGGGAAGACCGCGATGTTGTTCTCGCTGTGGTGTCAAAAGATGGCGGCCTGTTACAAGTTCACGAGCAGTTTCAAGACGACAAGGAAATTGTCAGAGCCGCCGTGAGCAGTTGTAAATATGCCTTGCGGTACAGTAAACTTACTCACAACAAAGACATAGTTCTCCACGCCGTGAATTGCAATAGTGCAGCTCTTGCATTCGCTTCAGAAGAGCTCAAAAAAGACCCTGATATTCTGGCCGCTGCTCGAAGCAGTTAGCTACTCTCTATTCAGAATTTTGGTTATGAACAGGCTATGAGCCCTGCTGATGATATCTGAGCCGTGTAATCGTGATCAAAGTATTAGAAAAGAAAATTGAAAATGGTGAAACTTGACCTAGACAAACTGAAAGCGGACATTGCAGAATTGGCCGAGAAAAAGTATCACTCGATAAAAGAACCCAGCCGCTTACTGGTTTAGCACTAGGCGTGAACAAACCACTTCGAGGACACTAGAAATAGTTATCATTGTGATATCCTAACGGGAAGGTGGTCACGGCTTTGGGGGTCATAGTCTTACCGTTAAATCTATGGAAGAAACACTTATCAGGCTAAAGGAGCTACATGAAGAGCTTACAAAACCCCCAGATCTAAAATATGTCCACCTGCTTACGATAATATCACACCGTTTCTCCATTTTTATCGAGGTTATCACCGGTTTATCCATGTTCGTCACATATCCAGTGGTCTCCGGAGCACGAGCCAGCTTGATTGTTGAAACGGGATTTTACACTATCCAGTGCATACAGAGCGTCCACTAAGGGGAGCATGACAGTTGTTTTCAACCCTTCTTTGGTTAGCGTGTCCACCGGAATTTGCGCACGTCCTAGTCCTTGTGATTCGATGTCCGATAAGGGACTCGGGTTCGTCACTGGGTTTAAATATAGCACTATTCCCTATAGACTCAGTTTTTCCAGAGTTTATCTTCAAACTCAGACAGTGATTATTATTGAAATACATGCTACGGCGTTTTCACAGGGACAACAGGGAGAACAATCATATTTAGCTCATCAGCCTCTTCTAGGCTCCTCACACGGCATAGAAACTGTTTTCAACATTTGATCATTGAACTCACGCTCTCTTAGCTCTTGTATGGCCCTCTGAATGTACAGAGCTTGTACAGAGCTGGTTCATCATGCGCGGTCATGGAATTGCGGTCAATTGCAGCGGTTTAAATTACCTATATGGTACGTATATGGTAGATAGTTTCTGTATACAGTTAAAACCGCCTGCCATTGTAACTGTTCGATAATGAGGATGTATCGATTGCCTCAAAACTCTACGCAAGATATGTTTTGGGGAGCGCAGACATGTGCAATAAGGGAAACCAGCATTAAAACCACGTATACACGACCTTTGCCTTAAGCTCCCGCTCAAATGGCAACGCCCACTTGGAACTTAAAGCCGCACATTGATAAATTATGTGGGCAGCCGATATGCATCCGGCTTGTACAGTCAAGCGAGAGTTTCCTGTAGAAATATATGGAATGCTACTGCGTATTTTCAATAGAGGTTGGTATTGAGCTCCTTTCGCTATAGCTCAGCTACCTGCATAGCGACATTTTACTCGGTCATCATGTAGGTTAGTGGAGTAGTCATGGCCTGAGTAACGGCCACACCTGAAATGCTCAAACCGACAGCATGGTTAACGGATGGAAAATGCGCGCAGAGTGCATTAATTGTGGTCAATCGTCTCAAAAGTGACCCGTCGACCCTCGATACGCTTGCAAAGTATTGCAGCAAGCGCATTCTCCTCGATGGCGCATCCAACAATTTCGCGTTTCCATTACTGGAGAGCGGATTTGATATTGACCTTGCAATTGGCGACGGGGATTCTATTACGAGAGAGACTATTGACCTGTTAAAGCGAAATAATGTCTCCTTCACTAAGATAGCTGATCAAGATTCTACGGATTTTATGAAGGCACTGAACCATATTGCGCAACAGTGGCCAGATATTGAGACTGTTTATGCTTACAACGCGTACGGAGGAAGAGTAGACCACTCTTGGCACTCAATGTACTGTATGGGATACGCAGAGAAACTAGGCATAAGGTTGTACCTCATATCTGAAGAGAACATTACGATGCGGCTCGCACCTGGGAATCATACTATAAGTACCCCTCTCAATCTTGTTGGCAAAACATGTGGCTTCTGTCCGCTTTTAGGTGCATCCCTCATAACTATACGAGGCTTCGAGTGGGATGTCACAGAATGGGAGTGCAGCTTTGACACCCACCTGAGTACGTCCAACCACCTCCTGAGAGATGAAGTTGAAATCAAAACCGATAAACCCTTAGCCTTCACTGTAGAAAGACGACGACCAGATACAGATGGGAGTGTATGACCAGTTGTTTCTCCAAATGTCAACCCTGCCTAAATCCCCTGACGATCAAATAAACAGTTTTCTGCTCGTTTAGTAATTGTTTTTTAAATAATCATATCAGAACACGCATAAATTCAACTTAAAAGAACTTCGCTTGAGAGGTAAATAGCCATACCCATATTAAAACTCGATATTTCTCCAGCACTGAGAGTTGCCTCTCTTGGCACCTGCCGAGCTTGCTTCAAATCGCCTCACAGCCACTCGATTACGCATAGGTTAGTGTGGAGGAGGCGCATGTCCCGTGACACCCATTGCCCGGCAGACGGAACTGTAATCCGATGATTCTCGAAGACACCTATACCTTCGCAAAAGTTTTCGATGGCCAGTTTTTTATCTCTCGGACATTGTGAAAAGTAGCTAGAGCATAGTCAGACAAACTCTTGAAGCCTATAGACTGTCAAAAAATTGAGCGAGTTGCCACCTGCATATGACGTCATTGCAGTTGCAGAGCCTCTTCTAGACAGAAACATGAGGCTTTATTTGTTTGCTGTAAATGACGTCAACTAGAGAGAGGTGAAACCAGTCAAAGAAGTACCAGAATCAAGTAGCTAATGCCGGAGTACACTTGTGATTTGTTTTGCTGCTTAGGGGCTAATTTCGACGATGGGGTCCTGTCAATCTCGCATGATGCATGCACGGAGTGATGACTAACGTCACACGTGCAGGTGTCATTTGCTGACGTGCAGGAGCCACACATGCAAAGGTTCGATCTCATGCTGTATATATAAAGCGATCCCCCACTAGAAGAAAGAAAAAAATGTATGTGCGAACAGAACTCAGAGCATTCGATGATAACTTTTCTGGAATGAGATACATGAATGGCCTGCGAAACTCCTCCGTAACGACGGCATCAGAGAGAACGAACAAGTTCAAAAGAAGTAGAAGGGTTGTCTTACCGCATCGATTCGATATGCCTCTGCACAGGACTGTTGACGATACCTTCATCATTGGTTAGAGTACTTCGGCTCCTCCGAATCTACACATCCATACCTGAGTGGCAAACTCGTTGACTTGGTCACGACCAAGCGTTATTCGACCAAGCGTTATTTATTATTTTTTATTCGTATCTTTAATCATTACATTTGCATAAACTGTGACAACGTTAAAGGCTGGCCCGTTTTTCGAGTCGGTTTCATTTTGAAGTCCTTACAAGGCAGCTTATTATTATATATTATATGAAATCAATAATGTGGCATACGCCAGGTCGTTTGCCAGGATCTGATGCGATTGCAGGCTAATTTAAAAGTTCTTGATGTTAAAAGAGTCCTTCTTTAATGCCGATATGTTCTTTACAAGCTTTACCTAATGCCAAATCATGAGTGAATATATTCGTGAGTGATTAACGCCGTTGAGGGCCGCACTGGTTGAATTAGTCGCGTGATGCTGTCTGGTGACGTCAAACTCGTATCTAGCGCTCGAAACTTTTTAAATTGTTATTTAATAGAAGCTATAAAGTAAGTTTTCATTATCAATCGGCTCGCAGTCTTAACTTACTTGTCGTAAGGCTGAAGACTATGCACAGAGTGCATGAACCCAACGGTGGGCACTCGGCGAACCGGGCCATTGGAAGGGTGACTGAGCTAATGAGGTATTAGGATGATTCGAATGAGGATAGTATCTATAGAAGCACACACTCTACCTTTGCGTTTAAGTCCCCTGCTTTCCTTACCGAGATCTTTGCCGCGTTTGAAAACAGTCTATGGGCGACATGTTTGCCGCTCATTGAGTTATTAGGAGGACTTTGTTTGTCTTCCAACGCCAGCCCCTCCACCGTAACTACAGACACTTTTACCTCATAGTCTTACTGCTCAACAATCATTATTGATGGCGCGAAAGCTCGCTTCCTGAAGACTGAGGCTTTTTTCTTCTTCTTCCATCAACGTTGAACGGACAAGTGGAGGACTCAATCCTTGCTTCGAAGCAGAAGAGGCACATGTGCGCACTTACTATGGCCGAGGTGAATAAGTTCGGGGTAGCCGGACTTTTTCTGACGTACTATGCACTTCTGCACGAGCCATTACTTCATGCTGAATCTGAAAAGGACATATTCTTGCCAAAGGGAAGGTGATCCTCCTTCAGCGGCGCTCGCCCCGTAACTGCATCTTGAAAGCCTAGAGAAGAGAGATTGTTAATGTACTATTTCAGAAGTTCATCAAGATTAGCCTTCAAAACAATCCAAGGTTAATATAAAGTTGTATATATGCTTAATAGACTTCGAACCTCTTTCACAGATGGTGCTTAAACTTAGGCATGACAAGCTTCTCATACGCTTGTCTAGAGCCATAGTCTTTAGGTACAGCGTCATGAGCAGATAAGCTACGAGTGTCCAGCAAGTGAGGGCCCAGTTCTCTTAGGCTTCTAGCACCGAGAAGGCGCATGCTCATCTCAATTTCATCCATGAACAGGTTGATGGCATGCTCTACACCTTCTGAGCCATATCCACACATAGCATAAAGGAAAGGACGGCCAATACCAACACCCTTGGCACCCAAGCACAACGCCTTGATAACATCTGTACCACGACGGATACCGCCATCGACAAAAACGTCAAAGTTCTTGTGCAACTTGTGCTTACGCAGTGACTTCATAACTTCGGGAAGAATTTCAATAGCAGATGGAGCAAACTCCAGCTGCCTTCCACCATGGTTAGATAGAACAACCCCGTTGCAACCATATTGGGCAGCTTTGACTGCATCCTCCCAGCGCTGGATGCCTTTGATCACAATGGGTTTCTTCGTGAGCTTGCGTAACCAGCGAATATCCTTCCAAGACAGCGCGGGGTCGATAAATGAGGAAATAGCACGAGCGGCACCCTGGGAGCGGTCTGCAGATCCGTCATCATCTTGCACTGAAGCAAGATCAGCATCATACTTTACACGCATATCTTTCTCGCGACGACCGAGCTGAGGGGCATCCACAGTAATAAAGAATCCGGTGACACCACACTCCTCGCAATGCTGGATGAACTCGGCAGTAACCTCACGATCGGAGTTAACATAGACCTGCTGCCAGAATGGCTGGTCAGGGGCTTTGTGCTCGGTGACTTCATCGATAGAACACGACGCAAGAGTACTGAGCATCTGAATGATACCAGTTTTGCGCGCAGCCTTCACCATGCACACCTCACCGTCGGGGTGACCAAGACGTGCCAGTGCAGTGGCACTGATGTAAAATGGTGCATTGGTTTTTTGACCAAGAAATTGAGTTCTAATATCAACCTTAGAAACATCGACCAGTACCTTAGGACGGAACCAAATACGTTGGTAGGCTCTATGGTTCTCCCGGAGCGTGATCTCATCCTCGGCACCGGAGCTATAGTAGTACCATGCATTGCGTTCCAACGTGTTGCGTGCAACAACCTCAAAATCCAAGACGTTGAGAATCTCACCCAAGTCTGGCTTGTTTTGACGGTTCTCCTCAAGCATCTTCTCCTCAGGAGACTGCTCCTCCTCTTCCTCTTGCACAGCATCCTCAAGGTCCCCAATGAAGTCCTCAGGCTTCAGCATTTTCTTAATTACATCAGTGGGATGAAATTTAAGGAATTGCTTCGTGGCCTCGGTGCCCGCAACTTTTAAGAGAATTGACTTACCACCGGGGTGCCTGCCGAGAAAGTTGGTTACATTGTACACTTTATTTTCAATAGAGATCCAGCAATCGTCTTCGGAGCGGTGGTTTTCCAATTCTTTGATAGTGACCATCTTGGTGATTGACAATAAAGGCGTGCCAATTGGCTGATATAGCCGATTGAGATGCAAGTTGCCACGTTGTATGTGGCGTCAAGTGTGGGGTGAGCGCACACGCTTGCTGCTTCGTCCTGGCATTTTGCGAGTCTTTGTACACGTTAATAAGAGAATAGCAGGTTTACTTGACTTTAATTTCGTTCTCGTTTAACACCAGAACTAGTTGACATCTCCTCTTTATCAATACAAGCCTATTTACAAGTATGCTTATGTAGATTGAGGATCACTCCTATTGAGCGATAGCCGGTAGGTGTTGAGTAACACAAGTTGCTAAAATTAGCTGATAGAAGAAGCGACTCTAACCGAGTACGCTAATAATTGGCGCGACCTTATCTACTGTCCTGTCTCCACAGAACATGCAAATTTGGTGCGGAAGTAGCAATACTACTACGACGTTGAGAGAGAAATAGCAATTGCACAAAGCTACTAGCAATCTTCTTACTGGATTATAATATGTATCCACATAGCCCTGCGTTTGCATGCGCACCAACTTTTAACAACGATATTAACAAGTCCGACTCTGAGGTGCAGGCGACGGATGTGTATGCAGTGCCACCTGCAAGGGCTCGCATGAAAGCATATTGCTAGTTCTTTCAAGCCCGTGGGAATTACTTGTGTAAGCTAAAAGGGACCAAGACCAAAACAGTTACGCCAAAGCTCAAAGTAGCGCAGAATCTTGGGTGGTGTACCGATATTGTCATGAGCAGAGACGGTTTGCAAACCACAAAAACTTTGGTTAAAATTGACAATTTTTTCTACCAGACGTTGTAATTTTGTAATTAAATCGTGTGTTTATAGATATTTTAACGGCATAAGTATGGTGAATCCTTTTTATATGGGGATTGGGGATGCAAGTGCGCGCAATACCCTGAATCTGGCTGAGCTCACAATGGAGGTCGCACTGTTGTACTAGGGTCTCTTGTAATTTCCACAAGTGTATCCTTCATCTCATCAAAAGTTTGGCGATAAGGCTTTCCGTTCGGAGCCAGCGCTTGAGAGTGGCGATAATCACTCGCTTCTTCCTGCAAGATAAGAAGTACTTGGTCAAGGTCCTCTTTGGTGAGAGCTGCGCTTACGCATAAGCGAATTCGGCACGAGATGATAGGGGTTGCGGGGTAGCCGACTACGACAACAGCGAGACCTCTTTTAAGCAGCTTACGCGCCAACCCAGGCATGGCACTGGGGACAAAAAGCATTAGAGGAATAATAGGGCTGTCAATATGGCCACCAATAATGAAACCCATTTTGATCAACCCAAGGCGCAAGTAGCGTGAGTTGAATGCAATGCGCTGAAGACGCTCCTCTGCCTCACCTGGGCGGATTTTGCCCATGATGGTCAAAAGGGAGGCCTGAATTTGCGCAAGTAAAGGTGGTGCCATCGATTCACCATAAACGTTGGCAAGGTTGTTCACTTTCAACAGAGAAATGAGTTTGTTGGATCCAGCAATGTAACCACCATTAGCACCGAAGGACTTGGTGAATGTGCCCATCAAAATGTCGATTGTACGTGGGTTGATACCAAAAAAATCACACACACCACGACCACTGGGTCCCATTGCACCTATAGAGTGGGCTTCATCGATGAACAAGTAAAATCCATACTTGTCACGCAGCTCGACCAACTTAGGAAGGTTGCACATGGTTCCTTCCATGGAATAGAGTCCTTCAACACAGACAAGAATCTTTCGCCAAGGCCTATGAGAACGAGGCTGGCCTTGTGAGATGCTTTCACGAAGTTTACGCTCCAGATCTTTCATGTCATTGTGATTAAAGACCCTGAGGACGGCACCAGAAGTACGCAGCCCAGTACGAATAGAGGCATGGTTGAGCTCGTCACTAAACACCAGGCAGCGTTTGTCGAGCAAACTGATGAAAAAATTGGAATTTGTGGCATAACCCATGTTATAGATCATGGCTGCCTCTGTACCGACAAACTCAGCAGTGATTCTCTCGGTCTCTTCATGCATTTCGAGAGTTCCAGCACTGAATCGGGTACCCCCAGACACTAGTCCCTTCTCATCAATAGTCTCTAAAGATGCATCAGTGCATTGCCCTGAACTTTGGGCGAAGCCGAGATAGTTATACGAACTAAGGTTGATGCACCTCTGCTTCTCTCCGTTGAGGATTAGATTGGAGAAGAAATCATAGCCGCTGTAAACACGATCCCAGACGGTGATGATGCGGCCAGGAACGCCCTCGGTTGGTCTCGAGAACGCGTCGGTGAGTCTTTGTTTTAGGCGACGAGTGTAGAAGCTGTCAAACTCTGTCGTAAGAGGGGCGTAACCGTCACTCTCAAACATGTTCACTCTAAACTGGGGGTCGTAGAACTTGCCAAAAAAGTCGTGTATATGGCCAATGATAATTAAGCAGCCGTACTGGATATAGGTGCGAATAATAAGCCAGAGTGACGCGTGCTCCTCTTCTATTACGGGCTGAGTTGCGATGTACTGCTGCTGGTACAAGTAGTCCTTACTCGTGAGAGAACCAAACTCGTCTTCCAGGAGTATCGACATTGGGAGGAGTAGTAATGAGTCGTGGACACACTCAACGCGTGTCAGGGCCTCCTGCACGTGATTGAAAGTGCTAGAGATAGGAGCTAAAATATTAAATTCCGCTCTAAAAAGTATAGGTGGTTTGTACAAAGATTTTTTACGCCCACTTATCGAGCTGTTCAAAGACATCGATCGATTACCTAGGACTAGGCGCATCGCTGCCGTTAATCCAACTGCCCGATTAAGGCTAGCTCTAGAGCTTATTGACGCATGTGTTTGTGTATATTGTTGCTTAATTACCCTTATCTATCTAGACTGGTTTATAAAGACCTTCAACATCAGATCTTTGCCGGCCCTGACAGGCGGGTGACGTGCTTTTACTTTGAGCGGGCTGCCGAGCCCAGATTTCCCAATCAAGCCTCTAGACCCCTTTTAAGCCCTCTCTCGCGTAAGCTCCCTACCCCCTGACCCCACTGTGAATGTGACTTGTTATCTTACATGAGCGACGAATACGATTTCCTGTTCAAAGTAGTGCTCATTGGAGATAGCGGCGTTGGTAAATCAAACATCTTGGGACGGTTCACCCGCAACGAATTTAACCTCGAGTCAAAGTCCACCATCGGAGTCGAATTTGCGACTCGTACTGTGACAGTGGACGGGAAGCTCATCAAAGCGCAAATTTGGGATACCGCCGGTCAGGAGCGTTACCGCGCCATTACAAGTGCCTACTACCGTGGCGCAGTGGGCGCGTTGCTGATGTACGATATTGCCAAGCCGGAAACATACGAAAACATCAACCGGTGGCTCACAGAATTGCGCGAGCACGCGGTCCCACAGATCGTCATCATGCTGGTCGGTAACAAGTGCGATCTCAAGCACTTGCGCGCCGTCAGCACCGACGAGGCCAAGGCGTTTGCCGAAGAAAAGAAGTTGCTATTTATCGAGACCTCTGCCCTGGACGCCACAAACGTTGAACTCGCGTTCCAGAACATCCTTACAGAAATTTACCGCAACCATGCTGAGCAGCAGAGCCTCCAGCCCGACTTCCCTACCATCAAGCCCCAGGAGGGTCAGGCGATTAATTTCACCCAGCCTGCCAAACAGAATAACAGCGGATGCTGTTAAACGGCTTAACTCTGTTTTTTTGGGGGGGCTTCTCAGTCCCGGTAAGGACGCTAGCCTTCCGTTCCGTCCGGCTATCATATAACGCTGCATAGTATATTTCGTGGTAATGCAACTAACAGTATAGATCTAGATAATGGCCTAAGAGGCGGTGGAATTAATTTGTTGTGGTCATACTGGACTATGGAAGAAAGCAAATCTGTCTTTACCCGCAGTTTTGCTCTTGACTGAGCGCTAATGGTCGGCTCTCTGTTCTTCGTGCTCTTATTTGATTATCACTCGAAATCGGTTCTTTGTACGCGACATTAAATTTCTTTGAACAGTTACTATTCATTCACAAAGATTTACGAGCCGCGTACTTTCCCCGCTCTGTAGAAGTTGATATAAGATTGGTTGCATACCACCAGGCACATTGCGAGCATTCTATGGCGCAGCTGGAGTTTCCATCTCTACAAGTTCTCATTATCCACCTGCTTATTACACATCTAAGCTATTCGATCTTTTTAAATCCTATAAATAGGTCATCTAGCGAAATTTGAACACTGTCTCAAGTTCCGATGCCACTTTACTACAGTACATTGGCAGCATGCCGTAGCATGCAGAGGTTTCATCGCTTATCTTGGTCTGTCGAAACTTTGCGCACCCATCAAGTTTATCAATATCCATTTGATGGCGTTGCAGCGCCTAGCTGAGTACTGATAAATTGTCAAAGACGTTTGCACAGCCACGGAGCATAGCCATTGCCTCTGTCATATTAGCCTCACATTGTAATTCTTGCATTTATATGACGATGCGCTGTTATGCAGTTTCTTGCAGTGATATGCATTAATGCATGCAGGTAGCACGACCACTGCGCGGCAGCATCACCCCACATTCAAGTATATTACCATCGGAGGATGAATCCTCCTTCACAAAATAATGAACTCTGCTCTTCTTCTTGTTGCTTTCATCTCCTACGTCAAGGCTGACTTTGCCCAGGACGCTTCCGCTGTCATTGAAACAGCGTCCGAGCTTTCGTCACTTGTTAACGGCTGGGACCAAGGTCAGGGTCTCTCTGGTGCCCTTGCTATTCAACAAACCTATGACCCTCTTTCTCAGGCTGTTGAGACCCTCAATGGAAGTGCTGATAACGCTGAGGTCAACGATGCCTCTGTTAAGGCTCTTGGTGACCTCGCCGCCGGCATCACTAGTTTGTTGAACGTTCTCACTGAGAAGGCTGGTGACTTCAGTGCTGTGGGTGCCTCCCAGATTGTCCAGGGTGACATTAGCAAGCTCGCTGGCCCCTCTGGTGAGATTGTTTCCAAGGTCTACGAGAAGGGCAAGTCTCAGTGCGAGTACATCGAGTCCCTTAAGGAGCCTCTTAGCTCTCTCGACGCTGCCTTTAGCAGTGCTGCTGAGTCGTTCAGTGCTAGCGCTCCTTCATTCCCTGAGATTACCTGCGAGGGTGGCAGCTCTGCCTCTGCTTCCGCCTCCGAGTCTGGCTCTGCTTCTGCCTCTGCCTCTGCCTCCGAGTCTGGCTCTGCTTCTGCTTCCAAGTCTGAGTCCAAGTCCTCTGCCTCTGGTTCTGGCTCCGCTAAGCCTTCGGCCTCTGCCTCTGGCTCCGCCAAGTCCTCTGCTTCTGGCTCTAGCAAGCCTTCTGCCTCCAGCTCTGAGGAGTGCGAGTGCAAGAGTTCTGCTGCCGCCAGCTCTAAGCCTGCTGAGAAGCCCAGCAAGGCTGCAACCTCCGTTGCCGTCTCCAATGGTGCCAACACCTTGGGCTCCGGTCTCGTTGCCATGGTCATCGCTATGCTCATGTAGGTGGAGTTGCCATCTCATTGATCGATAGTTGATTCGTTTACGCTCTTTAGCTAAATACCTAGTAATTAATCCTTACTCGACTCGTCCTTTTTGTCGACAAAGTCCTCCTCATCTTCCTCCTTGTCGTCACCATCTACTTCCTTAGACAATTGCTGATAATCGACTTTGGATGCACGCGTGCGACGGCTGCTGGGCTCAACCTCCGGTTCGCTCAAGTCCTCAAGCTCGTCTTCGAGCTCGCTTTCATTAACGTCCTCCTCATCGAACTCGCTCTCCTCGTCTCCTTCGCTGTCCGACTCAGAATCGCTGGGAGGCGGCTCGTCATACTTTGAGCGAGCCTTTTTGGGTACAGGGGCTGCAGTTGCACTGTCAGTCTTGTCCTCGACCTCGGGATCTGTTGCCTTGCGCTTATCCATTTCACTTGTGTCGCTAGGTAGACTAGGCTTACACTAGCACATTTACTAGAGGGAATGAGTGAGCGACAAGCAGTCGCTATTTTGAGTGACGGACGACAGGTGGAGGGGAAACTTTTGGCCCAGGATGAGCACATGAACGTCGTTTTCGCTGATGCTCATGAGACCCGTACAAACAAGCAGGGCAAGACGACCACCCGCGACCTGCCCATGATTGTGGTGCGGGGCAATGCCGTCGTGAGTTTGAGTTGCTAGATTGGTCAAAGAATGAAGCTGTTGAAGAATATAAAACTAATATTTGGTCATGTAACTGTTTAATTTATTGCTTTTGCGCCAAGTCTATTTCCCCGTAGCCAAATCCACCTAGCCAATCGAACAATCTAGCTAGCGTGCCCTGGTTTGATGAGTCAGCGCTGACTCACGAAGAGAGGCCACTTAAAATTCCCACCAGCCCTGACCGACCATTCCAATTTTTCGGTTTGTGGCCCTCGGACTCTTCTCTTACTGCTTCAAACTAAAACACCCCAGGGTTATTTATTAGGACTTGTTCTCCAAAAAAAGTTATTTATTCACTTTGATTTTTGATTTCCCCGCTAAAATGGCAACCACCCATAGTCGCAGTCATAATCATATGCCTGATTTGAGCGCCAGCCTCAATGACAACACCAGTTGTGCTCCATTGAGTGATCTCTGGAACTTCCCCAAATCAAAGATCTTTCCAGCGTCCGCTTCCACTGGCGCTAGCGCTTCGGTCAATTCTCCGCATCTCGTTCCAGCCACTGGCGCCACGTCGGCCCCGGAGCCGTTGGTAGCAGCCTCTGGTCCTGTTGCTCCTGGTGCTTCTCACGGCCCTGCCTCTACCAGTGCTGCTCCTGGCGCAGCTGTTGGCTCGACTGCAGCTAGTGCGCCCGGCTCTGTCCCCGGAGTTGGCGGCGCCAACAAGTCTTTCTCGGGACTTTGGAACCGGCCCTCTTCTTCGGCGGCAAACCTCGCTGAATTGCCCGGCTCCGCAATCTCCTCTCTCCCAGGGTCTTCTTTGGCCGACGTCAGCTCGGTCCAAAGTGCGCCCGTCTCTGGGGTGGTCACCCCTCAGGAGGCCACCACTACACCGGTCCATGGACCTTCGGGTGCATCCACGGTGCCTTCGCTGCTCCAGCTAGGCCCCACGGGTTCCCCTAACTTTCGCCCCCAGACTCGCGCTAGTAGCGGCATTTGGGGTAGCGAGTACCCTGGATTTAGGCACTCCCCCACCGTGAGTGCGTTTTCTCCCCCTTCCAGCACTGGAAGAATGGTTAACCAACCTTTCATTGTGCAAAAGAGTGGCCCCGTGAGAGCTCTTGACACTCCTCAGGCACCCCAGCCCGCCGTCCCCGTTGGACTCGGTGCGGCCCCGGGTAGTGCCCCAAAAAGTCTCGACTCGTCTTGGGATCGCTCGAACTTTAAGCAGGCTGCTTCAGCCACATCTATCCCTGCCCCTGGAGCCCCCACCGGCGCTCCTGCCGTCCTGTCCCTTCACCAGCAGCAGCAGTTGCACCAACAGCAACAGCAGCAGCAGCAACACCGCACTCAGAAAAAAGGCGGTCGTCCCTCCACTAACACTGAGCTTTATAAGACTGAGCTTTGCGCTTCTTATATGAGTACTGGTGGCAACTGCCCCTATGGCGAAAAGTGTCAGTTCGCCCATGGAACTCAAGAGCTCAAGACCGTTGACCGCCCACCTAAATGGCGCTCTAAGCCGTGCCAAAACTGGGTTAAGACTGGTGCCTGCTCTTACAATGAGCGCTGCTGCTTCCGACACGACGTACCTGTTACTCCCCAGTAACAGGCTATTTATTGTTAAGTTATCTGTATCAATAGGTAGTGATGCTATCATTGAATGTATGTTTATAGTAAGTTATCGAGTTTTTAATTATATTTTATGCGCATGTGTACTACTTCTACCTTCTTCACCAATGGCTCTATCGCCGCTAGTGTGGCCGCGGTCTATCAGTGCATTTGAACTTTGACTGGGTTGCAATTTCTTTGATGAATGGCTTAGTTTCTCCAATAACTTTTATACCAGATGACACAAGGTGGTAGAATTTATACACGAGGTAAGATAGATCGCATTGAAAACAACCAACGCCCGAACTCTCATTCACTCTCGTGTGCTCACAATATACACGATCTGGAATTGACGCATGCCTAGCACCAATTAGTCCAGAGTAAGGTCTCATTCGTTCTTGTACATCGCGGGCAGTCAGACTTTCTGTGCGGGATCAAGATTTGAATTTTCTTTTAACGTCAGGGGTACACACTCTAACTCATTGTGTTAGAACCTCAAGGTACAGTCTGATTCTAATTAAAGGTTCAAATCAAGTCGGAAGATGAACAATATTCAGCCTAAAAGAGTGCTTTTAAGTGCAGCGATGGTGTGACTCCATTTTACCTCAGTATGTCATAGTCAGGAACACCAGCTGAATCTTGTGTAAGGTAACGGACTCGGAAATGTTCTCGTTCAGATGGGTACTTTAGAAGTTGTCTGTAGATTTCTTCCGCTTATGCGCAACTACACCTTAACACGAGGTTATCGCTCTAGAGCACGCAACGTCTGAGTGAGCATTGTCTATAAGATCTACACTCTGTTTGTAGACAAACTCATTACAAACTTTACCAAGTTTGCATCAGTCGGGTAGGCTCATTGCCGCGGTCCAGTTCTTCATTGCGCTTTCAATCAATTCACTTGCGACGTGGTGGAAAATGCGGTGCTCAAGCCAAGGTGGGAAGGAGAGCAAGTCATTCAATTTTCTTGTCGCAATCAGCTTAGGTGTGCTTTACTTCTTTTTGATTGGGGGGTCTAGAGTTGCGCTTATCAGTCCACCAACAGAAGCTTGCACATGGTACAATTCCTTTACCTTCATATGAGTTTTCACTTTGTGATCAAGCTATCCCCTTACAGTAAAAGCATTTTCACCTTTTGGCATCACCGGCACGATAATTGCCGGAACTGACAGAATTTCGCGAGCCTGAAACAGGCATAGAATAGTGCACATCGACTTTGCAGTCAAACCATTCAGTCCACGTCTGATAATTCTGATCGAATTTTTAGTTCTGAGTCGACCCCATGGCTTCAGTCATGACAGGCAGGACTCATGTTCATCACTTGGTAAGTAGTTCCTCGTTTTACGGGCTCCGCGAGTTCCTATTGATACCCTGGGCAAGGACCAAGTTGGTACCATTGATGTGCTGAGCTGGCAGGCTTAGAATATACTGAACACGTTGATTAGAAGGTGTGGATATCTATGGCTAATTTATAGTGCTTAAACTCGCAGTTACGAGGGTCCATGCGCGCGAACGTAGTCGTGTAACCACCCAGAACGGTACATGCATGTGCAAAACAATTCTCAAGACTCACATGATATCCGTCTGGAATACCAGAAATTGTCAATAGTGAATATACCGGACAGTAAAACATGCATCAAAACCCTTAATCAAAACTCTGGGCTGATCTATGGTGTGTTCGGGGTCTGTCCGGTTTTCCAGACCCGTTATTTTGCTCGCACAAGGCGCTAACCAGATTCTCAATTGGTTAACGGAACACAAGATTAATCCATGAAATATCAACACGTAAAGACTTTGTTACTAGAATCCTATATTTTTTTTTGTTTAAAATAGCAGCTCGCATGGCTGCCGGGCGTAAAGGCCCATTGTACTACTATAGCTAATTTATCTTTTACCACCATCTCCTCTCGCGGTCGCGATTTCACTAGAATCCTATATTAAACTAATAACGATAAATTTGCCACACTTTTTAGTGGCTGAATTGCCACATTTTGCCACATTTTTCACAAAAGCCGACTCTTATCGCCCCTAAAACATAAACAGGGTCCTTCGGGACATTGGTCAATTTGAAACAATACAGAGAAGATTAGCATGGCCCCTGCATAAGGATGACACGCTAGACAAAGAGATATTTCCCCTGTTTTTTTGCTCATATCTTCCCTAAAACTTGATTATTTCCGCTAAATAGTGCTAATTTCATCAATTTCTGCCTTAGTCGCACCGGTTCGATCCGCACCTACACGTCCTAAATGAAGACTATAGGGACAATGCGAAATCCACTGCAGATACGTATAGACTGTGAGGTTCAGAAAGCGCATTTGGGCCGAAATACAACTCTGTGTTAAAAAAACATGTGAACTAACTAAAGAAAATCGCACGTGAAGAGACCCCACGGGAACACGAGATGAGCCAAGAGTTGTAACACGACCACGACTGGTGACGGTCTGGCCACCTTGAAATTGCCATGGACAAATCTTACGTTCATTTTAACTTTAAACTATTTAGAATTACAAGGTGATGCCCTTAGTGTCACGATGTAGCTCAATACTGCCTGCGGCCACTAGGGTTCGCTATGCTCATAGTCACTAAAATACTTAAAAATCTACATAACAAAGCTACTTCTTTTTCTGTAGAGGAGCAAAATAAGGGTGGTCCATAGCCTCTGCCGCAGTCAAACGCTCTTGGTGATCATATTTGAGCAACTTATCCAAAAAGTCGAGGGCATCAGCTCCACACAGATGCTTGTTTTCCGATTTGATAAAGGTCGTCCAAGGCTTGCGGGGGAAGTGACCGATAAGATCGTGGTACTCACGACCAAGCTTGAGCTCATACTTTTGCAAATAAGCAAACAGATCATCGGTTCCGAGAACCTTGGCAATCTTGACCAGTTGATCAGTATTAGAGGTTCCATGGAAGAAAGGATCTTTACGGAAGATCATAGCCGCGAACATAGCTCCAAGACTCCACATATCCAATGAATAGTCGTACATTTGCATGTCAACAAGCAGTTCTGGCCCCTTAAAACAGCGTGACGCCACACGGACATTATAAGGGGTACCGGCGTGGTAGAACTCGGCGAGACCCCAGTCGATAAGACGCAGCTTCTTCTGCTCATGGTCAATCATTACATTGTGAGGCTTGACATCGCGATGCATGATACCCTTTGAATGGCAATAGTCAAGGGCCTTGAGGAGCTCATTGATGTAGTAGCGGACTTCATAATCTGTAAGTTTGGGGTAAAGGACGCGGAAATCTGTGTTATTCACGTACTCAAAGATGAGAGATGGCGTTTTACTGAGGGGGTCTCTGACGACGTCTAAAAGGGTGACGACGTTAATTCCACCGGTGAGGTTTTGTAAGATTTTGATTTCACGCTTGATCTTCTTCTTCTTGACTGGCTTCAGCACCTTAATTACGCACCTGCCGTTGGAGCTGATGTTGATTCCTTCGAACGCCTCGGAGTACTTGCCGCGGCCGATCTTGCGGATCACCTCGTAATTAGACTGGGTCCCCCACAAGATTGCAACATTGTCATAGTCCCAGTATGCCGTGGGCATGTTACGGTTGTAGTCCGCGTAGACTCTCGCTTTGCTTTCTTTCATGAGTAAGCGTTGTGGATGGTAAGTTGGATGAGGTGATACCTGAGCTCGAGAGGTATGACAAGAAACATTGAGGCGGGGCGCCCACCAATTGTATATCCTATAACGCTTGCTAATCTATATCGTCACTATATACTATCATGTTTATTACATTAAGTGGACAAATTGATTCCCTTGAGGCCCCATTTTACAGTGCCCTGACTCATCATGAAAATTTCAATGATCCGTTCATCGCTACGGACCACGCTGCGTAGCGGCATTTTCCAACGCAACAGAGCATTGCACACCTCACCAGCATTGCTCAACAAAAAGATCATTGATGACGATATGATGGACAAAGCCTCCGCTGAGTTCGAGGACGGCACCGATGATGGCTCCAAGAAGTGGGAGGGAACCGCCAAAAAGGCCCGCGAGGAGTCCGATGAAACTCGCAAACGTACATACCGTGGTCTCATCGCCACTTCGGTCATGGTAGCGGGTACTTTGGGCTATATGAGTCGCCCCTTTGATGAGGAAGAGACCAAACACTACAAGGACATCAATGCCACCTCTTTCGACCCTGCAAGTTTGTGGAACCGTGTATATAGTCGAATCACAGGCTCTTTCCAGCAATACAAGGAGCCCATTCAAGAAAAACTTCTTCCTGACTCCCCTTCATCTCCCTATGGCCGCCCTCTGACTTTGGTCCTTGGTTTGGACGACCTTCTTGTTCGTCACAGCTGGAGCAGAGAACATGGATGGCGCACTGCTAAGCGCCCTGGTGTGGACTACTTCTTGGGCTACTTGAGTCAGTACTACGAGGTTGTTGTCTTCAGTGACAAGTACTCCGTCTACGACCAGGACGTTGTTCAGCAGCTGGATCCTTACCGTGCTTCTATTTCATATGCTTTGTTCCGCGAAGCTGCACGCTATGATGGCGGTAAGATTATCAAGGATCTTAACCACTTGAATCGTGATTTGAGTAAGGTCATCGTTGTTGACACTGTGCCCGACGCTGTTTCATTGCAACCCGACAACGCTCTTCTGTTGCCAAAGTGGACCGGCAAAAAAGACGATGTTGACCTCATTCGTCTTTTGAATGTACTTGAATACATTGCCACTCAGCCCAATGTGAAGGATGTTCGCCCCATGCTCAAGACCTTGATGAACTCTGGCGACGCGCTCGCTGAGTTTGAGCGCCGTGATCGTGCATATCGCGAGAAGCAATCCACTCAAAAGGCTCCCAAGCTTGGCTCCATTATGGGTATGCCAGGCAGGGACTCCAACATGACTGCTCAGGATGTCATCCGTCAAAGAGCACAGCGCAACTATGCCGCTCAGCAAAAATTCATTCAAGAGCAGGGCAAGAAGCTTCTTGAGGAGGAGAAGAAGATGCAGGAAGAGCTTGGTAAGACTACATTGTCTCAACTCATCACCGGCCAAGGTGCTGCCCCCTCTCAGGAGGAGCTCGAGGCAGAGTTACAGAGACGTGTTGCCAAGCGCGATCAGGAAGAAAAGGAGAAGGCAAAATCCAATTAGTGTGTATATAATAGATAAACCAGTATTAGCATCTATATAGTCTATTACTAGTTCAAGTGTTTTTCATTCCCTTCGAAAGCCCTCAAAAACTCAGATCCTCAGCTCCCTAGTAAGCATGTTTGAATTCCAGAGACCGGAGCTCCATCGGCCTCCGGCATTAACTACCGGACTGCCAATATTTCTTGTTTTTTTCCAGCTTGCTTCCTACTATTTCAATACAAAGGAAAGTCTCGCCATTGGAGGTGAGTACCTGCTCCATCCGAGTTTTGATCTTCTGAATCGGCTTTCCTTCTTTGCCGTCATTCACTTGAACTGGATTTATCTCCTCCTGAATATTATTGCTTTAACTCCTCTTCTTGCCGAGTTTGAGCTCGCTAACGGAACGGTTCGTACTGGTATCCTTCTCAATGTCCTCAGTGTTTTGCCCGGTCTACTTTACTGTGCAATCACCGCTGTCTGTGGAATTGATGTGAAGGTAATGGGTGCTTCTAGCTGGGTCTTTGCTTTTCTTGGATACAGCGGCTGGGTTCGTTATTTAGCGATGCCTAACTTGCCCCTCAGGTTACCTATCCAGATTCCCACTTGGTCTTTCCCAATTGCAATTCTTTTGATTAGCTCTCTGTTGTTCCCCTATGCAAGCTTTTTAGGCCATGCAATCTGGCTGGGATTCGGATATTTGCTCGGAATGGGCTACCTTGGGTTCTCCTACAACGGGACCACGAAAGCGGTGCGTGCAATCGAGTCACGTATACAACCTGTGATCAATTTCCTCGCTTACATCGTTGTTTGGACTCAGGAAGATGATCTCAGACCATTGGCAGATGAAGGACACGTGCTAGGTGTCTAAATGGCCAAGTGCCCAAGCTAAATAAAAACTATGAACCCACCACTGCTCGTCCGTGGGTGATTTGGAGAATAATAATCATTATAGATGTAATGCCCAATAATTCACTGTCGTGCTATCACAAGTAGAATAATTTAGGGGGGTATCACGATTTACCCATGCGTGTGGTAGGGCAACTCTGCGCGTGTGTGTGTCCTTCGCGAACCCTCCGCCAACTGGTTCTGTGTGCAGATAAGAATATCATTTGTTGAGTTAAATGGATGCTAAAATCTACGGATAAATAATGTACTTGTGATGTTACTTCTTGTGTTCTCATGCGAATCACAGCAAGTATAGACACACTGACCAGGGCGAAAAAAATAAGGTGTAGCACTTGAATTCAGCTCTTTTGTTTAAAAGTACCGCAACTAGCTCGTAAAAGCTTTTGCAAAGCACTCAAATAAGGCCCGAGTGGCCACTCTCCTACATCTTTAGTAAACTCATCTGCGCTTACTAGTGGTTTGATAGCATCTGAACTGCACACATATGAATATGGAATCGAACTCCGGCCCTCATGAAATCGACGGCGACTCACAGATGACGGGCTCTATGGAGGAAAGAGCTGGGTCCTTTCAGAGCTTTCATAGCTCTGACTCCTTTGAGAATGGCTCCGCAACAATTAATGAACGCGCGCAGGGAGAACCAGGAATTATAGTTAGTGAGAATAAAAGCGAGCTTGGTCCCCTACTGACTTTATTGACCAGCGTTTTCTGGTGCCAAAAGGCATTAAACCGTGACATTGATGACCTCAACTGGCATGAAAACTGGTGGAACCCGCACTCAGGTATCAAGCCTCAGTCCGTGCTCCATGAACTCGTGAGGTTGTGTGCGTTTTTGCACATGCCCTACGGTAGAACTCAAACAGATTCATACCTGCTCGAACAGGCAATTGGCCAAGTTAGTGATCTTGATGAGTTCTTTCAGAAGCTTGAGCCAATTGCAAGCACATACACTTTGAAGATTGACGGGGAGCCCGTAACGCATCTCAAGCTTGATGAATGCTCTGGCGATGTATGTGCAGAGCTTGATAATTTGTTTCTTGGTAAAGATGTGGAGCTACCCCCTGTCATTATTGCCAATGTTGAAGCATACCATTCTCTCACACTTAGCCCTTACTGGTACCCACAGCGCAAAACCAACCAGTTATCTGCTTTAAATTCTAAAGTGGCTTTGACCGCCAATGATCTCAATCAACAGCTATCTGACATTCGGCGCAAACGTCTTGATTTGCGGTCTTTCAAGGGCACAGACGTGTTGGAGATGCTAAACATGGCATGCCTTGTGATGAAAGAGCGGGGTTCAGATAAAACTGTAGACGCATTGAAGTCTCTTGGCGAGAAGCTGGGCAATGAGAGGAATCATTTGATGGATATGCAGGAGGACCTCAGCGAGAAAACCTCCAAGATCAAAAGGGCATACGATAGAATGGATCCTGAAATCTTCACCTTAGTTGATATGGAACTGTTAGATATCAAGAGGTATAATCTCGTGGGCTTGATGGTGGATCAGTCCAATTACTTCCTTATGTACGATGGTCAGTGGTTTGATGTCCACGAGGGGCAACCAACTGCATGTTCCTTACAAACTGTGCTAGAATCTGCAGGTGATACACAAAATTTGCTGGCCATTTATACAGCCGATCCAGATGTTGACCAGCTGACGCAAAGTCGGTCCATCAAAGAATTTTGTGATCAGGAGATCAATGCACTATACTACAGCGATGATTCAATATCTGATAACAGTGATAGTGATGAGGAAAGTGAAGGTGCTGATGAGAGTCACTCTTCCTCAGAGGGCTATCACAATAAGGAGTCAAAATCGGGCCAACACCATGAGCAGGGAGATCTCATCGAGATATAACTGAATCAAGTAAATCATTCAATCTATTTATGAAGAATATATGCATAAGTCTATTTCAAAGTTTACAAATGGTGCGACTATCTCGTCTATGCCTTATATGCATGCAACTAGGTGCGTGCATTGGAAGAGTGCATCTGACTTCTTTCCGAGTTTCATAATTTGCTGGAATCAACATTGCCGAAAGAAAGTGAGAAATCACTTAAAATTTTATAGACTTGAAACATTACAGTTGACATATTTGTTTGGCATTCTTTGACTTGCGTCAACACTTCCTAGTCGCCCTGTTCAAGGTGGCCCTAGCGGCAGGTGATAGCGGGCTGAATTTTGACGAATCGGTCAGCACCCGTACGGCTAAATATGAATCGCGAGACATAACGCAATTCAATTCACATACAAACAATTTATCCTCAAATAATTTCTCCCTACTACTTTAACCCTGTAAACTTCCCTCCACCAATACTCTCCCGCAGATGCAAATCTCACGTGACCTTATCAGTATAACCGCGCATATGTTTGCAGTGGACTTGCAGACATCAAGTCATTCATCTATTAGCAGTAATCGCGGATGCCTGTATCTTACGACTCCGAGGCGCTAGGAAATAGCCCCATTATTGGGTCGCCCAGCTTAAGGCGAAACCTCTACGAAGCGAGGACTCAAGCGCCGGACGCTGATGTCTCCACGGAGATTTTGAGTATTGTAAGAGAAGAGACGGTCAACCTCAGCTCCCGTGCTCTTATGGAAGGCATTTCTAGTGGTGAGGAGGATTACAAGGATACATCTCGGGAACTCTCACCAAAACCGGCGGAAGAAAGCACCCCTTTATTGCCTCCTCAAGTTCCCGCCTATTTAGTTAACTCTGAGAGTTTGAATGCCAGCAAAAACCCTTCCGCGATTGAAGAAATACTTTCAGAGCTTAGTCCGGCTAGCGTAGCCAAGTATATCCCGTCAGTTTTACTAGGCACGCTTCTCAATGTATTGGACGGTTTATCGTACGGTATGATCTTATTCCCGCTTGGTACACTGCCATTTGCTGGACTTGAAGCGACTGGACTATCTATGTTTTACGTTTCTACTATCGTCAGTCAGTTGGTGTTTTCGTTGGGTGCTTCGCACCTCAAAAGCTGTATCGGGAGCGAGATGATTGAAATTGTTCCATTTTTTCACTCCATGGCCACTACCATCTCCTATTCTTTGGAAGGAGCATCTAGAGATGAGATTCTCGCAACCACAATCACTGCGTTCTCCCTCTCATCAGTGGTAACTGGACTAGTATTCTTCCTTCTCGGGTACCTCAAGCTAGGAACCATTGTAGGTTTTTTCCCGCGTCATATTCTTGTTGGGTGCATCGGTGGTGTGGGCTTCTTCTTGATTGCAACTGCAATTGAGGTGTCCGCACGCCTTGAAGGAAACCTGACCTACACCCTTCCTATGTTTAGATACCTTGCACAGCCAGAAATCCTCGTGAAGTGGGGAAGTTGCTTAGCACTGGCGGTGTTCTTGTGCGCGTTGGAGCGCAGGTTTCACCACCCCTTATTGATTCCCGGCGTTCTTGGTGTCGCTTTTGTGGCTGTGTATGTGGTCATTTTCGCCATCCCAAACTTTTCAATACAAGCTGCTCGAGACAGTGGATGGATCTTTCCAGCTCAGGAAGTAAGCGAGCCTTGGTACCAATTCTATTCATTGTACAAGTTTGACAAAATTCATTGGCTCAATCTTATCGAGACCTTACCAGCTATGCTCGCGCTAACATTTTTTGGACTCATTCATGTTCCTATTAACGTCCCTGCTCTTGCTGCTGCCACGAAAAATGATGATCTAAATGTCAATCAGGAACTAGTTGCACATGGAATCTCCAATTCCGTGAGTGGCCTTTTGGGCTCCATTCAAAACTACGTGGTATATACGAATTCTGTCATGTTTATCAAGTCGGGTGGTGAGACCCGCCTTGCTGGTGTACTACTTTCATTTGGAACAGCCCTCGTCATGTTTGCTGGTCCCACTTCCATTGGTTTCATTCCTGTTATAGTAGTAGCTTCTCTTATGTTCATGATGGGCATTGATTTGTTGGCTGAAGCACTTGTCGACACATGGGGAAAAGTCGACCGTTTGGAGTACGCTACCATTGTTGCGATTGTTCTAACAATGGGTGGCTATGATTTCGTCATAGGCATTCTTGTTGGCATTGTTTTTGCCTGTCTATCCTTTGTTGTCAGTACCTCCCGCAACAGTTGTATCCGGGCCCAGTTCACTGGTAATACCGCGCGATCTACGGTTAGTAGAAGCATCTTCCTACAGAAATTTTTAGGTCGTGTGGGGTCTCAGGTCTATATTATGAAGCTTCAAGGTCCTTTGTTTTTCGGTACCAATGTTCAGTTTGAGAATGAATGCCGCAATGTGATTGAGCAGAACAATAAGACTATAAAGTACTTGGTTATCGACTTGCATTGGGTCACTCACATTGATTTCTGCTCGGCAGATACATTCCAGCGCATCAAGCGGCTGAGCGACACCCACCGCATCCAAATGATTCTCAGTGGTGCTCCAATGAAGGGCTCAGTCGTCAGGGGTCTGAGAGCAGTGGATCTTATCGAGGAAGAGGATGGAGCCCCAGGTGCCAAGCTTTTCCCTAGCCTGAACTCTACCCTGGAGTACTGCGAGAACCAGTTTTTGGCTGAGTATTACTCTCATCGTGATAGAGTAGCAGCTCAACCTACGCAAACTATTTCTGCACCCCTCAACAGTAATCGCACAGCAGGCCGTTTGAGTTCCGGGTCTGGTGGATACCCATTTGGCACCACCCCACGTGGTAATAATCTTCGTATGGCTGCCATCTCACAGGTCGATGAAGACCTCCAAGTCAAAGCGAAATGGGGTAAACTTAAGCAGCCAATCCCCATTCTTATGCAAATTGTCGAGGACACTGGATCTGAGCAGTCCTCATGGTACAAACTTGCGAAATATTTTGAAAAGCACGAATATTTGGCGGGTGAACAGATGGTGGCAGTTGAAGACTCGTTCAAGCTATGTCTCGTTGAGAGTGGTGTGATACGAAATGAGTTTAAAGAGTTCGAAGACTTACATGAGACTATCCTAGCTGGCACTGCATTCGGCCTCGGCAGTAATAAGAGTGCCAAATTCGCTGAGACCAATTCGACTATCTGGGTACTCAACAATGAGAAGTACGAGAATTTACTGAAAGATGACCCTCTTCTCGCTGCAGAGACTATGTTGATTGCCAAGAAAGTGGATAATGCTCGGAGCGCTAGCGTGGTATCATACCTATACGTTTGCGCTGTCTGATCCATCATCCATCTGACCAAAGGAACCATATCGTAGGACACTACAGACTATTAAATAGCATTAAAGCATAAAATAAATTAAGGATATCAACCATGTTCATAGACTCGCTAAGGCATTTCATTGGGGCTATGCATTGGAGATGAGAGTGGCTGGGTAGCGCGCTGCTGCTCAGGGGCACGAGGCTTGAAAACAAAGTATAAGAGCACAGAGAACAGTGCAACAATGGCGGCACATACGAGGCGGTAACGCACTATTTCTACACGCTGGCTGGCATGTTTTTGGGAGACCCTTTGGCTAATCTCACGGTTGATTTTTTCAAGTCGAGTTGTATCAGTTTGAAGTTGCTGACGGGCCGATTCAAGCCGCACCCGGAGTGCCTCAATGTCTCGAGGTTGCTCAGACCACTTTTTGAGACGTTCGAGCTCTCCCTCAACCTCATAACGGGCTGATTCCGTCTGAGCAACAAAGGCCTCTATTGAAGCATGCACTTCACTGTGAAGTTCATCCAACTGGTTGACTTTTTCTCGAACCTGGCCCACGGACTTGACGAGATCGTTCTCTAACTGGTCAAATTTTGGTGCAAGGTCTGTTCTGAGACTATCACTGAGTTGATGAATGCGATCCACAAGATTATCGGTGATGGAGGTTCCTATATCGGTACTGCTTCGGCGACGGTTGTGACGCAACGGTTTTTTGTACTGAAATGCAGTGAGTAGCGGATTCTGGGACTTGATTGTGTCCTTGACGGCAATCTCTCCCTGATGCCAGTCCATGATGACTATGGGAGAATGCCTGCTCCATTCCCTATGCATGATAAACAGTCTCTGGCAAGTATGTGCACAAGGTATTAGAGGGCCACAGGTAGTTCCGGAATCTGGTAATTACTAAATATGCTTCTGTGTCTTGTGCGATGCAGGGGGTATGCGATCTGCATGACGTTGAGGGTCGTCGAGGCGGACGGGCCCGGCCTAGCTGTGATCGAAGAACCAAAACAGCTGAAACTAAGGTGAAAAAACTTGGAATCTATCCGCAGCGTCCCCATTGCTCTTTGGATGAGATGGTTGGGGTCTTGGCGTACTGAGAAGGACTCGAAACTAGAGAGGCGAAGCAGTCGAGATGCATTATGCAGCATACCTTCAAAAATTGGGTAGCTCTTGACAATCATTTTTTGAAAATCATGATTGCGGGTGAGAAATAATACTAGCTTTTTGAAGATTGCTCATAAGGATGCCTATATTGCTCAAGTTTATATACACAAATATCTCTCTATGAGGGCCCCAGAAGAAACTCGGCCGGTATGCATGGGACCTGCATTCTGCGGCGTCGTGCATAACATGCATATCAGAACTCAAACGTGTTTAGATTTTCAGCAATCATGACTTTTCATCGAGACTACCAGCAGTCCCAATAATTTTCTCCCATCCTTTCTTCCGTACAAGCACGTGAAAATGCTCCAGCATTGGCACGCTTTGAAGTGATACGGTATTTTTAAACCACATAATATTATCGCCTGAGATGTCGATGGGATCGAACGTGTCTTTTAGAAACTGTTCAATTTTAGCTGTTGCAGCTGGTGTTGGCTGCTCTGTGGTCGCGTCGCACTCACATCGTACTTTCGACCATACTACCAAGTGATCGATGCCGTCTTCGAAATAATAGGGGTAGTCGTTGACCAGGATCTGCACGTCGTGTCTGCTCTCGAGAAATGATGCCGCACCCTCTGTATTCCCTTCCCATTTCAATTTGTTACGAAGAATGAAAGTGCCAACATCGCCGCACGTGTCTACAAAGTACTGCTTCGCCTTCAAGTAATCGGCGAGCTGGGTAGGCGAGCGTCTGAAAAGTGTCAGGTCACCCTTTTTGGCGATTTCTTTGCTCTCTTCCCAAGACATTGGGACCATATCATCGGTGGCCAGTAGTTTTTTGTCGCGTTCGCTAATGTCCATGAAAGAGAGGGGGTTAGCAGGGATCATGAGTGATGCACTATGAAGCGGAAAGCTACACAGAGACGATACTGCGAGCTACATAAGTTTGTAATAATTTAAGTACGCAGATAGTATTAGGGTGGACCATAACGAGCTAGGATGATTTGAAAGAGGTCGCCTCCACACTATGTACGTGCATGTGCATTGACCCAACGCACCCTCAAATAACAATTCAAAATTTCAGCATAGCTTGGCTGATCGGTATATTGTTCCCTATTGCGCAACGCGCTAAACAATTGAAAGATGAAGCTAGTCCCCTCGGCCTAGTTTTCGTGTGGTGTATCGATGGAGGCTCGTCAACAAATTGAACTATATCGTCCAGTCACTCAAATTCTAGAGTATGGATTCTATCAAAGTCTAAACCTCTCCCATATAGTTGCTCTGAGAGAGGCCACCGGAAAAGGGTGTGCTTGCACTAGGGACCACAGTAGGGAAAATAAGAATTGTGCATGTGACAGCGTCATGGCCGATGCTTTGTGGTCTGAGATGTACAAAACCTTATTATTTTCCTTTGTTGAAAGTTTAAGGCACTTAAATAACAATAATGATGTAAAGTACCGTCTTCTTGGGTTCCGCAACACAAATTGGCTTCTTACGGTGCAGCTTGGGTCAACGGCCTAGTTCTGGCGCCAACTTGGTAGCATTAAAGTAAGAGCAACAGCATCTTATGCACTACACAAAACACTATAGAAACCTTGACAGCGTTACTCTTTGCCAGGTGTTCGTACTCACCTAGACCTCCACTATACCCCTAGCTCGAACAGTGGTGTTTGTCATGCTCACGTTTCGTCGCGGTGCACTAGTCGCTACCGTTGTAGTGATTCTGTTCCTACTATTTGGTGGAGCAGGGCGTTTTGACACGGCTGTTTTCAGAGATAAAGAGCTGGAGCAGCGTCTTATCAACTCGGAGCGCAGCATGATGGCAGCTATCAAGGAGTTGCAAAAATCCGAGAGTGATAAGGCTGCGCAACAGGACAAGCAGATTCGTAAGATGCGTACTGAGAAGCGGATTCTCGAAAAGCAAATCCAACAGCTGCGTCGCCTCCCCGAAACCGCAGGCGTTCGTCAACAACTTCACTTCCAGTACCCTTACAATCGTCAAGAGAAGTTTCCTGCCTATGTGTGGCAGACTTACAAGTACAACTATGATGACCAGGAGGTCGATCGTAATATTCATGATCTTATGGAGACTTGGCGCCAGAGAAATGCCGGTTTTGTCCACGAAGTCACTAGTGACGAGCTTAGTGCCACTGTCATTAGGCACTTGTACATGAACGTCCCTCAAGTCGTAGAAGCATACATGTCAATGCCTGAGCCCATTCTTAAGGCAGATTTTTTCCGCTATCTTATTCTGTTCGCCCGTGGGGGTGTGTATTCAGATGCCGATACTGAGTGCCTCAAGCCCATTCCAGTCTGGCTTCCTCATCCTATTAAACCAACTGGAGTAGGTCTTGTTGTAGGTATTGAAGCAGATCCAGACCGTCCTGACTGGGCTGAATGGTACGCCCGCCGCATTCAATTCTGCCAGTGGACTATTCAGGCTAAACCTGGACACCCGGCTCTTGGAGACATCATTGCTAATATCACTGAGCATACTCTCAAAATGAAAGCCGACGGCACCCTTAAGCTCCCTGCAGATAAGTCCAGAGGAAGCAGCATCATGGACTGGACCGGTCCAGGCATCTGGACTGATACTGTATTTGATCATCTACAAAACTTCGCAAAAGAAGGTCAACCTATTACATGGGAGAAGTTCGCTAATCTTAAGGCACCTCTCCAAGTTGGCGATGTGGCCGTTCTTCCCATTACATCTTTCAGCCCTGGCGTCGGCCAGATGGGTGCCCAGCCCGAGTCTGATCCACTTGCATATGTCAAGCATCACTTTGAAGGGTCGTGGAAGCCTGAAAACGAAAAAATTTAAATAAACTTCACATACGTTCTATCATTCCCTCAGCTTTAATGCTCTTAGTATCGCTATCTAGTTTCACTCGCTGTGCTTACTACTAGCCGAGTTACTGTGGTCGAAAATGCGCTCGAGGCTAGGGAGAATCAGGTGCAGTGGGGTATTACGAGCGTATTCAGTGGACCATTATTCCGCTTTGCTCACCTCATTACAGGTCAAGTCTGATGAAGTAAAAATAGCCGAACTTTTGGCCTCAGACTTGGACCAAGCGACCCAAAACCAGCTTGTAAATTTATGGCGAAAAAGTTTGAGAGACTATCCTTCGGTTGTGCGGATCTCTAATTCAATCTCTAAGGATGTTAGAAACTCTGATGGAGTTTGGAGGGCTGCTCTCCTCGCTTATGCTCTCCAAATGCCTGGTGATCTAGCTCGAGCGTATAAGGAAATTGAGCCCAAATTGAACGAAGTTCCCGCCGCCGTGATTGCTGAATCTATAAAGCTAGTATTCATGAGACAAACGAAAAGTGAAAGCGTGCTAGAATTCATGAAGCTTCTACCCAAACACATTCTGCAATCGATTAGTGAAATAAATATTCCAGTGTGGAAACAGGTGACAACTGACGAGCTTTTTTTGAAATCTTTGATTGTTTTGGCTGAAAAGGGAGTGATCCCATATACGCAGCCTGCGTTCGATACTCTGAAAAGTCTTTCAACTGAGCACAAGCTTCGATACATGGACGCAGTGACGGCATATATTAAACAGTCGAAAACATGCTCAGCCGTCACTACCAAACTTTGCATCTTATTTATTAATGTCTCTTCTCATGAGAGACTTCAAGGGTTTTTTTCCGCGCTGGACGCGGCCCAAACCGATGCCTATAGCCACCACCCCATAGGTGCTGTGGTTTTGACCGAACTGGCAAAACGCGATCAGTGTGTTGACACCACTGATGAGTCTTTGAAAGCTGTTTCAAGTGCTTTGAAGGCCGAAACCACCCCTAGTGCGTACAATAACCTCAGTAAATGGGGGCCCAAATTCAGGGACTCGCCTCGCATTTACGCTTCCTTATATGCTAACTGGCTTCGGTGCTGCGCCAAAGAGTTTCCACACGATCTCCAAAAGTACCACTCTGCGGCGAGGGTAGCCTGCGCAGAGACCATTGGCACGAAAGGGAAGCGAGGGAGGGAACGCATATTACTTACGGGGATTTTACAAGGACTCGTTGAGACTAATAATTGGGGTACCATAAATGACTACATCCCACAAATCAAGCAAACCAATACGCCTTATTTGTGGAATCTAGCCGTTACTGCCTCGAAGGACTGGGAGCTGGTAAAGCTTATGCGGTCAAAGAAGCTAGAACTCTCTTCAGCAGCAATGAAAGCACTCTGTAGGGACGGAAAACTTGAGAGTTTTAGAAATTTGATTAATCACACCACGTCAATCCCTCAGCATGTCATCGCCGACTACCTCATGCGTGTCAACGCAAAAAATTTGTACAATTACGACGATCAGATCAAGTTTTATCGGCAAGTGTTCGATCTAATTAAGACAGACTTCAAGTCAAAACATGGCCTCATTTATCCCATCCTCAGCAATGATGTTATAAAAGCTGTTGTATGGGGCGCGCTGCGAACAAGGCCAACTCAGCCTTTCGAGGTTGCTACCTTCCTGCGCGAGCTAACAAATGAGAAGCTTGTAAAAGAAGAAACAGTTGCTACTGGTATAGCAGATGCTCTGGAGTTGGTTCAGTCTAGAAATGGAACTGCGCAGCATATTCAACGGCATTTAAGTATGTCTGTACCCGAGCTGGTCAAGAAGTTTAATACAGAATGGCTAATTAATAAATAGCGCAGTAATCGTAATTAAATAGCCTACAGTTCAGACAAAGTTCTATCTAGAGATTGTCTGTAGCTGATCTCCCGATGCAATAAAGGTGGGCCCTTCTGGCCGTCCATCACCCTGATGAGGTCCACCTGGGTAATGAGGCCCTGTAGCTCACTACGATCAGCAAATAGCAGGGTGTGCATTCCCAACTTCCGCATGTAATTTTTGATCGTGAGCAACGAAGCCTCAGAGCTGAGTGTGTGGAGCTCCTCGGGATCCAAGAAATCTTCCAGATTGAACATCTCGACGTCGTCTTTCGGGAGATAGCGTTCTAGCCTTTTCCGAGAAATAAAACCAACTAGCTGGTTGTTTTCATTCAAGATAGGAAATCCATACACATTGCGTCTCAACAGCTGTCTCAACTGAGCAATTGAATCTGAGAGATGTGCAATGTTTAATTGGTTAGTGGGCTTCATGACGTCGTAGCCACGCATGTTCGGCACCGGAGCGCCAGTAGATGTGTTTGGGGGGGTTGGGTAACCTTCCATCTGGACCCAAATATCATAGATACTAGGCACCTGCAGGCTATCTGAGATCCACTTAGCCACCATTACACCGCTCATGATCGGAATAATGTATGAAAGTGCACCCGTCATCTCGAAGGTTATAACAACAGAGGAAACAGTGAGCTTCGTAGCGCCGGTCAACGCGGCTGCTGCTCCTACCAGAGCATATACCCCTGGAGTAATACACTCGGTCTCTCCCGGGCAAAATGAAGTAGAAAGAATTGCTTCCCATTCATTGGCCCATTTTTGCATAGCGATTCCAAAAATTCTGCCCGTAATGGCACCAGTGAGGAGGATAGGTAAGATTATTCCAGCTGGTATAGCAATACCGTACGTTACTACGGTCAACACAAGCGAAACAAAAAGTGCGTATGCTAGATGCCATACAACGGCCGAAGTGTCAGGACCACAAAGACCCGAGGTATGATATATGGTGCACTCTTGGTACAAATCTCTTAGAAAGACCTGGTGGGACCTTGATAATATACTAGATGGAAAAGTGAGTAGTGCAGTTACGCCGGCAATCATTGTTACCTGAAACACCGGTGGTATGCGCTGAAAGACCTTCTCCCGCCGCCAGCGCGAATACACGCCATTGAAGTGGGTTGTTAAGGCACCCAAAGAGCCCGCAAGTGTAGCAAGAATAAAGAAAAATAGTAGCTCTACCGCGTGCCAAACGCGATCGAACTGAACTTCGAAAAACATCTCCTTGCCAGTTTTGTTAGGGTCTATGGCCTCATATGTGAAAGATGCCACCATGGCACAGACAAAACCTTTCCACAAGACTGAGTGATCTGTGACCCTAAAAACCTCCAGGACAAATAGAATCCCCCCCAACGGGGCATTGAAAGCGAGGCAAACACCTCCAGCCGAGGCAGCCATGATGATGTCTCTTTTACGCGCCTCTGACACAGTTGGCTTTAGAACTCCAAGAATACAGCTCGCACATAATGTAGCCAAGTGCACAAGAGGACCTTCTATCCCAATCCATAGACCTGATGCGACAGCCAGTGTTAGTGCAATGGATTTGGATATCAAGGGGCCATTGCCGAGAAGATTTGGCATCGTGTAGCCGTTGAAGTATGATTTTAGCTCAGGAATTCCAGACATTGCGGTATGGGGAAAGATCGCCACCATAAAGAATGCTGCCACAGCAAAAATCACCGAAGCTATAAGATAAATAGGTGCCGAAAACGTCCACGGTTTCCACTGAGGGCAGTTCAGCTGATCCATACAGCAAATGGCCTCGCTAGCATACCAAATGCCATCACATCGTCCACTCTTTAGTGAGTGTGCCCAGTTAGACACTATATCTATTGCACATGCAGTGACAGCTGTGAGCAGAGAACTGAGTAGTAACACTCCCCATTGTAACCCCCAGTTCACTGTTTGTGACAACAGAGAGCTGTGGTGTCGACGCGTTTCGTCTACTCTACGCTCGTCTGGCCATGATATGGTGTGTCCATACTGAGCCATGCCGCTAACGCGATTAGTTGATGATGGGGTAGACAGGGTCTATGAAGGTTGGGGGCCTCGGGCGGGTTGTACAGTTATATCAGTTATAAGGCTTTTAAATTAAGTCAAATGACGGAAACACTGAGCGGTGATGCTAGCGACGACCAGATGCGCTCACTAGTATAAAAGACGCGACCCTTGTATCTGCACCGCATACTGAATCATCATACGGGTTTATCGAACGGGAGCTCGAGTAAATATCCAAGTGAGTCGCATGAGAAACGAATTAATGCAACTTTCTGAACTGAGCGTACTAAAACCCGCCAGACTATTGAGGCATGCATAGCATCGGGCCCAGCTGTTGGGAGTACTGATGAACTGGACGATGCTTGTGATAATGAAAATAACATCCTCAACATACCGGTGAACTGTAATAGATACAACCTCATATAATTAGGAACAACCGTCGCACTCCCCTTTAATCTCACAACAAAGCCTAGTAGATCTATTTACGATGAATTGCCTAGTTTAATCATGCATAAGCGAGAATATCTTACGTCACATGAACCGTTTGGAATGGAGGAGTTCTTGCTCAGACCGCAGCTTTTGAGCTCTCAGTGAGTGAATTAACTACTAATAGAAGTAGATTTAGCAAGAATTACTAGTAAAATGTCTCAATTACCACAGCGCATGGCGCGCGTGCTTTTAAATATCCTTATGCATACCCAAGGGCGGCTACCTACCGTCAGCGTTGCCATATGGAACAGGTCGAGCCACAGCAGGTAGCACCTTCTCGCCCTGGCCGCATGAAGCGTGCGCAGAGTGCTTTTCGAGAGAAGCTCCGTAAAAACGAGCAGCCAGAAACTGCTGAGGCAGTCAAGCCCTCCACTCTAGCGAGAAGAGGATGGCGCGGATTGTACGCGCGCAGAGCTCGTAAAAGGCTCACCAAGGACGAACAGATCCGTGAAATCGAGAAAAGCCGTCTACTCTTCTCGCAACTGTTCATTTTTACCCCCATGGTTGTTACGCTTGCTTCAAACGCTCTTGTTGATGGTATTGGTGAACGCCGAGTACCGGTGTTGCTGGAGCAAGTTAGCGTGAGAATTGAGCCTTTTGATAGTTCGGAAAGCAAACGCACCCTGATGAAACTTCATCTTGAGTATGGTGCCGGCGTAAGCCAACTGAAGTGGTCTATTATCAGATCGTACCGTGACTTCTTGTTTTTCCATGGTCACCTTGTGAAGTCCAAGGTTTGGCACCGCCGTGGCAATCCAAAGCCTCCTCACCTTCCCCGCCCTCGTGATTACGGCCGCCGCCTGAAAGACCCCAATGAGGAAATGCCCGAGGACGACAATTCTAGTGTGGAGAGCGACAGAGCCCCCACATTTGAGCTAGCTCTCGAGCGTTACCTGAGACGCGTGTTTACTGCGTACAGCTTCCACGGTGACTCAAACCGTATCTTACATTTCCTTGAGCTTTCGAAACTTGGTATCAGCCTGGCTGCCTCTACTAATTTTCACGGCAAAGAAGGCCCGGTGTTTGTTCGCGGTCGTGCATCAGACCAGGGTTGGCGCGTTAGACACTGGCAGCCTCATGATATCTCTTCTATGATCCAGCGCCACACTCAGAAATGGTTGTTGGTGCGTGAATCCTTTCTTGTCATAACTGAGGGTATCAACAGTACCGAAATTCTCGATGTGTTCCTTTTGGACCCAAAGTTCACTGTTAAAGAAGGTGAAGAGATCGACATGGAGGATCCCACGCGTGCTAAGGGTTTGTTCCTCACAATGCACAATGCTAGCAGATCTCTTCGAGTGGCTACCCGTGGTGAGCTAGACCTAGGTTCCTGGGTTCATAGCATCCAGCGTATACAAGAAAAGTCACCTTGGGCTAAACCCCATAGATTCGATTCGTTCGCCCCCGTCCGTAAGAACGTTAGCTGCGAGTGGTTTGTCGATGGCCGCGACTACATGTGGACTGTTTCTGAAGCGCTCGAGAATGCCCGTGATACCATCTTTATTCACGATTGGTGGCTCTCGCCTGAGCTTTATCTCCGTCGTCCTCCCGAGGGTAACCAAAGATGGCGATTGGATCGTGTGTTAAAGAGAGCTGCCGAGCGTGGTGTCAAGATCTACGTGATTGTTTACCGTAACATTGATCTCGCAATCCCCATTGATTCTTTGTGGACAAAGCATTCATTGCTTGACATGCACCCTAATATCCATGTATTGCGAAGTCCCAACCAGCCGAAGCAAAAGGCCGCAATGTTCTGGGCTCACCACGAGAAGCTGTGTATGATCGACAGTACTATTGCCTTCGCGGGTGGTATCGATCTTTGTTATGGACGTTGGGACACTCCTCAGCATACAGTCATTGATGATGCTTATCGTCCGTTTTACGAAACTAACGATGACACGAAGCGGGCATCAGGCAAGCATAAGACAGCGACTCAGACTTGGCCCGGTAAGGATTACTCCAATCCTCGTGTTAAGGACTTTTTCGAGCTTGACAAGCCTTGGGATGACATGTACGATCGTCAAATTACACCACGTATGCCCTGGCACGATATCCATCAGACTGTTATGGGACAGCCAGCTCGTGACTTAGCTCGCCACTTTGTCCAGCGTTGGAACTATGTTATTCGCCAAAAATTGCCATCACGCCCCACTCCACTTTTGATTCCAGCCCCTGATTTTACTGAGGAGGAGCTCGAGCGCTTCAACCTGACCGGTACATGTGAGTATCAAGTGTTGAGATCCTCTTGTAACTGGAGTATTGGTCTCAAGCATCATGAACAGAGTATTCAGAACGCCTATCTTAAGTTAATCGATACCTCTGAGCACTTCATTTACATCGAGAATCAGTTTTTCGTCACTTCCACTGAGGTTGATGGAGTCAAGATCGAAAATCAGATTGGCAATGCCCTTGTGCAAAGAATTATACGTGCTCATCAAAACGGTGAGCAGTGGCGTGCTATCATCGTTATTCCCCTTATGCCTGGTTTTGAGGCTCCCGTTGATTCCAGCGAAGCTTCCTCTGTACGTGTTATCTGCCAGTGTCAGTTCAATTCTATTTCTCGAGGAACTCATTCGATCTTCTATAAGCTTGAAAGTGCTGGTATCTCACCTGAAAATTATATCACCTTCTTCAGCTTGAGGAAGTGGGGTAAGATTGGTCCAGAGTCGCGCCTTACTACTGAGCAGTTGTATATTCACGCTAAAATGATGGTTGCTGACGATCGTGCTGCTATTATTGGCTCTGCTAATATCAATGAGCGCTCTATGAGAGGTATCAGAGATAGCGAGGTCGCTGTTTGTGTGCGTGATACCGCCACCATTGACACTGTGATGGCTGGTCGTCCCTACAAGGCTGCCAAGTTTGCGTACACGCTACGTCTCCGCGTAATGCGTGAACATCTCGGAATCGATACCGACAAGGTTGATTGTATTGAGCAGCTTACTGACTACTTGATGCAGACGCCTCACCCGCAAGAGAACGACAAACGCCCACTTTCGGCATCAATGACAACCCCCATCAGCTCTGCTCCAGGCAGCCCTGGTGTTTTGTCACGCAACACCTCCACAAACTTTATACCGCAGTCCAAAGCTGCCGAGCAGGATGAGGACCTTTATGTTCCGGACTTGCATTCGTTCAATTGGTTAGGAGGTACTGAGGCGAATCCTGGTCTCAGAGATCATAAGAAGTTCAGTACTGACCGCCGTGTCCAGGGCTCAGAGGCCCATCGCAAGGATGTTGAAGGTTATGGTTTGGATCAGTGGGCGATGAGAATGGAGCTTGAGAAAGAGGAGATCGAACATGCTATAAATCCCGCCATTGACGAGAGTTACCGCACAGAAGCTATCGATGTTCTTTGCGAGGTACTTGAGAATCACAACCCCAAGTCCATTGTTGATTTCAAGCGAATTTTCTATAACACTTGGTGCAAGCAGCCTGCTGGTGAGGTCATTGGTGTTTTGCCTCGCCCTGTTGTTGACGATGAAGGGAGAGTTACTTGTAATGAGCAGCTTCGTTTGGATCCTTGGTGCTTTGACGACCCTGTCTCCGATGAGTTCTATCACGGTAAGTGGTTAGCAGCTGCTGAGCGCAACACTGATATTTATCGCCAAGTCTTCAGATGTCAGCCTGATAACCAGGTAACAACCTGGCGTGAGTATAAAAAGTATCAAGCTCACGAAGCTGCGTTCTACGAGAAGCAGGCACGTGAAGGCGGCCCTGAATCCTGCAAGAATCCTGCCCCTGAACGCGTTAATATTCACGTCAGCGAGAAGAACAAGCACGAAAATGATAGTAGTACTAATGTCCCCGAGCTTGGTGGTAAGGTCCCTGGTACCTCTGTCCATCGTCAGTCTGATGTCAAGAGGAACAGTTCCGCTGGTCTGAACGTTATTGATGAGGAGCAGAGCCCTGAGGAAGTCATGACTTCTGCCTCAAGCTCCTCATCCTCACCCGAGGATCAGGAAGAAGAGGAACAGGCTGTTGAGGAACAGATTGGTCAATATGAGGGTCATGCTGGCGGAAGCACCTCTGCTGGAGTCCCTGGGCTACCCAGCTGGGGTGCAGTGTTTGGTACCAACAAGGCGTTTGATCCAAAGAATACTGCCTTCCCCGAGAACCCCCAGCACAAGAACTGGGTTAATGAAGAAAACGTGCATGTCCATGCCAAGCACAAGCAGCGCCAATATGTTGATGCCTCTGAAGTGCCTTCCCAGGTGCCCGAGGACCCGCCGAAGGTCACCGTTGACGATACCGCCTTGAATAATAACAAGTCGCCCGATGCTTCTGTCATCGATACCTCAAGTACTGTCCCACCGGGAGGCGTAAACATCGTGGATGTGAATGGTCTCTCAACCTCAGTCTCAGAGGACGACCTAAATGGTGTTCACAGCAATGGCAATGGGCTTGCTACACGTAAATTCACATCGACGAGCCGTAACTGGAAGCATTACGATCAGGTTCTTAGCGCTCAGTCCGCCGAGGAAGTGCTGTCTGCTGTCACAGGTCACCTTGTTTTGTTCCCCGCTGAATGGCTTTACAAAGAACTCGAGAGTGGAAACTGGAACTTCCAGATGGATCGCATGACACCGCTCGAAATCTACGACTAATTTTAATCTAATCCTAATTTAAATATTGTATTCTAATTTCTTACTCGTGTGGAAAAGCCTCAAGTGGTGATTGAGGTATAGACGTCCGGAGGCAGGGAGAAGTGCGGTCCTGTGAGAGGCAACTCATTTGAGCCACTCATTATTGCAGCTTTATTGGTTCACAAAGGCAGTGCATGTAAATACCTATCTATGATTCATTGGTGCGCCAATCTCTCGCTTAGAATATCAGCTCGAGCCCGATACCTTGAGCATAAACACCACATTTTGACGGAATTACAGTAACCAACTAAGGCTAGGTGACGTTATGAGGCATCCTCACTTTCTATTTATATGAAAGTATACACATCACGAGAGCGGCCTGCACCTTTCATCATCCCCATCAGTACATGTGGCAAATTGTGGCAATTCCCACTTGAGCTGTGGATTCGTGTGTCTAAACAGAATCCTTGAGTAATTCCACGTAGTTAATTTTCAGGATGACAACGAACGGCAACGGCCATAGCACACCTCAGGTCGCCAGTATGATGTCACTGAAGAAGGAAGTCCTCGATAAGCTCTACTTTCGCCGACAGCCGTCCAGAACTGTTGGCCTCAAGCACGAGATAGATGCACTGTATAGCATCATGGAAGACACAGTGACGCTTCGTCGAGGCGACAGCTGCTTTGTGATAGGCCCTCGTAATTCAGGAAAAACTCTGCTGGTTCAGAAATGTATAGAATTGCTGGAGAAGAACTACAAGGATCAAGCACTGTTTATTCGGTTAAGCGGGCTACTGCACACCGATGACAGAATTGCATTTAGAGAGATCGCTCGTCAAATTGATAAAGCAACTGGCGAGCAGAAGGACAGGCGTAGCATCGAGCACATTTCTATGGAAACGACGTTAGGTTCAGTACTGGAGCTGTTCAGGCAGGTCGAAATCGAGCAATCTGGAGGGGGGCCCGAGAGAATTTCTGTCTTTTTCATTGTAGAAGATATCGACACCTTTACCGGTCTACGCCAAGGCTTACTGTATAACTTATTGGATCTGTCTAAGAGCTCGTCTCTCGGCGTGACCGTCATTGGCGAGAGTGTCAAGCTCAACACTCAAGACCGACTAGAAAAACGTGTGAGATCACGATTTGGGTCTGTGACATTATGCACTCGGCGGCCAAGGTCACGCGAACAGTTTGAGGACATCGCTTTAGCACTTTTAGAGAGTGAGGACTGCCCAGAATGGACGGCAAATGTGTCACAATTTCTCGCTGGGCCGCTCAAACAGATTGTTGGCTCTGTGTACTATACGACAAATAATCCTCGGGAACTAGGAGTAGTCCTTGCGCCCATCATTCAGCGCAATTTTGATGACATCCTGGGGGGCAATGCGCCGAATGAGGTGACTCCTGTGCCTATCAATACTCCTAGTACGACCGAAACCAGAGTCCGAGGACTCTGTGAACTCGACTGGGCTATTCTTATCTGTGCTGTGCGTGCAAAATTGAAGTACGGTCTTGCTGAAATTAACTTTGTACTCACTGATCGCGAGTACCGCGAAATGGCTGCCCAGTTGGACCATGAACGTTCTCAAGGCTTCAGCCATGCAGGCTATCGTACATGGTCAGCTAAAGCTGTTCTATTGGCGTGGGAGAGACTTCAAGCAAGCTCGCTTCTGTCACGCCCCATGGCACCTTCGAAATTACACCGCGACCTCACTGGGTACCGCGTCGACGCCTCGCTGGATGAGTTGCGTATGTTGGTCCCTCAAGATCACCCATTGTATTCATGGACGCGTCTATGACTATGACTGTACATAATTTATAGTTTTTGGATTTATTTTTCACTCGACGGAAAGTGTCTGACCGGCCTTGATGGTACCCCATCCGATAAGACGCCAGTGCTTTTCGATACGACGAGAGAGAGCAACCTTCTCGCCGACCTGGGTACATGCGGGAGTAGTAAGGAGAAGCTTAGCCATATCTGCGCGAACAGATGTGACGCGAGCACCGGCAGTGGTACTTCCAACGTTGACCATGAGTACCTCACCCTTGGCCAACTTCTGGACCTTTGCAAGCTTCTTATCTTCTGTCTTAACACCAAGGAGACGACGCAACAAGAAGTAGTTGACCTCGATCTCAATGTAAACGTCAGGGAGCTTTCCGACGTGACCCAAAACGTGACCAACCAAACGATCAGCACGGCAGAGGGTGGGGTCGATCTTGGAGCCGACACCAATGAGACCACCAGGAACGGCGAACTTAAGGTCGTTGTTATCAGCAAACAACGAGGAAACACGAGAGCGGATGGGGTGGCACTCGATCTTGTTGTCGTTACGTTGGACAATACCGGGGCGGATCTCGATCTCATCTCCCAACCTCAAGACACCATTAACGATGGAGCCGCCAGCGACACCTCCTTTGAGCTGGTCAATTTCTGAACCAGGCTTGTTAACATCAAATGAACGCACAACAATAAGTTTGGGGGGGACAGTGAAGTCACGAATGGGGACGGGGATCTTCTCCACGAGATACTGGTTGACAGCATCAATATTGATCTTGAGCTGCGCGGAAATGGGAACAATTGGTGCGCCATCGGCAGTAGTACCCTTGATGAACTTCTCAATAGACTTCTCATGCTCCATGGCGGCATCCTCCTTCATAAGGTCGACTTTGTTCTGGAGAATAAGAACATGTCTCAAGGCCATAATCTCAATGGCAGCAAGATGCTCGGAGGTCTGGGGCTGGGGGCAGGGCTCATTACCACCAATGAGCAAAAGAGCCGCATCCATGACGGCGGCACCACTCAACATAGTACTCATGAGAATATCGTGACCAGGGCAGTCAACAAAAGAAACGTGACGCACGAGTTCGTAGCGCTTCCCGTCGATGATAGGTCTGATCTCTTTTCCACTGCCAAATGACTTGTAGCAGTCAGGGCGGGGGGTATCAGGGTCCTCGCACTTGTAAATCTTTGCGTTGGCATAACCAAGACGGATAGTGATGTTACGCTCCAACTCGTTCTTGAAACGAACGGTCTGGACACCGGAAATGGCCTTTACGACCGTGGATTTACCATGGGCGACGTGTCCAATGGTACCAATGTTGATTGTGGCCTGACGCTGGATGATCTCAGGGGAAAGAGGATTTAACTTTGAGAAGTCGGGGTTATCCGGTTGAGTTGGAAGTCCTCCGCCTTCTTCAAACTCCTTCTTGCGACGCTCCTCTGCTGTGAGACCATCACCAAGGTCTGGGTCGAAAGTTACCTTCTTTTCAGTAACCTTGACTTCTTCCTCTTCGGGCTCACTCTCGTCGTAGTCAAATTCGGGCTCCATCTCTGTTAGATTGCCATCCAACACAATTTTAGGCTCACTTTCCATTTTTTCGTAGTGAGTAATCTCAGACGGGACTACCTAGGGGAGGGTCTTTCGCTAAGATGATGTGTACGTCAGCAGGGTCGCTCTAGCTAGTAAGGCAGATACAGGCCAAAGAGAGCCTTTAACTACTTTGTCTAAACTCACAAAACCCATCGCTAGGCTAGTTAAAATATAGTGGTTATGACTTCTAAATGTCTAAAGTAATATTATAGGAGACCTCAGTATACACCACCATCAAAATCGAATCCATATTCCTCCATCATAAGATTTACATCCTTCCATGCAGTTGTTGCATCCCAATCATACCTCAAGCTCTCTGGAGTCGAGTGCATCTCCGGTGAGGTCTCATTAGACACTACATATGGAGACCTTTGTGCTTGCGCAGGAGTCTGATGCTGGCTCGAGGTAGCAGCCCTGACACTTTGGGGCCCATTTATATGCTCAATGCTCATGGGTGACAGTTTCTCGTCCTTAGCTGACCCATTACGAGGGGCCTTTGCGGTAAGGACAGTGGGGGCATGTGAGAGAATTTCACACTCTTCTCTCAGCGTCCATAAACTGTCAAAAAAAGGAGATGCAGCCATGCGGGTGCGAATGTCCACACGGCAGTTGCGAATGCGCTCCTTCCCATTGGCAGACATCGATGAGAACGCTGACCACATTTGTTGCATAATTTCGCCTGCTCTGAATGCAACGTCATGTTCCAGGATTGAGGCCTTATTGACTGCTTCGACAGTCTTGAAGTAAAGGTCACGGGCCTTGCGTTTATCCAAATTTGAAGAATACCGCGAGTGATAAAGGCGGCAAACCATTGTGGCAGCCTGCCACAGTAGCTGAATATTCACAAGGGGAGCATAAGTTAAATAGTCTTCATTTCGGGCAATTGCCTGTTGTACAAAGTCCATGAGCGCTAGACAGGCATTATAGGCACTCACATAACTGCGCTGTAACTGAAACGAACTGAGCGAACTGTTGTCCACAAAGTAGTATAAATAAAGTCTGACTCTAGTTGCCAGAAGATCGAACCATGTCTGGTCGTTGAGGCTCGAGCTGTATTCCCGCTCAATGTCATCGAGACGCACACTGAGAATTCGTATTAGACTGAGGCGCTCCCCAATGTTTGTGAGCGTCACGGGGTCGCGAGTGTTGGAATTCAACGATGTGTCGATATCGTTAGCGATGAGCCCTATCAAAAACCCCACATGTATTCCCACAGGAATGTCTAGACCTGGCACAACACTTGAGTGGTTGAAGCTGGCCACGCTGGGATATCCATACATGTTTGCAATAACTTGACAAGCATAATTTACGGCAAGCCATGTGACACACTGTTCTCTATTTGTTGCAAGAGTAGCACTTTGTTGCTCTTTGACACGGCCAAATTCCTTGTGATAACCAGGAAGGTGGAGTCCCGCTCTCACAGCTGTAAAAAATGCAACACCACATGTGTTCCACGAACTATCTGCATTAATAGATGATGTCGGCAGGGGCCAAAGCGAGGCAATAACAAATGCCTGCACGGAATAAACATTAGCAAAGTTGAGCTTTTGCCCCGACACTTCACGAATTACTGGGCTCACTGCGATATCTGCCAGCACGGTCTTCTGAATGTGACTGAGCTTGGTCACTAGCTCGCCTTCATTATACCGACGACTGGCTGTAGTCATAATAGTCCAAAAAAGAGCTGTGCTCTGTGCGTAAATGTGCTCAATGCCAACAGAAACATTTACGAGTGGCATTATCGGATGATAGTTGATCAAATATACTCTAAACAAGTCCTGGACGGTTTCGGCAGCCAAGTAAACATCATCCATAACTTTCGCCTCACATGCCCAATTAATGACACTGGAAAGGGCATTAGAAGATTGCTGAGGTGGTATACGGGGTACTGGTTTATACTTAGCGGGTGGGAGCTTATCGTTTGGTGCAACTTGGTCAATTCCATCCGGTTCCTCTGTTGGGACAGCGAGAGGTGCCGCTCCCCTATTTTGCTGGAGCTGGCGCCGCATTGAGGCTAGATCCTGTTCAAGCTGAGCAATCTTTTGACGTTTAGCTGTTCTTTTGTACTCGGTATCCACCACGCAGCGTATCCCTTTGCGTACACATCGCTCACATGCACTATCCTCGTCGGCATTACCGGTACATTTCACCTTCTGTTGACGGCATTCGACACACGCCACACGACGGTGATTTTCGTCCATCCTTTCTGTCGCGTAATGTAAGGCACTGATCCCTCCGAGTGTTTTTTTTTGGGACAAGACTTCAACTTCTCTGCTAAGGGTTAGGGCCACATGGTTTTTTAAACTCGCTTGATCCAGGGGGGGGCTGTCTGCATAGAGATGCATCCGCTTGATCTCCCTGTATTGACGCGTGAACCACCATCTAATGAGCTCTGGTCAGTTATGGATGCTCTCAAAGTGTCTACGCGAAATTTTGACACCCCTCCACCTTTGGAACCCCATGTTGTCTCGTGGCTCTCGAGACTGGTTTCCAGTGGACTCTATTGGCTGGATGGCGATGATGCAGAGGCTCTCTGTAACGCTGCCTCTAATCGCTTAGCGCAGTCGTGTGGAATCTCCGCTCGCTCAAACGCCATCAGACTCCTCGATATTGGCTCTTTAGAAGTCAGGCTGCATGAGCCAGGGTTCACCAACGACAACATTGGCCACAAAACCTGGGGGTCCTGTCTTATTCTTGCCAACCGTCTCGTCTCTGAGCCACATCATTTGAATGGCTCTGTGCTGGAGTTAGGGTCTGGAACTGGCGTCTGTGGCATAATATCTGCACATCTGGGCCATCCCACCCATCTCACAGATTTGCCCCAGATTGTCGAGAACCTTAAACGCAATATCTCAGAGAATGAGAATCTCACCACTGCACCATGTACAGCTGGTGTTCTTGACTGGAGTAAGCCAGTTTCTCCTGGTTCATTTGACACTGTGCTCATCAGTGACCCTGTGTACTCTCCCGCGGCACCAACGCAATTAGGGGAAACACTTCGCATTTTGCAGATTCCACGTCTTTTACTACAGCTGCCTCTTCGTCCCAAATTTGAGGACTTGCGAGAACAACTATATAATGCCATTGAACTCTGTGGGTATTCTCGAGACCTTATCGAGACAGAGGATGGGCGCGATGATTTCGGCCCGTCCCAGTATGTGTTCACGAGATGGTCATTAGCTTCTGAATAGTCAGTCCCCGCAGCCTGCCTCTGCTATAACTTACGACCGCCTACGACCTCATCACTAAATCATTAGTATATCCATGCATGGTTCTTCTATAAAGCGCATAATGCAGCTTTCTATATCCATTTTGAATACTCTCCAATATCTAGATTTCGGTATTCTTTCCCCAAAAACTGAGGCGGCCCCTCCGTTATAATTCCTTTGGACACCTGGAAATGGTATGGGCCTATTTTATGCGTAAACTTTGGTGTCTCACCGTAGTTCCACGACCATTGCTTCATCAACTCTGCGTCTTCAATCACGCTTTTATCAAGGTTACTGATGGTCTCTGGCTCCTCCACATTATATTCTCGTGCAAATGCGCTCATCCACGCATCCATATAGACATGCTGGGGAATACTCGCATTTGCCACTGGTGAGCTCACTGAGTCAGTTCCTAAACCAGTTATTATCCCTTTCTCAGCATTTTTGACTAAAAGGGCACGCAGCGTGGAGAGATTTGAGTTCAGTAACATGGTGGCGTGGTGATATGCTTTCTGGCGCACTATTTTAAAGGAAGATCCACTGACCTTCTTGCCCTCCTTATTGAGAATGTCATGTCTCTCGTTGACTCTAAGTCCATACGGCGATAGTTCTTTTACAATCATCTCGATGTGCTTTGTTCTGCTGAACGATTGACGGGAGGTCTGAACGCAGAAATTGACGTTGCCCAAGTCATGTACCACAGTACCACCACCTGATCTACGGCGAATCACAGGAATGCCACGAGCCCTCGCAGCAGGAATGTTGCACTCCTTCCATGGGTTTTGGTTACGGCCAATTACTATGCATGGATCATTGATGTATAAGAACAAGAGATTGGTGCTGGGATTGAAAGAGTCAAAAAGCGCTGACTCTAGTGCTAAATTTATGAATGGATCGGTAAATGCAGACCTAACAATCCGGCTCATATGTCGGTTGGTAGCAGCTGGGTAGCGCGACTCCGAGAAAGATCCAGCCACCGTCTGGCGCCTCAAATTTTTTACAATGTCGAGACCGAATAAAAAACAGAAGCTTGAACTTACCCATCCTTTGGGTGTAAAGCCGAGTGGGAATGCTTTATTGGAGGTTCATGATATTCGATCGCATCGTCTTGAAACATTGGGGCTTTTTGGGGCTCTTGATGATGAACTACTGATTGTAATTATCCAAGATCTCGACAAAGAATCTCTTCTCAATTTAAGCCACACGTGTAAGGCAATGTATGCCTACTGCTGGTTTGATGAGTTATGGAAACAAGTGATTTATGGATCCAAAATTATTCCCCAATGGAAAGGTAGCTGGAGGTTGAGTGCCTTGGAGATGGAGAAGGAAACAGAGGCCAAAGTCAGCGCACTGGGCAGAGTGTACTCCGATTTTCTCCACCGTCCATATGAGCTCTCACAAATTGATTATTTGAAGTACATCGACATTTCTGCTCGTGGCAGCATACCAGTTTATAGTGAAGACCACGTGAATCAATATTTTGACGAAACGCTATTCAAAAGTCCATTTGTTACTGACCTCAAGGAGCCAATAGCACAGTGGTCACTCGATGATCTTGTCTCAAAATTTGGTGACGAGATCTTCAGGCAAGAATACATGGATTGGCCACTTAAAACCTATAAGGACTATTGCGAAAATAACTACGATGAAACGCCACTATATTTATTCGATTGCAAATCTGAGGCCCACAAATCTCTGGAATTTAGTGTACCGCTGCATCAGCTCTGGTCAAGTCGTGATCTTTTTGATTTATTTGGGGCTGAGCGCCCTGACCATCAGTGGCTTATCGTAGGCCCAAAACGAAGTGGATCCACGTTTCATAAAGACCCTAACGCCACTAGTGCCTGGAATTCCATTATATCAGGTCACAAGTATTGGATCATGTTTCCAAAAGAGATACCACCTCCAGGTGTCTGGACGAACGATGACCAAAGTGAGGTTACCGCACCTGCTTCACTCGCTGAGTGGTTCTCCAGTGGTCTATACAAAGCCGCGAAGAAAACACCCGGGTTTTGTGACGCTGTCACCGGTCCCGGCCAGGTGATGTATGTGCCTAGCGGCTGGTGGCATGCAGTGGTAAATCTAGATGATTGCATCGCTATGACAGGGAACTTCGTCGTGGACCCATTACTTCCGCAAGTTGTTGATTTCTTGCGCAACAAACCTGACCAGATATCTGGTTTTGATCGATGTGAAAATGTTTATGAACGCTTTATGAATATCATTTCGAAAGAAAAGCCAGAGATCTATGCGAATTTGGCTTTAAAAAGCGAGCAGAAGCAAAGGCATTCATGGAAGGATATTACAAAAACTAATGAAACATTTACTTTTGGATTTCAGTAACTCTATATTAAGTGGATTCAAAATAAATAGGTGATCTAATAGATCAAAAAACAAAGGCCGCAGTTCCGCTTTCTGTAGCTCGGCTCTTTAGCTGGGGCAACTCTTCTATGATGGATCGTTGGCGCGAAGTACGAAAAAGCCGACGAAGCCTCGGAAGCCAGCGAAGCGCGAGAATTGATGGGAGTGATAGGATCAGTACCGATGAGCGTTTTCTCAGTCAGAACTGGCTGCAGTCCAGGCATACTTGGAATCAAATCAACTTGAGAAGCGACTGATGTTCTTACATATATAGCATTTGTGCATGCTATCAAACGCATGTGATTTCTGCATGACGACATAACGGCGGTATGCACAATTTAACGGCAAAATTTTTAAAGAACTCCTTTGGTCCAGCAACTTATTGGGGCGTTTCCATAATCTCTTCGTAAATCAAAATATTCAATAAGCTAGTCGAAGGCTGTATTTTCCTCTTTGATACGTAGATAGAATTCGCACGTGACCCACCTGCATGTGCATAAATTTCTGGGCCCCCACGATAATTCCTCCGAGGACTAGTTCAAGATACAAATGCACGTGCAAACTATATTGAGATTATTTATTGAAAATTGTAGTCCCTCTTCCAATGGATCCATCGTGAGCTCAAGTCTCGGTTAGCTCACTGTGGATCGATGCATGCCTCTCTTATCGCATGGAATGACTGATCTGATACGCGAAGCTTGGTGACAGGGATGGCTATGAATCGACTTGAAAAATTTAGTAGCTTGATGATCGTAGAGAATGCTACTCAGTTCTAAACAGAAGTACCGACTTTTTCAGCCCCTCGTATTCCACGTCGCCGTATATGAAAAAGCCATTGGAATGAGACACTGAACTGCCAAAACTAGAACCTACAACACAGTGCCAGATTTCGCCAAACCGTGTGTTCATATTTTTTTTCACTATCGTAGCAATCTCGCTTTCTAGACTGTACGTAATAAAGGCGCTTTTAATCACGTCCGTAGCGGCCGCTTGCAGCTCGTCAGACATGTCAAAGTTCTTGCATGTAACTTGTTAGTTTTGTTTCGGTTATTTGCTAGCTTAAACTTACACTTTGGCTGCTCTTTCTCCTCTTCCTTCGTCATTCAAGTAAAGTTTAGTCACCGGCCTGGCAAGCCACGAAGCTCTATAGGGCATGAGCACGAAGATCGTGCTTCGCGCTCTTCCAGGACTAATGGTCAGAAATTAAGCTGTATTCTTATGGATTGACTCCAGTTAATTCATATTTTCACACGGCGTATGTTTCGGAGCGTTCTCGCTCCGTTGAAGCACCTTGATTGAAACACTTCATCTCACAGGTTTGTCTACACATATTTATCGAATAGTTTGGAGCCTATGCTCGTTACAATTAGGGTTTAAAGCATAATCACACTGGTCAGGTAGTGATTGGTTGTCTCTAAGCTTCATAATAGCTTCGCGATGACGTATTTCCGAGAGTTTCAGCCTGTGTGGGGGGAGTGGCATTGACCCGTTCTTGACCCTGTTTAGAGGCAAATAGGTATGTCTATACGATGTTTGTTCAACTTCTTGCCTGTTTGTTGTATTCACCCGTGTAATGTAACGAAGCGCGAAATAGCGATTGTCAGTGACTCTTATCACCTCAAGGTTAGCCGTCTTTTGAAAAAACTGTCCGTCTACCACAATTTGAATAGACAACACACAGTTCTTTCATAAAAGATAATTCACAATATCTTTGATCTTCTGGAAGATAAATGGCACTCCAAGTGGCATTGCAGGCGAGGCATCAAGATTGCCCGTTGATGAGTCGGTTCGATCATACACAACAGATATGTTTTTTTCGATCCATTTCATGAATCTGTCAACGAGCTCTTCATCTCTGGCATTCTCTCGTTCTTCGATCTGTTCAGCAAACTCTTTATCACTGAGTTTGGTCGATACATTTCGCAGAGATAGATCTACGGCCACGGGCTCACCAAAATCATTATTTAGCGTTAAAGACTCGATGAAGGGTGAGTTGATACAAACTCCGTCGTGTACCTCAGCTACTAACTCAACAAGCGAACCCGCGGGTGCTGATCCAAGGCAGTTAGGGCCTTCCTTCGCTAGGACGCCGCAAATGCAGTTGATCTCAAGCTCACAAGCACTAAGTGAAGGAGTGAGGACCTTTATACAGTGGGAAACAGGGTGAGAGACGGCAGTGACTGTCGATAGCCATGCGATCAAGCTTATGATTTTAGATACATCAGCCTTCATGGAGCGTTATTGTACACTCCCGCGGCAATTTACGATGTTCTATCACATTCACACATCCAACAAGAGTGAGTGAAGCAATCCCATGACAATTCTATGCTCTGTACAACATCCAATTGTCGCTAGACCTATAAATTCTGTAAGGTGAGAACTATGAAATCCATTCAACCGCATAAAACCCTTATCTGTCCATTGATCCACACACTGCGCCAATGCGCAACATGTTACCCCTTCGGGATGTGCACCCGTACCACCACGGAAAATCACACACGCGTAGGGGGCCAACCAGCGCAATTTAATTACATAATGAACGCGAAGAGGTTAGGACGCCTAGCGTTATGTGGGTACGTATATTAAACTGGAACAGTAAAATGATATATACGTGTGGTAAAAACACGTACAGAACGCGTCCATACGGGCGGGGCTAATTTATGCGTCATTATGCACAGCGCCTCCAGACTGCTCTCAGGCCGCAACCTAAAGCAAGGCGCGGAAGTCACATGCAGGAAATCCGGAAAAATATTATCCTCATAAAAGGAAACATATTTGAGATTACACCCCGTCTATATAGTGCCAGAGCATTTTACCTCACTTCCGATCTGATTAGCCCCTCCTCAAGCAAAATCTTTGGCTTGGCCGCAGTCATTCTTAGGTGCATTACGTGATGCAATTTTCAAGCATGGAGCCGTGCCATTGGCAGTCCAGGCTAAAACGCGAGGAGACTTCACCAAACGCCGTTCATTTTCGCAAACAATCTTGCTTCTTAGCCGAACGACTACATGTAAAGGAGTTCAATACATCTACAGGCTGAGCCCCTGGGTTGCAGATCATTGCGTTAACGCAGATCAAGAGCAGGCCCTCATGCAAGTGTTAACCCAGTTGTGCCAAATTCATCCAAATCAGCCATGACTAATACCGTTGCCAGGAAAAATTCTGCATGGTTGAGTGTATCTAAAACAAGGGAAATGGCGTGAAACAGGCAAGTTTGCGAGCAAATTTGAGCTCGCGTTTTTATTCTTCGTAATCGTTTCAAAAACATGGTTTGAGCAGCTTTAGTAACTATCTACATGTCTGCGGCTTGACTGTCAGAGACTGAGCCTGCATCGAATATTCTACCATAGTCTCCCATAGCGCGTCAAACTCACATAGTGCACGTACCTATAGTGAAAACATTGTGATTTAAAGCTCTTAGACACCGTAAATAAAACAGGATTGCCGTAATGCCGGCTCTGGCCGCGTTCAACTCGCATCTAGGGGCGCTGCAGTGTAACCTGCATATGCATCAAGTGAAAATCTGCACGGTAACAGAGGTTAGGTATTGTAAAGCTATATAAACCATCGCCGCTCCTAAGCCAATCATCCAAATGTGGCCCGTCAAGATTGCTTCCGCTGCTATTCTCGCTGCCAACTCCACCTCCAACGCCACTACTAACGGCACTGCCGCCGCTAACGGCACCCACTCCAACGGCACCCACGCCAACGGCACCACCGGCGGCAACGGTACTCACAACGGCACCAAGGGTGGTGAGTCCGGCGCTTCTTCTAACGCTGCTTTCGTCCCCGTTGCCGGCACTGGCGCTTTCCTTGCTGCCCTCGCTGCCCTTCTTTAAATTAGTCTTTAATTTTTGTGTAATTTAATTGAACGCCCCTTAGAGGCATAAAAGGAAAACAATTTTGAGGCCAAAACCATTCAGCTAACCAGCATCTCTCTATTTAGAACAAGTTTCTTCCGAGCCGATGTACCGGCTGCAGGACAACGTCATACCACGGATCATCTCTCCCACATTCCAGGTGACCCTTTGAGGTAACGACGCGCATAATTCCATGCGTACGCTCGATTTTTGTAATTCATACGTCCCATATATGCTACATACTTTCAATACCGATATTTTACCGTAGGGGATCTTTAAACTTCGGCTGCTCTCAAGTTCATGCACCGCTAGTTTGAGAAGCGACAAGCGGTTAGATCAATGAGGCTGAAAGAGATCTAGTCAATTATGAATTAACAAAATTACTGAAGAAGAGACTAATTCTCCGAAAGCCTGATTTTTACATATAATGGCCTGTCTAATTGCCTCAGAAGTTCTAGCTACACAAAGCCCACTGCATTCCTCCGACGAGGGTCTAGAAACGCAGTACGGCATCGATGAAATGCCCGACAAATATGTGCAATGTAAGGCGACAAGAACTGTGATTACAGATGTGGGGGGACGCAGGTCTCAAAGACCGTTTCACATGGAGATTTAGAGAGCATGCAAACCTCACCTGATTTGGGGGTCTTTATATAGTGAACGTACATACATAGGCAGAGACCGCTCATGCTCATGAGTGAGGACTGACAGGAGATATTGGCAAAATGAATGACTGTAGGTGTTTTACACACAATTAAAATATAAATCCTGATCGCGAACATTATTATGCGTCAGAGATGGCCAGAAGAGGTCGAGGCTTATCTTCAGATAAGATTACGCTGCACGATGGTAGATGAGCTACTAGCGCATGAACTTCAAAAACTTGCGCTCTTGGTGAATGACACTCTTGGCATCATTGTCGAGCATTTTAGCCCCTGGCTCTATAACCAATTGCTTGATCTTGTGATCTAATTTGGCATAGAGATCTTTTTCTTCAGCAGACCAATCGCGCACAGTGAGCTCCTGAATTGCTTCGTACATCACCAAAACTGTTTGGCACAAGCACAAAAACACGATACGACCATCTAACGGGAACGGGGGGATGTTGTTGAGCAGTGAAGAGCTTCCTGGGATTGTGGCATCCTCTTGAAAAGTGGTAGAGCCAGATTCCTGTGTAGATATGCTCATTTGCGATACATCAGAGCTCAAGTTGCTTGAGCTTTCGCTGGTGGGTCGCTCACGGTTTGACGATGAGAATCGGTTCTTAAAGGCCTTACGAACATTTGAGGCGGTAATGACCTTCTGTTTTTGTGATAATATTTCGTATTCCTTGAAGGCTTTATACCACAGCTCGAAGTATTCCAAGAGTGTCGCCTGTTTTTTTGTTGATAGAGCCTCGCCCAGCTGGACCATCGCTGCAGCATTGACTCCTAGTGCGGCCTTTTGAGGGCTAACTTTTACACTGTTCAGCCAACCATGTTCGTTTTCAAAAGCCCCAATAATATACTTTAAAGAGGTTTCCCGCTGGCTAAACTGCACTTTATCCATCAGATACTATTAGTCAAGCCACCCAACCCAACTCCCTAACAAGGAATGGTTGAGAACAGTTCCCCGGTTGGAAACTGTAGGAGGCTCTCTATTAAGTTGTATGTATTTTAAAGGGATTCTAATCATTGAGAGGAAGGGTTCTCACCGGTAGGTGCGTCTGAAGGTGCCTCAATGGCAATAGGCGCTTCTGCTTCGGGCACTCCGCTCTCAGACACACCCACCTCGGATGCAGCCTCGCCCTCATGGTCGTCGACCTCGTCGCCGCTGTCTTCTCCACTTTCCTCGGCTTCGTCCTCATTCTCTTCATCCACAAGCTCGTCCATCTTATCCTCGTCCTCATCGCCATAAATATCCTCCTCGTCATCCTCTACGTCTACATCCGCCTGCTCAGGCGGATACTCATCAACAGCCTCACTGTCCCAGGGGATTTGGTATCGCGTGACCTTGGGCTTTTCAGATAAAATGTTGCGAATGACATGATCAATGGCGACATTGCTTGGGGGGTTTTCTCTCAATTCTTCGGTGTCATACTCATTGTTAACGAAATATCCGACCTGCACGAAAGTCTTCTCGTTGTAGGAGCATGTCAGGAGCATAATAGTAACGGAGACGAGGTCATTTTGAGGAATGAGGTCAGACTTGGGTGGGTCTGCGGTAAAGATGAATTTATTGACACCAACGGGAATTGGCCCAACCAATAGACACTCAAGCTCCTGGTCGTACTCCGCAGAACTGGCAGATCCGACATATACAAGCTTCCACTCCAAATCTTCTTTGAGTGGCGCTAGGCACTCAAATGTGATCTCAAATTCATAAGGATCGCTAAATTTAGCGGGGTTATTGAGCACTTCGATGTTCAAAATTGTTACACTGGCCATATATTATAACGCGTAGTTTGTCAGCTAATTAAAACGCGTGGGAGTATAGCCTCCACGATTACGAGGCTACTGCAGAATAAACACTGAGTTTCCATATGCCGTCTTTGTACATTGAAATGTGCAAAGACTGTTTGAAGATTGTCTTTCTGTTTCACAAGACTGAGTTTCTTGGCTCATGAACTTGATATCGTCGGCAGTATCGGGAATACATCTTCTAAATCTCACATTCGTCTTGACATGCCACTCAACTGGGCTTTCAACCAATTCTCAAGAATTTGCTCCTCTGTGAGAGAATTAAGCACATCACTAAATCCCGCGAGTACCACTCGCGATACCTTGCTTGTTGTCTCCGTGCGTGGACCCAGCTACATTGAATGCCACGTGTATTCCTAATAAAATGTTGGAACCCCCGTGTAAAACTTGCGATTTTCTCCATCGATTTTTGTACTGCCGAATCATCACCCTAATATGCCTGAGGTCTTGCCATGAACATGTTTGTACAGTAGCGCTAGAGGTAATCAATGGGCTCACAGCATAGACGCAAACATGTTCTATAAAGAAACATACAGATGCTATTTGAGCTATTTGGGCTTTACATCACATCGTTCTGTTAGGTGATACATGAGAAGAGCATAGGGAATTAAAGTTGATGAGAGAGGCCGTCGTACTCTGTTTAAAGTATGTAGTCGCAGTTTCGGTAATGAATATTTATGAGAATAATGTTTATATGGCTATTTTCGCCCCAAATGGCAACTTTTAGTCTTCAATTCTTATGGGCTCTAACTAACAGCCAGAGTACAGATCTAATAAGCGTAGGGCCTCTGTAGTGGCCAATAACGAATAGAAATTACGAACTCTGCAACAAACTTGTAAAAGAACTTATAAAGGGAAAAAAGGAAGCACGTTATTGAGAAGGGCAATTGGTGGGACAACTGGCCCTGGCTCTCGTATCGCAACATCAACCTAATCTGACAAGTGAATAGAAAAGATCTGAGAATCATTGATATTAAAATTAGAGCGCGAAAACTGGTCTAGCACGTAATGTTTTAAGGGTGATATTTCATAAGTGTTCTCTATCAGGAAAGGGCATATTCTTCTCCGACTCGTTTCTCCCTGGGCAATTAGCGCCGTTGAGGCGGTTGGCTCATGCAGGCGCGCGTTTGAATTGGGACATTCTTGACTAAGCGATTGCCACACCCCACCATGATTCTTTAACAGTGCTTATAGACAATAAAAATTCCGATAAGGAGCTTAGGTTGAAATACAAGGAAGGGAAAAAGAAAACATTGGACAATCTATTTCTACTATACCAGCTCCACAATGTACCAACTTAAGAAGCCTGTAGGCTGTACATTCGCGAAGTAATTTAATTACGCATGCGACCGCTACTCCGGCTTACCTATGTTATTTCAAAGCAGGTGAGTTACACTCACTTGAATTTCTAAAATTGCGCTAATTAAACGCAATGGCAGAAGACAGTATACAACTTGAAGTGGAAGAGACTCAGGTTGATGAACGTCATTATTTACTTCGTAAACCTGGACAAGGCAGTGTTACGAACGAGGAGTTGTTTTTCGACCTTGTTTATGTTTTCGCTGTGACAGAACTCTCACAGAAGTTATTACACGATTTAGAAGACCGTGGTGGATGGGGCGCTGCCGAATCACTCGTTCTTTGGTTTGCCGTTTGGTTAGGATGGCAATACACGTCTTGGTCGACAAATTGGTTCGACCCTGAGCGAATGCCCATGCGTATCTGTGTTCTGATTCTGATGTCACTAGCGCTGATTATGGCCTCATCAATTGAAAGGGCTTTTGGTGATAAGGGCGGTGTATTTGCTGGTTGCTATGTTGGTACTCAAGTGGGCAGAACAGCATTTCTTGTCTCCCAACTCGGCCGCAAGCATCAGATGTCGAAGAACCATATCCGTATCTTATGTTGGTTTCTCATTACTGCGGGGTTGTGGATCGGTGGTGCCTGCGTTGGTCACAACCTGAGATTTGCGCTATGGATCGTTGCTGTTGGCCTCGAGTTCACGTGCGCGATGTTTGGCTTTTGGCTGCCTATTTTGGGACGCTCACAAACACAAAATGAGTGGACAATTGATGGTGGCCACTTGACCGAAAGATGTCAACTGTTTGTTATCATTTCGCTGGGCGAGAGTTTGATTTCTTCTGGCCACGCACTAACAGAGGCCGAAGAGTGGGACTCATTTGTGATGGCAACGTTCTTCGCCACTTTGCTTGGTACAATTGCCATGTGGTGGCTCTATTTTGGCACTTCTACGAAAGAAGCCCATCACCGTATCACAAACTCCAGTAACCCTGGTTTAGTAGGCGCGACCTTCCATTATACACATGTCATTCTGATAATGGGTATTATTGTCACCGCGGTGGGTGATGATTGTGTTGCGGAGGGACCTGCAGAAGAAGCTAAAATCTCGCAAATGCTTGTAATCTCCGTTGGCCCTATTATCTATCTGGCAGGAAGTATCCTTTATAAGTTGGCTGTGTACGGTTCACTGGCATATTCCCACGTGGTGGGAATTGTTTTCATGGGTGCTGTTATGCCCATTGGCTACTTCGTGAACATGCTTTCGCAAAGCTGGCTTACTTCGTTCATTTTCTACATCGTATGCTTTTGGGAGCTTTTGCTGCCGCAAAAGAAGAAAGAGTGTACTGAGTTACCCGAGAGTCACTTTAGTTAAAAAGTTTATTTATTTTGAATGTGGTTTTGCGTGTTCTAGACCAATTTACTGAGCATGCCTTTATTTCAAGAAGTACGATCTAGGACTTTATCTATTAATATGTTGGCAAGATCAGATTCAGCTTTAGCAGATGAATCAATAACTGAAACCAAGTAGTATAATTCAGACGAAATTTAGGCCATATTTGCCGAAGCCAAAGTGCAGCGATCAATTTATGGATTTGGCTAGAAAGTGTCACTAGCACATGTAACGGCCAGCACTTCCAATCTCCGGCTTTTGTCGATATGCCTTTCCCAAACCGGTAGTCTAATAACTGATTACATAATGGTATAGACACAAAAACGCAGAAGGGCGTGTGTACATACAAACCAAAGGAGAGGCACGCGCCTCTATTTAAAGCAGAAACTGAGGAAACTAGACATTGAGAAGGTCTGGAGTTGGGAGCACTACACGATTTTAACGTTATTGAGTCGAGTGTTCATGTTTAGTTGCTCATCTATCTAATTGAGGTGCATGCATAAACTAAAAATAGAATCATCATTACTCGTGTCCAGTACCAGCTAGCAGATACATATAACGATTGACCATAGCTGCTTTTGAGTAAATGTTACAGGGGAAAAAGGCACTCGTCACCCGAACGTTTATGCCCTTGGTAGTATCAGGGTTGCAGACGCGAACCGCATAACTTTCCATATTCGGGTAGATTGGAGCACTGAATCGGGAAACGCATTAGTTGAAAAAGTTTGCGGCGTGGTGTCTGGAATAGCTATGAGAATCAAATTTTCTGAGTTAAGATAGTGTTTATTTCGTTAAAGGAACAGTCTTAGATTAGTCAAAAACATAAACAAAGCTGGCTGTGGGATGCATTGCGATATGCATATATATGCAGTCCGTCTAGATTATTCAAAACAATCGACATTGTCACCGGAAAGGTCGTAAATAGTGCTCTTAGACTGCCACAAGTTCAATTGCAAACCCTTGTCATGTCTGCCAAAACTGAATCATCAACCCCCCCCTGCCTCTCCTCATCCTCTCACTCCACACGTCCTCGTTCTTTATCGTTGCTGTGTCCTAATCGGCTTGCGAGAACTAAAATGGATCCGCAACCGCCGCAAACACCGAAGACACCTCAGTCTTCGGCAGAGCACTTGGCAACTCCATCTCAAAGGCCCAAAGAGGACCACCCAACTCACTATTTGTCTTCGCTTCTTCAGGGTGTTACAGAATGGCCTCACAATGATGAGGCACTCGGCGAAGCTCTAAAACTACGCCAAGAGCAGGAGCGCACAAAGCAGGAGTATTATCGCCTTGAAAACCGCAAGAGAACTTTGGAGATACTGACTATGGCTACGCGGGCGGGCATTCCTGGAGCAGCCATCCCTGCTTTATTTGACGCTCAGCCAGCTCAAAGGGCTGCTGCCGTGGCCGCTGCTTCCAGTGCCGCTACAGTGGGTCAGGGCCCCGGAGCTCGTGCCGCGCGTGACTCGCCTGAGGTCATCAACTACGAAGACGCGCAGCGCTCATCTCCCACACGTTTCAGAGCTACTCATATTCGCAGTGCCTCAGCTGTTCCCACTTTCAGTGCGCGCCCTGTCACTCAAGCGTATTATGCGCGTCAGATGCCCGCACAGGGTTCTTCGCTACAGTTTCACCACTGGAAACCTAATCAGCGCTCCGATGAAAAAAAGAAAATCGAGCGGTCTCCAAAACAGGTAAAACCAGAGAGCTCACTGCATCAATCAAACTCTTCTCAAGCGCCTCGACCGGTACAACCGCAACAGCCGCAGTCCCACTCCCAGCAAAACCCCAAGCAGCAACAACAACAACCCCCTCAGTCACCTTCTCCTGGTGCCGCGGTGGTCGCAGCTGCTCATCAGCAGCAGCAACGTCATAAGCAACACTCGCGCCATCGATCAGAGGCAGCAATCCCCTCCGGGAGAAATTGGTACACAAGCCACCGCGCAGAGGAGGGTGCTTCAATCTTAGCCTCTTTGGCAACAGAGCGTAACAAACACGATGTGGGATACATCCTCGCTCCAGATAGGTCCCCGGCTCACAAGCTGCAATCATCCCCTATTCCCACTACGCAAACTCTCAATGCACCGCCTCTATCTATGGGCCACCCTGGCCCGCTTTCTACTAATCATGAGCTCAAATCACCCCCTGCTGAGCCTTCATCTTCCTCAGGTACCGCTGGTTCGGACCCGAAGGGTAAGAGGGAATAAGTTCCTTTATTCAGTCCGTCTCTCGTAGTCAGATGCACTCTCTAGAGATAGTTTATTATCCCACTCTTTATATCAATCTATTGAATAACTAATGATACGCACTACACGTTTAATTACGTTTATTTACGTATTTTCATAACTCATCATCACTGTCATCGTCACTATCTTTGGTGGCTCGTTCATCAATAGCTTCCTGTGCTGCCTCTTCGTATTCGAGCAGGTCTAAACCGACATCTTCCTTTTTCAAAGAACCAACTGCCCTCTCAACTTCAACAACTAGCCCACTGATGACTTTGTCGCTGGCATATTGAATCCATAGGCAGTAATCTTCGAGCCAAATTTTTCTGTAACAAAGATGCATATCATTCTCAAAAACGCCCAAAAGATACACTAGTTTTTGTAAGATATCGGTACGACCCGCGCGCAATGTAGTGAGTACGTCCTCCCATACTTTGAGCGTCAGTTTCCAGTGTCGATAAAGCGGGAACATTAGCGATCTTTGAGAGCAAGACAAAACGAGATCTCTGACTGTATGGAATGGCAACAGGCAGCTCATCAGCGGACACAGCTTTCCAACACTCCATGCGCTCTCGACGGTTGGGTCTCCCATATTAGTTCTAAAATCGTATGCTTGTGCGAAGAGAAGTCCTGTAAGGCTAACGTATGTTTCTTTTGGGTTGACTGCAATTACTGAGCGTCTAGGCAACTTCATTAAACGGTCTTGGTCTTGGTCGGACATGTGCTGCTCGGGAATAACCCAATCGATCAGTGACTGAATATTAGGATTCTCGTAAAGGTCACTAAAATAGAAGTCCACATCGAATCCGTACTTGTCAACAAGACTTCGGTTAGCTGCTTCACGCACTTCTAGAGATGAGTGCTCAGGGTCAGGGAGCTCATTGATTTCGTTGCCAGAGTGCACACTTACACCAATGATCTCTTTGTAGGAATTATTGAATCCATAATTAATACCATTGAGTGGCTGAGGCACCTGCTGGTCAATTTCCTCAAAATCAATGTCACCTTCCTCTTCGTTTTCAGGATCCAAATCCTCAATTTTAGGACCTTCTTTGCGAGCGAGCAGTTTACTGAGCATTTCCAAATCCTTAAAGTGCTGTCCTGGTGTCGCTTTAGATACAATACACTTCACTGTGGATGTTTCGAGGTCATATGAGCTCGAAAGGTGCTCGTCTTCTACAACTTCATTTGGTAAATGTAAGCGAAGATAATAAGGAGGCAGAGAAAACACAAAAAGGTCCTTTTCCACCTCAAACTGGATCAGCGATGCCTTGATATATGGCGCTCTAATGTTGACATAAATAAACCGCTCATCTTGGGTGACACTGAATTGGGGCGTAATCATCTAATATGTAATTACTGGCGCGATTTGAACCTAAGGCAATCAAGTTAGCTTGGTGTGTTTTCTAGAAAAGTTCATCTACCCTAGCCCTCGTGATATATTAATGATGATGAAATGATCTATACAAATCAAATGGTGAATCCCCGTGTTTTCTTTGATATCTCCATTAATGGCAGTGCCGCTGGTCGCATTGTAATGGAACTTTATTCTGACATTGTTCCCAAAACAGCGGAGAACTTCAGAGCCCTGTGTACTGGTGAGAAGGGCAACACAAAGTCTGGTGTCCCTCTGAGCTACAAAGGGTCGGGATTCCACAGAGTTATCAAAAACTTTATGATTCAGGGTGGTGATTTCACTGCTGGTAACGGTACTGGTGGTGAGTCGATCTATGGCGAGAAATTCGAGGACGAGAATTTTGATAAGAAACACGATAAGAAGTTTCTGCTGTCAATGGCTAACGCTGGCCCTGGAACCAATGGCTCCCAGTTTTTCATCACCACCAGCACACCTTCTCATTTAGATGGTAAACATGTTGTGTTTGGTGAAGTGATTTCTGGAAAGGGACTTGTGCGTGATATCGAGAACTACCCCACCGAAGCTCAAGATAGACCCAGGGATCCCGTTACTATCAGCAATTGTGGTCAGCTCAAAGAAGGTGATCCCATCACAAGCTCCATTGACGATGGTACAGGCGATAACTACGAGGCTCATCCGGAGGACGAGCCATCTTGCAATACTGGCAAAGAAGAGGATGACATCGCTAAGGGCCTCGAAATTGCACAAGAGCTTAAGACCCTAGGCACTGGCCTATTTAAGGAGGGAAAAAAGGAGCTCGCTGCTGCGAAATATCAAAAGGCACTGAAGTACGTGTATCAGTTCGATGTTGACGGTGGTCACAAATTATTTGAGGTTTTTGAGAAGCTCAAGATAAGCTTGCATTTGAATATGGCTTTGCTGAACCTGCAGCTCGGTCGTCCTCTACCTCAGGTCGTTACTCCCGCCACCGCTGTCTTAGAGAACTCACTATCTACTGATTCTGATAAGGCGAAAGCGTATTTCCGCCGAGGTGTGGCAAAGAAGAACGCGCGCGCATACGAGGATGCGCTGGAGGATCTCAATTCGGCTAGAAAGTTGATGCCTCAAGATGGTGGCATCTCCCAGGAGTACAATAATGTCCTCTCACTTATCGAGAAACGCAAGCAGAGCGAGCGGGCTGCGTACGCCAAGTTCTTCCAGTAAACAGCACCATATTGATTGAAACTGCACAAGAACTCGCTATGCCCAAACTGCCAAGGGGACGACGGCCGGGATTTGGTCCCTGGAAAGCTAAACACGTATTTCTATGTATATAATTAGCTAAATCTTCATAGAACAAGCTATACTCTCGTCTCAAACACTCATCATTTTCACAAACGCGGTCCTGCAGGTGCTTTCTGTACGCGAATTTCACTTTGCCAGTCATCATCCATGCTCGCGCAGGTATTAGCAGTACAATGGCACGAACGCAGTTTGCCAATATACAGTGCACACTTTTCCCCACAAGCAGATATCCTGGCCACGGGAGGCCAGGATCAAAAGGTAATTTTATGGCGCGTTTCGCCCAAGTGTGAGATCTCGCACTACGCGACCCTAGAAGAGCATGGTTCCACTGTCAACTGTGTAAGATGGAACCATACAGGGGATATGCTTGCCACTGCTACGGATGCGAGCCAAATATGTGGGGGGCAGCTGGTTATATGGGCGCAGGAACCCACAACAAAGATTTGGAGAGTCGTCAGGCGATGCCTGGTGGAGCGGGATATTTACGATATCAGTTGGAGCCCTGATGGAACAAATATTGCTACAGTAGGTATAGACTCGAAGCTTCGAATTTTCAATGCCCATACAGGTAAGGAAACCGCCGAGTATTCATCACACGCTAATTATGTCCAGGGTGTGGCATGGGACCCGTTTGACGAATTCATCGCTTCGTTGAGTATGGACAAGGTGCTTTCCATACATAGGGTGAATCACAAAAAATCACGCAAGCTCAGCGAAATGTCGGTGGAAGGCGGCACGGCGTCATTTCTCGATGAAAAGGCATCTAACTATTTCCGGCGACTGGCATTTTCACAAGACGGAAACCTTCTAATCTGTCCTACAGCGGAGTTCAAAAGTGGTGAAGAGCAGAATTTATGTACTCTGGTCTTCACTCGCGGGGACCTGGGTGCTGGCGTACCTAGTGCTGCGCTCCCCCTGGCAGGAGATGCATCCATAGCTGTGGCATGCTCTCCCGTCAAGTACAAACATGATGGCGAGAAGCTCTTCAATACACCATATGCATGCATCTACGCGGTTGCCACACACTACACGGTACTAGTATACTCGACGCAGTCGCGCGAGCCACTGTGGGTTGTGAAAGACCTTCACCCCTCCCCATTTACAGATCTAACTTGGTCACGGGATGGTAAAACACTTATTCTAAGCTCCATGGAAGGATTCTGCTCTGCTTTGATATTCGAGGATAAAGACCTACCTCCGGTGCACTCCAAACCCCCTGTGACTCCTGCCAAGACTACCAGACCAGAGGTGGTGGGCTCGAGCCCAGCGCCAATGATTAACATGTTACAACCACGCAAAAAGACAAATTGACGAGGTCTTGATATCTTTGTGCTCTTCCATTCTCACGCATACATAGTGAGGGAGCCAACCTTGTATCCCCTGCCTGAATGCATAAACCAGTAACTAATTTTAAATTATTCGTACATAAAACTTCACAAATTGATCAAATGTTATCTATAAGACGAGTTTTCGCTGCCATTGCTTCAAGTTATATCAAACCCCCCTTCTAACCCACTTCTATCACTTCCCTACAGCTCGCCACCTAGGCCTTGCTTTGTCATGGAGAAGTCGCTGGACGAGATTATTGCTGGAAAAACGCAAGAAAAGCGCCGTGAGGGACGTGGCCGGCCAAAGGGACGCCGCCAGCCACGCCGCGGTGGCCCCATCAAATCAGGTCGTGGTGATACCCGTGGCCATGCCGTAATTATCACGAATGTTCACAACGACATCTCGGAGGACGATTTACGTGACCTCTTCCGTCAAGCAGGTCCCGTTGTATCGGTAACAAAGCAAGCAGGAGGTAGAAGACAAAAGGGCAGTGTTGCATGGGTCCTGTTTGAATTCTCTGCAGATGCTGCAGTGGCTGTTGGACGCTTTAATAACCGCAGTGCCGCTGGGCAGGTGATTAATGTGCGCCAAGTGGAGCGTGTTGGTGATCTTACTGTAACCAACTCTCTTGCAGATCGCCTCGGCGGCAGCACTAGCGAAAGAAAGACTAAAAATGGCCGGAAGGGACGTCGCGGCGGCGAAAAGACAAATAAGTCCGCCGAGGAGCTCGACGCTGAGCTTGAAGACTACATGGCCGTTGATACTGAACCTCAGGCACCTGCAACCGGCAATGCCCAATCTTCAGAGCAGGCGCAACCAGCTCCCGCGTCAGCGGCAGAGGAGCCTCCTGCACCGATGGACGAGCTCATGATTGAGTAAATGTTACATCATATTAACACAGAAAGAGTACAATTGTAAAGTAGTAATTGGTTTGTCCACCCCAAAAGCCACACTCTGATCTCTCAGTAGCTAATCACCAAATTATTATGAGTTAGTCCCGCTTAAGCACTTACCTCCTGTACTCGCATCTTAAAGCTACTTAAAGTAGTGCGCAGGCAGACTATCTAGAAGTTTTTAGAGCTTTTACGGCCTCCTGCCTAGGTGGCCTGCACCGACAAGTGGTTTGAAGCTGTTGTTGATGTAGCCAACCTTCCCCCCGCTCTAATGTTTGTTCTGATCAAGACTTCAATTCGTGAAGATTGATTATGTTATGTGCAAAGAAAAGTAGTCGATCTTTTGAACACATCGTCCTTTTACAAATGTACTTATAGAGACTGGTGAATTACAATTTCAGCCCATTGGCACGGTAATGTGGGTGCCACCTGCACACACGAATTTGACACCAATTCAATATAAACTCAAAGTCATGAAGGGCCGTAGTGACAAATTCAGACGATCCATGTATGTAGAGATGCGCTTATGCACAGTCACTGCATCAGAGCTGAACACTAAGCATATTGTTCCCTCTGCAGTTACGGACTGTCACTCTAGTCCGTATATTAATGTGAAGATTCTGCCCAAAAATATATAGTACCTACAATAAGCGTTAATGTTTTGAAAATTTTCACTTTTGCTACACTGCCCGCCTTCAAAACAGCCTCATGTATTGTCTCACCTGATGTAGGACTAGGGTGCCTAAATTGCAACTCGTCAGCACCTGCACAGCCATTAACGCTAGCAGTTGCTTTACCGATGAATCAACTGCGAGATGGAATGATTCGCGAGATGGAGGTAATGAGCGCATCTCTCCCTGATGAAGTCGCGGCGGTAGAGTTTGACCAGCTCGACACGTACATAGCGTCAAACTTTCCAGCACAACTACCCCAGGCTGCAGAGAGATTGGGCTTAACAGTGTGCCCAGAAGATTTAATCGATGATATCCGCAGCACTATGGTTAATGTTGCCCTAACACCGTGGGGTAATGCAGATTCACCACTTGATGGTCAGTTTGTCCAACCTTGTCAGGTTCAAATGACTGTAAACGAGCTCTTAGCATGTCTGTTATCCAATAAAGACGGCCTTGTTTTTTACATGCAGTCCCAAGATGATAATCTGAATAAAGAGTTCTCACAGTGCAGCCTGCTACCACGGGATATTGACGGCCTCAAACAGCATTGCCCCCTCTTGGCTAAAAGAGGTAAACCGGAGGCATCAAACTTGTGGATAGGAGGTCCACGCACAACTTCACGACTACACAACGATCACTACGATAACATATTTGTACAACTCTCTGGCTCGAAGCGAATATTTTTAATACCTCCAAGCCATGTGTATGGCGTACATGAGCAGTTTCTTGTGCCGCAAAGGTATCAGCTAGAAAGTGATTGTAAATTACGGCTCATAGATGATGAAGAGCTTAACTGCAAAGTACTATTTCCAACAGTAGACCCGAGGGACCTCAAAACACAAGACGACTCCTTTAAATATTGTAAAGTGTACGTGATTGACCTGCACCCTGGAGACGCATTATTTATTCCCTCACTTTGGTATCACCAGGTGGAAATTATCAGTGAGGAGATAAACATCTCTGTTAACTACTGGTACACGCCCCCTTCTCAAAGCCCTCTCTGGCCCATGTGGGATTTTATGCGCATGAGTAGCCTAGTGATTCGGGGATACTACGACAAAGACTACTTTTTAGATGATGGTGACGAGGTGATTACATGAAATTTGTTTAAATGTAGCATCATTTTCACGATGCTTGTATCAAGACATCAGAACTTTTCATCAGCGACTGAGTATTTCATCACAAGCTCGCCATTAGGTATATCGTTAAAGTTAGCTCTGTCAATTCCAGCTTCCTCTGTCTCCACAAGACCAGCAGCTAGATGACGGGCTGCCAGACGTTTTTGAAGAGTCTCAGTTTCCTCCGTCAGTAACAATCGGTAATCCCAAAACTGCGCAAGATCTTGCCATCCATCGATATTTAACAATAAGTAGTTCCCTTCAAAAATAACGATCTCTACTTCTGGGTCTATTACTCCCGCATCTGGGCTGGGATCCTTGAGAGCGTGGTCGAATCCGGGGAACTTCAACGGCTCACGTGTGTGTAGCTTGGCAGCAAATGCCTTGACTTTGGGCAGATCAAAGGTGAAGGGGGCGCCTCTGAACTTGTGTGCCTTGTCCGGGTCATCAAATTTATCTAGCTCAGCCCTAGTATAGTGAAAGCCGTCCATTGGCACGCTAATTGCTTTGAAGCCCAGCTTTTGCAACTCTTGCGTCAAGGCAGTGGCAGTAGTCGTCTTTCCAGCTCCCGGGGGCCCACCGATAGCGAGAACAAACCTACTTTCGGATTTATTTTTCGGCGTTCTATTAGTGTCTAAACCTGCTTTTGATATCACTCGATTGACAAGTTCATCCAAGCCCGTCATAGTAAAGGGTCACGAGTTCATTGCCCGCATGACATGGTGATGTGCGGTGGTGCGTGAGTGGCAGAAGCAATCTAGTTGTGGGGGAGGTAGCGTAACCTACTAAGTTTAAATCAAATATGTTATTATAGGATTTGAACATGATGTTGGAGTTTTGGCGGTAAAATTCCGCTCAGCCGGACCGCCTGCAGGTAAACCATGCATGGCCGTTTGAGGCCAGCTGGTAGATCAAACTTACCTCATCCTCTCCAATTCAACAAAGTACTTCTGATGAATGATTTTCGAAGTGACGTTTTTACGCTTCCTCTACCTGAAATGAGATCAGCAATTGAATCTTGTAGCTGGGGCGATGCTGTTATGAGAGAGGACGATGCCACAAATAGGTTCGAAGAAAGGGTGGCGAAATTAGCTGGTAAGGAAGCCGGTCTTTTCATGGTTTCAGGAACCATGGCCAATCAGATTGGTATCAAAGTTAATATGACAAGTCCCCCAGAGTCATTGATCTGCGATCAGAGGGCCCATGTTTACGGTTATGAGGCTGCAGGCATTGCCACCTTCAGCCAGGCTATGGTCACTCCGATTATGCCAAAAAATGGTGTATATCTAACATTAGAGGACATTGAGCCTAGAGTAATTGGTGAAGACCAGCATTTTGCACCTACGAAGCTCATCTGTCTCGAGAACACACTTTCGGGAACGATCATGCCAATTGAAGAGATTAAACGCATTTCCGAGTTTGCAAGATCTCGCAATATAAGAATGCATTTAGATGGTGCTCGTCTTTGGAATGCTAGTGCTGCGACCGGCATAACTATCGCTGAGTACTGTCAGTACTTTGATACAGTCTCGTTGTGCTTCTCTAAGGGCTTGTGTGCTCCGGTTGGTAGTGTGCTTCTTGGTCCTAAACATATCATTCACAAAGCCTTTTTGTTTCGCAAGCAAGTCGGCGGCTCTGTGAGACAGTCTGGGTGGCTTTGCACCGCGGCCAACATGAGTATTGACCTTGTGTTTCCTCGATTAGCAGAGACTCATAAACGTGCTGCTCATCTCGCTACAGAGTTGCAGAAACTAGGCATAGAGCTAGCACTACCTGCAGATACATCATTTGTTGTATTTGATGCCAAGGCATCTGGAATTGATCTCGGCAAGTTTCAGACTGAGGCTGCCGATGCAGGACTCAAGGTCTGGGGGGAGCGCTTGGCAGTTCACTACAATATCACCGACGATAGTGTGGACAAATTAATTAACGTTTTTGCAAAATTAAAGCAGAATTAGTCAAAAAAGACAGAAGTGGAACCGTTTAGTTCGTTATACTGTTTTGTAATGTATGATTGCCTTGGATTCATAATATTTTATGCACGCCGATCAGAGCTTTAAACCATAGACATCAAGTAGCTCCGACAGCGTGTAGTGCGTCCGGTGTGTCAGCTCATTTTTGATGAGATCCCGCGCTAAAGCACGACTGCTACTTCCTTAACAATATGAAGAAAATCTAATTACACGACAATCAATCATCCTTTCACCGAATATTCGGCTCCTTAGACTAGTTTCGACTCGTTTCGGCACGGCGTGATTTCGATCACGTGAGCTTTTCCATTTCGCTGACGGTAATTGTGTATATTCTGTGGGCAGCCTTTCTTCTTTAAAGACTTGCGGTTGATCAGATTTTAAATTTCAACCAACTGAGCTTCTAGGGTTGTAACAAGCGTTTATTCATTGGACTTATATGCCTATACTTGCACGATTTACCTCTAGGTTCAGCGGTAGCGGTTCCCTGGCTTGGTCGGCCACTAGCGATGACCCCTCTGTGCCAACTAGCAGACAGTTGTATGAGATTAGTGCGCTTACATTTAAGAGCTCAGCATCGAAAGAGATCTATAGCATGCTTGAGAAACGCCTCAAGTCGAGTACCCGCAATTGGAAGAATATCTCCAAGGCCCTCACAGTTTGCAAGTACCTTGTGATTCATGGTTCCTCGAGTTGCATTCTTTGGCTGAGTGGTATCACTGGGTTATTCCGTCAACTCACTAATTTTACGCATTCAAAGCCCGAAAATACTAAAACAATCCGGGATCAATCAAGACTACTTTTGGATCTGATCCAGAGCCCTGAGAAAAGAAATGCCGAGAAAGAAGCATACAATCGCACTCGAGAGCAAGTAAGAACGTCTATCGGTCGATCCAGCACATCGCGGAATACCCTTGACATTGTGCGTCACATGGAAGAGGAGGAAGAGCCACCACGTACTCCAGATTTCGGTCGCACCTCTCTAACCCTTAGTCTTGGGGCTATACAGGAGGAAACGTAGATCCCAAGACTCCTGTCTCGAGAACAGGTACAAGTTCCACTTATTGCTACCCGTTAATTCTATCTAATCATAATACTGCAAGGAGGGAACTGATCTGTTATGACTTCGTAGCTCTACGTAAATCGGTATCCACTGTCTGCATGTAAACAGTCTATGAATTATATATTAGTACTAATATTAGTCTTTTCGGGTCTTGTTCTTGTTAATCATGTCAGTGTTCTACTTATTTTTCCACTCACTTTTTGCGCAGTTGAGGCGATGCGCCCTTAATTTGGGGTGCGAACCGGTTCATAAGCTGATGCAGAGGCTTAGGATCAACTGAGGGCATAGTACCAGCGTAATTGTGAAGTAGGATTGGCAGCTTGGTACTGAGTTTGACGTCCGGGGTCGCATCGTCTCCCATCAGACGTGCCAGCACGTTCTGAGCTTTCAAAGCGATTCGCCATTCATCGTCACCCAATTCGAGTTCCATACCGGGCATGGAGAGCCGCTGCCGTTGCATATACTGCAATTCTAGCAGCAACTGTGATACCAACTCTGTTTCTGTGCCCTTCTCTGCTGCCTCAATCTCATCGTCATCAATGAAATGGCCAGGGGCCCATCTCAATAGAGCTGCAACATCTATCTCATCACCAGGGGCAGGACTTAATTGACGGGACTGTCCTTTCCTTGGTGGATGCTCTTCGTCTTCCATAGGCTCATCAGCGGGCTCTGACTTCTCTTGCCAGACCACAGTGGCGTCCTCAACAGCTGCAAAAGCACCGCTGTCATCACGAGTTGGGGCAAATGATGCGGCGAATACTGGTTGATCAAGCCACCTGGAAAACGATAAAGGTGTTTGAGACGGGGAGCTGAAGGTTCCGAGGATTTCGGTTGGCTGTGAGCTTGGGTGGGGTATACGCGCATTCATGGGAGAAGCAAACCCCAAGGTCGACTCAGGAGTGGAGGCGATGTGGGGCAGGAGTTTTGTAGTATGGACTGTACCGTGTACCTTTGTATCTCTGGGATCGATAGAGCTTCGGCCCGTCATGGTGCTGAAAACGGGGCCAGAATTAGAGAATGCAAACAAGGATTCTCCGTAAAACTCATCTACATCTGCAAACACTTTATTAAAAGCCGCTGATATCGTGTGCATAATATGATCTCCGGTGTTCTCGGGTCCGCTAGGAGTGAGTACTCCTAAGCGGGACGCTTCACGTAATAACAGATCCACAGCAAACATAAACGCGTCATTAATATTATTGTAAGGCTTGCTAGAGATTTCTTCGTGGGCCAGAGCTCTAGAAGCGGCCGACTTTAGGTCAGCGTAAAAAGAGTGCACATTCTCGTTGTACTTGCCCTGCTCGACATTCAGACGAACTGTACTCTCTTCTAGAGGCTCATCCAGTAGTGTTGAGCCTCCCTTATGCGTATCCAGAGCTTTTATATAGTCCTCATAAAGCGTCGAGAGGTCCATGTTGAGATGATGTCAGCTAGGAGTCTCGTAGTAAGCTGAGCCTTGAGATATCTAAGTTGCTAGACCCTCTATTGGTAACGAAAGGGACAATACTAGTGAACTAGTTATCTCGAGAGTCAACCCCAAACTTGAACAAACTCTGATGGACTCTGACGACGAGTACGTAGAACCCCAAAAAGGAGTCCAGAAGCAGGACAATGGATACGCCTGGGAGGAGCAGTACCACAGAAGTTGGGATGTAGTTCAGGAAGATACTGGTGGATCGCTAGACCAAGTAGTTAATACACTTGAAACACGCAAAAAGCGAAGACTTATCAAGGAAAGAGGGGCTGTTCGTCGAGGCATTATTCGGAACGTTGTTCTGCTTTTAGATTTCAGTTTCGCTATGGCAGATAATGACATGCGTCCAACTCGCCAACAAGTGGAAATAAATCTTGCAATTCAGTTCATTGGAGAGTTTTTCAATCAAAACCCCATCTCTCAAATAGCTATTGTTACAATGCGAGATGGCTTTGCAAAACTAGTAAGCCCGCTGGGCGGAAACCCTCATGATCACATACGAGCACTCCAGGCTTTGCGCACATTGGAACCTAAAGGAGTTCCTAGCTTACTGAATGCACTACAGATGTCCCAGGCTATTCTGCATCATGTCCCTAAACATTGTACTAAAGAAGTACTGCTGGTGTTTGGTGCTTTGATGTCGAATGATCCTTCTCCTATTGAACCAGCAATAGAGGATTTGGTGAAAGCAAAATTCCGAGTCAAGATAATAGGGCTCGCAGCGCAGGTCGCTGTCTGTACCACAATCGCAATGGCCACAAATTTTGGCGATGCAAATGCATATAACGTCGTGCTCAATGAAGAGCATTTCTCGCAGCTAATGATGGATGTCACAACACCTTTGGAAGAAAATACCTCAAGTGCTCGAAAAGAGTCAACACTCGTCAAGATGGGGTTCCCCACAAGATTTTCTGGCCCACCAAGCCTCTGTGCTTGTCATGCTAGACTTTCAAAGGTCGGTTACACATGTCCTCAGTGCGAGTCAAAAGTGTGTACACTTCCGACCACATGTCCTGTGTGCTCTTTAACGCTCATTCTTAGTACACACCTTGCGCGCTCATACCATCACCTGTTCCCTCTCGCGAACTTTGAGGAGGTTCCTCCTGCGGGTGTTTCCTTTCTCTGCTACGCGTGCAGAGCAGAAATCAAAGCGGACCACAGTGCCTATAGATGTAAAAAATGTGGGAATCTGTATTGTCTCGATTGCGACGTGTATTGCCACGAGACTCTACACAACTGTCCGGGGTGCGTCTAATACCTACATTCACATATGTACCTCTAAGGACTTTGTGCAAACCCGTTATCACCGGGGCCCTACAAAATTTGAAGGTGTCAAAAGAATACCTCTCTATTAAATCTCATCTGGCAGATGATACAGTCACTATGTGAACAAAGGTAAAAGAACACTTTCAATCGCACTATGTGAGTCTGAAATTGTCTCATGTGCACAGCCTGTGTATTTTTATAGTCTAGTTTTAGCGTTTTGACCGCTATCGAAGCCACATACGTCCAGGCCCCACAGCTGCATAATATTAGTGTACACGTGATCGTGAAATCGAGGCTGTATCACTTTTGATTTTCCATCAGGGCGATCCAGGGTCAAAAAGACTTTGATAGCATTCATTCTAGTAATTCGATTGCAAAGGCACTTCGACACCTCTACATTCCTCTAATCTAGCAGATTCTATTTATGCTTAAATTTTGCAGCTTGGCTTTGGTTATGCATGCGTATGCAGAGACGTTTCTTGAGGTTAATGCTCAAAATCAAGCCGAACAGAGTAGACATCTTTTCACTCGCATAAATATTGGTAATTTACTATAGTTTAGCCAGTGGCAATACCCAGACAGGTCACATTTCTCTCAGGATGCGTGGTCCCTCCTCTCATGCAGGTCCCTTGTCTCATCTTGTTGAAATTGATTACAATTGTGCACCGCTTTGCAAGTGGAACCAACCCCTTCTAACTTACAAGCGAACACAATGATATTGGATTTGAATATCCAGGTTTTTGAGCCAAAACAGCGATATACTGGCGATGATACAATCAATGGGCTAGTAGTGTTGACAGTTCACAGCGCAGTGGAGGTTGAGAACCTTTTGGTGTCTTGTCAATGCTCAGTGGAAACAAGCATCAATATTGCTGGCCACACGTATAGATCTAAGGATGTTCGTTACAAAAAAGAGAAAAATCACACGATTGGAACCAGGTTTGTCCCTGGCACATATCAGTTCCCATTTGAGTACATCCTGCCAACATCAACAAAGCTACCTGAGACGTATTCTAGTGGAAGAGTGGCACTCAATGGATCAAAAGAGAACAAAAGTGGCACAGGAAATGTTGTATGGGAAATTAAAGCCTCCATACCCAGATTTAAGCTGTTCGAAATAGACCTAGAGGCGTCACACCAATTTTGGTTTATTCCTACACTACAGCCGCTCATTGAGGATCCTTACATCGAAAGAGCGTTCCCACCTATCCCAGTCAAGATTGGAAATCGGTTCTGGCGTGGGGGCAGATCAAAGGGGGCGAACGTCTACTTTAACCTCAGTATTTTGGAAAGCGGTATTCACCAAGGACCAGACGGGTGTGGAATGAAAATAGAGGTCCGGAGCGATATTGAACGCACCATATTTTTGAAGTCGCTAAGAGTAGCATTTGAAGCGACTACCACGTTTAAAGCCAAAAACCATCATTTTGATGATACGTCCGTCACGACTGTGCTGCACATCCGACCCAATTTACCATTGGGATTTGACCCCATAAACCTTGGCATGTGTCTTGAGAGTGATAATTTTGCTCTGCCAGTTGTATTTTATGGCTCGATTGACTGTAGACTCATTTCTTTGCGATACACCTTGCATGTGGAGGCTGATATCGGGTCTCTTTCGGATTCTAAACTAATTAAAACGTTACAAGTCACATCTCCAGTGAATGTTCGGCCATTACAGACACCCAATATTATCCATGTTCAGCCAGAGGGGTTATCTGACAGCGAAATCGATAATACATTGGCCTCGTACTCACACGGGAGTGGTGGGTATAGTCGTAATGATGACAGCGATGACGAAGACGACGATGATAGTGAGGATTCTGAGATTAGAAGACGAGTATCTGAGACTTTGAAGGCTAGACCATTGGTTGAAACCCCTCGAAGCCCACTTGGAAGTGCGTTCACACCGGATATCGATAATAGCCCTTTTCAGACTATCGTTCCAGGAGCCCCTATTGTTATTCCACGCGAACTACATGCTTACTCCAGGTTGAGCTATTCCTCTCGGAACAACTCGTCGCTGCAACAATCTCGATCGCACTCTTCCTTCTCGCTTGATCAACTTTGGGAGCCTGAATTTGACGACGATATAGCCGCTTTGATTTTCAAAGACCAGGAGCTTTCTCTCCAGTCCAATATTAGAAAAGTGACATCATAAAATGATGCCTTAATTATTGTTATTTATAGATACATACCCACCCACAACTGCGCAAGCACACAGAAACCCGAAAATAAGAACCATACAAAGGGTCCGATGGCTCTCTCTGTCGCGGGGAAGAATGCGCCAATGATAAAGGTTGCAATCCAGTTGCAAGTTGTCCCAAAGCTTTGGGCAATACCAAGTGCGTCCTCGGGCGTTTGCTCTCCAATAATGAGGAATGGTATCGGTCCCAATCCCATCCCGAACGAGATGATGATGAATATTGCAGCGAGAGCGCTTCCAATGGAATTTTCGAAGATTAGACTGAGAGCCAGTAAGAAAGTTCCGCTCGCCATGCCAGTTAAGCTCGATAACAACAACGGTTTATTGCCAAATGAATCGATCATTCTCGCTGAGACCGCCGTGACAACAAGGTTTAGAAGCGAAAGGCCTAAATTGATACTATCGGAATATTTTGGAGTAACTTTTTTGAGAATTGAAACCCCGTAGAAAATGATGGCGTTGATGCCACTAAACTGCTGTAGTGTCATAATACCAGAAGCCACAATAAGACTGCGACGGTAACGCTTCTTGGTTAAGTATTCAGTTATGCTCGTCTCTGACCCTTGCTCCAACTCCTGTTGCTGAGAATCTGTGCGAACTTCACTGAAGTCCCTTCCCAACCATTCGGTGGTGGTTCTAGCTTCTCGTGTTCTACCTTTTGAAAGTAACCACTTGGGACTCTCCACTGCAAATGTGAGTGCTATAAGCTGAATCAAGGCACAAAATGGACCCATCCAGAGAACCCTCCGCCAATTGTGTTCAGCCCATGCAAGACCGCAGAGCTGGATGAGCATAATACCCGTGTTGACAGAGATTTGAGTGCATGCACCGAGCAAGCCCCTATGTTCGTCTGGAGATATCTCAGAAATAAACATTGGAGCCACAACGATAGACGTTCCGGCGGCTAGGCCGGAAACAAACCGGCCAAATACCAAAGTGTTGTTATCGTGGCAATTGGCAGATACCAAAGATCCTAATAGGAAAACAGCTGCAACATACTGCAAAGTTCTCTTTCTTCCTAATTTATCAGCACCAGTTCCACCCAAAAGTGAGCCAAGAAGGCCTCCAGCTGCAAATGCACTGCTAGCAGAGGCGCCGTCCACCAGGCCAGTAATGCAGTCGTCTCGCGAAGCATCACAGGGAAGATATGGAAGCAGAGCATTCAGCTCGGACATGTGCAGTCCAAATTGTAATGGGCCAAGTACAATCAGTTGAACCTGACGCAAAAGGTTGGGGTGGATCATATGGACTTCGACCAGCTATCGCCCCTATCTATGGGGGGCTTAATTGATGGTCTTGTGTCTGAGGTCTCATGAGTTAGGAATGGAGTATTTAAGTGAGACTTGAAATATACATTAAAAAACGGGGCGTGCAAGCATACACTGCAAATGCCCGACGCTGGCTTTATCGATACGTGGACATCCTTACCCACTACATGAGGCCACTAGATTTTAGTTCTAGATATCTTGGCTTTTGAGCAGAGGTATTGGCAACGTGAGTTGTCAATACTTCATTTAAAGACACCATACACCTGTGCATGTGTGCGTTATCGCACTGATTCCCATGCGCTTATCCTCGCTTCAGCTCATTTCAACGGCGGAATCTTTACTGCATAAGCGTTAGCCTATAGTGAGCGGAGAATGTCAGCACCTGCATATGATCTATAGTGAAAAAACCTCGAGCGTGAAAATGACACACCAATACTTCGAACTAATGTTTTCACGCAACGAATTACGAACACTCGCTGATAGCATTCACGCTGTGCATTCACGTGGCGTCATCCTCTACCTTGAGTCTCGCGGCTCGGGTGATTACATGCATCATTCTGTGGAGTATGCACATGTGAAAAACACGACCTCGGCATGTAAACCGCTATGCACGCGGAAGAACTACAAAATGACAATTTTTAAGCATTAAATGCACACTTTGAACAGATCCTGGAATATGGCCTTGTAGCCGCGCCTTGTGTTAGGCTTTGGTTCCGGCCGAGAGGTGCATGCCGGGGGCACGTTTCCCCAGGTTTACAGTGCATGAACGGCAGCCCTAACCCCATGCAAATGTGGGCGCTGGGGTCGAATCCGGGGTCTGACTGGCAGTGTGCTACGACCGAAGCGCAATTGGTGGACGTCTTTAGAGACTGCATCAGCTCATAACTCATTCGCAAATATTGAGTGTTTTTGCCTCGGCGTGTTGTGTGGCCGCCTTTAAGCCCCATCCATTTGAAATCTTAGTAAGAATGGACATCGACGTGTCGGAGCTGAAGGTCTATTTCGAGGGTACAATCGACTTTGAAGGGCAAAAGAAGGCCACGAGTCTCATTGACAAGACAATAAACATTGGCGCAGTCACTAGCGCGGCTGCTGCGCTCATCTCGGGCCGATTCGAGGCGCTTGTGGGTGGCCTCATCCTGTCATATGTGGCCAGTTTATTGCTCTGTCTGCCGTGGAGTGCATACCGCAAGAATCCAGTTACATGGGCTAGTACGTAATACTGTAAATCTTAAATGTTAAAATCAAGTCCTTCGGAACAATGATTCCGTTTGCCGAGTGTGGGGGAGGGGACATGTACCTCGGACAGGTGCATGCGGCGGGTTAGGGTTCGCATATCTGGGACTATATATCATAGAGAATGCACCCGTCTCGGCGTACCAATGGTAACTGTTAACCCCACTAGTAACGTTGTCATTGATGGCAAGAAATACAATACCTTCACCGAGCCCCCTGTGGCCCTTGCCAAAGAGCGCGCGGGAGCCAGCTTCCCCGTGCGCGAGCTCACATACTTCATCGATGGTGGTGAGGAGAGCACCGCTAAGAATGAGGCTCTCATGGAGGAGTTGGAGCGTAATCCCTACTTTTACAACAAAGACTTCTATGACTTGAACGGTGACTATGCAAAGCTACGTGAGCGCACCATGGAGAAGGTCGCTGCCATCGCCCACTACATCACCAATGGTGTTTCTGAGGTCGAGGTCAAGCGTGCCCTTGGTATCATTAGTGTCATTGACCCCGGCGCATACACCCGTATTGGTGTTCACTACGGTCTTTTCTTCTCTGGTGTCCGTGGTTCCGGTACCAGTGAGCAGCTCAGTTACTGGGTTGAGCAGGGTGCTGCCAACCTTAAGAATTTTTTCGGTTGTTTCGGTATGACTGAGTTGGGCCACGGCTCTAACGTTGCAGGTGTCGAGACCACCGCCACTTACGACAAGAGCACCGAAGAGTTTGTTATCAATACTCCCACCACTGCCGCATCCAAATGGTGGATTGGTGGTGCCGCTCACACTGCATCACACTGCTTGGTCTTTGCCCGTTTGATCGTCGACGGCAAGGACTACGGCGTCAAAAACTTTGTCGTCCCTCTTCGTGACCGTAACAGTTGGAAGCTTTTGCCCGGCATTGCCATTGGTGACATTGGTAAGAAGATGGGTCGTGATGGTATTGACAATGGCTGGATCCAGTTCACCAACGTCCGCATTCCTCGCCTCTATATGATGGCCAAATATTCCCGTGTTACACGTGATGGCAAGGTCGTACAACCGCCTCTTGCCCAGCTGGCATATGGTGCCCTTATCGGTGGTCGTGTCTCCATGGTTTCTGACAGTTACACCTGGAGTGCTCGTTTCTTGACCATTGCTATTCGTTACGCCACTGTCCGTCGTCAGTTCTCTTCCGACCCCAAGCAGCCTGAGACTAAGTTGCTCGACTACACTTATCACCAGCGTCGTTTGCTTCCTCGTTTGGCTTACGCCTACGCCATGAACTGTGGCTCCAGAATCTTGAACGACATTTACAACCAGGCCATGAAGAACTTGGAGCACTCTGGCAACGACAAGGTCAAGTTGCAGAGCGCTATTGAGGATGTCAAGGAGTTGTTCAGTGTTTCTGCTGGTCTTAAGGCCTTCTCCACCTGGGGATGCGCTCAGATCATCGACGAGTGTCGCCAGGCCTGCGGTGGTCTCGGTTACTCTGGCTACAATGGCTTCGGACAGGGTTACTCTGACTGGGTTGTACAGTGCACTTGGGAGGGTGACAACAACGTTCTCACTTTGAGTGCTGGCCGCTCTCTTATCCAGACTGGTTTGGCCATTCGTGAGGGCAAAAAGGTTGGTGATGCTGCTGCCTACATTAGCCGCAAACCCGGTGCCAAGCTGAACGGACGCTCTTTGGAGGATCCCGCTGTAATCATCGACGGTTGGGAGGCAGTTTCCGCTGCTAATGTCAACAAGGCCACTGACTCCTACCAGGCTTTGGAGAAGCAAGGCGTCAGCCAGACCAAGGCCTTCGAGGACCTTTCCCAGCAGCGTTTCGACTCTGCTCGTGTTCACACCCGCCTCTACCTTGTGCGTGCCTTCTTCCAGAGCATCGAGAGCGCCAAACCCGAGCTCAAGGCTGTTCTTACCGATGTTGCTCTCTTGTTTGCCCTTTGGAGCATCGAGAACGAGGCCACCACTTTCTTGCGCTACGGTTTCTTGGAGCCCTCTGACATCTCTACTGTCACCGAGCTCGTGAACAAGTACTGCGCCAAGGTCCGTGAGCAGGCCATCCCTCTTACTGATGCATTCAACCAGAGCGATTTCATGATCAACGCTCCTATTGGTAACTTCGATGGTAATGTGTACAAGAACTACTTCACCAAGGTTAATGACGCACACCCCACTGTCGACACCCAGGCTCCCTACTTTAAGAGCGTCATGGAACCGTTCTTCAAGCGCGCTGACGAGGAGGACCCCGATCTCAGCGCTCTCGAAGAGGAGGAGGCTGAGCGCGATGCTGAGGAAAACGAGTAATTGAGTTTCTCGTCGGTAAAGAAATATGCTCAACTACCAAGGTTGAGCCTCATAGGAATCTTTCCTACGTAGGTAATTTATAGTCACGTTTATGTGGTAATCTAGGAGGTTTGAAGCGATATTAGTGCTTAGAGCAGACGAAAAATGTTTCCCATTAGCTTCGTTGGAACGCCTTTGCCTTTGCTTCCATCAAGTACTTAATGAGCCTGGGACAGAGATGCTTACATGGCTAACACAGCTCACCAGATTGGATGGATGTTTGTCCAGCAGTACTACAGTAAATTGAACTCGGATCCTGAGCATCTCTATCAGTTTTACAATAAAGAGTCCACTCTTATCCACGGCTACGAAAGCGAAGACGGTGAGGTGGCTCAGGGACAGGCGCAAATCAAAGCCCGTGTTAGAGCACAAAACTTTAACAACTGCGAAGTGTTTGTTTCCTCTATTGATTGTCTCGATAGCTTGAATGGTGGCATCGTCATCCAAGTACTCGGAGAAATTCGTAATGACAGTCGTTCCAACCAATTTGTACAGACGTTTTTTCTGGCTCAAAAACCTAACGGATATGTGGTGCTCAACGACATTCTACGCCTTATAAAGAATGAAGACGATGTAGATGAGGTCGAAGATGATTCTCCGACTGCCCATGCTGCTCCTGCACTCGCAAAAGAGCAGGAAGCCTCGAGAACAAGTACTCAACAAAATGCACCTGTTCCTATGCCTTTTGGCCACACCGGACAGACTCTGGACGTGCCTGCACCAACTTCCACTCCTCTTGCTGGTACACAAACAGCGAAAGTGCCAGAAGTACATGAAGCAAAGGTGATTTCACCAGCACCCGCTGCTAGCGCTACTGCGCAGTCATCGGAGTCGTCCGCAGCGGTCCCTGGGAAAGCCAGTGGTACACAAAAACCCGAAAAGTCCTCGAACGCATCTGGATCAACCCCAGCGAAGGCAACTGCCAAGAAAGTGTTTCACTCTGCATACCTCAAAAACGTTGTCCCCGAAACCGATAGTGCGGCGTTGCGTTCTGCTCTTGAGTCCATTGGAATCATCACGCACCTTCAAATCGAGACAGATAAGGAAAGGGCGTTTGTGGACTTTATTGACAAAGAAACGCTTGATCGCGCTCTCGAGCTGCGCACCATCAAGGCCGGCAGCGTTGAAGTGAACATCGAGCCGCGTAAGCGTAGAAAAGCATTCAAGTAATTTGCTAAATAAACTAAAATCACGTCAATGTCTAGACATTAAAAGTTAAAAAGCCAAAATACTTCATGAAGTTGTGGTCACCGCTAATTAAGATGCATGTGCCTGCATTATGCCGCAGTTTGATTTATTGCCCCCCTCCTAATTAGCCCGGTGCAAACTCGCAAAAAGAGAAGGTAAACAGGCTCAGCCCTTTCAAAGCGAGGAGTCATGAGTTGTCAGAATTTACTCTAGGCAATGAAACTCTCGCCCATAAATTTTTCTAATTAATGCAGATATCTTATCTACTTGCCCGTTACGTGACCTGCAGATCTCCCTCCCCACGTGCTGGGAACGTGCTTAGACAGCGGCATGTTTGTCGTGACGGGGTGAGCCGTGAGGAAAAGCGGGGCAAGATGCCGAGATTTTAAGGGCGGCGCCGAGAGTCTTTATTTTTATGAGGTCAAAAGCTCTTGTAGGCTACATACAGGAGCAGCAAAGCTCAGTTGATAACTTGAAGAGACATTTTTGTTCCACTCTGCAGGCCCACGTGCATGCAGGCCCCTATGCATCTCATGCAGCTCTCAACATATATTACGCACAGATTCCCACGCGTTTGGTTCCAGCTTTGAATCAAACGATGGGGTTCTTGCAGAATTATGCGCACATGGTGCGTAATGAGACCTATTGGGCTACAGATACCCATGAAATGACCATTGAAGATACAGGGCGGAAGGTCGAATACATCAATACATCTGAGCACCCTCAGGTGTTGCCTGCAGAGGGTACTTCCCCTGCATCTAGCATCCAAGAACCTCCTGTTTCTCGCAAACGTGGATTGCAAAAGTACTGGTCCGTTATCGCCACCGGTGCTGGTCTTTTCAGTGATGGATATGTTAACAACTGCATTGGTATGGTTGTGACAATTTTGAAGCGTATTTATGGAGCCGAGTTACTTGCACAAAGCGAGGCAATGTCCAATTTGACTGCTATCGCGTTTGCTGGTACCGTCGTTGGTATGCTTGTTTTCGGTCTATTCAGTGACTATGTGAGTCGCAAGCTCGGTATGCTCATTAGTACCGGTATTTTGATTATTTTCTCTATCCTCGCTGCTGGTGCTTGGGGTGTTGGCGCGCCAGAACACCCTGCTGGCATGTTCGCGGCCTTGACCGTTTATCGTGCTCTTATCGGTATTGGTATCGGTGGTGAGTACCCAAGTGGTAGTGTCGCGTGTGCTGAGGCCGCACAGCTTATCAGTCGTGGCCACCGTAACCGTTGGTTTGTTTGGTTCACAAATTACATGATTGACTCCGGTTATGTCGCGTCTGCCTTTATTGCTTGGGTTCTGTTGTATATCTGCGGTGTGTCCCCAGATCCCAACAACAAGCACGGCCTTCAGACTGCGTGGCGTGTCCTCCTTGGTTTGGGTGCCATTGCTCCTTGTTCCTTACTATACTTGCGTGTCAAATTTGAGGAGAACGAGCAGTTCAAGCAACACAACTTTAAACACACAAAGACTCCCTACTGGCTTATTGTCAAATACTACGGACCCCGTCTCGTTGTTGTTTCCTTGATCTGGTTCCTTTACGACTTTCTGTCCTACTCGTGGGGCCTCTACTTCACCCAAATTATTGATATTGTCACTAGCGATAGCGATCCTAACAAATCCGCTGAAAAATCTAACGACATCCGTCTTAGCTTCGGCTGGTCTATTTTGCTATACGCGTTTTACCTTCCCGGCTCTTTTCTCGGTGCTATAGTTGCCGATTATATCGGTCCCAGATTGACGCTTTTGACTGGTACTCTTCTCCAGGGTATCGTTGGTTTTATTATGTGCTCTCAGTATGAGAGCATGCTGAATACCACCGGCGGATTCATTGTAGCTTATGGTATCTTCACGTCGCTCGGTGAGTTTGGTCCCGGCGACAACATTGGTCTAATTGCCTCCAAGACATGCTCCTCGGCTATTCGTGGTCGCTACTACGGAATAGCCGCTGCTATTGGTAAGATCGGCGCATTCGCGGGTAGCTATGCATTCCCCGCCATCTCTAAAAAATATGGTGGTCTCGATTCCACTCAGGGACAGAAGACATTGTTGTACATCTCCAGTGCCTTGTGCGTGTTCTCCGCTCTCCTCGCGGTTTTGTTACCACCACTCACCCAGAGCGCCGTGAATGATGAAGATATCAAATTTAGACAATATCTTGAGTCCAAGGGCTTTGACACTGCTCACATGGGTGACCCCGATGCCATTCTTATCGCCGCAGACTCTCACTCTAATTCATCCGTCAGCGGTAAACAACCTACTGGTAAGGAACATATTGAGGTCGTCAATTGATCAATAACCATCCCCCTCTGCACTCTGAAGTGCCCCCAACCTCGAGACACTGGTGAGTTTAATGCGTGGATACGCGATTTGTGGACACTTTACTAGATGCAAAATTCATCATTAACTTCGCGCGAGTTGCGTGCATACATCGCGTAGGATATTAAAGATTTAGTCGGTACATAGCTTTAAGTTTTTTTTGCATAGTTTGAACCTGCTACCAGTATGCTGGTTTTCCTGTGCGGCTCACGCAGTTTTATGCATGTCTTCTGTACCAGCCCTAGATCGACTCGAGAGAGGGCTAATTTACTTGCTTTCTATACCAGAGTGAGGTACATGCCTCTACTTTTTATGGAGTGTGCCTCTATTCCACTCGTAGCAGGAAGCCCCGTGTTGGTCTGAGCTCTGTCTTGCAATGAAGCTAGCACCTCTGCCGTCTGCACCCTACCTGACTGATCATGATCAGAGCATTTAGATTTCGCCCTCGCGTCTTTTGTCGCCATCTTAATGCGTTCGATAAATACAAAAGTAAACTAGAACTGAGAGCAAAAGAGAAAGGGATTTCCCTTAGTGAACTACTAGACAACAGCCAGCCCGAGGTGGAGAAGCTGCGTAAAGACGTGTACGACCCTTTCGACCTTGTTGCCAAGGCAAATCAGCCGAAAGCGAAAAGTAAAGAAGAGTCGACCCCTAAAAATGGTCAATCAACTGCTGAAGCGATTCGCCAGCAAACGAAATCAAGCGAAAACTTGACTCAGGACCTCAATACTTTTGTTGATGCTGAAAAGTTTGCTTTGCACTCTAGAAAAGAGATTGAGATGCTGTGGAAGGCACGTTTTCTTAACAGCGCACACGAGTTCAGTGGAACTCTCGACGGCCAGACGTTCGCACGCCTTTACCTAGCCGCACGCAAGTATCCAACATTTGTACTGCCACTTCCACACAAAGAAGAGGGAATTGAGCTCCAGTATGTTCAATGGAGTTTTGTGGGTGCGCATACAATTCACTGCCTTATCACATCTCTTGCCGAATACAAGCTGCACAACGAGTACGCACACCCACACACTACGATTATGATACACTCTGACTTTGTGATGGATAAGGAGATTGGTCTTTTGAATGCAATTGTTCAAACTAAAGAGATCTCTCTCGATAACGCTATTGTTCTTGCACTTAACCTGCAGCGGTTCTATACCGCAGATGCCGCCTCTCCTTTCGGAGCTAAGAAGCTCGATCTGATGCGTAAATTCAACACTGGTGATACTTCTTTTAGCGTGGATGCGCTTATTGAGGCTACAGAAACATTAGATTAGAGTTAACGCTATTTTCACGGGATAAATAATGCAAAAATGATTCTAGGGATGCCGCCCGCACTAGAGACATGTTGGAAAGTCAAGAGAGTAATAGATGAAAACTAATGCGGAATTGGCGTGGAAGATGCAGTGCGGGATATTAAGGTGCCGTCCTCGTGGCGGGGAGGGAGCGGATACAGTTCGTGGGCGTCCTCGTCATCCTCTATATCGAACTGACTGTACTCCATAGTCTCTTCGTCAACGGAATGACGACGCTTCGGGAGCGCAAAAGTGGCACCAAACTCCACATGGTCGTAAGAAAACCGAGAGAACTTGTCGTACTGGACGCGGGGCATAATAGTAATAGAGCAAAGCTTGTACACAACTAGGGTCAGAATGGCACCTCCAATAAGGTCAACAAAGTAGTGGTGGGTCAAGTACATGGTTGACCACCAGATCCACATAACATAGAGGGCAAACGCTGGCGCAAAGGGAGGAAAGAGGTAGGACATGAAAAGAGCTTCCATGACAGCAGATCCAGAGTGTAAGGAGGGGAAGGCTCCAAAAACCTGAGGACTTGCGGCAAAATTACCACTGTACAAATCAATGCCGAGAATTTTGTCGATACGCGAGAGTCCTCCTGCTGATCCATGCATTCCATAGTTTGCCTTGGCCAAACCATACAAACTCTGGTACCAAGGGGGTGCATTAGGGAAGGAGATTTGAATTATGACACCGATGAGATTCATGTATCCGAATGCAAACATGAAAACACGGAGCAAGTAAGGAGGGCCAAATAAGAAGCAGATTAATGACACAACGAAGGGTGCTCCGAAATGAATCAGACCGTAGGGAATCCAAGCCAAGATATCAAAAACTGAGTTGGTCTTCGATGCCAAGACAGCACTCAAGTTGCCGCCATAAAAAATGTTTTCAAGACCCGGCAAAACTCGCACGAAAATGGAGGGACGCCATGCTGGGGGGATGTACCGACAGCTGTAGAACAGGATGAGCCAGGTTCCTGTTGGCATGAAGTGAAGAAAGAACTGTGAAGTCGCAGGAATTGTGCAAATAACAATAAGACCGATGGCAAAGATTAAACGAGCGAGGGGACCAGGCTTTTCGCAAATGATGAAACAAAACAACAATACTGGCAACATGAGAAGATAATGCGCATCCCGCTTGCGCCATTTATGGGATCGCAAACGCTGAAGACCATCACGCAGACTCCAGCTTGATTCGAGCTGGAATTTCGTGTTGCCGGGCGGCGAGTCGGCCAGAAACACGGCCTTCAATTTAGAGACTAATCCCATTTGTGATAAACAAGAAATTACTTTTTGAATCGGAGGACAGAGATTATTATCGAGGTACTCAAGTCCCGCTGGCTGTACAACAATTAAATGTGAGAGTCTGTTGTCGGAAAATTCCAATGAGGTAAGCTGGTGGTTGCCGGAGCTGGCTGGAGCTGTTGGAGCATTGAGGTTGGAGACGGTGAACCGATCTAATAGCCATTTAAAAAGTTGATAGTGACCGAGTCTATACAATTGAAAATTTAGCACCCTAGTTCTTTAGATCAATAACATTGAAGCTGATGCCCATCCCTTGAACTCTCCGTATCCCCCACTTGCGAGGTGCCACGGCCGACTTGAGCCTCGTCACGGGACGCGTCGAGCGGCGATGAGGTGGCTAAATTTAGACCGACAAGTGCAATTGGAAAAAAGAACTTGCTAGTTGGAGCAGCGATATTCCCTTGGAACCATTCTTTGCGAGGACACATCGACGTAACAGGGGTCCTCGAACGGCTCGACCTGACGATCTGCGTACCCCAGATTTGCGTCGGATAGAAAATATCTAGCGCTGCTTCCAGTTCCATGCCAGGCTAGTGGTTTCGAAAACATCTTGGAGACACCACACAAGCACCAGGAGTGGTCAGCGGTATCATATTGCCAGGCAATGTGGTCTGACCAGCCTCTCACGCATTCCGTGCCTTCCCCTTGAATGCATATAGCTGCATGTTTCCTGCATGCACTCTACCTGTGCGTAAACAAATCGTAAAATAAAATAGAAAATGCTAGCTAAATATGTCATTCCTCCGTAAATGCAGAACAACTGGATTCAGTGGATGAAGAGCTCAGGTTGCGCGCGCGCGTGCCATTCGAGTTAGAGAAACGGCGAGGGCGCGCGAAGTTGAATTCTTGAGAGTTCATTGCGGCGTTGATGTCGTCGTCTTCAGTTCCCCAGTTGAAGCGACCTATACCACCCCGTTTTATTTTATTGGGGTCCTCGTAAGCGAATCCGTGTTTGCCAAAGAACTTTGGGGTTTCTTCAGAAGCGGACGAGGAGCGATGAGTACGGGCCATTGTAGGAATGTCGGTGGTGTATTGATAGAAGTCTGTCTGTCGAGGTGGTAGAGATCTGTCGATGGCTGTCCATGTAACCCACCCCACAATATATACTATGTGCGGATGCATATTCCTCGTAATCATCCCTGCAGATCATCGCACCATCGTGCATAGTACAGGTAGCCAAGGTTGGGGCGATACCTCCCGCGATCCGGTAAGAGGACGTAGTATTGATTAAAAAGTTATCGCTCAAACAGATGGTACACAATCATGAGGCCATAGTTTAGACACTTATAAAGTGAAACTCTCTTATCCTCATATGCTGTGTATGCATTCTAACGTCCCACGCTGCATAACACGAGATCATGAGGACAGCACATGGCTCAACATTCCGGAAAATTCTACAACTAATGGCGCTCCCACCGAATTTATCAGAGATGGGATTCTCGGACCCTATTCGAAATCCAGACGCTAAAGTGCGCACCTATCTCGCTCTCTACCGGGCCAGTTGCATCATGCATCAGGGTCAACGGTCGCTTGCGGCCTCGTGACCTGACGCCCTCCTTTCTTCACCGAAAGTGCCACGTTGCGGACTTGATCTCCGGCATTAACAACTTTAATGTTTAGCTACTGAGTATATACCATTGATGGTCTATCGGATGGCAGTTATGCCTCTCTTATCCCCGGATCTTTATCGCAGATAAGGGCGTGACCATGCATGGGGAACATCATTATGCACTTAATTCCTGAACTATAGTTCTCAGGGGGAAACAAAAAAAATCGAAGCGCTATTTTTTGACGAACCGTTAACGAAAGTGGAAAGTTGCAACACTGTTCTGCGACACAATTGCAAAAAAATATTTATAGGCTCTAATCGATCAATTTTAGCTAGCTCGATATGGGGGTGCACATCATTCTAATTAGTCCGGTCACATGCCAGTTGTTCGAGATGGTTCTCGCGCCTTGCGTTAGGGTGGCAGGTTATACAAAGATTTTTGAGCACCAGTCTCAAATGTAGAGATCACATCAAGAAATACGTCACGGACATTTGAGGACGACACACTAACTGCATGATGCACCCCTGGGATGAGATTCTGAAACACAGTATGACGTCTGAGGGGATAAGGGTCACAGAAGCTTATTGAAGGAGGGTCACATCGTTCGACTGTACTCACTGACTTGCCATTCAGCTTGCGAATAAGCTTGTTGAAAGGCTAGGCTCATTATACTTGATATATATACTAAATATACTCAACAAATAGTTATATTCTATACCGAGTAGTCGCCAAGAAGAATCCTGACGGCCACGCTCTATACGGCCGATGTTAGTAGAGACGGAAACAAGCGCAGTCTAAACTGTGTAACGATTCGACTGTAAATCAGCCTCAGCAATTCCTGCAGTCAATAGTTTAACAAATTCATCGAATGCGCCCTGTACTGTATCACTGCTTGGTCCTGCGATTTCCACCCTTAGCTTGTCGTTGAACTTGTTGTATTCCCCTTTCATTGTGAGGGTAACACCATAGGTGTCAATTATGCGGTTTTGGTTATTTGAGGTAGTGACGGCTCTTCGTGCTTGCATTGGAAAGTCATTGAACTCAAGAGAAGTGAGGTACTGCTCAGGACCTGCCCGACGAATTTTTGCCTTTTGGCAGACTTCTCCGGTTTTATGGGCCTGCATGCTCTCTGCGCGTTCCTGCTCGCGTGCCGAGTCCAAACGGGCCAAGCCTTGTCCGCCAAATCCTGGGGGGTTGTTGAACTTTTCGTTGCGAGTTTTAACCCGGTAGCGGGAAATAAGTGGCAAGAGCTCGACTGGAGCATTTGCGAAAGCACGCGATACCTCGAACGCTTCTTGAATCTGGTCTGCTGTGAAGAGTGAGATTGCTTTACCAGCTTCTCCAGCACGACCAGTCCGCCCTACTCTATGAATGTAGTCTTCCAGATGATTTGGAGGATCAAAGTTCACCACTAGTCGGATGGTACGCACGTCAAGTCCACGAGCAGCTACTGAAGTTGCCACAAGTACGCTTAAAAGACCCTCTCGGAAATCGATAAGCGTACTATCACGATCATCTTGGGGTTTACCACCATGAAGTGTGGAGCATATGATCCCTTCAAATATTAATCGAGCCGCAAGCTCATCAGCAATCTCCTGACGCTTGACGAATACAATTGCCTGCTCACCTTTGGTCTGCCGCTTCAAGATGTCAACTAGAGCAGGAACCTTCTCGTCCTCCTTTAGCACCAAAAACTTCTGTTCAATGTGAGGTTCGACTTTCGATTCTTTACCTGCATGTATAGCGACTGGGTGATGCAATAAGTTTCCGGCAAGTACCTGCATATTATTAGCGAAAGTAGCAGAGCACATAATTGTCTGACAATCAGGCCGGATGGTGCTTGTGATTTTCTCGATCTGGGGACTAAACCCCATATCAAACATACGATCAGCCTCATCTACCACCACAAAAGATACTCTTAAAGTCGATAACACTTTGCCCTTGTTGGCAGCTAGCAGATCAATTAGACGGCCAGGAGTAGCTATTACGATGTGGACCCGCCCTCTTCTGAGTTGGTCAATCTGAGGTTTGATATCTGAGCCACCGTAGGCGCAACAAACCTCTATGCCCGCTGCGCTAGCGAGGCTCTGTACTTGTTTGTATATCTGAGCGCACAGCTCTCGTGTGGGTGCCAGCACAATAGCCATGGGCCCATCACTTGCATCATAAGGCTGAGCAATAACGTGACGTAGCATTGGAAGCACAAACGCTAGTGTTTTACCGGATCCAGTGTGAGCTATTGCCATAACATCATTGCCAGAGAGGGCAGCTGCCATAACCATTGCTTGGATATCTGTTGGTGCAAGATACCCATTGTGAATCAGCTCATCAATAATTGGTTTGGTAAAACCACCTTCGTGCCATTCCAAGATAGGTGCGAGGTCAACAGACGTGTGTATGTCCGCAAGCTCTACGATATTCTCGTTCTTGTGGAATTGAGAGACAAACTGGAGGTAATCTCGCTTCGCGTGGTCAATATGTGGAACGTCTTTACCTTTCGGATGATGCACAGGGTTGGGAAGCTTTGATACCGGTTCTGGGGAAGGGGTGTCGTATACATCCAAGCCAATCTGAGCGGCTTTCAAGAGAAAGGTCTCTTCATCATCATCGCTGTTGAAATCACTCAATTCTTCCGAAGATTCATTTTTATCATCACCAGAGTTTTCTTTGCGGCCCTCTTTGGCTTGGCTACCGCGCGCTGATTTTTGGCCCCCCACAAGATCGGTACTCTGGCTGCAGCTGGAGCTCGCGCTCTGAGGTGGTTCGGCATTATCCATGGTACTCATGAATAAGTCGAGAGCGTCATCGCCGTCTGATTGTGGGTTTGTATCCGGTTCTGACTTGGATCTCTTCGAGGGCACCGTCAAACCATCGTCCAAAGCTTTCCTTGTTGCAGCGGTTTTTTTGGGGTCTCGGGATGATGCGGGCGAGAGGGTCATAACTTCTGGTTTTATGGATTGAGCCACGGAATCTTCCTCTTCTCCACCCTGTTGCTCCCTGTCCGCACCTTGCCGCTTCCATTGTTGCAATCGTGCGATTCGCCGGGCCCTATCATTCACCATTAGATAACAAAACAGCCAAGGTTTGAGATGTCGACAAATGCAGTTGTAACAAGCAGGGTTCGGGCTGCTGGCCGACTGGCCATAAATAAATTGCAGATTGTCCAGCAAAAAGAAGCAGCACTAGCAAAGCAAAATCGCCGCCAGCTATCGCAAACAATGGCTGCGGGCAAGGTCGCTAGCGCTCGTATACGAGCAGAAACAGTTATCGCGCAAGATGTTTACGTTGAATTATTGGAACTTTTAGAGTTATATTGTGAACTGGTCGTTAGTAGAGCTGGGCTCTTGGAGCCGTCTTTATCGCGAGACCCTCGTCTCACTGAAGCTGTGCATACGATCGTGCATGCAGGTATCGCAGCGGATGTGAAGGAACTTCAGGCCCTCAGAGACTTGCTACTACATATTTTGGCCAAGGAGGTAAGCACTGAAGCCTTAGAAAACAATCGTAAGTTGGTACCTGAGCAAGTACTCAAACGGGTCAACGCAGAGGTGCCAAGCGAGGAGTTGGTCAATTTATATTTATCTGAAATTGCAAAAGCCTATAAGGTTAATGTTCCAGGTATTTACGAGTTGAAGGATGAGCCTGTCGAGCAGGAGGTTACGGAGGGCGCCACGGCCACGGGCACCAAATCTGAAACATCCGATGCGAAACCTGCAGGTAAACCACCGTCAGAGACCGATGCGTTATGGGAACGTTTCAATAATCTTAAAAAGTAGTAGGAATTTAGCTTTTCCAACGTTTCTTGAGCTTTTCATAGGAATATGCTGCAGATCTCGCCGGTCCTGCAGTGAGGAGCCCTTTAAGACTTTGAGTGAAAGAGGGTTTTTTAATAGTAGAGAGGACTGCTGCGCTTACCTGTGCTCTAATTTTACCATCAGTTACAGTCCCAGGTGTTCTTTCAAGTCGTTTTCTGAATTTTTGAGGAAGGAAGTCTAGCAATTTTTCACGCGCCGTGACGTCCACTGATTGGGTAAAAACGGTACCTTTGGCGTCAGGCCCAACGTGCTCATCCCTCAATGGGGAATATTCTAAAGGAAAGGAGTCAAATATTGGCGAATACAATTGGCGAAATAGTGCAAACTGATTGTCAACGATGTTCCTCACCTTATTAGGATTTTCAGCAAAGGCCATGCGCACATCACCCATGTATGAGATTCCGGCAATCTTCATATACAATTCCCGCTCAGAAAATTGTGGTGGAAGCATCAGTAACGCAATCGCTGCTGCGGCTAGTAAGTTTTCACGTTGCGAAGATTGTACCTTGGGGTTATCCTGAAGAATTTGGACTGGCTTGTGTAAACGGCCCGCGAGATACAATGTATCCCAGTTTTCGAGATCCTTCTGCAAATCCTGTAGCTCCACTACTCCATATTTTACTTGGATACCGTTGATCGTACAGAACGGGTTAAAATAAATGCCGGCTCCAAGGTTACGCTGAACTTTCTCGATAACTGAGGGGCCCAAGAATCGTAGCGCTGAGTAGTGGTCATGGTTTTGCTCTATATTAATTTCGTGCCACTTTTTACTGTTTTCAACCCCGAGAATTAGGTCAACCTGTGTGTTTCGTTTACGTTGGTTCACACCCTGCGAGAATACCCCACTACCGTACCCAAAGCAGTATGACACGGGCGCTTTGAAAGTTTTCAGAATTTCTAAAAGTGCCCCTTTTGAAGGGTTTGTGCTGTAAAAGCAGCGTATTTGTCGACATGCACCCCAATGCATCGATGCTTGTGGGAACTTAATAATGGGTGAAATTTCACTCGTCGAGATGGTGTTCGAGTGCGCCATCTAGTAAGAGGATGAGCTTTATAAAAATTGCAAGTGTGCTAACCAATAAGACTACTCGAGTCATTGTATATATATAAACGGCATACTCTCAACTACAGGCTCCCCGTAAGCCACGTCGGAGTCACGAGGAGTCTCGCGAGGCTGCTCGGAAGGCGTATACCGTCTGTCCGTGGAGAATATTGTTTACATTAAACTTATTCCAAGAAACTGCGGCCATCAGTAGGCTCAGTGCGCTACGGTTAGCTTTACTCCGAACTTAAGTACCGAGCAATCACTCCGCTTTGTGTTCGAGGATTCCGGATTCTACACATAACCAGAAACCTTTGCCAATCTTCATTAGACTAAAGTTAATATATATACGCTGGTTCAAGCGTTAAAGTTTACCCACACACTGTACGCGTCCTATGAATGTTGATCATAGAACACAAGCAGATCTGAGGATGTCCGGCCTCTTAAAAGCTGATGCTTTTTCCAGCGCGTTCATGCCACTATTCAATATGCATTTCCGAATACACGCAGTTACAATTGTATATTTTTTTTTCCTCTATCACTTTTACTCGTATAACTGCCCAACTGGAGACGCCTTTTCGACAATTACGTGCCAGGTGTGAGCGAGGGCTTTTGACAGTGCACAATGTGTGCACCCAGATGGTCCACAAAGTGTGACATGACATTTACTAACTTTACTAGTACTCTACATAAATATTCTGGAGTTCGGCGCCACGAAGAATGAGCGGGTGTGTCCCGATGTCCGAGCTACCCTTGCGTTATTTCATCGAACCATCTCAGCGAAGGAATAATAGCGAATAACTAATACTTAGTAGTAAAGCTTAAATAATTATAGTGCGACTTGCCACTTATTTCAAGTCGCGGCGAGACTCGATAATATCATCGGGACGAAGCTCAGCGCTGGCATCCTCGATAACTTCAATTTGGCCTTTATCCTTAATACCACTATCGGAGTCCAATTCGTTATCCACTGAGTCTCCGTGAACACCTAGCTGTCCAGTGTAGCCATTCTTACGAAGATACTCGGCAAATCTGATGTCCTCGTTCATCAAATCGTCCTCTCGAAGGTGCGGGATGAAGATCAGAGTTAAAATGACACCGACTGCACCAATTATGGCGGCGATGATGAAAGTCCATTTCTTACCGAGATGCTTGTTATTCTGAATAGGAAGGAAACATTGGGTACCGACTGCAGCTCCAGCTTTACCCACAGCGGCGCTGAGGCCATACAATGTCCCTCTCACCCCTGTGGCATATGACTCGGACGAAACAAGACCAAGCATGTTTCCTGGTCCAAGATTTCCCATTGAATTGAAGAGTCCATAGAACACAATGAACAGAGGAACAATTTTAGAGATTTTCTCGAAGGCGATACCAATGACAAGACCGAAAACAACATATCCAGTGAAACCAATCGCCATAGTGTACTTGCGACCGATACGATCACAGAGGTAGGCACCAACGAACACACCTGGCAAAGCGATTGCTCCTAGAAGCAACTGCCATTCTAAGGTCCGTTTGATATGCTTGTCACCTTTGAGAATACTGTTGATGATGGTAGAGCTGAAAATTCCATTCGGGAAAGTGATGAAGTCATACATGAACCAGCATCCACACGTTCCGATAATACGAACCCAGTAGAATTTGATTGTCAAAAGACTTACCTTCCACAGATCTTTGCCAATAGCCGATTTGCGATAGAGTTCGGTAGTAGCGAGGCGGTATCTAAAGATAAAGATCAACATGGGCCAAACACAGCCTATACCAAACGCAACACGCCAGACTGTGCTAAGATGGGCGTAACCGCCTGCAGCCTCCCAGACAATTAGGAAAACGGAGATTGCAAATGGACCGCCCAAACTAAGAGGGAAGTTTGTTACCATAACGAAAACACCACCTCGACGTTCCACAGTCTCATTAGCAGCTTCGGATGCAGATACACTTGATGCAGGATATTCACCTCCAGCACCAAACCCTTGAACACCACGCATGACAGTGATCATCCAGAACATACCCTGTGTAGTGACACCATGGGCAGCCGTCGCGAGAATACCACCTACCACAAGACAAGCCGTGGTGAGAATAATTGCTGCTTTGCGGCCGATAATATCGCAGCTCAGACCTACTACAACCTGGCCAATGACCTCACCAATAAGTAAAGCGTTAGAAACACGGGTCTGGAGAGAGCTTGTATAGATATCCGGGTATTTAGCCTTAAATACAAGATTGACAGCATTCATAAGGTTGTTTTGATAACCATCCGACATGAGAGCCACACCAGCGACTACAATATTGCAAACTGTCTTCCAGTTTTTTGTTTTCACTCTTTTGGATTTGCGAAGGGTCTGTGGCTGGGCTTCCAAAGAGCTCGAGGCATCGCTCTTGACAGACGCGCGATGGCCAATGTGAAATCCCATTGTAATATGCAGAGCCGTTACGGCACTTCCAACTCCTTATAGTTAAAGTTCATGCGCGCTGCATGATAAGCTGCATGTCGCTGCATATATTGACAAAGGGGTTTTGCCAATAGAGGGCGCTAAAAAGCGGGGTAACTGCCACTTTTATTGGGTCAAGTAGGAAACGAGGGTCCCAGTATGTTAAACATTATCTCCAGGCACGTTAAGTTCCATTGTGTTTAGTATACACTAAGAACCAGGTTTTCCCTTCGCCTCTGCATGGGTTCCCACGTGGGCTAGTGATGTACATTTACGTGCATATCCTCCACGTGAATCTGCGAGAAAAATTGAAGTAAAGGAAGCATCTATGCTCCTGCTCCAGACTCTACAAAAGCTGTTGGAGCCGAGAGCAGACGTTTCTTGGCGTGCAGGTCTTAGGTCGTCCATGCCACAATTTGGAATAAATCGATGCAGTCTCTATGTGCAGCGTTAAGGGTGAGGTACCAGGGTGAGGTATTTCGAGTAAAAATTATTGTCTATAAAATTGAAAAATCTCGTGCGGCCTTCCAAAAGGGGCCGCCAAAAAAGCGGTTTTATTGTAGCCATGTGGGGGTTAAGAGTTCCAACTCGCTCAAATGGTTACAGCTGATAGGGACCTCCAACGCGCCCCATCCGCCACAATGGACCAAATCGAGCATATCGTTCTAGTACTCAGTGGTAAAGGAGGTGTAGGAAAATCATCCACAACTACACAACTAGCTTTAACACTCGTTAATAAGGGTTATAGAGTGGGCGTTCTAGACATCGACCTCACGGGGCCGTCATTGCCTCGCATGTTCGGCGTTGAAGACCGGAAAGTTCACCAAAGCTCCGCAGGGTGGGTTCCAGTTTACCCCGATGCATCGAAAACATTAGGGTTGATGAGCCTGGGGTTTTTGTTGCCCAAGAGAGGTGATTCCGTCGTCTGGAGAGGACCAAAAAAGACAGCTATGATCCGGCAGTTTATCAAAGACGTTGTGTGGGGAAAGCTCGACTATCTTATCATAGATACCCCTCCTGGAACCTCCGATGAGCATATAGCTATTGCAGAAGAGCTTCGGGACCTTAAGCCTGATGGAGCAGTGCTGGTTACCACCCCTCAAGAAGTCGCGGCAGCGGACGTACGAAAAGAACTCAGTTTTTGTAGAAAGGTTGATTTCAAAGTACTTGGTGTCATCGAAAATATGAGCGGATATGTATGCCCGCATTGTTCGGAGTGTACAAATATTTTTTCGAAAGGTGGAGGAGAAGCTCTAGCAAAGCAGTACGACGTGCCATTTTTAGGCAGTATACCGCTTGATCCCAGATTCATCAAGCTTGTAGAAAGCCAAAAAGTGCTCACGAGTTATGCAGATACTGACCTAGCGAGGATATATGATAGAATAGTTGGTGTGCTGACGTCCCAGACTGAAGGAAAAGAACACCAGCAACAAGAATAAATAATGATTATGAGTGCATCAGTTTAGGACGGAGTATCAGATTTAGTCGAGATTGTCTCTAAAGCTTGTCTTGCCGTGAACGTACTACCGCGTGATAATGTACTTTGAGCAGTTTCTACTGAGGAGGTCGCGGCTGCAACTGCAGGGTCAATTCGCGGCTGAAGAAGAGTGTGCATCTCCATAAGCTCATAGAGGTGTGGATATTGGTTTTTGTTGCTGTCTCCGTTCTTAACAAGGCGGTCAGAAGGTGGCAATTGCTGATCGAGCGAGTGAAGGGAGCCGACAACATTATCAAGAGATTTGCGAGCTGCCACAAGACTGGTACGAAGGGAGGACGTGCAATTTTCTAAATCCTCGTAGTCTGGTGTTTTCTGTAGACTTGAAGCAGCGGTTTCGATCTCCTTATCCATAATTTTGAGCTCCTTTGTGACATCACCCTGCCGGGCTGCCAATGCTTGCATTTTGTCGCTGATGATTTCTTGATACTTTTTGCTTAAGGCCTGGATAGCCGCCTCGATGCGGTCAAGCTTGTTTTTAGTGAGATTGGCGTATTCAAATTCCGAGGGTTTGAGTTTGGCCATCCTTTTATGTCAGAACAGGAAGCTGCCTCTCAGGAAGGCTCTGCTGGCGCTACTTCTGGACTTTGGGGGATTTGGGGCCAAGTGAAGGCCAAAACAGCTGAAATGGAGACTGCTCTGGGCTCATATCTGGCGGAAACTCCCGACAATGTCCAGATTAAGTCTAAGCTCGCCGAGTGGGGTGAGACGGCAGGCAAGTACCTTGATGCTGCTGATGAGCGTATTGGTGAGATGGAATCAAGTGCTGGAAAGTATCTCAAGACACTGGGTACTGATTTTAAGATCTATGTGGAGAAACAAGGGTCCCCTGCGCCCCCATCCGAAGCAAGTGAGCTTTTTAACGCTGATATGCCCACAAACCGCTTGGAACAGCAATTGCACAAGATTCATACTTCCCCGGAACTTTTTAAGGGCGATATCTCAGACAAACAGCCCTCAATTGACACCGAGCAGCTCTCTACAAAGTATCCTGAGCTGAAGGCACTACACGACAAATTGGTTCCTGAAACCCTCACCAGTAATCAGTTCTGGAACAAGTACGAAAGTTTGTCTAAACCTGTACTAGAGCAAGACGAGAAGCGCAAGAAGATTCTCGCACAGGAACAAGATGACGATGATGAGGGATGGGGCTCGTCAGATGAGAATTAAATAGCTAATAAATATTGTTAAATGTACATTGAGTGATCAGGTGGGTGATCAGTGAGGCATCATCCATTTACTGAGCCTGTTAAAAATTACGCCGGCGGCGATAGAACAAAACGTATGCGTTACGAGTCACAACGTTATTGTCGCGTAACGGAACAACATTAGTGTCATCGAAATAGAACCATCCGTGTGACTCTTTGCGCACGCAGGCAGTGTAGTGCCCACTCTTTAAGGAGCCATGATGTGCTGTCACAGCATAGAGATCATAGATGAATGGAGGACCCTGAGATCGTTGAGGCATATTGCTCAATATGTTTTGCTCGTGATCGCTGAGTTCATGCACAGGGGTCCAAAATTTAGTCAAATCGAGGTGGTAAAGGGGATATTTAACGCTTGCTTCTAATTTGTTAGCAGAAATACCACCACTGAAGCTACGCTTCTGACGGAAACGTTTGAGATGAATGATGAGGATCTTGGGTAGACGAGAAATCTTCAAATACTGCACCGCTTTTTGCTTACGCTTGCACTTTGGACAGAACCATGCGTTATCACCATCAAGAGTCTCCGGAGCCAAAAATGCTTTGAAGCACTCTAGCAAATCGACAGAGCCCGGTCGCTTTGTGTGAACCAGAGGAAGTGTGAGAGTGGAGAATGCAGTGTATGTGGTAGAAGTGGTATGGCAAACAGTGCATTCGAGGCGAGAGGCATACTGACCCTGCAGCTCATCTACTATAAGAGACGCGTTTGTGCCCATATACCGCTCCCACTCAATTGCTGCAGCAACTCGTATATCGAATTGCTCTCTTACGCGCTCCTGCTCGTCTGTTAAAGGAGGTGCGTGAGGTGCATCGCCGCGTGAGTTCAGGTCCTCATGCAACCCATCAAGAATGAATGTCAAAAACTCTTGACAATCTTGCTGATCATAGCCCAAAAATGTTTCCTGCAGTTGACCTGCCAGCTGCTTGAGCTCAAAAGGAGCCACATACCCTTGTCTTGTATGAGCTACGCTGAGCACAAGCCGTGCAAACTCATGTGCAAGACGGCCAGAGTAGCCAAGTCTACTTTTAGGGTTGATGTACTTCTGATAGGTGCCATCCAAGAAAGGAGTTATGACTTCAGTTGTTCCAAATAAGCACTGCAATACGCAATTCATGTAACACGTATTGCCCAGATTTTTGAGTCCTGCAATGAGCTCAGGCTGAGGTTGCATTGCAGGGGTGGGATGAGAGTTCAAATGATATGCGTGTGAAGGAACGCTTGGAGGACGTTGTTGATGTGTTTGGAAGCCATTATGATTGTTATTGGGGTAACCACTAGGATAACTGTTTTGGCCCAAATGGCCGCCATGATGTCCATTAAGAGCAGAGGGGCTAGTATAGGATGCAGCCTGAGGCACATGAGGTGGGCGCTGTGGATGTTCAGCATATTTGGATCCTGAAGCTACACTAGGATACTCCACCAACTTCGCTGGGCGAACAGGCGACTGCGCCCTCGGGCGATCCTGAATTGCACCATGGCGAACAAATAAGGTACCATCGCGAGAGAGCTGTGCACTATGAGCGAATGGAGAATGAGACGGCGGCTCTGAAGTCTCGCGACTTACTGTGGCATGCGCAAGCTCCGGAGAGAGAGATGGTTCAGGTGTGAAAGCAGGTGTTACAGGAGTACTGATTGTGGGATAGTTGCGTGAGATCCATGCTTCTGTTCCTCCACTAAGCTCAACAACTTTTTTAGCATTTTTCAAAGCTGCTTTGACGATCTCAAGTTTCTCACGATGCGGACTATCGCTTTCATCAACCAAGACAATAAGTTGAACCGAATGAAGATTTAAAAAAGCAATTTGATCCGCTTCAGGTGCAAACATTAGCGATTCTTCGAGGTCTTTTTCGGTCATTCCAGGAGAAAGACCAAAGAATTCGAGGCATACGATGTGCGGGGCGTCAATATGAAAAGAATTGAAAGAGACTCGATCCCTTATATCAATAATAAGTATTGAATCTGGATTTTCTAAAAGCAGATTATGCAAGATATGAGGACTGACCTCACTGATCTGATGTTTTGAGCGTAAAGGCTGGACAGGGGGCGGTGGGGGCTCCGGCATTTGAACACGAGAGTTTATCGCGGGCTCAGGCATCGCTATTTTTGGTGTGGTCTGAGGAATCGGGGGCCTAGTACGTGGCTTGGCTTGTGAAAGAGGCGCGCTGGCCTCATTAGGCGCAGTCCCCACCGGTTTCCTACGGATCTTGGCAAATCGATCCTGTAAACTCGGCGCAGCCGGCTCGTGTTCGACAGGATCGGGCCACTTTGCGAGGTCAATTTGTTGCAGAAGCTGCGCATATATTTCCAGAAAAGGATTCTTCTTGTCCATGAGGAAATCTCGAAACCCGTCCACCTTTGGGATTTGGTATTTGAGGATGTCATTGGCACGATGGATGTGCTCTCGGGGATCCAAATTTTTATCTTTGGCTTCCTTGGCATGTTCTGCCGCAGTTAATGCTTGATCAACAAGCAAATGAATAGGCTTCATGGCTCTATATGAGGAATTGGTGGTATGCGCTGACAACTAGACCGATACTGAGATACACCCCCAATGTAAGCAGACAGTGCTAGAGCTTACTGTAGCCTACGAGAAAATCAGGGAAGATGCGAGCCAATGGTCACCAATTATCGACATATGTTGTGTAATTTCGTTGAAGTCTTATTGATTTAAATATATTTCGTTTGAGCTTCCATTATATGCTCTCTCATGGTACATAAGCTCCGCGCATAGTATGCTTACTACCGGCCAAGGGGGGTCTTCTACCCATCACTATTATTGCTCCCAGATCCTAGCAATGTCGGTGGTGCGTCTTCGAGGGCTCAGGTTTCCGCGCTCCTTGCAGCCACTGCGATACTTCAAACATGGATCGCGCTTTCAATTCGCCCGTCCGCTTGTGTTAGGTGCCTTTGCATTCTCTCAATTCGATAACAACGACGATTCTGGCGATACGCGAGAGCAGCGCATGCTCACTTATTCTCTGACTGAACACGCCGAGGAACCACAGTCTCTTGCCCAAAAGATTCTCAAACAGCTCGATGAGTATGTATGGGATCCTCTGTGCACCATTCTTCGTTCTTTCCAACTCACAGCGATATTTTTGTCCGTGCTCTTAGCAATGCCTCTGATATTCTTTGGAAGGCGGGTAGAAGGGACAAAGGGTAGCGATCGTTCAGGCGCAATTCTATGGTATCGGTACCTCACATGGGCAATGGAAGCAGCGGGCCCTTCGTTTATCAAATTGGGCCAGTGGGCGGCTTCCCGTACTGATATCTTTCCCGAGGGCATGTGTGAGTATATGGGACGTTTGCACTCTAAGGCCAAGAAGCACAGCTGGAGATACACAAAGCGTATCGTCGAGAAGGAGCTTAATGGCTCGATTGACTCCCTCTTCACCGACTTCGAACATGAACCCATGGGTATCGGTGCTATGGGTCAGGTGTACAAAGCGTCTCTTGATGGTAATCCCGTCGTGGTCAAAGTGCTTCATCCTCACATCGAGCGCACAATTGCTCGTGATCTCAAGATCATGACTTTTTTTGCCGCAGTTATTAATGCTTTACCTACAATGGAGTGGTTATCACTGCCTGGTGAAGTTGAGACGTTCGGTGTGATGATGAAATCGCAACTCGATCTACGTATCGAGGCAGAGAACCTTGTCATCTTTACAAAGAACTTCAATGATCGTCCCAACATAGCCTTCCCGCAGCCGTACCTTGACTACACCACTCGCCGGGTTATGGTGGAGGAGAGAATGGAAGCCGTATCGATGGAAAAAATTCTCAATTTCGCCAGTAATGCAAAGCTAGATCATGAGCTCGCAGACGTAGGCCTTGATGCGTTCCTCAAAATGCTGCTTATCGATAACTTTATCCACGCCGACTTGCATCCCGGAAACATCATGATTCGCTTCCACAAGTCCCCGCTAGGCTCTAAGAAGGTAACCAGCGAGAACTCTCAAGTTGTTACAGCCCTCAACAAAGCCAAAACCCAGGAGGAATGGGATAAAATCTGGCATAATATCGACGACCACGACTTTCAGTTGTGCTTTATTGATGCCGGCTTGGTCACTGAGCTTAGGTCCAATGATCGTCGGAATTTCATTGATTTATTCAAGGCAATTGCTACATTCGATGGTTACAGGGCTGGTGAGCTTATGGTGGAGCGGTCACGCACCCCTGAAACGGTAATTGATGCAGAAGTGTTCGCCATGCGTACGCAGCAATTGGTTGACAAGGTCAAGAAACGGACTTTTGCCCTCGGAAGTGTCAAACTAGGTGATCTGCTCACATCAATGCTTCACATGGTTCGTAACCACCACGTCCGCATGGAAAGTGATTTCATTACCGTTGTTTTGAGTATTTTGTTGCTGGAGGGTATTGGCAGGCAGTTGAATCCAGACCTGGACATTTTCAAGGCTGCAATTCCCATTTTGCGCGAAGTGAGCCAAAATACAAAGGACATTTCTATAAGCCTGAACGAAGAAACCCTGCAAATGTTGAAGGTGTGGATGGTCCTCGAGGTCAGACAGTTCATCCAGGCTAGTATTAAAGATGTGCATCGGTGTATTAAATACGACCTCCTCAGCCCTAATTGTTAGAGCAGATGGCTATAGATTATATATTATCTTTTTTAAGTAGAAGCGACAGGGCGTCATCGTGATTAGCTGAAGCGGCCACGAATTATGAGCTCTTGATCAGTTATGACGAAAAAAAGAGTGAGGTACATGTCATCGCTAGAATGCTCCTAAATTTTCACGCCGTGTGTGTATAACCTCTTCACTCACGGCCGACCTCCACAATAGTATATATCAAGCATGTGGTACACGTGATCGCTTAGGATCACACCCCCTAACCCGAACTCACGAGGTGAATCATTTACCTGAAAAATTTCAGACACGATGAACGACTCTTATCAGACTCCTTTGAGCTCCCGCTATGCTAGCAAAGAAATGAGTGAGCTTTTCTCCATGCGTCGCCGCTTTTCTACCTGGCGTCAGCTGTGGGTTGCCCTCGCTACCGCCGAAAAGGAGCTTGGCCTGAGTGCTATCACTGACGAGGCTCTTGAGCAGCTCAAGGCTCACACCACCATTACGGATGAAGAGATTGAAGAGGCAAAGAAGCAGGAGGCAATTGTTCGTCACGATGTCATGGCCCATGTCCACACCTATGGTCAAACTTGCCCTGCGGCTGCTGGTATCATCCACTTGGGAGCTACTTCCTGCTACGTTACCGATAACGCTGACCTTATCTTTTTGCGCGATGGTCTTGACATTCTCATTGCCAAGTTGGTCAATGTCATTAACCGTCTGTCTCAGTTTGCTCTCGAGTACAAGGACATGCCTGTTCTTGGATGGACTCACTTCCAGCCTGCTCAGCTGACCACTGTCGGTAAGAGAGCCACTCTTTGGATCCAAGAACTGCTCTGGGATCTTCGCAACCTGCGCCGTGCTCGCGATGACCTGGGACTTCGCGGTGTGAAGGGTACCACTGGTACTCAAGGATCTTTCCTTGCTCTTTTCAATGGTGACCACGATAAAGTCGAGGAACTCGACGCCCGTGTCGTCGAGCTCATGGGCTTTGAGTATGCTTACCCTTGCACTGGACAGACTTATTCTCGTAAGATCGATGTCGATGTGCTCGGTCCCTTGGCCTCCTTGGGTTGCTCCGCACACAAAATGGCCACTGATATTCGTTTGCTCGCCAACTTGAAAGAGATTGAAGAGCCCTTCGAGAAGTCACAGATCGGTTCCTCTGCCATGGCTTACAAGCGTAACCCCATGCGCTCTGAGCGTGTCTGCTCTTTGGCCCGCCATTTGGAGACATGCTTCGCTGATGCTACCGCTACAGCTTCAGTTCAATGGTTCGAGCGTACCTTGGATGACTCTGCCATTCGTCGTGTCTCCATCCCAGGTGCTTTCTTGACTGCCGATATTGTATTGAGTACCCTCCTCAACATCACCTCTGGTCTTGTTGTTTACCCCAAGGTTATCCAGCGTCGTATTGCCGGTGAGCTTCCTTTCATGGCCACAGAGAATATCATTATGGCTATGGTCAAGGCTGGTGGTGACCGTCAGGAGTGCCACGAGAAGATTCGAGTTTTGAGTCACCAGGCTGGAGCCGTTGTCAAGGAGCAAGGTGGTGATAACGACCTCATTGATCGTGTCAAAGCTGACCCTTACTTCAAGCCTATTGTCAAGAACATTGATGATTTGCTCGACCCCAGTACTTTCATTGGTCGTGCTCCTCAGCAGACCGAGAAGTTTGTCAATGTTACTGTTAAGAACGCTCTCAAGGATTTCAATAAAATGATCACTGATGAGCAGGTCCAGCTTAGCGTATAAGTCTCATGACTAGCCTTGCATTTAGTAGACCTAGCCTAATAGAGGAGCAATGTACGTATGTGTACGCAATTCCATCAAAGTCATAAATATATATAGTATAAATAAGTTCGAAGTTTTCTTCACAAGTCAAAATTGTACAATTTTACCAGTCCGTCATCCCCTCCTGACGCAAATTTGGTGTCTGTCAATCCAACACAACAAACGGGCTTTGTGTGCGCAGAGAATGTGTGCCAGCACTTTCCAGACTGCAGATCCCATATCTTAACCTGCTTATCGTGAGCTCCGCTAATGATTCGGAAATCGTCGGCCGCAATACACCAAACGCCTTCGACATGGCCAAATAAGGTGCGGGCACATTTGCCGGTCTTGATGTGCCAAAGCTTGATGGTGTTATCCAAAGAAGCGGTCAGCAAGTAATTGGGCGTACCAGCGCTGTCGCCACCATCTTCTTCTTTTAGGATCTCAGCGGTCACCTCAGGATCGTGGTCCTCACCTTCCAGGTGCTCCAGGCGAATGGGCAGAGCTTGCTGGATCTGGGCTACGTGTCCACTTGGGCCCATGTCGGGTCCACCAAATACTCTGATGCACTTTTTCGCTTTGAGATCCCACATCCGTACTGTAAGATCTGCCGATGAAGTGTAAAGAGTATGGGCTTCAGCGTAAACACGAACAGAGTGAATAGGACCGGTGTGGCCACGGAGGGTATAGCAGCTCTTGTCGTCAAAGTCCCAAATTTTAACAGATGAATCCGCGTTTCCACACGCAATCACATTTTTATCGAAATCAACACAATAAGCCTTGGAGTCATGGCCCTTGAAAGTACAAAGGCACTGTCCAGTGTGGTAATTCCAAACGCGTACACTTTGATCCCAGGAGCCAGAAACAAGCTTTGTTTGATCAAACTTGAGAGCGCTGACGGCATGGATATGTCCCCTGAGAGTGCGAACTTTTGCGCCAGTTTCAACGTCCCAAATGTGGATCTCACCGTTAAACGTACCAGTAATAAGATAGTTGTCATCAAACTGAAGGCTCAAAACACTGCTATTATGAGCGAACTCACTAACAGATTGGCGGCCCATTCTCCAGTTCTTCTCAACCTTGAATCGCTCAATGTAAACATCCTTCCACAGCTTGGTGTTTTCCTCCTTAGGGGTTGGTTCCGCAGCACAAATCTCCTTGACCTCAAGCTTCTGACGTTTCGGGATATGGCTGTTTTCTTGCTTGAGTGTTTTGAGTCGGTGCTCGATGTCAGCAGCGCTGCGTTTCAGACGCTTGCGCTCTAACAGTGGGAGACCCCAGCCACATGTCGTACACTTCTTGGCGATGTGTTGTGTACATAAGTGATGCCATACGACCTCGTCATCGGCGATTTCTTTCCACCGTTTCGAGACCATGGAAGCGATAACGACACTTTCCGCATCGAGATACTGGAAGATTTTGAAGCTCAGTTCGATCGGCAAAGCAGCAACAAAGTCAATGCGCACCAAGTCCTTGATAATAGTGTCGACCTCGCTCAGCTGAGAAATACAGCACATATTTAGCATTCCTCGCAACATTAGACGACGGCTGTAGCCGGAACTGTTTCTGAACACCTCCCAAACGTCTTGACATACCTGGGAGTCCTCACTGCTAAGACTGGTAAGACACTTCTGTAACTCGTTATTGGATGTATTCTGTGGGGAAATTGAGGCGCGGTCTGGATGGTGACGGTAGCAAAAAGACCGCTTTTTACCAGCAGTATGCTTTTCTGCATGCTGTGCTAAATAGTCTTTGATTCGGCTCTTTGCATCCATAGAGACTTAGTCCCGCACCTGTGCGCACCCTGCGTTTTATATATTCCAATGACTAATCACATGTGGTGGTGTGAATATGCAAGCCTGCAAGCCGGTTTACGGAAATACAGACAAAAAGTGCAGAAGTGCTCGATTTAAACACCGGATGTACTGAATTTTTTGGTGGGTTTCTCTCCTCTACCATCATATTGGGCGCTCATCGCGCTGGTACACGTGACTCACCGTCATAGCCCGGTCGCTGATTCTTGCTTATTGTAGCGAGACGCGCAGAATGACCTCATTTTCTTAAGCGAATATGTAAACTATTAGTGCCGAAAACACCGATAAGACCCAAGGTAGAGTATACATCCTCCCGTGCTAGATATATAAAATTATTCTTTTAACAATATGGTGACGGTCGGAGATCGGAATTTGTGCTTGTTTTTGTTCCATCTTTTACAACTACACTCGACGTCGATGCCAACCGATGCCAATAGTGCCAAGCAGCACGATCAAACCACATGGAGTCTAGACTACAAGCGATGACGCTCATAATGGCGTAGTTTTGGTGAGGCTAGGTCTATGGTAATACTGGGCTCACAACGAAGTTAGTGGTTATCGCGATAAGCTCTGACGTCCCGAGGTGCATGAGCATGCATGCAAACGGCCCACGAATGATTAACATTCGATGCGGGTTCTAAAACACCTCTAACTGGTTCAACGATAGTGTTTTTATCAACACTATTTTCATCGCGAGAGATTTTTCTGTTGCGCACATTTACATTTCACCTACTTACCCTCAACCTGACTTCACGCGTCTGCTTACAATGGGGGTGCCTGGGCTGTTCAGTGTGCTTCAGCCAGTGAGTTCAGAAGTAATTTTGCCCGACTTACGTGGCCTAGTATTAGGTGTTGATGGCTATGGCTGGCTTCATCGCGCCACGCTCTCCTGCGCATCAGATCTCGTCGCTGGTAAACCCACCGCCAAGTTCCTCGATTATTTTGACAAACGAATCGCGCTGTTTTACGGGTGCGGTGTAAAATTATATTTTGTTTTCGATGGTGATGACCTTCCAATAAAGCAAAGAATCAATAGTGAGCGTGCTAATCGTCGCGAAGCTGCTCGAATGAACCTTCACTCTGAGCCCACCCCTAGCGTTGCCAAGCAGGCCCTGAATGTGTCCTATGAGATTGCCGCTGCGGTATGTGGGTATTTAAAATTACGAGGAATTCCTTACGTGGTAGCCCCTTTTGAGGCCGATGCTCAGCTGGTGTACCTTGAGAACACTGGAGTAGTAGATGCTATTCTTTCTGAGGATAGTGATCTGCTCATTTTTGGTGCCAAAAAGCTTATTACGAAACTCAAAGATACCACTGCCACCCTGGTAGATTTCACGCGCTACAAGGAAGACGTTCCCGTGTTGAAAAATCTCAAGACGCAACAGTCGCTGAGGGCTTTAGCTATTTTGAGCGGATGCGACTACTCTCCCGGTATCGTCGGTATGGGCATAATCAAGTCTGCTGCTTTGATGAGCAGAGCTCAAACTCTTGAAAATGCCCTTGACATATTGGGTCCTCAAGTCACGGAGGAGTTCAGGAAGAAGGCGAGAACTGCAGATTTGTGCTTCCAATTTCAAAGGGTATGGGACGTTGAAAACAAGTGCCTGACAACTTTGAGTGATACTGAAGAGACCATCCCAGATGAGATTATAGGTCACCCATATCACACGAACGGAAAAGCCAAAGGTTTTGTCAACCCCACCAATGGTGAGCGCATCGTATTACATCCAAATGTCACAATGTATATGAAACAACTCACTCGCAACAATGCGCTTGTAAGTCCAAAAGTTAATACGTGTGATTATCGTCAGAAAGCTTGCAGGCTATTCTCAGCCCCAGCTAGCATCCCCACGGTATCGCCATTTTTCAAGTCCAGTGCAGAGAAGCAATGTGCATTGTTAACTCCGGACAAAAAGTCTCAGAAAGGACTCCAAGATGCCAAACCCCCCACACTGCCCACCCCTAACACATCAGTAATGTTTCACTCGGATGTTGACAAGGAAAATATACCTCCTGAAGCATCACCAACACCAGCTTGCCGATCAGCTAGTTTGCCTTCTCCGCGGCCCTCGCCTGTTAAAATCACGAGCTCCAAACCTCCTTCTCATGGTGATGCCGTTTTATTTCGCACGTTCAGTCAGTCCTTTAGTTCTCGCACCGTCCAAGAGTCTCCAGAAAAACAGTCTCCACCAAAAAAACGCCCCGCTCTCGCACCGAAGCTGAACCTGGAGCAATTTGCATATAAACATTAGCATGTGGTTATGTTTCCCCACATAATTCCCAAGCAACAATCAAGTGATCTGTTGAGAGATGTATATAAGTAATGAGATTTATAGTACAAATGTTCAATAGCTACAAGTTTCACAGAACGCGACCAAGATCAGAGGGTTTTTTCTGTTGCGAAGGGTCAACCTTGCGGAGCGCTTTACCTCTCGTGATGTCGCCCAAAACAGCAGCCATACCACCAGACATTGCGGGAATAGGTGCAGCAGGAGCAGCAGTGGGAGGCTCTGGAGCCGCATGTGCGGGAGCACTAGGAGGTGCCGGAGGAGCAGCTGGTGGTGCGCTTGGGGGTGCAGGTGGAGCAGACGGAGGGGCTGGAGGTGCACTAGGAGGGGCCGGAGGTGCACTAGGAGGTGCAGGGGGTGCGCTCGGGGGAGGGGGAGGAGGAACAAAGTTAGGCTCATCAAATTCTTCATCCGCGCTCACGAATTCATCGTCCTCACCGGCTCCAAAAGTAGCAGGTGGGGCTGGAGGCGCGCTCGGGGGAGGCGGTGCAGCAGTTTTAGGTTCTTCAACATGCTCCACTGAGGGTGGTGCCGGTGGTGGCGGTGGAGCACTAAAAGGCTCGCTGGGAGGAGGCGGAGGCGCACTAAAAGGCTCACTAGGGGGAGGTGGAGGCGCATCAAATGGCTCGCCAGAGTGAGGAGGCGCAAAAGCCGGCTCGCTCTCACGCTCAATAGCAGACTGTGGTGGGGGACGAGGGGCAATTACAGGCTCAAAAGACTGTGAAGTGTTGGAATCGAGCGTCTGCTCCTCGTTCAATGTCAAGTCCTGCTCAACCGATTTAGCAATGTCATGAGATTGTGCTGGATGAGGCACTGCAGGAGCTACTTCAGCTGGTGCGGCTGGCGCAGCAGCAGAAGGAACCGGTGCAGAAGATGATGTACCCTTGACGCCAGTAGTACTAGCAGGGCGACTGGGCTCCTCAGCAGGTCTCTGGGCACCGCCCATGGTGCCGAACAGCATAGATGCAAGTTGAGCAGCGTTAGCTCTTCCGGGACCGTCATCATCACTATCGCCATTATCACTACCCCAGTCGTCATCATCGGCGGTGCTTCTAGCAGGCGCAGGGCGTGTGAATGGGTTTGGAGCAACGGCACGGGGTGCTGAGGCACTAGGCTTTACAGCAGGAGCCGCTGTGGGTTGTGTGGCAGTGTCAAGCTGAGGGGCTGTGGTTTTGGGCTTGCTGGAGCTTGGCTCAGACATTGGCTTTGCATCTTCCTTCTGCTCTTTCTTGACAGGCGGCGTAGCAACAGGGGTAGGTGCGGTGGGTGTAGCCTTGCGTCCAAACGGATTCGTCTTGATCGGCTGTGCTGGTTTGGGTGGCTCTTCGTCTGACTCTGATTCATGCTGGTTCAATGCGGCTTCGCGGCGCTTGAGCTCCTCCTGCTCACGTTTAAGTTTCGCCAACTTTTCAGCCTTGGCTGCTTTCCGCGCCTTACTTTCCTCTTCCTTCTCCTTCAGACGTCTTTGCGCATCCTCGTTTTCCTTCAAAAGACGAGCAACATCCTCATCACCGGAATCATCGTCCTCAGGGCGTGGGTCCACCTCTGCAGCGTGCTTGGAAACAGGCGCAGCTCTTGGAGCACTAGAACTAGGCCGCGAGGCAGGCAAGGTGCTTTTGGCCACACTATTGGCCTTCGGCGAAGAAATAGGTTTGGATTCGGCTGGCGTGTTCTCAGGTGCTTTCGCCTCGATCTTAGGCTCCGGTGTGAGATCAGGCTTAGCCTCAGGGGAGATGCTCTTAACCTCTGGGGTGGAAGCAGGGGACGACTCACTGCCTTTTCCGCGCATCTTAATACCCGCTTTAGCAAACCGCTCACGCGTACGGCGCTCAGCCTCTGCGCGAATCCGAGCAACTCTCTCGGCGGCTGTCTCCTTGGTACCAGAAGCAGATTCAGGAGAGGCAGTCGGGGTATGGTCAGTGACGCGAGATGAACTATGAGCATTGGAGATGGTTGGTGGGTTTTGGGCCTCTTTACTCTCTCTGGGTTTGCGCAAGGACTCAATAAATTCCTTGACCTCAGGCTCGATACCGACCCCCTCTTCCCAGCGACGTCTGTCACGGTCGCTCTTGAGATCTGAAGACGAATCACGCAATTGAGATTCTAAGTCGCGCTTCACGGAGCGTGCACTCTCTTCCAGTGCTTTGAGAGACTGTTCGTGTGTATTTCTGTCTTGGGCAGCGGCTTGCGACGCCTGTGTGAGCACCTTCTCGAACTCGTCATAATCAGTAGCACCTTCAAGTTGACGACCGGTGATAGCACTCATACGTGCCCTCAGCTCAGCCTTTCGACGCGCAGCAGCACGATCGCCTTCAGTGATTTCACCCCCAGGCCCAGTACCGGTAATCTGGAAGCCAGGATGCTCTTTCTCGTATCTTTTGCGGACAAGATCAACTTTCGCAACGGCAATGTCTTGCTCAATTTTACGAATCGACATGGTGAGCTGAGGCAAAGCGTCATTTAAACCCTCAAGTCTATGCAGCAAGTCTCTTTTATTGATAGTTTGAGCGGCCTGAGGACGGGCATCTAACTGAATTTGTATCGCACGAATCTTAGTCTTCAGCTCATCAATTGCTTTGGCATTGTCACGACTGATACTCTCCTGGGCTTCTTTATCGTCATCATCCTCAGCATCCAGCGCGTCAAGAATGACTTTCTTTTCTTTGACTGCCTTGGACAAATCAGCGAGACTCGATGAGGAAGTGCTTGTTTTTGGCTTCTCTGGGGCCTTGTGACGATTCGCGGACTTGTATGTAGAAAGTGAGCTATCATCGTTTTTGAAAACAGTGGCATCTTTCTTGAGATCTTTTGGCGCACCAAACGAGGAGCTTTTAAGGTAGGAAACTTTGCTACCAGAACCAGTAGGTGCATTCTTGAGGAACTGCTTGACCTGGTTGAGGGAGTCTTGCAAGTGACGGCTAGAGGGAGGCAAAAGCTCAGGAGGCAGTCGAGTAGGAATGTCATAACCGTTCAATCTCTTGTAGATTAAATGCATGGCAACTGCAAACTCGTCTCTATTGAGCTTACCGCGATCAGTAGGGTCGCTCAAGGACCAGATCTGCTCGAGATCCTGTTGGGGTAAGCCAGATTTAGAAAAGTTCTGGATAGCAACCTGGCCTGTGATATAGCCAGATCTCTGCTGGTCCCACTGAGAGAAAATCTCGTCAAACTTTTGTTTCTCAGTTTTGGAGATAGCAGTTCCAATAGTTGCATTATTGCTCATAGAATTCACAGAAGGACCACCTGTGGTGAATACGCCAACGAAGTTCTCAATGCCAGGAGCAGCTGCGTTAGAGAAGCCCCATTGTCCAGGCTTTCCGGTCGGTTGGGCGCTCAATGGGACTTGACCAGTGGATTGTTGCTGGATATATCCACCTGTAGACTGCTGCTGCAAGTATCCTCCGGTTGTTTGAGGTTGAAGGTAACCCCCTGTAGTTTGTTGTTGGAGGGGCTGCTGGTAGCTGCCAGACGCCTGAGGTTGAAGATATCCACCGGTAGTCTGAGACTGCAGAGGCTGCTGGTACCCACCAGTAGTTTGCGGTTGCAGAGACTGGAATCCACCGGTAGTTTGAGGCTGTAAAGACTGGAATCCACCGGTAGGTTGCTGCTGCAAAGATTGGATGCCACCAGTTGTTTGAGGCTGCAGGTAGCCACCAGTTGTATGCGCCTGCAGAGGTTGTTGATACTCACTGCTAGCTTGAGACTGTAAATATCCTCCCGTTACTTGAGACTGAAGTGGCTGTTGATACCCTCCGCCCGTGACCTGGGGTTGCATCGCCTGAAATCCGCCACCAGTTATTTGAGATTGCAAGGGCTGAAAGCCTCCCCCCGTAACTTGAGATTGAATAGGTTGTTGGTACGGAAATCCACTAGGAGTTGTCTGCTGAGGCTGTATGTATGAACTCTGGAAGCCAGTGGTCTGCGGGAATTGTTGCTGCTGAAACCCCTGCTCGAAACCAGTCTGCTGGGGCTGCTGAAAACCGGTTTGCATCATTTGTAGGCGATCAAACTCATTGGGCTGAGTATCAGGCAGATTGAAGCTGATTTGATCCACTACGTCGCTGATCTCTTTGAGAACCCCTGGGTGCAATTCTCGTGGTAAAGGTTGGCCTCTCCGTGCCTGACCACAAAGAGACATCGCTAAACAGAACTCAGGAAACATCAGTGTTCCACTACGAGTTGTATCGCATAGTTGCCATATATCACCGAGGATGTTGGTCGGCAGCTGGGAGCGCATGAGAACAACTCTTGCGGTATCACCATCCATTGCCAGCTCCCCAGGTTGGAGAGCGCTAAGGAAAAGCTGTGCAAATTGCTGCTGGTCTTGCTGGGTCACATAGCTCAGCCGCCTATTTGGCACAGCACTCATGATAAGTAATCGGGACGGTGCTGGCGGTTTGGGGATATATGCCACGATGAGGTGGGTGCAAGGGTTAAAAAATTAACGGAATACGAAAAGAGCGCGCCCACATGTAGTTTGCGGACTGAATAAAAGTACTCTCTAGGTAAGTCTACTCTAATCACTATATGCTATAATGCTCCTTGGGGACAAGCTCGCAACAGCTCACATGGCATATTTACGTGTATACTCCCGTGCGGTGCTCTCGAACTTGGCCCTATCTTTTTTATACAGATCGGCAATCTCCGGTACCAGAGGATCGTCTGGGTTCGGATCTGTCAATAAACTGCACAAACTGAGCAGGATTTTAGGCACCGTAAGAGCGGGGGCCCACTGGTCCTTCAGGAAATCTACGCAAATGGAGCCTTGAGCATTAATATTGGGATGGTAAATCCGGGTGTCAAATGTCACAGTGGGTGGCTTAAAGGGGTAATTATGGGGGAACTTTATCTTGAGGAAGAAGATGCCGTTTGCGTAGGGACTGTCTGAGGGGCCAAGAATGGTGGCCTGCCAATTGTAGAGGTCGTCACCGACTGGTCCGGCACTGCAGTTCTCAGGGGGATCCAGTTCAAAATCTTTGATTTCTTTCTTGAGTCGTTTCAATGCCATCTGTTTTGAGTGAGGTCAGCAATTCCAATTCATTAGATATTATACTCCCGGTGGTTAGGGTTTCCACTCGACTAGTCGAGGTTAGAAAAAGTAGTCAGCCAGTAGATAGAAGCTGTCAGATTTTCGGTGTAGCGCAATCACTATGACCGCGCTATGATTTATATTAACCGTTTATAACTCCAGCGGATCAATTCCGCAACCACTTTCTGCAAATACATACTCCACTCCGTTTTTAGATGTAGGGCGCTATCTACAGTTGGATTTATAGAATCTTCTGGACTAGAAAACATAATGTATGGGCCTCCCCAAACCACTCATTTACTTATCAGTCTACGATCCACTTAAAACTAATAGAGACACCATCAGTACGAAGCTCTCCGGGGTCACGAGAGGTCTCGCGTATCTTGAAACTTCCGGGCCAGATACTTATGCATTCAGGATTATTTGATCGAGTAAGTTACTTCGGTATTGCTTTGGTAGACAAGACGCACGGGCCGAGAGCATGTTAATCCATCAACCTCGCAAAATCGAGGCTACCCTCTAGATAAGATTCAGCTCCAGTTAAGGTGTGCTTACTTTGAGCATTACTGCACGGCTCATGCTTGCCAATGATAAATGAAGTGTGGTGAGTATTGTTTTTCTCTATACAACTCTCTCTTCACGTTCTAAGTATATCCCCAGTCGGTGAGCCATCGCGCCTCAAAAATTCCCAACGCCAAGAAATTGCCGAATAACGTTGCTCCACTGACTTGCGCTCAAAATCAGATTACAACAGAGTGTCAAATGATGAAGCTATAACTTTGATGTACAAACACACACCGTTGGATGTACCTAAATATATTCTAGCCAAATCCTCAATATTATGTAAGAATGACCTGATTTTCAAGTGCCGTTAAGACCCTTATAGCGCCCAATATTGTGCATTTCCCATGCGTCTACAAAGGTAATCATCAGCTGAGGTTCACCCCTCCTTCACACCACTCAAAGCATGGAGAACTTATTTATGTATGGCATTGGTGGAGCGGACCTGGACGATTGTGACTCGTTCCTCACTGGTCTAGACGCTCAAGCCAACAAGTGCGATAACCAAGACTCTCAGTCTGGCGTTTATATTCCATCTCCTCAGGGAATGCTAAATACCGGACTTGACCCTTATGCCGCAGCCGAACAGTATGATCAAATGTTTATTATGGATGAAGGTCAGTGGGACTTGCCCATTGATACTAACAAACGCGCCCCTACTTCTGAGATTTCAAAAGCGGCTGACATTGATAATGAGGTTGATGCAACCCATGCTTTGCCTTCGCCCCCTATCAAATCTGAAAGTGATTCCAGCCCATACGAAGACGAATGTTACCTTCCTGATACTCGTGATATTGCCGTTGAGAGTTCCGGTGTCGCTAAACGCGGCAGCCTCCGTCAGCGTAAAACCAAGACCTCGCACAATATGATCGAGAAAAGGTACCGAAACAATATCAATGACAAGATCAACATCCTTCGTGACTCAGTACCCACTCTTAGAGAAGCGGCAGCTACCACAGTCGTAGATGGTATTCCCAGCATCCGCCTTAACAAGGCGACAGTCCTTACCAAGGCCGCAGAGTACATTGAGCAGCTCAAGACTCGTAATAGGCATCTGCAAAAGGAGAACTCTGAATTGCGTGCTCGTGTCACGAACAATAGGAGACCACCATACGCGGCTCCTCCTCCCATGCATCAAACTCAGCATGTGATCAATCGGGCTCAGCCGCCTCAGCAGTCCCCTCATAGCCATGGTCAGCAAAGCCAGAATCACCAGGGCCCCAATCAGCAAGCTCACTATATTCCTCAGCAACCACCTCAGAGACCCATTATTGGTTCCAATGTTGCCTTGGGTTGTGCCAGCGCTGGTCTGGTCGCAGCTGGCTCTATTCTTAACAGTGGAGACGGTAATTTCCGTGGCCTAAGTGCAGTGCCTTTTTCTTTGAATTGGATTGCCGCACCAAGCTCTAGCTCTATTAAGTTCACCGCAGTTGCGACTGCTTGTCTTCTTATTGGATGTGTTTGGGTAAGTCTTCTGTCAAAGTGGTCAAACGGGATTGAAAAAATACAGGGCAATGATCATGATATGCTCACACCCCACACAAATCAACGTTCGAGCGTTCGTGAGATTGCAATCGCCCGCCTTGGCCTTCCACGACAGCCAACGCTTTTCCAGGATTATACCCGCATCCTGGTACTTTTCCCGCAGGTGATTGTTGCCATTGTGTTTGGGTCGCGGTATTTGGAGGCGATCAAGGCTGTTTTCGGTCATCCTAGCGATCCTCAGGCTGGCCATTATCTTGAGGAACTTATCGACACCAACATGACTAGCAAGCACAAGGTTCGTTCGATCAAGACTGTAATCACGTTTATGATGACTTTTGTGCACCCCTCACCCAGAAGTTCCATGCTTCAAGCACTCTTGCTTAAGCAGATGGTCTCTTCGTATCCTTTAGTTGGATATCTCACTCCTTTTATCAACAGATTGTGGATGCGTAAAAATTCCCAGCTCCCCCCACACCTTCAGGCCCTCTCTGATATCCCCCTCACTGAAATCACCGATGTTGACAATACTCACATCATCATGACTCGCAATGGTGTTGAGGTCTCTGATTTTGTGTCTCACAATACAGCTGATCCCCAAATCTTGAACATTTTAGATCTATTCGCATGTCTTCATGTTTACGCTCTCCAGGATAGATGTATGCTTTCTCTCATGACTTCTGGAGAGGCTGACCTTACTCTTCTCGACACATGCGCCAAGATTGTACCCCCAAATACCCACGCTGCTCTAAACTGTAGTGGTCTCCAGGCTTTGTTTGCATCCGACAACTACTCTTTCGACAAAGCGCTGAAAGACATCTCCAAAGAACTTGCAGATCATCCTGTGCAGAAATGCTTCCCAGAGCTCATGGCGTGTGCGATGACCAAGTCTCTATCTCGGGACCCAGACGCCGCCGCGTACGCTGAAAACATCTTGGCAGATCGTGACTTACAGCTCAGCAGTATTCACTCCAATATGGTCTTCGTCGCTTATTACATCGCCCTCAAGACACTCTATAAGCGCGGGCTCGGTCGGTCTAATCTTCTTTGTGCCACCTTAGAAGTGCGTGTATGGCTAGGCTCTCCTGCATCCGGCCTCTTTGGCCTGTCTAAAGAACGTCGCAAAGAGCTTATCGATGAGACACTCAAGTTTGCCCACACGTTCGCTTCCCGCGAGTCGGACGAGGCCTGCAGCATTCCCGATGAGGTTGTGGATGCCGCCCTTTCTGAGAATTAGATTTCCATATATTTATAGTTGTTGGAGAGTAGTTATTATCAGAACCTGATACAGAACCTGATTCCTTAGATTTCTCGAACTGGCTACCAGTCTTAGACTTGGCAGCTTTAAGCGGGGCGACTCCCTTCTTGTTTACTATCTTTGGAGCCATTATAGAAAATTGTTATATCTAACTAAAACTGGGCCAGCTGGTTATATACCAGCTGGGCTTGGGTGTGCCCAGTGGGCAACCTACAGCTAACCTGAAGATCAGTGCAGATCATGGAGGATTGCTCCAGGGACGTTTATACAAACATATTATATCCAACATATAGTAGTATAGTTTATAGTACCAATTTCATTTAGTGAGCTTCTGTACGCATGCCCAACATAATATCACTCATATGTCACATTGGAATACAGCTCTGTTTCATTGTACCTCTTGAGAAAAATGCGAAATGGAATTACAACCAACCCTCGTGTTGCAGCCACACTAGTGTGGATATGTGTTATACAATTTGGCTTTATCTGTGGTGTCGAGGCAGTGTTTGTATCGGTTGTCACTGGGTCGCCCCAGTTTGACCATCACTATGAATACCCTGAACCGGCGTTGATTGGGCTTATGACGGCATTTTACCCAATATTTGCGGGTGCTGGAGCACTATTCACCCTGTTGCTCTGTAAAGTCTTCTCCAGAAAAGCTGTGCTCCAGATCGCTAGCGGTCTATGGACCTGTGGCTTCATACTTGGTTGTTTCCTGTTAAGACAAAGTGGTATGCTTTGCGCGAGAGCATTGAAGGGGTTTGCAATTGGCATTATCACCTCGATACTGGCCCCTTATATTGAATCCATTCAACCTCTTGTAAGCTCTGTAAAAGTGCTCACCGCATTTCAAGGCGTCGTCCCCTTTGCACTGCTAGTGACATCTCTTTGTGTTTCCTTTTTACACCATTACTTCAATTATCTGGACTTCAACATTTGCTGGATCATAGCAGCGACACCTGCACTATCATCTGTACTAACAACCGCCTGTTTGCCCAATGTCCACGCAGTGGCACAAAAGGACACAATTTCCGTCAGAACCGACACTAGCATCTTTAAACACCCGGTACGTGCCAGAGTGCTCAAAGCTATGTTTATACAAGCCGGTGTACAACTCACGGGTATCAATGTTGTCCTCTACTATGTGGGATCAATGTGCGCGATGATCGGCTTTTCAACCAGGGAGGCACTTTACATGTCCATGGGTCTCTATGGATGCAATTTTCTGGCTACATTGTTGTCCATCCCTGTGATTGACCGGTTCGTTGGTCGCAAAAGTCTTGCACTAGGTGCACTGGCTATGGCGGTGTGCCATGGTCTCATGTTTGTTTTCTCGAGAATGGAGGAACTGGAGACCCACCGACACTTGGGTATCGCTTGTATTGCGTGCTGTTATGCCTTCATTGTTGTTTTTAGTGTCTTTTTCAACGGAAGCTCTTTTGTCTACACAAGTCGATTAGTTCCCTTGCCGCACAAAACAAATGGTGTGGGGTTGGCGATAGCCACAGGATGGCTTGCCAATGCTGCTTTAAGTGCAGCAATGCCTATCGTAATGCCACGGCTTAAGAGCATCACTTTTCTTATTTTTAACATCTTATGCAGCTTAATTTATATGATTCTGTAGGATTATGACCCTCGCGTTGCATACCCTTCGATATCTTACATCATGCAAGAGAGAGCTTGGTCGATTGCTAGGACGCCTTCGGGGACTGATGCCGTTAGTGCGGCGGCCGCCGCCGCGGGAAAACGTCCTGCGTTGAAAATTATCCCATCAGGGAATATGGCACCGCCGGGTCATCGTCGTGTATGGGTACGGAAGCGAGGAACCTCCCATGCGACCAGCGTCGTAGTAGACCAGGACGAGCTTGTCGATGACCTCAAAACAAAAGTACTCAATCGCTTTCCAACGACTTTACTTTGCTCTTGTGACCCAGCAGATCTAACATTTGCTCTATCTGAGGAGCTCACAAAACAATTTAAGGCAGTCAGCCCAGGTAACAGCGCCACCCGTAAAAGAGCACCAAGCCACGGCCAGGGCCAAGTAGAACCACATCAAGGACAATGGTCTAGTCCTACAGTATCCTCTATTTCTTCTGAAGCTCGCACAACTCCTAGCACGACACCTGGAGCCTCTAGTGCGCTTACACCAGGGGCATGGCCCGCGATTGGCTCTACAACACCAGGTAGAGGCATTGAGCTTAGTCCCGATGAACCTATTGTTCCCATAATTGATAGGTTCTTCCCACAAGGTATGACTATTGCCGATGCATTCGAGGTGTACCCCGTTGAACAGAGTCAAATGACTTCGGTGCCAGCCATGCCAATCCCCCCTCGTAACTTCAAGTTCAAGACTAACCCTCCTCCCCCTATACAAAGACCCGCAGTTTCACGAGGAAACTCGGTAGAGAAGGGTCAGTCAACGCCCCAAACCACCACACCAAACACTACCACTGCCCCATCTCACCCCCCTAGTCGCAGCGCCTCGAAATCACGGTCAACATCTCAAACTAGAGGCCGTTCTCGGGAACGTGCCATTTCTCGCTCCACCAGTAAAAAGGAGGAGAATCCCCCCACTCAGCCCAAGGACACTGGTGTGCTCTTACTACCTCGTCAATTTCGTATGGCCGAGGATAGAATCCATAAAGAAGAGGGTGATGATACTGGCGATGGATTTTTAGGCGCGCCATCCAAGGGCAATACTGTAGCCTCACCTCAGGTCGACCTAACCCCTAAGAGTGATATCTCCACTAACAGGCCACCCGAAAATGCTGACGACAATAGCGATGTCAATGTGACTTTAACTCATCTAAGACCCAACAACAGTACTGGTAATGACAAGGTAATTGTTCCTCAGATCAATGTACTTATTGTTGAGGACAACGTCATTAACCAGAAGATTTTGGAAGCATTTATGCGTCGGAAATCGGTGTGCTATGCTATCGCCAAGAATGGAAAGGAGGCTGTTTCAAAGTGGCGTCAAGGTGGATTCCACTTAATTCTTATGGATATTCAGTTGCCAGTTATGACGGGATTAGAGGCTACCAAGGAAATTCGCCGGCTGGAATACAAAAACAGGATAGGCGCTATTTCACATGCAGAGGCAGACCACACCGTCAAGTCTGCAGAAGACGAACTTACGGGGACGTTCAAAAGTCCCGTCATCATTGTTGCACTCACTGCCTCAAGCGCGTCTAAAGACAAGTCCGAAGCTCTTGCTGCCGGTTGCAACGATTTCCTTACCAAGCCAGTAAACCTGACTTGGCTAGAACAGAAGATCGTCGAGTGGGGATGCATGCAGGCATTGATTGACTTTGATGGCTGGAGACAATGGATCAGAAAATCATTGGATGAACCCGAAAATTCGGCCTCGCCGGTGGCACCCATTACCAATGCACCACAAAAAGCATAGTGATGTTGTTCTCACTTGCGTGACACCAGTTACTTTTTCATTAGTTTCCTGTGACATAAACTATTTATTTATTTTATTTACGCGTGCAAATCATAATTTTCGCGATCCCACAGCCCGCGGACGCGCTATATTTTGAGGTGACCGCTCTGACAAACACCTTGATCCAAATATTTTGCGGGGAATGTTGGTAACTTCAACAGTTACATTAACTCACATTGATGAATACGACGTCACCTCAGGATGGTTTGCTCTATACATATTCGTGTCAAGAGCTGTGGACATTTTTCAACAGATCATAGCCCCGCCACTACGACTATTTACAAGATCAACGGGACAAACAGTGAAAACATTCACTTTACTTGGACAATGGAATTTCTCTTTAATTTATTCAACCTCAAAGTGGGTAATTGATGTTTCTCTTTATCCGCTTAGATTTTTTTTGAGAATATGGCCAGAAGTACGAATATTGCTACTTATGCTCATAGCCATGGGTGCGATGTCGGCTATACTAGGGTCATTTTTGGGAGTACTTGCCTACTACATGGGCTTATTTAATAAGAAGAATAAATAATTTAATGCTTGTCGTCTTTTTTTCACTGCTCGATTGCTGTCGCACAACATTCCACCATCCGGTGCGTTCTTACGCGTCACTCTTTCTCAAACTCGACCTTATCTTGACCCTTGAACATCTCATGCATAGCTTGATTGGCAAATAGCGGCCCATCATACGCACTTGTGGATGCCGGGCGAGCCTTTGCAAAAAGCCTTGTGTCAAACTGCTCTGTATCTTCCCTCTCTGGAGACCTTGGCCGCTTGTTTGGGTGTCTTCTGTGTGATCCGTTTCGCCGCGCCTTTTGAGCGACTTTTGCGAGAAGCTTGTCTTTGAGTTCCTGCTCTTCAGCCTCCGCCTGAGCTCTCTGTAACAAGTCCAATTCCTGCGCTACTTTCTGTTCTTGCTCTGCACCAGCCAATGCGGTAGCTAAATCCACCATGCGGTTACTTAGTTGCGGAACTGGACGTCGTTGTTTGGGATCAGTACGTGCCCTGTCCTTTAGGTCAATTAGTTGATAGTCGGGGTTTTTCCATGCCGAGTTCACTCGTGGTATCCGCCAATCTTTTTTGTCCTGCTCTGTGAGCTGATGTTCCTCACGCATTATCGGAGTGTCCAGCTCCATATGTACCTCTGGTGTGCTAACAATCTTATGGCGCACGGGTTCGAGTGGATCATGCCGAATATCGATGACTTTGAGCATCTTCGTAGGGCCTCCATCTCGTGGTTGATACTCCACATAAAGCGGCTTTGTGAGGGCTTTCGGACCATTCCTACGATTTTCTAAAATTGAATCAAGCGCAGCCTGAGTCTCTTGTGCGGTCTGGTCAACTACTTGAAGCGCCTTGTCGACCATCAGCTCTGTCTGTGGCTAGTGGCGATATGGATGAGCTGATCTCAGAGTTCCGGAAAGTCGCAACGATATGTACATTCTTAGGACAGACAAATGGTCAGATTGATGCTTATAAGCTCAAAATTAGTCTTGAAACCCTGGCCAAATTTAAGTACTTGTTACCGCACGATATTGTCTTTGAGTATCAAGAGAAACCTCAGAACGTGCATAGAGATTCTACACCCGAAACTATATTGGTCTTCGAATTTACGAAAAAACTGCAAGCATCTCAGAAGCTAATCGAAAGTCGCAACAATAAGTTTCACACGGCTTTACAGCAGTTTTGTTCCAGAAGAGACCTAGGACATTTGGACGAGTTAGCCAAAATACCGGAGGAACCGACCGAAATTAAAGCTAAGAAAGAGATCGGTAGTTCATCACTAGACTCTATGATAGACTCTCTTGAGCGAATATCTGTTGCACGGCGTAGCTTACCCCCTCGAGAAGCTATTTATAGCGATAAACCGATACCCGAGAATATTCAGAAGGTCATGGCTAAGAAGGGACTTAAAAGACTCTATTCGCATCAATACGAGGGCATTGACGCACTGAGTAATGGCCTGAATCTAGTAATTTCTACCCCCACAGCATCAGGCAAGACATTTATTTTTCAAGCTCCTATCGTCTCGTGCCTCGACTGTAACAAAGAAGCTACTGCATTATTTATCTACCCTACAAAGGCATTAGCACAAGATCAACTTCAGATCTTTCAAAGAGCTACCGATGTGTTGTGTGGCACCTTCGACGGTGACACGAACATCACCGAACGAGATGTACTAAGGCAAAACGCAAGAGCCATTTTCAGTAATCCGGATATACTGCACTATACAGTTTTACCCAACTGGCCGGAGTGGGAGCCCTTCTTGTCTAACTTAGAGTTTATCGTTATTGACGAGGTCCATATATACGAGGGTGTGTTTGGCGCCCACGTTGGTATGATCCTGCGTAGACTGCGGCGTATCTGTGCTCAACTTGGTAATGAATCTGTCCAGTTTATCTGCTGCAGCGCAACAATCCAGAATCCTCTTCGGTTGGTACACGATCTCACAGGAATCAACATAGACAGGTTCAAACTTATCGACAAAGACGGGTCACCATCAGCCGGGAGACACTATTTTTTTGTGCAATCCATCACTCAGGAGAATCCAGATCAGCGCGGTCGCCCTTTAAGAGTGTCAGCTCCAATTTTCGTTAGTCTCGCCTCCGCCGGTTATAAAACTATTGCGTTTTGCAAATATCGTAAGGAGTGTGAGCTTCTGATGAAAGGAATCCGTAGTACCGCTGGAGATGATAAGACCCTCTTGGATAAAATCATGGCGTATAGGGGCGGTTACAGTCCCGAGCAAAGACGTAAAATAGAAAAGGATATGTTCCATGATAAGCTTCAAGGGATCATAGCTACATCAGCACTTGAGGTTGGAATTGACATTGGTAGCTTGGATGCTGTCGTCATTTGTGGATTTCCGAAATCATTCTCATCGCTGCGACAACAGGTAGGAAGAGTGGGCAGAAGAGACAGAGAGTCTATCGTGGTTTATGTCGGCGGAGGAGAAGTTAGAGACCAAACGTATATCAACCATCCAGATTTGATCTTCGAAGCTCAAGACCCTTTTATTCCTCTCTCTTTCCTTCCATCGCTAATAGAGGCACATTGCCATTGCAGTGCACGAGAACTAGCACTGTGTGAAGATGATTTCCAGTTCTTCAAGTTCGACTGCTTCGAGAGTGTGGTGAAAACCATGGCTTATGAGAACGGTCTTTATCATTGTGGAGTGAAATGGCTGCCAAATCCAGCGCGACAGATCAATATACGCCATATCGAAGAGGAGAACACTGCGATTATAGACGTCACCGACAATCGTAACGTCTTACTCGAAACTATCGAGTCTTTCAGGGTTGGTTTTACCGTTTATCCTGGCGCTATTTATATTTATCAAGGCTTGCCTCATCTAGTGGTCGATCTAGACGAAAATTTACTGTATGCGAAGGTCATTCGTACCAATGTTAAATGGCACACAAGACAACGCGACTACACTGATGTTGATCCTATCAAACCCAGTGCTAGAAAGGTTATTGCGCATAACTGTACATGCTTTGTTGGCTCGATTAAACTCAAAACAGTTGTATTTGGGTACTTCAAATTTGACGAAAGAAACAGAATATTGGAGGCTCATGAGCTGACCCTGCCACCTGTCTTAAGAACGTCTAATGGGCTGTGGGTGGATATACCCACATCGACTCTGGAAGTGTTGAGTGATAAGAAGCTACATGCTGGCGCCGCTATTCACGGTGCAGAGCATGTATTTTTAAAAAGTATCACTGATGTTATCCCCGTAGCATTAGGGGACATGCGAACCGAATGCAAAGCGCCGGAAAAAGAATTAGCCAAAGTTCTGACCACCCGCCAACGACCGGCAAGACTGATTTTTTATGAAAGGTACGTTGGTGACGACACTAATTATCTATGGAAACGGGTCCTTGATAATCTAGATACCGTAATAGATAAATCCATGCGACTGCTTGACGATTGTAAATGTGAAGACGGCTGCGCCAACTGCACAGGGCACCCATTCTGCCAGGAAAAGAATATCATTCTCTCTAAGAGGGGTGCAAAGGTCATATTTCGTATGATGACCGGTCGCAATGTCGATGATATCCTTGATGGTCCTGAGGAGCATTTGAAGAATGCATTGAAAGGTACTGTGATACCGATTGCCGGTATATAGCCAAATTATTTAAAACCTGCATCTGTCTTTATCCATTTGCGCATGATAGATTTAATAAATAGATTTTTACTCTAGACGATTTTAAATGTCGATAAGCTTTTCACTAGCGCCCATAAAAGGACTATCGTTATCGGGAACGGGAGTCATCGTCTGACCACTATATTGGGTGTTTCCTGAGCCCACGCGAACCATGGGAAACCGAGGCGGGTAATTCAGACCATTGCCGTTGATATTGTTTCCCGTGAGGCTAGCACCTGTTGGATCTATACTGAGAGCAGACATCTGGCGTGTTGGAGGTGGCTGCGGTCGTGACTGTGGTTGTTGCGGCGGCTGAAACCCATAATTGGACGCTGGACTGCTAACGATAGCTTTAGGAGTCTTGTACTTATTACGAGGTACAAGAAGCGGGCTCCTAGGTAGCTCATAGGGTTTTGCCACTCTAAACATGCGGGATGGAGGTTTCAAATACAGAGAAGATAAGTAGCCGAGAGAATGATCAAGCTCTTCTAAAACTGCGTCTGATAGGCGATGGTCGCTAAGTTCAATGTCTGTTGATCTTGAGAGTACAATAGAATGCGCCTTGTGAGGGTCATGAGAAAGCAGACGCCAGTACATAAAAGCGCGATCACGAAGGTCTGGGTCCTGTGCCTCTTCGGTGGCTACCTCAAAGATTTTTGGTACCACATGTTTCGTGGCCTGGGGATGCGCGATGAATAGCTTCACAGCGGCTGTGACTGCAGAAAGCTGAACGGCACTTGGCTCATCGCTAAATGTGCTGATGATATCTACAAGTATATCCTCAGTCTCTACTGATTCACGCGGATAATGACCAACGATCCATAAAAACGCAACCTTTGCGACCTCATCATTGTAAATATCTTCACGATAATCACAGAGAAGAGGGATAAATTCTCGTGCATATCTATCAGGAAACCTGCGAAGGATTGACTGCATCGCGATAGTGACCTCTTGGACAATGTAAGGGGCTCCCGAGTTGCAGGTCTGTTGTAACCTATCCACACACTCATCTGCATGATTTGGCAGCTTAAGACAGAGTCTGCCCAGACTATTAATGGCTTTACGCGACGCTTCTATGTCTATGTCCGCGGCGCAGGTGTAAAGCTCGTTAATGATATCGGGGGCATTGTCCTCATTAGCCAGGCTATACAGAACCTCAATCTTGGATGTCTTGACGTATGTGGGATCATTATAGGTGCTGAAAAAGATGCGCGCGTCCAGATCACATAGGATTGGGTGTGACTGCAGTAAGATTATCAAATTCCGCAGCATGATATACTGCAGTTGTGGTGGTTTGGAGGTGAGAAGAGCAAACGGTGTATGAAAGGTTTTCTCGAAATTAGGAATCGCAGCCTTGTAGTCATTGATGAAATTCAACAGGTAGATGGTAAGTCTTACGGTTGCGAGGACAACTGCTGTGTTGGCGTGCTGCATGCGTGAGAAAGAATTGCTAAGAACAAAGATGGCCTCCCGCTCTGTTGACGGAAGAAAGAACTGAAGAATTCGGAGAATGTATATCTGACACCACTCGTTGCATTTGGACAGATTTTCTACCAATTGTGAAGCCGTAGCAAAGTTTATGGTGATGGTCATTGCAGGGGTTATAGAAGCAACTTCTAACAGACAAGAGACCGCAGTAGCACTTACTCTAGGGTGCTTATCATTTAACATCTGGTTGAGAGACCTGGAAAACCCCGCTTCCTCGGCCGCCTCGGGTTCGGACGTCCATACTTTTGCCATGGCATAGACAGCGGCGACTCGGACAAGAGGGTCGTCATCTTTAGCCATAACTTTGCAAAGACGCAAAGTTTCATTGCTGAATGAAGGTAGTGGAACCGATGAAATAGTGCGTAGAGATAAAGACCGTATTAACGGGTTATTGTGTCTGGTGTCCTGAACAAGGACAGGGAGAGCATTCGTAGCTAATTCTGGTCGGCTTTTAGCATATGTTTCGAGGTAAAGCATTGCAAGTCGCTTAATTTCCAAATCATTGATTCCAAGACAAGTCACAACGTCGGGGAAAAGTGACAACATCTCGACTGAGTTGAGACTCATATTGGCAACGATTTTGCGCATTGTTGAACGCTTAGACTTGAAGTTTTTGTCTTTTTTATCGAGGCCGAGTTCCGTCCGCAGATCTTTGGCCCGCGCAGGTTGAAAATGGTCTGCCATGCTGTGTAAGGGTTAAACTTCGGCCAGCTGGGATCTAGATCTAGCACCCCCGTGAATCTGCAGTGGTGTGGGGTAGCTGTGAAGAACGATAAACAAAGCCTAACGCTGTTCCTACGGGTGAGATATTTTAATTTTAGATAATTCTAGAAACTATTGGTCGCTCTATGGCGTGAATTTACAGTGGATTTCATACTGTCAATTGAAATATAGCTGAGTACTAGGTCTCTGGAAGAGACAGCTTGGGATCGTGTATGCTCAGAACACCCAAGAAACTATTATTCATAGCCATACACCATTGTGGCATGTCAGCTATGCGTATCCTCGATTGCTCATTGCGTTGAAGCATGGAGCTGTGGCTATCAGCATAGGGTCCAGTGGAACCTCCGTTGTAACAGATACATAAATAATTTATCGACCCTCACATTCTTTGAGAAGCATGGATCTTTGTGCACCACATATAAGGTATGGGACCGTTCTGAAGTCGTGTAACCTCACCACCCCAGTACTACGCTACTCCAGAAGCATAGCTGACACTTGTGTCGTAAACACTCTCTACCTTAGAGCTTTGATCATACCCCATCCATTGAAAGTGCAAAGTCTTCCCATACTCCTGTGCCAACCGCAATAAAACACCTAATGGGCGCTGTCCACAAATAGTGTTTCCAGTGAGGTCGATGTAATCTCGCCACTTGTCCGCGTCACCGGTTGCTGCAATTTTCATTGCAATCTGATCGAGGGCAGCGATACTTTCCGAAATGGGACGTTCAATCTTGGTGGATTTAGTGATGCGCTCAAACGAGCTATCGTCTGCTCCATATACCAAATAGTCAAACGATCTGCCCCAATGGCAAAAGTCTGAGGATACAACAAATGCAGTGCTCTTATCATCGAAATACTTTCCCAATAATTTGACCGCAAGCTTCTCGTGAGACTCATCCAAGTCGCAAAACACTAGTGGCACAATAGTGGCTTGAGGTGCTACGGATTGCAAAAATGGAACATGCATCTCTATCCCATGTTCTCGGATATCATTTTCTGAGTCGAGATACTTGATTCCATTCTCGTGGAATAACTGCGTTACTGTCGTGTCCACAGCGGCAGGTCCCAAGGTAGTAGAATACTCAGAAAACTTTGTAGTACGGAACCCTTCAAAATATTTGACATGAGAAGGACCCATAATAAAAACTCGGGTCACACTAGGGTCAAGGGCAGCGTAGGTCTGGCCCAATATGTGTCCGCAGTATACTAGCCCAGCATGAGGCCCCACGGCAAAGCGGCTTTGAAACGGAACGTCTGCATCAGCAATCCACTTTGTAATTTGTGACTTGAGCTTTGACTTCGACCCAGAATACCAGCTTCCGGCATGGCTTGCGGGGCGTGTTGCTGGGGTCATGAGGCTGACTAGTACACAGATACGCTTCATCTTAGCAATAAAAATAGTTATCTACATAGTGAGCTCTATTTTCACTCAAACTCCTCGCCCTCCTCAGAGTCGTAATCATCACCATCGACTTGTTTGGTCTCTGCCTCACTGCGCTCCATCAGTTTGGTAAGTTCAGCCTCATCAGTCTCGGTGACAGCCTTGGGCTCCATCTTGACGTTGATAGAGCCTCCAGCTTTTGTGACAGACTGGCGGATCTTGTCAATGGCCTCAGTAAGGGCCTTGACGGCACCAGCCTTGTCGAGACTGAGCGAGGTGAGAACAAATAGTGGGGCTGCGACCAATTTGATTTTGACGGGAATCGTCTCTGTGCTAACGGCCTCGCCCTCTTTAAGAGCGGCCTTGACGGCGTCAATACCATCATAGGCGAAGCAAGTAACCTCAACGTCGGCACGGACTTTTGTGGGGTTGGGGGTGAGCTTGCGGGAAATCTGCGCAACGAGGTCGTTGTAAACTTCCTTGTTGTCTATCTGAATGCCCTCAAATACCTGATCGGGGTTTGTGATCACAAACTTGAAGCCATCATAGGCATGGCCGTACTTTTTGGCAAGGGGCCAGGCATAGGTCTCGTAAAGGTCTTGAATGGGCACTTGGTGCTTTTCTGCAACATGACGCAAAATAGAGTGCACACTTCTGCTTTTGTTGTACTTTTCCTCGCACTTGAGTGCATCCTCGGGAGACACACGGCGTTTTGAAAGGTCAATGTAACCCTTGTCCTTGTCTACACGCAACACAATGGCAATCTCGTTACGGCCGACTTTAATTAACTTTTGAATCGAACGGATACGACGGCGACTTAACTCAGATAGCAAGATCATTCCCTCGATCTCGTCGTACTCCAAAAGCTTGACGTAGGCACCCATGTCGGCGATCTCCTTGACGTTTACCATGACAAGGTCGTCGATTTCAGGGTATTTCTGCTCATAGTAACGGCAGGTCGTAGTATTCACTTCACTCATGAAAATTCAGCTGACGAAGGCCTGAACACTGACTAAATCTCAGCTTTCAAGGCTCAGACGCCACACAGGTGGCGGTGCTGCGCAGACGTGGAACTTTGGCTGAACCATTATTGCGAGTGACTAAATTTGTAGTATTTTGTATGTGTAGGCAGTACTCCAGTGGAGCGGTCTTCAGCGTCTCGGTTCCGTTTTGACATCCTTTGGCAAGTGCAATTTCTCTTTACTCTAAATGTATGAAGCAAATCTCTCTACTAAATAATATCTACCATTTATATATCAGAAACCAAGCAGCATCATGACCCTGATAGATCAAATACGTATTAAAAGAGTACAGGTGTGTAGTTCTGAGGAGCCTTCATGCGGAGAGTATACTGTATGCTCAGCTCCTCGCGTTAAATAATTAGGCACTTGCTAATGATCATGAGCCTGTAGCTGCTCAGCTTTAAGCAATTCCAAAGCGCTCTCCAACTCACTGATAGCGGTGTTGAAGTCGTCATAATTGAGCGCGCTGATGGCAAATTTAGCATGCTTCTGGGCTGACTTTGTAACTTCTGCCTGACTTAGAATGCTCCGGACGTTTGTCTTCGCTGGTGGAGGCGCCGTGGAAGCCACTTGCGGAACTGGTTTTGGTGAAGCCGCTCTTTGACTGTTAAATTCATCGAGACTAGGGGCTTTGGGAGGTTGCTCGTATTCGAATACAACTCCAGGTTGACTCTCTGGCGCTTGCGGGAGGCCCAGATTATTAGGCTCTTTGTTGGGTGTCTTTGGAAGCTCGACACCTGGTAGATCACCGGGTGCATGAGGAAGAGTTTTACCAGCATTATCTGCATCAGCAGGTTGAGCTTTAGGCTCCTCTTTTGGCGTGTTGGGAAGCTCTTTGGATGCCTCACCGCCTGTTTTTGTCGCTCCGTCTTCAACCTTGACTTCTCCACCATCCATACCGTCAATTGCTCCGTCATTTTTACCACTCTCGTCACTCTCATCGATAGGCGTGATAGCGCGCATCTCTTCGGTCTTCTGATTCTCAAGATCGCGAAGGTCTCTGTCGAGCTCCTCCTCCAGATCCTGTTCAAACAGATCATTGGGGTCATTGCCTTCTTTGATAGCCTTCATAATTCTACTAGCATGATATTTTGAGAATTTGACATTTTCAGCTTCACTGTGGCCGGGCCATAGCTCCACAAGCTCAAGGAAAGTTGCAGCTGCCAGCAACGTCATGGCGGTTCTCTGATTTACCGTGTGATCACTGATTTGCTTCTGTGCGCGGAGGAACACGCCCTTTGCAAACGTGCGCACATATTCGGCTGACTTCTCCTCACTCTCGAGAATATCGCGGTCCTCTGCTGGAACCTCAGGGTCTTTGCGGTACGATTCAAGCTGGGTCATGAGCTCCTCCGCATACTTCGCAGCATCTGCGTCTCGATTATGCGCTTGGAGGGCAATTATCTTTGATATCATCTGCATACGGCAGAAGTAAGCAATTAGTGGGTGGCTTTGCTCAACTTCTGCCGCCCTCTGAGCATATGGTCGTACAAACTTGAGACTCTCCGGTACTTGCATTACTAACAGATGGACCCTGCTGGTGTTCTCATCAAGGTGATACGATTGCGCGTGCGATAAAAGGTTGCAACGCTCCTTTCGTTTTGCTATGATAAGGTCTTTGAGAGTTGGATGTACAGAGTGGAGCAGTGAGAATCTCGTTAGCCTTGTTGGAGCATCTAAACTAAATTTAGAATAAATAAGCGAGCATGAACGTGCATCATTGTGACTGGCGTGATTTGTCCCCTTCATTTCAAATATTTCTTATTCCTTGAGAGTCAATGGCCTGTCGCGCTGCCAATCAGTCACGTATTTCTTCTCAGATATGCCTCAATGGGCTCAGACGTCACTTGCTTGGCTCAAGTCTGGGGTACGTCATCTGCAGAAGAGACGAAACATATCATGCGTCATTAGGCATGGAATATGATCTGAGACCTAGCAATTGTTGACAAAGTTACAACGTCTTTCGGAGAAATTTCAGCAGTAAAGAACTGTGTCTGCCGGCTAATTGAGTCGTCCAGGACTTCAAAGAACAAAGGCAACACATAAATTAATAGTCCGCTAACCGCGGCAGAAAATCTTTAGATCAAATTTAGTTACTAACAAGTTTATACCTTATTAGCGTGTTAATCTGGCCCCCAGGCTATCTATTGTCACACCCGACTCGGCCTGTCTCGCACCGAGACAACCCCGCCCTTGAAACTCCAAGGCTCTAGACCTAAAATAGAAACTCGGTAATTTATGCATTGTCTTCTTGCAAGCTTTTTGGGGATATGCAGTATATTCAAGCTCTCAAAACATCTTTACTTCACAGTTGAGCAAGTATCACATGTCACTTAAAGGTTAAGCGAATCTTTTCTCGTCGTGCATGTAGGTCCTCGCTTAAGTGTCTGTTGCCAGGGCAGCTACGTGAGCATACAAATCAACTTATCAAAGTAAACAAACTGAGGCAAAAAAAAATCATCAACCCGCTCGGTTTCAGTAAATTGTCAGAATTGACTGATGAAACATTCACCTAAATGGTCGATGCAGTGATCAACGGGTTTCGGATGGTGAAATTGTTCCGACTCAGGGCCGCCTGCGCAAGCTGAAAGAGTACGAGATGTCATCGAATTGGCCTGGGAATGCCTTGATTACGCTGAGTAATGTATTTTTCTATTATCGCAACCTTGTTGTTCTTTGAAAAGGGAGTGTGACCGACTATTCCGTAAAGTGTGGGATTGCTTTAACCGAAATCTTCCATGAAGATGCGTTTACAAAACAACAACGCGTCAAAAGTCTAATGAGAGCTTTCATCACTTTATACAAACAGTTTCCGCTCCGTAACATTTTCGACACGGTCCTTTACCATGACGTCGTTAACTATTCCATGCATAAAGTGGCTTATGCATGCGTTTTATTAGGGGGGCCAGACTTGGCTCAAAAGGTGCCCACAAAGAAATTACAGCCTTTTTTGTATACCGGAGTTTTGGCGTTGTAGAGGCTCTTATAGCGAGTGCATTGCGCACGAATTTAAGCGAGGTGATTTACAAAATCTGCTACATCACTATGCACCACTGCATGCACGAAAACTCCGGGCAAGGGTTCTGAGCGTGCGCGGTTACAGGGCGATCACCGGTGTTCAGCGAGTTTTTGCTTTCGATCCTTAAAGGAATTTGTTGCTAACATCAATGACCATTCAAGGGACCAACTATCCGGTGCCAAGAGCTGTCACCTCACCTAGTACATGACAGGTCACAAACCGCAGGGGGACTCGCAGAAAATCACTCCACGTAGGGTTTGGTTTCCCTACTCCAAATGCAGGGCTGATATTGGATGGCGGCAGGTGCATGAAGTATATATACGTAGGGAGGACCTACACACGCGTACTAGTCCAACTTGCATTTGCCAATAAGAGGAGCTCGTGGGAACCGAAATTGAGATACCATGAGCGCAACTCGCATGAACGATAAAACCCACAAGTCGCACCTTTCAAACGAGACCGGGGAGTCCTCGGTCTTTTGGACTTTTTTGAAGTACAGTGCACTCGTATACTTTAACATTCTGATTTTGCCATTTTTCATTGTGCGTGTGCTAGCTAAAACGATTCTATTTTTATTGGATCTCCCATTTGCCATCTGCAAAGAGATCCAGCCCAGCCCCACTCAGTCACCAATCATCAGCAGGAAGTCGTCACATACTAATATTCCAGGGCTTGATTTTGACTCAGATGGTAGCTGCACTCCGCGGTCTTCCAGCGAGTGGGAGAGCGACCAGGAGTGGGAGGACCACAGTGTTCCCACTCGCATCAACGCACTGCGCAAACCAAGACGTAACTTGTGTGTCATCGACTATGAGAACTGCCGCTTATGGGAAGATGATGATGGATATAACTATAGCTCCGTCAACGTGCGCAGGTCTTCTTCAATGATGTTCGACAGCATCATTGAGGAAGAATGAATATTTATTTCACTAACGATATTGCATCATACTTATATATATTTTTTAGAACACTAATCTTTATCATCATGGCGAATGTGTTGCCGCTATCACCTTCCCTTGTTCACGACACTTGCACTTTCACGAAAAAAGTGGCACTCGCTTTGCATATGACGTGCATATGCGAGCAGTAATTAATGCACGTTGTACATAGGCGGGCTCAATTAAGCGACAGAAACTCTGTCTGACAGTCACCAGCAATTGCTGGAGCATCAATTGGAGCTCAGAATTGCCACTGCAGTAATTTCTCAACTAAATTCAGATGCATAGAGGCTCAGTCTCAATTTACCGGCTGCAAGAAGAAGTGGGGTACACAGCCCGGGCGACCCCTGGCATGCCATAACGTACAACTAGAGCGCATTTTTTAAGTAAAGATTCTGAATAAGGTGACACTGTTTAACATTTGATGTTGTGCAATTTATTTCAAAAGTGCGGTGTCTTGGCGACGTGACCCCGATTACGATAAGACCAGAACCACATCTGGTGTGAAAGCGTGCCGACAGACCACCTCTAATTGGTAAGGAAAACTACGTTATTGTCCATTATCTCTTATCAGCCGCTATATCAGGGTATCAGTATGCCCCGCCGCATCTCAACCCAACCCTCGACCAACCCTGTGACCCCCGGCTGATCTGATGGCTAATGGGAAGTCGCCACCTCAGCCACACACTGAAATGCCTTTAGAGAAAAAGGCCCAAATCCTAGATCGCTTAATCGCATTCAAAGATACATCTCCGTTCATTTTAATAACAGACTCCCTAGCACAGCCTGGTCTTCCTTTGGTCGAGGAATTTCTCCGCAAAGTGCCCCCCACTATACATGTCACTCATTGGCGAAAAGGGCCATTGCCCGAAATCCCCACAGACAAAAGATCATTATTAGTTATTTACGATTTAGTGGCAGTTGCAGATATTGGCAGAGTCCTTCAGAGCGTTCTAAGTGCCAATACCTGTGTGATTGGTGTGTACCATCGTGACTTAGAGCCTGATCAAGGGTACGCTCCCAAAGGTCTTGCACTAGTCCAGTATATGGCCACAACAATAATCCACGTGGAACCCTCTGAGAATACCGCACTCTCCATCGTCGAACATCCTCTTCTCAAGTTCACAGTGTTCGGTGCCTCTCTACTGCGAGTACAGCTGATCCATCGCCGCAGGTCTGGTAACGCTACCACTGGCAAATTTATCGTTAATACAAAGGATCATAGTACATCGCTTGTGACCAAAGCACAGGTCAACGAAGAGGACCCTTCACTTTTAAGCGGCCTCACTACTTTCAACCTGAACATGACAGAGAAGCAACGTCTCGATAAGGAAAACGTTGAATTACCATTTATAGCTGCGCAAGAAGTTGGTGACGGAGGTGCTGCAGGCGGTGCCATTATCTACCAGTTCGAGAAAGATGATGATTATGACGAGGAAGATCCATATGAGGACCCTATCTAGGCTAATGTATATATACGTTGAATCTGTCTAAAATTGATTTGTTTAAAGCCCTCATGCCTTCTTTTTCGTGTCCAAGACAGGCTTAGAAGGAGGTGGTGGGCACGCGCAAGGAGGGGGAGGGTACTTGTACTTGTAGGGTCGAGGAGGGGCTGGTTTAACACACTGTCCACAAACTTCACCGGGAGTTTTCCAGCTCTCACCAGTCATTTCAACGGCGTCACTGTTCAGGAATTGACGGGCCTTACTCAAAAGTTTCTTATGGACACGAACGGGCAGAGGTGTAGAGTCGCAAGTATTAGGACAGTGGGGGTCATTGCAGTAGACGCAATAGTAGGGGGGAGGAGGACAAGGAAGAGAAGAGGGAGTGCTGGTAGGGGGTGAACAACTAGAAGATGATGAGGTTGTGCACTTGGCAGGAGATGGGGATGAGTCGACTGTCACAGTGACAGTGGATGGAGTGCAGCAGCCAGTCTGGACCTCATAGACTGTGGTGGGCTCGTAGACAGCTGTTGCCTTGAGCTGGGTGATGGTCTCAACCTCGGTGTTAGTGATGTAAACGGGGTGGAAAACCGTTTCCATAAATGTCTGGGGATGATGGCTAACGAGCACAGTTTGAAAGATGGTCTGCTGGGGGAGAGGAGGCAACGTCACAGTCGATGCGGTACAGGCCGCTGTCACAGTTTCTGTCTCTGTGACTGTCTGGTATACAACTTGAGGGCCTTTCCAGCCAAACCCAGGCTTGAAGAAACCTCGTTCCTCGGGTCCAGTCGCAGCCAGGACTGCGGTGGGTAAAAGAGTGTTGACGCAGACCATTTTAGAGAGCTGTAACAATGGCTACCCCCACCATTATAACCCTCATGCAATCGATCTTCCAACCGGTGGGATTATGCGAGATTTAGACGGAACTTTTGCAACTGTGTATCATAACGGCGGCATCGATACCCTAATGTACGTCATTGTGCATCTCTGAGCGCTATTATGGGTACTTTTAATTGCATTATGATTCCAACGGCCAATTAATAAAAAGATTGCGTACTCTCCATATATATCCTCTGGTGTACTTGTGATACAGTAACGATACCAAGATAATCGTTCAAGTCAAGTGACCTTTCAGAAAACACAGTGTGTCCCTAATTGATACAGACACTTTGATCTCAAGAACTTCTAGTAATCAATCAAAGAGACTTGCAGGTAAACTCTTTCAGAGCGACACTTCAATCCGGCTCCTCAGCCCACTGTGGATCATGGTGTGCTGAGTAAGCGCACCCCTGAAGGACCGCTACTCCACTACTACCTGTACACATCGTTCCAGACTCAATGGAAATTTCCAGTTTAGGCAATGTTTTGGAGACTGCTAGAGAGTTCACGCTTGAAGCAGCTTCTACCGCGGCCCAGTTTATCGAAGGAATGGGCGCAGATAGCGATATCACTCGCCTACTTGCATCAACAAATGTGCGCGACCAAATCACTGGACTAAAGATGGTTCTGGCAGATGTATCTCGAGGAAATCCACCCACCCAACACTTTGCTAGCGTAGTAAAATGTGCATCCAGTAATGATGCGTGCGTACGGCGTATGGTATATCAGTTTGTGGTGATGTACGGAGCTGTTGACCCAAATCTGGCTTTGATGACCGTGAATGCAGTGCAAAAGACACTCCTGGATAAAAATCCAGTCACACGCTGTCTTGCTCTGAAAACCATTTCAGCAATGCCCATCGCAAACGTTGCCCCTATTGTCGCGATGAATGTTCGCACAATGAGTACTGATAACAGCCATATCGTCCGCCAGACGGTAGCGCGTGCTATAGGAAAATGTCACTCACTTGACCCAGCACTTGGATCTGATCTTCTCGTTATCCTTGAGAAACTACTTAACGACAAGACGCCAGCAGTCCAAGGCACCGCCGTGGAAGTTTTGGCCAACTCATTCCCTAACAGATTCGATCTGCTGCATAAACCATTCCGAAGTATTTGCGCTAACTTACGAGCATTTGAGCTTGTGACTATCGCCCCCTCATTACGGCTCTTGTTACGCTACGCCCGTCACTTTATGGATGCTAGTTACAGTGATACAAAGCTCCTTCTGGAATCACTTTTACCACTTTTCCAATGCCCTCAAAGTGATATTATTATCACTGCTGCCAGCCTCTTCCATTACCTTGCTGATAGTATACCGGATGTTGCTGCCAGCGCTGTCTGCGCGCTGGCACAAACCCAACTAGTGTTGGAGAACTCTATCGTTTTTGTGAAGCATCACCCAGCTGCGTTTAAACCCTACATCAAACGCTTTTACATTGTACCCTCCGATACTGATAATGAGATGGTGCTCAAGCTGCGGATCCTGTCTCAGTTGGCAGACGACAAAAATCTCAAGACAATTATACGTCATCTCCAATTCTATGCCAAAGCCTACCAGTCCCCTTCAACTATAGCCGCTGTATTCCAGACTATATCGGCGTGTGCAACGCGTGCTCAGGCGGTCCCCAAGATCATTCGCTGGTTAATACACCTCGTTTCGAAGGGCGATCCTTCCCCATTATTAGTTTCCCATGCATTGTTGTCATTACGGGTTTTAATGCAGCAGGTCGCTACTAATGGAGATACTCTACAGCATATTGCTTCCCTTCTTAGCCAAGAAGGCTTACCTTGTGAAGCAAAAGCCACTATATACTGGTTGATAGGCGAGGCATCTGGAACACACAAAGCTCTAGCATGTGAGGTCCTGCGTACCTCTATCAAATCAATGGCTTCAATGGAAACCCCAGTACGGCTCCAAATCATTCAACTGGCCGCAAAACTCTACTCTCATTACCTCGACGATAGCGCCGACTATGATGAGCGGGTCCCAAAATTTTTTACCCATGTGGCTTATCTTGGCAAATATGACCCTGACTATGATACTAGAGATCGATGCCGCATGTTCACGGCGCTGTTGACGGACCAAAACCATGAATTGGCAACATTGCTTTTACAGGCTCAAAAGCTGCCTCCCTCGATGGATGTAGAGCAAGGTGACGAATACCTGATTGGTTCTTCTGCATTGACTGCAGGGCGGCCTCTCGTATACTATACCTCTCTTGAAGATTGGGGCAAGAAAGATCCAACGCTTCGAGACGTGGATGATCCTTTACCTACTAACCCAGTCTATGCGGAAGTCAAGCAGATATCCCATGATTCAGCCAAGAGTTTACCACTTGCTCAAAAGAATCGCAAGGTTCTATCACTCGAGGAATTTCTGGAACCTACCGATGATTCGTCGAGCAGCGAAGAGTCCGAAGAAAGTGAGACTGAGAGCGAGAACAGCGAAAGCCATAGCACTGAGTGAGATTCATGTGATGAGCATTATCGAAGATCTCTTTTGCCAGCCTCAATTCAGATTGCCTCAGTCTAACACTACTTCTATTTTCTTGGGCAATTGGGCAATATGTATATTTTAATGAGAATTTTCATTACACTAAATTATAGAAATTAGAGCATTTTGTTTGCTTGGCCGCCAGAATTACAACAGCCCTTATCGAAGACAGGCAGCATCATGCATGTTACTTAGCCAACATTGAGCCCTTCGCCTTTTGTTGGAGATCCGACTTAGTGTGGAACACACATAAAACGATTGGATCAAGAATTACGTTCTAATAGACGACCCGCGCGATCGTACTGTCATTTACTCTATCGTTATCACCCTAGCCCTATCGTATCAGATAAATTGTGGCAATGAAGATCACCCCAATACTTACTTGCAACTAGATGCGGTATCATTATCTCTATTCACTCGCATGTGCTGCGTCTGTCAACTTTGGCGATCTCATAGACACAATTATAGGCACGACCGGCATTATCGATGAACATCAAAGCCAGCGTCTTATCGAGCGCAAGGGAGGTGTTCGCCAATGGGTTACTGATGAGGAGCTATTTGAGCTCCTGAGAGACGACGAGAAATTTTTCGACGTAACAGAGCACCAGGACCCGATTGTCATGCTACAAGAGACGGTGGAGTTTCCAAAGGAGTGTCATCACAAGGAGGAGATTCTGGAAATTGCAAAGACCCTCGATAAACAGAACTTGAATACCACATTAGACACTCTAACAAGCTTTTATACTCGCTATTGCAAGTCTGAGTTTGGCCTGAATAGCTCCCTTTGGCTTTATGATTATGTCTCCTCGTTGGCTCAGAAACGCGATGATATTACTGTTGAGCTGTTCCACCATAGCTGGCTTCAGAAGAGCCTAATTGCCTCATTCAAGGGAAGTAAGCACCCTGAGAATATAGTTGTTGTTGGAGCGCACCAGGACTCGACTAACTTTGTTAAGCCCGAGACATCCCCTGCTCCTGGTGCGGACGATGATGGTTCAGGGACGGTAACAATCCTCGAAGTTTTCCGCGCACTTGCTCAAAGCGATTTCAAGCCGGAGAATACTCTTGAGTTCCATTGGTACTCCGCAGAGGAGATTGGTTTGCTTGGATCTCAAGATATTTTCAACTTGTACGCTGAAAGGCATGCAAAAGTCAAGGCAATGCTTCAGCAAGATATGACGGGCTATGCCTCTGGTAAGGGTAAGAATGGCGGCCCTGCAGAGCTTGCTATAAATGTTGACTTTGTGGACGATGCGTTGACCGATTTTGTTAGATTGGTGGTTGACGAGTATTGTGACATTGGTTACCAAGAACGTGAGTGCGGCTACGCTTGCTCTGATCATGCTTCGGCATCTCGACACGGATACCCTAGTGCGTATGTTTTTGAGGCTGGGTATGGGCACGGCAACCCATACGTCCATACAGTGGATGATACTATCGAGCACATTGACTTCGACCATATGCTGCAACACTGCAAACTCACCCTTGGATACGCATATGAGTTATCGTTTGCTCCTTTCTAAGTCAATGTATTCTAGAGAAGCCTTGTCAGACAATAATTTTGTAACGCAGATAGATCTTCTCAGCTGAAGCTGAGGTGATCTAGCCCTATTCTCTCAACACGTACAAACGCCATTATATGAATATATTAATGGCATGAGGGTATTTTATAGCTTGCATACGCTATTATATCGAGGATTTAGTCTTGTTTTTAGCTCCACGAATAATTGAGGATGCATCATCCACTGCGTGCATGTCGACGTCATGACTCGAAGCTTCTTTAATGTCAAAATGACTGTGATGAGCGTTTCAGTATAACTGTGTCACCTCACAGGATAAAACCACTGCCATATTTTTCAATAGTTCTAAATTACAAGCTTAATGTCCTTGAACATGCCATTAGCGTATGCCAGCGTGTCGAGTGTGGAGATGCATCAAGACACGTAAGTCACGTGTATCTCGCCGTTCGAGAAATTTCGTTGGCTGTTCCAGTGAGTGAAAAAGAGTGAAAAATCCACTTTTATGATAATGTGGATAAATTACGCACTATTCCAGTTAAGTCCCAGCGTCGTAAACCGGCTCATTCGCTCCGTCTAAAGCACACGTGTCTCCCCTGTTGCCATGGTAACCATAGGTCCTATGGGGGTATATAACATAACGTGGATATGACATCCTGTTCACTACCGAAATATGCAGTCTCGCTACTTTGGCCTCAGCTTCTTGCTGTATGCTTTAGCAGTCACTCTTCTGCCTATGCTCTCGCAAGCAGACAGTTCTGTGCAAGATTATGGTACCGTCATTGGTATTGACTTGGGTACTACCTACTCATGTGTTGGTGTGATGCAATCTGGCCGTGTGGAAATTCTTGCCAACGACCAGGGTAACCGTATTACACCCTCCTACGTTGGTTTCACTGATTCTGAGCGTCTTGTCGGTGACGCCGCCAAGAACCAGGCCGCTAGTAATCCTTACAACACCGTTTTTGACATCAAGCGTATCATTGGTCTCGACTTCAAGGAGAAGAGTGTTCAAAATGACATCAAGCGTTTCCCCTTCTCCGTTACCAGCAAGGAGGGCAAGCCCGTTGTTACTGTTGACTACAAGAACGAGAAAAAGCAGTTCGCTCCTGAGGAGATTTCCGCGATGGTTCTTGGTAAGATGAAGGAAATCGCCGAGGACTACTTGGGCACTCCAGTCACTCACGCTGTTGTCACCGTTCCTGCCTACTTCAACAACGCTCAGCGTGAGGCCACCAAGAACGCTGGTACTATTGCCGGTCTTGAGGTTTTGCGTATCGTTAACGAACCCACTGCCGCTGCTATCGCTTACGGTCTCGATAAGACTGACGGTGAGCGCCAGATTGTTGTCTACGACCTTGGTGGTGGTACCTTTGATGTCTCTCTTCTTAACATCGACAATGGCGTCTTTGAGGTTCTTTCTACTGGTGGTGATACTCACTTGGGTGGTGAAGACTTCGACTTCCGCGTTATCAACTACTTCGCCAAGAAGTTCGACAAGGAGCACGACGTCAAGGTCAAGTCTAACCCCAAGGCCATGGGTAAACTCAAGCGCGAGGTCGAGAAGGCCAAGCGTACCCTTTCTTCCCAGCAATCTACTCGTATCGAGATCGAGTCTCTTATCGATGGCATTGACTTCTCCGAGTCTCTTACTCGTGCCAAGTTCGAGGAGATCAATCTCGAGTTGTTCAAGAAGACTCTCAAGACCGTTGAAGGTGTCCTCAAGGATGCTGGCGTTACCAAGAAGGAGGTCGATGACATCGTCCTTGTTGGTGGTTCCACTCGTATCCCCAAGGTCGTCTCTCTTTTGGAGGAGTACTTCGGCAAGAAAGCTTCCAAGGGTATCAACCCCGATGAGGCTGTTGCTTACGGTGCCGCTGTTCAGGCCGGTGTTCTTTCTGGTCAGGACGGTGTCGATGACATTGTTCTCCTTGATGTCAACCCCCTCACTCTCGGTATTGAGACCACTGGTGGTGTCATGACCAAGTTGATCAACCGTAACACAGCCATCCCTACCAAGAAGTCCCAGATCTTCTCGACCGCTGCTGACAATCAGCCCACCGTCTTGATTCAGGTCTTCGAGGGTGAGCGTACTCTTTGCAAGGACAACAACTTGCTAGGTAAGTTCGAGCTCACTGGTATCCCACCTGCGCCCCGTGGTGTCCCACAGATCGAGGTTTCCTTTGAGCTTGATGCCAACGGAATTCTCAAGGTCAGTGCCATCGACAAGGCCACTGGCAAGACAAACTCTATCACCATTACCAACGACAAGGGCCGTCTCTCCAAGGAAGAGATTGAGCGCATGGTTGAGGAGGCTGAGAAGTATGCCGATGAGGACAAGGAGCTGCGTAACCGCATTGAGGCTCGTAATGCTCTCAACAACTACGCCTTCATGCTCCGCAACCAGATTGAGGACTCTGAGGGTCTTGGCGGAAGTATTGAGGCCGACGACAAGGAGACTCTCCAGGATGCCATCAAGGAGACCCTTGAGTGGCTCGATGAGTACGGCGAGGATGCCGCCACTGAGGAGATCGAGGCCCAAAAGCAGAAGCTTTCTGGTGTCGCGTACCCCATCACCTCTAAGATGTACGGTGATGAGGGTCAGGAGTCCTATGGTGACGACGATGAGTACGATGAGTACGATGACCATGATGAGCTCTAAGCCTCACGAAGATGTAGCATAGGTTATATATCCATTATCATTAATGTTAGGTATTCAAAAATTGATAGACTTTATCAAGTTTATAATGGAGATATCAGTCTAGTCCGAGCACTGGGTGAGGAACGATGTGCCACCGCCCACAGTAAATTTGATCATCACAAGTACCAATCGTATTACAGAACCGCCATAGTGCTTGGTCAATATAAATATACTGATATAGTAGAGTAACATCGAAAAAACAACCTTTCGTTCTAGCAAAGCAGCTGTCTTATCGCAATGGGTGCGATTTTGTTACCCAGTGCTTCACGATAAATCTCTGACGATCATCAGCGTCTTTTAAAAAAAATCTGGGTAAAATTTGCTAATTTGATTCATGGTTTCCTCGTGTTTGCAGAGTACTTGCTGCCCCAGTATGCAGGACTCTGGCAGCACGACATATATCAGACCGCTGAGACACATCGCTGTCATTTCTCTTCCTATGAACTTTCATGAATATGCCCAATCCACCCCTGAAGCTCATGACTTCTCTCCTCATAGCAGTCTCCTGACATCTACACCAGAATCAGGCAGGTCAAGCCACTCGAGAGTATCTATTCGTCGTGCTTATCACCGCTTTCGTTTCAACTGTAGTCATTTGAAGATGAAATTGCGCCGTTCATCCCGTAGATGTGATCACAATGACACTACATGCGACGAGTTTGAGTTCCCGTACACTTTATCTCCCATGACGTTTGGTCACAGCCATTTGCACCCATCAAGGGAAGATGATGGTGATTGGTATACTATTTTATGTCAAACCTTGCGTCAGGGCTACATTGAGTATTAAAAATTTATATAGTTGATAGATAAAGTTACAATCTTTGCGAATTGGCAAGATACACTCAACGCCAGCTTATGAGTCTAGTGGGAGAACTAGCTCCCTGACTGACCCTAGAGCCAAATGCACTCCGTTAGACGTGTTCACCGCACTGCAGAGCAAGAGGCCGCCCGCAGAGAGAAGGAAGGTCGTGAAATCGTAATTTATCGTAAGCTAGACGCACATGTTCAGAGCTTGCGATCAAATAACGTGCACAACGAGGCGGCTCTCAAACATAACAAGTCTCTCTTGGAGTTGAACCCGGAGTATTCAACCATGTGGAACTACAGACGAGAGATTATCAGCGAATTTTCACCATTGGATCAGAAAGAGGTTCTTAAGGCTGATCTCGCGCTCATCGAATCGCTGTTCAGAAAATTCCCGAAAGTGTACTGGATTTGGAACCATCGCAGATGGTGTCTCAGCAAGTTGGATGATATCGAAGTCTGGAAGAAAGAATTGTATCTAGTAGCTGCTCTACTAAATATGGATGCTCGCAATTTTCATGGGTGGCAGTATCGGCGTGAGGTCATAAAACGTCTAGAGGAAATGACAGGAGAATCGCACACAAAGGCAGAAATTGAATACACAACGGCAAAAATCAATCAGAACTACTCCAACTATAGTGCCTTTCATAATCGCCTCGTCTACTTATCCAAAGAAACACCCACAGCTGAGATACTTCAATCTGAGCTAAATTATGTCAAACAAGCTGTGAACACAGATCCACACGACCAAAGTGCGTGGCATTTTTATCGCTGGCTCATGGTTTCCGACCACTGGAGGCAGTTCAGAACACCTGAGCTGGTTTCAAAAGAGCTTAGTGAAATGGAGGAGCTGTCCGATGATGAGCCGGATGCTATTCAATGCATACACACTATTTTGCTGCTAAGTAAAATAGCGGGTAATGAGCGTACTGAGCTGCGGCAAGTACTAGCAAAAATGGACCCTCTTCGTGCCAACAGATACCTCAAGTGCTAGTGTAAATGCTACATAGATACATAGACACTATGGTTTATGCAATAAATACTCTGCTGTTCCCCGCGCTGAGACCTTGGGATCATGCAACAATAAGCCCTCGAGGGGACTCTTTTTCTTTCCCTTTGATAATTCTGTTCCAATAGGTTTTGCCAAACTTTCAAAGAAGTCCAAATTAGCCTTGGTGATGCCATCGCATTTTGAGAGAACGGTAGTAGAAAAGTTCTCGATATAGAGCGCCAAAACATCAGCAAGACACTCATTAACGGAACTTCGTTCTGAGTATAAAGAGGGGCTATCGACCGGAAAAATAGAATTGACCTCATGCAGCTTTGCCGCCAAAATTATTGAAGCAAGAGCCATAGTATGTGAAGGCTGGCGTAGGGGCGCCCATGTCAGGTACATATCTGTGGCTATATTCCATGCTGTCTCGCCCACTGTGGAGTTCAAACCGAGCTTTTTGCTTAGTTTAATGACATAGTAGTGAGGGTTCTCGAAGCGGAAGTCAAATGCAATTGTCTCGAGAACCTGTTGCTCCTGTGTTGCTAGGATGATCCTGAACTCCTCGATTTCTTTAGTCCCGTACGTCTTTCCCTGGATCTTGAGGATGGCAGCCGACAAATCCCTACATTTTTTGGGGGTGTCTTGCATCTTCATTCCTAGCAGTATGCAGGCTCCTGACAAGGAGCTGTAATTAACTTTAGTACTAGAATAGATCAGAGAATGTAAATAAAGGGTCATAGCCACGTCAAATGTTCGGATCGGAAGATTCAAGGCTTTACATGTACTCGAGATAAGATTCCAGCCCTCATAGCGTAACGAGTGGCCTTTTGATGTACTTATGCCACTCTGAGTGGCTAAGTTTTCGATTTGCGCTCCTGTAAGATACGGTCGCGAGTAGTAGACCGCCGAGACATGTTCCATGGTACTCGCTTATGACGAATCGTCATCAACACATGTCAAGTAGCGGTGAAAAATCGGGCTCTGAAAGCAAGCCGGAGAATGACGCACAGGTCAGCCAAAAGCTCTTGGCTGATTTGGCTAAAATGCTAGGCCAGCAGGCGCCTCAGCAGAAGATGGAACCGAAAGACCTCGAGTCGTACAAGTTCTGGAAGACACAGCCAGTGATGGCACCCGGTTCCAAAGTGGACAGTAGAGGCGCCATCGAGAAAAAGACCATAGATGATGTTGCGAAAGAACCACAGGCTTTGCCCAAGGGATTTCAGTGGTGCGTCATTGACGTAACCAGTAAAGACCAACTCAAGGAGCTTTACGATCTTCTTTACGACAATTACGTTGAGGATGACGATGAGCAGTTCAGATTCAGATATTCTATCGAATTTCTTGAGTGGGCACTCAAGGCTCCGGGCTGGTATGATGATTTGACCATTGGTGTTCGCACCGAGCAGGGGAAACTTGTGGCTTCCATATCTGGAGTTCCTGTCACTCTGAGAGTGAAAGACGAAAAGCTCAAGCTTTCGGAGATCAATTTTCTATGTGTGCACAAGAAGCTACGTTCCAAGCGCCTTGCACCCGTCCTCATCAAAGAGATCACTCGGCGCTGCAACCTGCACGGTATCTGGCAAGCTCTCTACACATCTGGCTCTATTCTACCCACCCCTGTTAGTACTTGCCGCTACTATCATCGTACAATTAACTGGCCAAAGCTTTACGACGTAGGGTTCACCTACTTGCCACCAGGTAGTACACCCGAAGCCCAGATTAAGAAGCATGCCGTGAAGGCACAACCCACTCTGGAAGGCTTCAGACCATTGAAGAAGGAAGATATGGATCAAGTGTTTGTTTTGCTCGATAAGTACCTGTCGCGCTTCGAAATGGCCCAGGTCTTCGAGCGCGAGGAATTGGAGCACTGGCTGCTCAGTGCACCCAATGTTCTCAAGGCTTTTGTAGTTGAGCAAGACGGAAAGATCACAGACTTTGTCAGTTTCTATGGCCTTGAATCCACTGTCCTTGGTGAGGCCAAGCACTCCTCTATTAATGTCGCTTACTCCTACTACTATGCCACTACCGCTTCTGGTTCTCAATTGAAGCCCCGTCTGGTGGCTTTATTTGAAGATGCACTTGTAGAGACCAAGAAGGCTGATTTTGATGTCCTCAATGCTCTTACCCTCCTCGACAACCCCCTCTTCCTCGAAGAGCTATTGTTTGGTAAGGGTGACGGTCTCCTTCACTACTACTTGTTCAATTACAAGACCCCTCGTATTGGCGGCGGAATTGACAAGAGCGCCGAAATCTCCCAGCCCGGTGGAGTCGGCATCATCATGCTGTAGTTATACTGCGTAGACGTAAACATCACCATTTAGTTTCAAATAAGAAAGTAAGATATTTTGCTACATACTTAGAACATTCCATCAATATCTCCCTGGTCATTTACCTCAATGTCCATAAAGCCAGCATGTGTGGGAAGACCGGGAATTGTGGGCATGTCACCAACAAGAGCGTACAAGTAGCCTGCACCAACAGCAGCACGAACATCACGAATGGGAAGAGTGAAACCTGTAGGGCGACCCTTGAGATTAGCGTCATGACTGAGTGAGTACTGAGTCTTGGCAACACAGATAGGCAAGTGGCCGAAACCCTGTTGAACGTAGGTGTTGATCCGCTCCTGAGCCAAGGGGGCAAGCTCAATGTCTTTAGCACCGTACATCTTTTGAGCAATGGCCGTAAGCTTCTCCTCTGGAGACAAGCTCTGGGCATCATAAAGAAACTCAAAGTTCTTGGGGCTCTCGCAGGCCTTGATGACGCCGTTCGCGAGATCAATAGCTCCTTTACCTCCCTCGGCCCAATGGTTGGAGACAATAGCATCGACTGCGCCTGCCTTGAGAGCCTCTTCACGGATGACCTCGTGCTCAGCAGCGGTATCGGATCCCATTTTGTTGATGGCAATCACGACGGGCAAGCCGTAAGTGCAAGCATTCTCAATCTGCTTGGCAAGGTTGGAGCAGCCAGCACGAAGAGTCTCAACATCCTCCTTAAGGTATTCCTCTGGAAGAGGAGCACCAGGAGTTACAGCAGGAGCACCACCATGAGATTTGAGAGCACGAACAGTGGCAACAATGACTACAGCGTCAGGGACGAGACCGGAGTTACGGCACTTGATGTTCATAAAGCGCTCACCACCCATGGTAAAGTCGAAACCAGCCTCAGTGACAACGTATCCAATGTCCTCAGCCTTTCTGGCACCGGTGAGCTTTAGGGCTACCTTGTCGGCAAGAATAGAGTTAGCACCAATAGAGATATTGGCGAAAGGTCCAGCGTGAACGAAAACCGGAGTTCCTTCGAGTGTCTGCATGATATTGGGCTTGATAGCATCCTTCATAAGGGCTGTCAATGCGCCACCACAGCCAATGTCGTCGGCAGTGATGGGCTGACCAGCCTTGGACGAGGCAACTACCATGCGGCCCAAGCGCTCACGCATGTCCTTGAGGTCAGTTGCTAAGGTCAAAACAGCCATGCACTCAGATGCAACCGTGATATCGAAACCGGTCTCGCGGGTCTGGCCCTTCTCGGTTGGGTTCTGACCAACTGTGATGGCGCGAAGGAAGCGGTCATTGCAGTCAACTACACGGCGCCAAGTAATAGTTGTTGGGTCGATATCAAGACGAGCAAATTTAGTGATCTCCTCAGGTGTCAGATCATCCGGGTTGGTTTTGTTAATGCCAAGTTTTTCGAGACGACGAAGCATTACGGGGCTGAACTTGCGAACACCACCCTTAGAAGGTACTAAACGGCGATACAGTGGCCCATCCTTTTGAGTGTTCTCATGGAACATACGAGTATCGATCGCAGCGGCAAGGAGGTTGGTTGCTACACCAATAGCGTGGATATCACCAGTCAAATGAAGGTTAAATTCGTCCATGGGGATGACCTGTGAGTAACCACCACCAGCGGCACCACCTTTAATACCAAAAGTGGGGCCCATGGAAGGTTGACGAACGTTGGCAATACACATCTTGTTCAGGTGCGCACCGAGTGCTTGAGCGAGACCGACGGTGGTTGTAGACTTGCCTTCACCCAAGGGAGTGGGAGTGATACCTGCAACCAGAACATATTTACCATTAGGGCGCCCCTTGAGACGGTCTAGAACATCAAGCTTAACCTTGGCCTTGGAGGCACCGTAAGGTTCGACCTCATCAGAGAGCAGACCCATCTCTTCAGCAATCTCGGTAACATTTTTGGGCTTTTGAGCACGGCTGACATCAATATCGCTGGGGACAGGGTTCTGGATAGTCAATGGCAACGGGTTAATCTTGCGAGGAGCATCAGCCTTGGAGTAAATACGCTCAGCAGAGATAAAGACGTTATCCAAAAGCATAGCAACAGTCATGGGTCCAACTCCACCAGGAACTGGGGTAATAGCCTTGGCCTTTTCCTTAGCAGTGGCGAACTCAACATCGCCGACCAAACGATACCCCTTTGCCTTGGAAGCATCGTCCACGAAATTGGTACCAACATCAATGACGACTGCACCAGTTTTGATCCAGTCCCCTTTGACAAACTCGGGCTGGCCAATGGCGGCGACAACGATATCAGCATTGAGGACAGCCTCCTTGATATTCTGACTCTTTGAGTGGAGAACAGTAACAGTGGCATCCTTTTTGCGTAGCAAGTTGGCGACAGGAGCGCCAACAATGTCACTACGACCGAGAACAACGGCATTGGCACCGGCAATCTTTACGCCGCTCTTCTCCAAGAGGTACATGATGCCCTTGGGAGTGCAGGGTAGGAAATCAGGGTTTCCGCCTTTCTTGGAAAGCTCACCAATATTCAAAATACCGAAACCATCAACATCTTTGGCAGGAGATACAGCATTGGTGATAGTGTGCTCATCGATGGTGGGGGGGAGGGGCAGCTGGACCAGGATACCATGAACAGTGTCTGCCTGGTTGAGCTGTTTGATAACGTTTAAGAGATAAGTTTGGCTAGTTCCCTCTGGAAGCTGGAAAATAGTGCACTCAACATCGGCCTCAGCAGCAGCTTTCTTCTTCATGTTCACATAGGTGCTACTGTCCTTGCGGTCACCGACCTGAATAATTACAAGGTTAGGCGCAGCCTCAGGGTACTCCTGCTTCAATTTGGCAACTTTTTCCTTGACTTCTGTGCGAACACCTTGTGCAATCGCTTTACCATCAATTAACGACATGACAAAAGGTGGAATGAGTCGTAGTCTGAGATATTGCAGATATGCATGGTGAGTGCGGATAGTAGAGCGCAAAGCTTAATATTTAGCCTAATTAAGCATCTTTATATAAAAACCCCACTAATTAAATTCCGACACGGGTCTGTACAGAGGATTCCCTCACGTGCATATTCATGCATAAAATCTCTTACTCGGGATGACTCGGGGAACCCGGGAAAAGTTCTCTGATTGGAGCGAGATAGATAAAATATTCCTCGGGTAGAAAGAGCTCATATACCTCTGAGGCATATTTAATCAGTCATGATTAGTAGTTTGCGATCATTGTGCGATCTGTGCGCCCATTTTTCACACATGTTTCACCCATGTTTTCGTACCATCAAAAAAGCAGGGGTATGGGATTCGCTTGTTCAGCTTGAAGCTCATCAAACCACCTTTTGGTCTAGTTAGACTTGTATTGTGCCCTGTGTGGGCTTCTTCTCATGAAGTGCTAGTGCGGGGTTTCTCCACATTTGTGACGCTTATCGATAAGCGCTGCGGTAATCATTAAAGTAGTCAAATGAAAGCCAGCCCGCCAAAACTGATCACAATGTCACTAAAGGAGGTACACATCTTCAGATCAATCGAAAACTAACGCACACAAGTGAGACAACTCTCCCATGTGTGCCACTGCTGCAGTTAAACAACCTCACTGATCGGCTACATACATAGTTCGCGTTCTAACACGCAACATGATTGGAGGGCGATGCCTTGAACGGCATTTAGTGCTTTATAGCAATGACGTAGATATAACAAGTCAGGACTTGAACGAGCATATTGTAGCGTCCCAAAGTTAAGACCACAGATCGCACACCTAGTCTCTATACTGGAGCAATGGAAAATGGCTCAGAATCAAATTGCTAGCAAACCAAAAGAAGAATTGTTCTTAGTAGAGCCTTCTTTTCCTACTGAGTTCTTCAGGTAGTGTGTACATAATTTCATATTTCTGCATATAGTTCGTTAAATCTTTTCCGCTAGCTTGATGGCGGCGCGGCAACCCAACTTGATTGTTTCAGTGAGAAGCATATACGGAACCGCTTTGTGACTGTCATTTTCAACCGCTGTATCTAAGTGCTCAAGCTCGTCATCTCTAAACTGTGCCAGTAGTTTCTGAAGCTCCTTGAAGTCCACTGTCTCAGGATAATTTTTGGCAAGGGTGCGCAGTTGATCATTGTAATGTCCACCAATAACGGTCTCAACTGCTTCAGTACAAGCCATGGCAGCCTCCTTTCCCATGAGTGCAGTCACGGTTCCAAGACCAGTTGCAGCAATCTTCCATACAGGGGTCAAAAGCGATGGGCGCACGCGAGCCTCTGTCTGGATCTTATCAAAGGTCTGGTGGTGATGGATCTCCTGTTCCCACATGTGTTTAATGAGAGGAGCCAATTTGGGATTCGTGTGCTGAAAGACAAAAAACTGACCTGCATAGATTAAGTCGGCAGCAAGCTCGCCAGCCTGATCAACTCTTATAACTTTGTGCACAAAGTCCTTTTGGTAGGCGGGAAGTGGTGCTTTAACAGCCTTGATAGCTTGACGGAGAGCAGACATGTGAATGAGATCGGCTGGGTTCTGCTGACAAAGAGAATCAGCCGATTGTCAGTAGAACCCAGCCATATATGGACTGAGTGGTAGGTCAGTGCCGTTGAGGCTACTTCTGTGCGAAGCAAAACTACACAGGAACTAATTGAGTACGAAACAATACATTCAGGTACTTTTCTGATTATTTTTGCGTGTATGTGTAGTTGTGTGCAAATTCACTGACGCGCAATCATACGGTTGAATGGAACGCTTCAATTGAATTCTCTGTCCAATTATTACAACTGTAAACTCTCTCTGGGGCTCTGACCAGCTTTTTAACGCTTGGTGTGCTCAAAGTATATAAACTTGCTCACAAGGAGAATTCGTAAAATACCTGTGACACCCGAGATCAAGAGACAGCTATATTGTCATGAAATCAGGAAAAGGATTTTCTTTCAAGTTCAGAGTATATTCAAATTTAGAACTAAGGGCAGCAAATGTATTGCCCAAGAATCAGGAATAGCCCTACAATCGAGTTTGATGGACCAGGCGGGACAGATCCACTCAATTGATGATAATGGACTGAAAGTGTAAGTCAGGCTTAGTGACTATAAAACCAACCCTTGACAAAATACAGAGAGCAGCGAGAACATATGTCGCGTGCGTATCATTACATAATGACGCGGTGACAAAGTTTTCACTGCAGTGCGGCGTGCGGTGACGTGAGTTACCCGGACAAGCTGGGAGGCCAGTATAAAAGGACCTCATGACTCCCTATAATATATGTTGCCGCGGGCGAGCCTAAATAATGATCGCATAACAGCATTGTCTTCATCTAATACTTTGTAGAAAGAAAATAGCCCTCAGCACTCTAGCTTACCCATTTAGACCGCCTACACCTTCCCCAGACCCTATATAGACCCGCGATGACAGTTTGTCAGCATGAGCTTTCCGTACTCGTCTGCGCCGCTTCGCCCTGTGCGAGAGGTTCAGTTCGGTCTGCTTGGGCCAGAAGAGGTCAAGGCGTTCAGCGTTGCAAGGATCGAGTATCCGGAGACAATGGATGAGTCCAAGATGCGCCCTCGGGTGGGCGGTCTTAACGACCCGCGCCTCGGCTCCATAGACCGGAATTTCAAGTGTCAAACTTGTGGCGAGGGAATGCAGGATTGCCCTGGGCATTTTGGTCATATTGAACTTGCCAAACCTGTGTTCCACATCGGCTTCATCACCAAGATCAAGAAGATTCTCGAGAGCGTGTGCGTTCACTGTGGAAAAGTCAAGCTGGATGAGACTAATGCCACGTTTGCGGCGGCTATCAAGATCAGGGATCCAAAACGTCGTTTTAACGCTGTTTGGAGTCTTTGCAAAAACCGAATGATCTGTGAGGCCGATGACAAGGGTATGCATGGAGGATGTGGAAACGCCCAGCCAACAATCCGTAGAGATGGTCTTCGCCTTGTTGGAACCTGGAAACGTGACAAAAACAGTGACATCGACGCCCCTGAGCGCCGTTATCTCAGTCCCTCAGAGGTGATCAATGTGTTCAAGCACATCTCTGATAATGATATCAAAAATATGGGTCTCAACACCTATTATGCACGGCCAGAATGGCTGCTTATCACAGTATTGCCTGTGCCTCCCCCTCCTGTTCGCCCGAGTATCGCCATTAATGATTCCGCTCGCGGTGAAGATGATTTGACGTACAAGTTGGCCGATATCCTCAAGGCCAATGCAAATGTCCAACGTTGTGAGGAGGAAGGTGCGCCTGCACACGTTATGAGTGAGTTTGAAATGCTCTTGCAGTATCACGTCGCTACCTACATGGATAACAACATTGCAGGTCAGCCCCAGGCTCTCCAAAAGAGTGGTCGTCCAGTCAAGAGTATTCGTGCTCGTCTCAAGGGTAAGGAGGGTCGTCTGCGTGGTAACCTTATGGGTAAGCGTGTGAATTTCTCTGCTAGAACTGTTATTACCGGTGACCCCAACATCGAGCTTGACCAAGTCGGTGTCCCCCGCTCTATTGCTCGTACCTTAACATACCCCGAGGCTGTCACTCCTTACAATATCCAGCGCCTGACTGCTCTCGTTCGTAACGGTCCCAATGAGCATCCTGGTGCAAAATATATTATCCGTGACACAGGTGAGCGTATTGATCTCGGATACCACAAGCGTGTTGGTGATATTGCGCTACAGTACGGCTGGAAGGTTGAGCGTCACTTGATGGATGATGATCCAGTTTTGTTTAATCGTCAGCCTTCTCTTCATAAAATGAGTATGATGGCCCATAGAGTTAAGGTCATGCCCTACTCGACATTCCGTCTTAACTTGTCAGTCACATCCCCCTATAATGCTGATTTCGATGGTGACGAAATGAACTTACACGTTCCACAGTCGGAGGAGACCCGTGCTGAGCTGTCTCAGCTTTGTGCCGTTCCTTTACAAATTGTCTCCCCTCAGTCCAATAAGCCCGTCATGGGTATTGTTCAGGATACCCTATGTGGTATTCGTAAAATGACTGTGCGTGACATATTTTTGGACTACTCTCAAATCATGAATATTCTTTTCTGGGTTCCCAACTGGGATGGTGTCGTGCCACCCCCGGCTATTGTCAAGCCTCAACCTTTGTGGACTGGTAAACAGATGGTCTCCTTAGCAATTCCCAAAGGAATTTTTCTACAGCGCTTTGACGATAGCAACCCCATCACTTCACCAAAGGATAACGGTATGCTTGTCTACAAGGGTGAAATTATGTACGGTGTTGTTGATAAGAAAACTGTTGGTGCTACCGCTGGCGGTCTCATCCACATGATTTTCCGTGAAAAGGGTCCTTACGCATGCTCACAGTTTGTCGGAAACATTCAAAAAATTGTTAATTTTTGGCTGCTGCACAATGGCTTCAGTATTGGTATCGGTGATACTATCGCCGACACAGACACTATGCGCAACATCACTCAAACCATCGCTGATGCTAAGACCAAGGTTCAAGAAATCATCAATGATGCCCAGGCTAACAAACTTCCAGCTGAGCCCGGTATGACTCTGCGTGAATCTTTCGAGCACAATGTATCCCGTGTCCTTAATCAGGCTCGTGATACAGCAGGTCGTTCCGCCGAAATGTCACTCAAGGATACCAATAATGTTAAGCAAATGGTTGTTGCTGGTTCCAAGGGTTCATTCATTAATATCTCCCAGATGTCTGCCTGCGTCGGTCAACAGATTGTAGAGGGTAAGCGTATTCCATTTGGTTTCGTGGATCGCACTCTGCCTCATTTCACAAAGGATGATTACTCGCCTGAGTCCAAGGGCTTCATCGAAAACTCATACCTTCGTGGTCTTACTCCCCAGGAGTTCTTTTTCCACGCGATGGCTGGCCGTGAGGGTTTGATTGATACCGCTGTTAAAACTGCCGAGACTGGTTATATCCAACGTCGTTTGGTCAAGGCTCTTGAAGATATTATGGTCCAGTATGATGGAACTGCTCGCAACTCTCTTGGCGATATCATCCAGTTTGTTTATGGTGAGGATGGTCTCGACGGTACGCAGGTTGAAAAGCAGACAGTTGATACTATCCCTGGCTCCGACGAAGCCTTTATGAACCGCTATAGAATTGATGTTACTTCCGCCGATCATGTGCCTCTGCGTATTGAGAGCGCCCAGAGCATCATCGGTGATTTGGAGGTTCAGAAGTTGCTAGACACAGAGTATGAGCAGCTCGTTGAGGATCGTAACTTTTTGCGCACTCAGGTGTTCAAAGATGGTGAGCATAACTGGCCTTTGCCAGTGAACATCCGTCGTGTCATCCAGAATGCTCAGCAGATCTTCAATGTTGATCAGAACAAGTTCAGTGATTTGACTGTGGCTGACGTTGTTAATGGGGTGCGTGATATTTGCGAGAAGCTTATTGTCATTCGTGGTGAAGGTGAGCCGCTCATTGAAGCCCAAAATAATTCCACTTACCTGTTCCGAGCCCTCTTGCGTTCTCGTTTGGCCACTCGTCGTATTACTGAGGAATATCGTCTCAATAAGGTCGCATTCAACTGGGTGCTGGGTGAGATTGAGAGTCAGTTTGGCAGAAGTATTGCTAATCCTGGTGAAATGGTTGGTGTTGTCGCAGCCCAGTCAATTGGTGAGCCCGCGACCCAGATGACATTGAACACTTTCCACTATGCTGGTGTCTCTTCTAAAAATGTCACACTTGGTGTTCCTCGTCTTAAGGAGATTCTTAATGTTGCTAAGAACATCAAGACTCCTGCTTTGACTGTGTATTTGACAGAGGAATGCAAGCACGATATTGAGAAGGCCAAGGTTGTTCAGAGTGCCATCGAGCACACTTCTCTTCGTAATGTCACTGCTGCTACTGAGATCTACTATGATCCTGACCCGCGCACTACTGTTATTGAGGAGGATCTTGATACCGTTGAAGCCTACTTCTCCATTCCTGATGAGCAGGTTGAAAATACATTGCATATGCAGAGCCCCTGGCTCCTGCGTCTTGAGCTTGACCGTGCGAAGATGCTTGACAAGCAGCTGACCATGTCCCAAGTTGCTTCTACTATTTCTCAAGCCTTTGGTGGAGATTTGTTTGTTATCTGGAGTGAAGATAATGCTGATAAGCTTATCATTCGTTGCCGTGTCATGCGCGATCCCAAGACTCTGGAAGAGGATCCTGATTTGGAGGAAGACCAAATGATCAAGACTATTGAGGATCACATGTTGGAGAGTATTACCCTTCGCGGTGTCCCTGCTATAGAGCGTGTGTTTATGATGGAGAAGCGTGTCAAACTGCCTGATCCTGTCACTGGAGACTTCACACAGCAAATGGAGTGGGTGCTTGAAACAGATGGTATCGATCTTGCAGAGGTTATGACCACAGATGGTGTTGACCCTTTCCGCACATACTCCAATAGTTTCGTGGAAATTCTTGGTGTGTTGGGTATTGAGGCTACTCGTTCTGCGTTGTATCAGGAGATTTATAATGTCATTTCGTTTGATGGTTCGTATGTCAACTACCGTCACATGGCTCTTTTGGTCGATGTCATGACCTCCCGTGGTCACTTGATGGCTATTACTCGTCACGGTATTAATCGTGCTGATACTGGCGCATTGATGCGTTGTTCCTTCGAGGAGACTGTTGAAATTTTGCTTGATGCAGCTGCTTCGGCTGAGCTCGATGACTGTCGCGGTATCTCTGAGAATATCATGTTAGGCCAAATTGCACCTCTCGGTACCGGTGCCTTTGATGTTGTTCTTGATGATTCTGCTCTTTCGACTCTTCCCATTTCTATGCCCATGGGTGAGACGAACCTCAACGCCACCTCTATGGCAGACGGTAGTGCTACTCCTTACGACAATATGTCCCCTATGGATGCAAACATTGGCTACGATATGCAGGCATCGTTTTCTCCAATGGCTCAATCTGGCATGGAAAACAGAGGTGGTTTCACCGAATATGGTGGTGGTGCGGCAAGTCCTTTTAGTGGTGCCACCTCTCCTAACTTTGGACCCGGTTCCCCATTCTCTGCTGCCTCTCCTGCTTTTGGCGCAACGTCTCCTGCTTATGGTGCTGCTTCTCCTGCTTACGCTCCGTCTAGTCCCAACTTCAGTGCGACCAGTCCGCAGTACTCGCCATCGAGTCCAAGCTACAGTCCCTCCAGTCCCTCTTACTCGGCTACATCCCCTAGTTACAGTCCGTCGAGCCCCTCGTACTCGGCTACATCGCCGAGCTACAGCCCTACATCGCCGACGTACAGCCCTACAAGCCCGAGCTACAGCCCTACAAGCCCCACTTACAGCCCAACAAGCCCGAGTTACAGCCCCACTAGTCCCCAGTACTCGCCCACGAGCCCCCAGTACTCTCCCACTAGCCCCCAGTACTCTCCAACTAGTCCTCAGTACTCTCCAACTAGTCCTCAGTACTCTCCAACTAGTCCCCAGTACTCTCCTACTAGTCCCCAATATTCGCCAACAAGCCCGCAGTACAGTGCCAACAGTCCTCAGTACAGCCCCGGCTCGCCACGCTAATTTTTTATTTCTAAAAACGATTCTCTATGGAGAGTCATAAAAAAACACTGTTATATTCTAGCTGAAATACGTATTGAACAATAATTTAAGAGCTGACTTGAGTATAGCGCATGATTTGAGCTTGAGCTTGTCGAGCCATATGAGGCTGCCATTGTCACACTGAGCAGCTACCCAATTATTCGCATATATCCATTTCACTTTTTTCTTCTTCACCGCGTACGTGGTTACTATCTACTTCTAGCTCCCTGTTGTTTTGATACCCAGTTTTTAATAACTCAAGCAGTAGTGAGTGTTGGTGTTGGGCAATTCCACCTCAAAGCAGGAAGAGTCCCCTCTCGTTGTCCAACCCCCGTCGGATGAAATGCAGAGGCTGTCCTAATCTGCGGGAAACGAATCTTTATGCCATTTACTGTGTGGGATAATCAATTAGCTATACCAATACATGCTCGGCATTTGAAAAAGCCGCAGATCTTTCACGTTGTCAGAGCTTGCAACGCGACTTTGGGTGCTTCTACCACACAGTTTTAATGATTACCTGTCTAAATTGTGGCGCGGAGATTGAATTGGGCAAATTGAGACTGCTCTCAGCGGGCCCTTGCAGACTCAACTGCGGACGGCTGAGCAGGCTCAGACGTATCGCCAGATCGTCGAAAACTAGTTCGTTCATCTTTCTTTAAGGATTGAACTATGTATATTAACAGTAAGCGCGTAGTAAAAGTGAATTGAAACCAGAAGCCACAGATCAGCTTCTGTCCCTTCATTAATACACGCAGTTAATTCAGGTATCACAAAGGGCTCATGAAACACCGCAGAGCCTCAGCGTTGCTATTGCCTTCTAGATTTATTAAATGAATCTGTATTCCAGCATATACCAAGACGTTATAATAATAAACTTACATTACAATACAATACATAGCACTACACCTGTCCGGGGGGCTCGCTTGTGGGCTCACTTTGAGGTTCCTCAGAGCGCAATTCTGCCTTTTGACGCTCTCTTTCGTCTTCTGTTTGTTCCTCGCCGGACTCTCCCTGGCTTTTATCCTGCTCCTCTATTTCTTTGAGCTGCTTCATAGCACGCTGTTTCTCCTTTTGGTCGGTTGCGTTAAGACCATTACTAGGAAAAGTGCTCATTGCTCTCAGGTAGCGCAACCTGTCCTCATGGTATTTCTCTGTGTAAACCTTACGGCCCTCGGCGCCAAGCTGCTTCCATGCCTCGGCCATTGCCTTTGTGAGGTCGTGTGTCTCGCCAACTCCGAGGGTCTTGGCCTCAATTTCCTTTCTAACACGGTCTTTTTCGCTGTCGCAAAAGATAATATAAGCGTTCTGTGGCCGTTTCGGGAGTCTAGGGTCACGAGGCATCGTGCGCTTGCGTTCGTTTGGCTCTTTCTTTTTCTCGTTGGCCCCGCTGCCAATACCACTTCCTTGGGGTGGTGGGTCGATGGGACTCAATGGCGGTGATTCAATCACCGGCTCGGCATCTGCGACGCCAGTCGATTGCTCGAGGCGCTCGAGGAGGATCGTTCGCTCCAGACGAGCGCGCTGGATGAGCTTCTTTGTGCGCTGGATTCGAAGAATCATCTCCTCGTTCTGAGACTCCGTGTCTCGCAGTCTTTTCTTCAGCTCACTGTACTGATTCTCGTAGCCTCCTGCTTCTGCTGCCATCACGTAAAGTGCCAGCTCCATCCCCTCTGTCAGCCTTTCTTGATTCGAAGGAGCGCGTGCAGGCAAAGATGTTGGGGCGTACTTCAGCTTGATCAATCGTCAATAAGAATTATTTCTCGCCAATTAATACAACTTTGCATGGATGAAGTAATTTACACAGCTGCTAAGTCGGAAATCACGAGACTCTGTCACTGTTCATATATATGCATGAGCGCTCTTGCAAATAAGCAACTCATTTCGTAAAACTTCCATCGCTTCAAAAAACCGTTCATTTGTTTTTTTTCACTCAATGGCTGAGTTGTGATCCGAACTCAATCCCTAGTCTTTGCCACGCGTCTTATGCTCGTGCCTAACGGTCACGCTGCATGCGAGTGCTTTCTGAACTACTTGACTCAATCAAGTACTTTATAAACCTCTATCTCACATTTCTATGCAAATTAAGGAGTTAAATAGTGTTATCAGTTGTCTCTGTCTCGGTCTTCCTTTAAGCGGTCACGCCCCGAGGCGATCCTAATTACTAAAAAACTTTAATATACCCATCAGACACATTACTCTAACATGGGTAAAGGACACTCGTCGTGTGGCGATTTTTGCCTGATCATCGTGGCTATCTTTTTGCCTTTCCTCACGGTTGCGATTCGTCGTGGCATATGCTCCCTCGAATTTCTCTTATCGATTCTTCTCACTATCGCCTTCCATGTTCCGGCTATCGTTTACGCTATCTACATTGTTTTGAGCGATAGAGAGAGAGCTCTTGCACGCATGGACATTGAGCGGGGATGTTCCGGTACTCATACAGTTCTAGTTCACCACTGTGACGGCGGTAGATCCCCTTCATTACCGAAGGCTGCCGCAGCAGCAAAGAATCAACGCTCTGCTGCCCCCTCCATCTCTGCCTCCGTTGCTTCATCTTCAGGACCTACAAACTATGCTTCCACTTCCCAGCCTTCCGGCGAGCCTCCCCGATACAGTGAGATTTCCCCTCAGTTTGCCACTCACGATAACAAGGTTCAGAGTGGGCGTTAATAGCGTGCACATTTAGTTAAGCATTTATTTCCTTATTCCTGCAGAACATATCTGTGTATCCACTAAGGTGTTCTATCAATTCTCAAAGGTGAAAGCGAAAGTACCCATGATTCCTCTCTAATGCCAGAGCGTAAACCTAAGATACTTGTGAGGCCCCAGAATCTTCTTATTTTTTAGTGATAATTCACTGTATTACTCTAAGATTGTTAGAGAGTGCCCTCTATATTTATGCTAACTTGTTTTCCGTGGTCTAATGCCAGTTCTTGATGCTTTTTATGGATGCAATATATAAATCAAGGTTCGCTGTAGTCAAGACAATAGCCTATGATGTTCTCTGAGCGGCCCTAGAGCTGCTTCCACTAGTGTTTGAGCCCGCACACCCACTCAGGTCGCGCAAGAGTTGTATGGATCACCCGTTCAGGACTTTCTCCATTTTGACGAACTTTTGAATGTCTGTTCGTCGAAGTGCCTGAAGGTAAGCACTGTCTATAGAGCTATCGCCCGCTAGGGCCCATATTTCGTCTGCCTTCTCGGGCTCATAAGTGAGCCATGCTTTATAGAACTCTGGAGAGTTTTGCTGGCTCTCGGAGAACGAATTTTTGTCATATTTCAGCAATTCACCTAGAACTGATGCTTTTTGATGGTCAGGGAGTTTTGGGAGTATCTGCCGCAGTAAGGCAGCTCCGTCTTTACCAGCCCTGTTCAGATACCTCGCATACTGACAATATATCGGGCCCGTCTCGGGAAGTTGTTGATAAAAACCTTCTACTGCGTCAGGATTAGTGTGTTCTAGCCACAAAGCGTAATAGAGCCGTAGTTCATCCATGCTCTCTGGAAGCAGCCGACAGGCTCTATCTAGCACTGGCGTAGGATCTTCATCAATGGCGATCAGCCAGCGCACAAGCTGGAGCCATAAGTGCTCATTATAGGGATCAATCTCAAGTGCCCGCGAAAACAAATTTTTTTTCTCCGAGGTTGTGATGAAGTCGATGTAGTTTGACCATGTTTTGCGCTCTGCGTCACTGAGCGGTGAAGGGTGGAAAAATGGCCGCTTAATTGTCCGCTCATGACGCCAAATTTTCGAGACACGCGACTGTTGACGTGTATATAACTCAATTAGATGCATCTCGTCGAGTTTCGTGATCTGCTTGAGATGCTTAAAGTAGCGACTAAACTGATGGATGGTTTTTGTGCGCAAGATGTGATACAGAATTTCCTCCACAGGCGCCATATCTGGAAAAAGTCCAAAATTAATGTTATGTAGTGTCGCGTACTCGATCCAGGTGTCCCAAAACTGATGGCTCAAGAATTGGATCCCCGCGAATGGTTCAGCACGAAGGAATATAGATCTGACCTCCTTGACAGGCGAGTTAATACTTATCAAGAATCGGACATACGCTGTCCACAGATCACACGAGTAACGGCAATGTTTCAGTCCTCGCTCAAATACATGCTTAGCCTGCTTGTTATTTCTGTTGTGAAACTGGCTTAGAGCGTACTTTACCCAGTATCCATGCAGCAATGGATATGATTTCAACAGTGATTCGAAATTCTCCTCGGTAGGTCGGCTAGAAATAGCCGCCGTTAATTTTCGATACTCCATCAAGAGCTCCTAGTCTTGACTGCTCGAGCGATTACTAAAGATATCTGCGAGCGAGCGAACTGCTCGAGTACAGCTATCTCACAGAGACCGGTTTCCGGTAACAGTTTGGGAATACTTGCATTTCGTAAAGCCTGTTTTCAGTGTTTATCATACGTCTGCTAGAGTAATTGGCAGCTTGTAGTAATTAACAGAGTAGCGAATCAGTTGTTTGGGGTTGAATCACTGTCTTGGTTCATATAGAATTAAAGAGCCATTTTCCACGTTCGTAGTAAATACTACGCATTACGTCTGAAGCGGTTGACTCGGCTCGGTCCAACTTGCATATCTCCAGCGAGCATAGCTTCCTCCATTTGAAGCTGTTTCGAAAGTAATAGAGACGCAATATAGAGAACGGCCTGTTCGCCCTCTCACATTCACTCCTGCCACGCCCTCATGCATAAACAACGGTCGCGTGCACAATCGCCGATTGATATCTATCCACCCCGCGTTATGCAAGACTGCAAAGGAAGCCCGCTACATACTAAACTATTTAATAGGCGACTGGACATACATTAATCATACAGATGAGCACAATGCTAAATATCTATAAGCCTCCCTCGACCGTGTAAACAAAATTAACCCAACGGCTCCATGGCGTTTTCCACCAATGGCCAGTCAGTCAGTAATCTGGGTGCATAAGCGACCACGTGACCCACAGGAAAATTTCGTTTCGACGAGTTTGAAGGTATTTACGGAGTAATTTACCAGCCTAAAAGCTTTTTATAGTCAGCACACCCGCTAAGAAACATAAATAGCTTTTTTGTAGCCATGCAATTGTTCGGCCTATTTGTGATGAAAATTATTCAGTACACCAACCTATCATCGAGGTGAGAATTACTGTACATAAATATACCACTCGAGGGTCCAGTCAGATGAACAGCATGACTATCGATGTTACTGAAGGAACTCCATTGCCGCCTACAAATCCAGGAACCCCTGAGCATTATGACTGGGAAGAAGAGGAAGGTCCTGCCCAAGTGTTTGTGGGTGGTCGCAAGTCCAAACTTGCGGTGATTCAGTCGAGATATGTTGCTGAAAAACTGAGGGGTGTTCATCCTGGACTTAGTTTCCCTGTAGTAGCACTCAGTACTCTTGGAGACAACGTCCAGACTAAGCCTTTGTATGCCTTCGGAGGTAAAGCGTTATGGACCAAGGAGCTGGAAGTACTCCTGCTGAACAAAGTTGAAGGGTATGATCGCCTTGATATGGTAGTACATTCTTTAAAAGACATGCCCACAACACTCCCTGAGGGGTGTACTCTCGGGGCCATCACTGAAAGAGAAGATGCTCGCGATGCTATTTGTATGCGGAAAGGGAGCCCTTACAAGACTCTCAAAGACCTTCCTGCTGGAAGTGTAGTTGGAACATCAAGTCTTCGTCGCACAGCACAGCTGCGCCGCAACTACCCAGAGCTGAAATTCGAGTCTGTCAGAGGAACCGTGCAGACTCGTCTAGATAAATGTGACAGCGAGGACACACCTTATGAAGCAATTATTCTCGCTGCTGCTGGCCTTAATCGTCTTGGCTTGGCCCATCGTGTCACATCACAGCTCGAGCCTCCCGACATGTACTACGCAGTTGGCCAGGGAGCTCTTGGCATCGAGATTCGCTCGAACGACCCTCGCATCCAAAAACTCATCGCTCGTATCAACCATCACCCTACAAGCATGCGCTGCACCGCCGAACGATCCCTCATGAAGACGTTGGAGGGTGGTTGCAGTGTCCCAATCGGTGTACACTCTGAATTTGCATCTGATACAAACGTCCTGACTCTTACCGGAATAGTTGTCTCCGTAGATGGGCAACGTGCGGTTGAGGGCTGTGTGTCTGCTGAGGTTTACGGTGCCGCTGACGCTGAAGCCGTCGGAAGCGACCTCGCAGCAGATTTAATCGCCAAGGGCGCAAAAGAAATTTTAGACGAAATCCACTTGGATCATGTTAACTAAATGATAAGTGTATATATTTATATAATGAGCAATGCTATGTACAAGTCGAGGGGCCGCAAGGAACCGTTGTTGGAGCACGAGAGGCTACTTGAGCTACTTGTCCGACGGTGTACCTCCCTGCTTGAAGGGTGCCTCTGCCTCTGCCTCGTCGAGACTCTTCTTGATGGTACCGTTTTTAACAAGTGCTGCCTGGATACAAGTTTGATACTCATCCCAGGTATCTTGGCACTCATTCTCAATCGACTTTCCCTTGAGAAATTCTATGTTAGAATGCTCTGAGCAGCTAGACGACTACAACCGCCAAAATTACAGGTTGTAGAGGACTAGTACAAGAGACTACTTACTCTCACTGTACCAAGCGTTGAAGCAGGTATCGTATTTCTGCTTCAACTCTGTACATTCGGGGGCAAACGAAGCAGACATAATGTTACCCATTAGTCAAAAGTTCGATCGATATAAACCAGTAGATATCTATGTACTAAAATGGCATGAGCTTGCCAAGCTTTTTGTGACGCTGAGTATTTGCGGCAGTTACAGTTCCATTTAAATGGCGGAGGATTCTGCTTCGCGACCATCCTACGTTTCCGTGACGGCGGCCCGCTTGTTTCTAGTTAGTTCCAACTCCTAATGTGGCTTAAATTATAGCGCGAATTAAACTTACTCTCAAAAATTCACCGTGGCCATTTTTCCACCATCTCTTGGCCGCTCCTTTATGGGTTTTCATGCCCTGAGCGAAAATTAGGCTTCCAAGGCCAGTCTTGAACATGACTAAAACTCATTCTCCAGGGCCAAGAGATATTGACCTGCGATGGAACTGTGAATAAGTATTAAGCGTTTAGAAACTAGACATATCTAGAAATGCAATATATAAATGTAAGTGAGCGTTTCAAGTTTATGTTCGCTCGTTGTCCTCAATCTCCCATTTCTCTCCAACAAGCTGTACCTTAGCGGTCGGGAAGTAGTGGTAGTTTGTCTTTATGGCACAGTTGCTGGGAATACCGTCAAAGCTCACGACACGCACTCTGACATCAGTATCGTCGGGGAGGCTTTTCACAATCTGGTAGAACTCATCCATGTTTTGGACCGCTCTACCATCTACGTGCGTGATAAATTGGGTCACGCCAACACCGCGCTGGTGGGCCGGCGACGATGCGCCCACCTGAGCGATATAAACATAAGAGGGCGGCTCCTTGATTTGCTGCAATACAGCATGGTGAGGCGTATGAATGAGCATTCCTGTCCAGCTCACAACGGTGCGCACCTCGACAGCAGAAGATAATGTTGTGGGCACCGTGATATCCATCTCTTTTCCGGCACGTAGTAGCGTAAGAACAACGGAATCTTTTGAAATAGTCGACAATTGCGAAGCACGGTGAAAGAGTTCTCCATCTGCTGCCAGAAGAATGTCACCCTCTTTGAGATGGTTCTTCAGCGTATTCGAGACTCTAAGAATAGAAAAAAACTGAGGGCGCAATTCTCGCTCGTAAATAAGTTTTAGCCATTTCTCATTGACTCCATTGACACGCGCGTGAATCACTGGAATCTGCCCAACTTCGACGTCCAAGAAGCGTGGATCGGCCTTATCCCCCTTGCGTAATTTCTCAACCACCTCCGCGATCTCGAATGAGTCCACTGCCAATCTAAATTGGCGGTCACGACGTTCCTGCACGTCTCCCATAAAACTAAGCCAGATTCCCCTGACGACACCATTAAAATCCGCCAAAACACCAGATGAACACTCTGAAATCGTAGTGGTGTCCAGAGCGAGATTTTCCAGGTTGATACCGCGATAGCGAGGACTAAATTCATGGCTTTGAGGAATTGAAATCGTTACAATGTCGGTCAGGTTGGTCTCGGTGTGAACTAGCCGATGGTTATTATAGCCAATAAACATAAGTTCATCACCTTGTTGCAGTTGCTTGTCCGAAAACGTAACCGCCTCCATATCAACGTCTACTAATTTGGGGTTGAACTGGATGATAGCGAAGTTTTGCTGAGGATGAAGAAACTTCACTTGTGCCGGAACAGAAATGGAGTCCGCAATAGTGATTCTGATATCACACAAACGATGAGGAACGCAATACCGCGACACCAATACCAAACCCTTCTCAGTGTCAACAATGACTCCATTCTCGGTGGCTGCGGGGGCCGAGTAACCCTCCACTTTAAAGGGGAGAAGTGTTTCGACTTTTACAAATGAGCGTGACAGCTTTGAACACGCTTCCTTGTTACGGCCATTTATGTTGACTTTCTTGTAGCGAGCCATCTGGGTGGTAAGCTCAGCTGGAGGTGATGCCTTACCGATAGTTTCGAAATTCCAAAGACCGGTCGTGTCATCACGGGTTGCGATACGCAAGTCCTTTGCCCAATGACGGTCAATGGGAATGATAATGTTTCGCACAGTATACAAGTCAGTCACATGTATTACCTTGATAGGAACCTGCGCTTGGTCAGGAATGTTCTGCACAGCTTCAACAAAGGCATCCATGTTAGGTACAGGTTGATGGTTTACTTCTACCAACAGCCAGCCAGATCTATCTCGACCGTGAAAAGGGAGGCCCCCATCAGCGACAAAAACACCTTTACAGGGGAGCCCATACAAACGTGCGACTTGGTAGCTCAAGTCATGGAAAACACCCCCGTTGAACTCCACGAATCGATTGGGCGTAACGCTGTGTAGATCCATAACCGTTGGGGTGAATGTGCGTTTTACACCGCTTCTCTCAACAGTTAAAGTGATGGGCTTTCCGACATTATCATCAAGTACATCATCGACGGTCTGAAATGAGCTAACTGGTAGTCCATTGACTTCGAGTAGAATATCGCCTTCTTCAATGAGCCCATCAGCTGGGCCATCTGGTAGCACGATTTCACCCACCAAGAGTCCTGTACTATCGGGGAAAAGCTCTCGTGATAGTTTCTGAGACTCATCCGTCAGTCCTAAACGAGTACATTCGTCGTAGGGTTTGAGCAGCCATTGAACTTGTATCGTTCCTCTTGATACAGGTTCTCCCTTCTGGATACACTCCAAAGCACGCTTGGCCCGGTACAGAGGTAGGAAAAAGTCTGTAGAAGCAGAAGTAGACCCACCGGCTTGCAAAGCGAGAACATTGGCGTGCAGGTCTACAACAGGAGATCCAGAAGATCCTCCAGAAGCGGAGGCCGCGGCCTGTATGTACTCGGTATTGAAATCATTGTATGTGAACTCACCATAGTCAGGCGTGTTACGATCCAGACGAGAAATTACACCGGATAAAATCGAAAGTTTCTCACCTGCGTCGTTTCCGACTACTCTGATCTCACAGCCAACTTTGGCCAGTTCTGGTCGTAATTGCAATCCAACAATTGGCATATGACGTATTGCTGTAGGATCGAATTTTAAAAAGCCGAAATCGTGAACCGGGTCACGGTAAATCGCTTTCAGAGAGCACTCCTCATGATTATCGAAGACGGCATAACCATAAAAGGGGCCTGGACCAACAACGTGACGATTGGTCATAATGATTCCATTTTCGCTATCAACAACAAACCCTGTTGCCTCACTAACGTATGCATCTTCTGTGTCGAACGGGGTCACACTACCAAAATGGATAGATATGACACTTTGGATGACTTTTTCCATCGTGCTCTCCCAGTTGAAAGTACTATAGTCTAGAGTTGATCTTTTCACCGGGGGATAATACCCATTGTGTATCACTCGTTTAGATTGGGCCGCCATAAGCCTCTTGAAAGCAAAAGTCGAGTAAATTTTCTAGAGTAGGCTTAAGTAAAGTCACTAGTGTACCAAGGCCAGAGGGTGACAGGCTGGCCATCTAACAAGGGGTGTACAATTGAAAGGTAATTCTACTAACTAAATAAGACTACATTGCAAATATGATTCTAAAAGTACATAAAGACGTGCAAAACTTATCAATTGTGTATGCTGCCGCCTGCAATAGGTGAGATAGATATTGGCTCCTGCCTAAGGTCACGTGGCGCCTGGCCTTCAGTGCAGGACCGTTGGGAGTTAGGGGCTAGCTGACGTCATGAGCTTCGAGCATCCTCCACATGTACAGTTATCATGATCGGCCAGAAAGATTAGAAAAGGCGCGCAGAAAACGTCTTGTAGAGCTAAATACGGAAAATTACCGAGAACAGAAGCTAGAGATCCCTCCGACAATGTTAAAGGGCGGTCCCAAGTCCGGTAAAACGGTGAACTCTCGCCGCGTGCTTGGTTCCAAGAAATCTTTGATGAACCATCTAGATGGAGACGCGAAGTGTTATGAAAAATTCAAGGAAATGGCATCTAAACCAGGGAGGTATCCCGTACGGGCAAAGTGTACTATATGTGGGTACTTTGGCGACAATACGTGCTTGAAGTGCGGAATTAAATATTGTGGATTGAAATGTTTATCTACACATCAACAAACGCTTTGCAGGTAATTGAGGCGAGCCACAGCCGAGAATATCTGTATATCTCGATTAGATTAATGAGTTATTTATTGAGCAGTTCGCTCGAGATTCGAGTTACCCCAGAGAGTGGGGAAAGTCATCCAAATTCTTAATTGAGTGGGCCAGCGCGTGTGTTTTACTGAATTTACTCAATTGAGATTCTGGGGTCACCAAAATTTTGTTTCCGCCTCACTAAACCAGCAGGGACATATTGCATGTACCTCACAGCTTATGTAGGTGCACGGCGCCTCCGCCCGAACACTTCAAACCAGAGAATTACCGATTAACAAGGAATAAACGCAATTCCTGATGCACATATTAATAAATAGTCGTGAATCGATTTTTATCTTCACATTGCAACCATCAATTACTTGGCTTGCTTTTCTGCAATGCAATGCGCGGCCAGGTGCCATGCTTTGAAATTTCAGCTGAATCATCCAGGGTGACAGAACCGGTATCGGCAAGCCCTGACAGGTTCTCCAGTCATTGCGTCAATTGCAGGTGAATATAAACTCATTATAAGATAATGACAGTACACTCAAACACTAAAATGAAATTACTACTTTCGAAAGTGCTTTATATGGTGGCTTTACTGTGCCCAGCTGAAAAATTTTACGCCGGTGAGTCATTGGCTCTAGGCGATGGGATTCTGCTATCTAAGTTTGGGTTAGGGCTGCATAATTACCTAATTTAGTGTTTTTGGAAATTTCACTATAAAGGGCCGAGGCACCCCACAACTTCGACGCACCCTGCCGAGAAACTTTAGAAACACACAGAGAATTGAATATACTTAACATGTCTTTCTAAATTATTTTTCCCGACAACCGCTTACCATCGAACCCTACCTATTGAAATGACCTGACTATTGTTTATCGTTCGATAAGATCCCCCTATTACTATTAAAATGACCACCGAATTAAAGAAAGAATCCGCTACAATGAATATGTTTGAACAGTTTGAATTTCCCGCCCAGAATGCTCCCAGCAAGCATTCCAACGTCTTCGACCATTACGCAGCCTCCCAAGTCAACGCAATCAACGGCCAGCACTGGGACGAAGACGTCTTTTTCCCTCAGGAACAGCAGTTCCAACCAACACCCTCGACAGCCGCAATGACTATCAGTCCTGCCGAGCTTCTGTCTACCGCCAGCACCGTTAATAACTGTTTTAGCGACGTGGAGCACACCCCATTGATTGAAGCTACTGACCTGACGTTGGACGCGTCCACTTGGACTCCCCTTTTCTCGTTCGAGGATGGAACTGTGAAGCCCACAGAGAACTGCCCCGCAGACTCTGTTTCTGGTGCTACCCATCACTTGCCCATTGCTCCTCAGCCTGCCCCCCAACAGTCCCCTGAGACATACGAGGAAGCCGGCCAGCCTCCCAGCTTCGCTAAGGCTCTGGCTCTCGAAGTTGATCGTAAGCTGAAGCGTAAGCAGACTGTGGTTAAAGCACCCCCTCAGTCCAACGGCAATAAGGTCGACAAGAACGGCATTACGGTGTATAACCGCAAGCCTCGCCAGACTCCCCTTCGTCCCGTTGACATTCCTGACCATGCTGACAGCGCTACTGCTAAGCGTGCGCGTAACACAGAGGCCGCCCGCCGCTCTCGTGCCCGCAAGATGGAACGTATGTCTCAATTGGAGGAGCGTGTGCAAGAGCTGGTTCAAGAAAGAGACGCGCTCGAGGCCGAAGTAGAAAGGCTTAAGACGAAGTGTGGAGAGCTCTAAGTACAAAATTAATAAATCATAGAATAATAATACTGAGTACTGCGTTATATTATTTGAGCTATATCTTATCATGGTGCTAACACAATCGATAAGTCATTTGTGGTATGAGTTCTCCAAACGAACTTTACCAACGCTATAGGTACAATAAGCGTAATTAACAAGCTCATACCAATGATGCTGGTATCTAACTGATAGTACGTTATAGAACACAGAGCTATTTAAAACTTGAGGGACTCTTCAAGAATGTTGCGGAGGGTTCCTGCAATCTCGTCGTGTCCACTGAAGTGGATGGGTTTTGCGAGTGTCATAACGCGGCGTTGAGGAAGGGCTCCCTTGACGAGGTCATCGAGGTTAGCAGCGCTGAAGCCAAGGTCTTCAATACCATGAGGCTGCTTGGATCCCAGATCTTCGTAAAGGAACTTCTGCAAAGCCTCCTTGAGAACTTCACCAGCACTCTCCTTTTTGACATTGGTGATATCGGCACCAAAAATCTCAGCAAGCTCCAAGTGACGCTCAGGGTTACTAGGGGCCAAGTACTTGAACACTGAGGGAGCAGTCACGGCTACACTGACACCATGAGGGATAATAGGCTTTTCAGAGACATATCCATGGTGTTTGTAACCAGGGTTTTGGGAACTGATAGGGTACGAAAGACCGTGACAAAGGTGAACGCCAGCGTTACCAAAACCGATACCAGCCAGAGTAGAGGCAAGGAGCATCTTCTCGTGGGCGACCTTATCATCCTGGTTTTTGACAGAGCGGGGAAGGTACTTGACACACATACGCAAAGCGGCCATGCTAAAAATATCAGAGATGGGATTAGCACCCTGATATGTAGGGCGGAAAATGGGCTCACTGGGGCGAGGTGTCCGCTCATTGTAAGGGATGGCGGTGTAGGACTCCATGGAGTGGCACATGACATCTAAACCAGAGCTGGCCTTGACACTGGAGGGCATAGTCTCGGAATTGTCAGGATCCACTATACCAAGTAAGGGACGCAAAGCACGGGAACTCACACCAACCTTAGCATGAATATCAGAAAGATCAAAGATAGCAGTACCAGTGGTCTCTGAGCCCGTACCAGCGGTAGTGGGGACGGCGATGAAGGGCTTGACGGGACGAGTGATAGGCATTGCCTTACCAACGGGAGCATTTACAAAGTCAAGAACATGACCATCAGGGTATGCCTGCATGAGGTTGGCCAATTTGGCAGTGTCCATGACTGAACCACCACCTACAGCTAAGTAGCTATCAGGCTGATGGTCACGAGCCCACTGAACTGCTTTGTCGACACCGTAGTCCTTGGGCTCGATAATAACATCGCTAAAAACCTCATACTGGATTCCTTGCTTGTCGAGTGCCTCAGTAGCAGCTCTAACTGCTTTTGTATCTTTGAGATTGTTATCAGTAAATAACGCGACTCTCTTGGCCCCCAAACCTTTGAAGTCGTAACCAACCTCCTGAGTGACGCCACGACCATAACGAATGTTACTGGCGGCCATCTCGAATGCATAATCGGGCAACTCGCTGTTCTGACCAGCAGCATTAGACATTAATTGAGCACCCTGACGAATGGCAGACCACGAAGCGTTTTTAGCACTCTGGCATGTGTGACAAGGACACGCAGGTCCATGTTTGTGCCATTGGTGTAGTGTACCAACAGCCTTTTCCCGAGCAGTCTTAGCAGCACGATACATTTTGAGGAACGGGTATATGCCCGACCTTTATATATTGAAGGTTTGTCATCGCGGGGGGTGTCAATATTGAGGTTTTAGAATCAAATGTTTGTCGATTAAGTATATCCTGAGCTATTCGAATTTGATCTTTGCCTAGTTTAACACTTTTGTTCTTCCTCGGCGAACTAGATATGCACTCTTCATGCGCTAGCGAGTCATGTAGGAGTCACTCGGCTTATTTTGATGTGGGGTATGCCGGTACCGTGCGTTATTGGTTGAGCGCTAGGTAAAATTAACGCTGAGAGCCTAAGAGTAGCTCTTTCAGTATACGTGAGAATAAGAATTGTTATCCTATCTCCTTCAGAATGCCCACACAGTTTAAGCCAACGCTCAGGGTTGGGGCGAATACTATTTGATCTCGACTCGAGCTGTATGATTAGGACGGACTTTTGTAGGCTCGATCGCATCTAATCTCAACCAATACACCATTTAATCTTGTTGTTATGTTTGTTTGTGCTTGATTGCTATAAATTGGGCAGGACAAATACGAAAGTGACTCTCAAAATGAGTTCCTCGGAGCAGAGAGTCATACTGGACCAATGAACCCTGTATAAGGGGTCATAGCAAATAAAAATAGAGCTTAAAGTAGCTTTGATCTGTGAATATCTACACTGAATTAAATCACGGCGCTTATTTCATTAGTAACCATGATAAGCGACCGGGTCCGGGCTATACAAAACCGAGGTTAGCCGTGACAACAATTTCACATAGTGAGCTTAATCCATCGAGCTGTAGAATAAGTCACGTTTCCAAAAGCGGTGATAGCATATGGTCACCGCCTTGAGCAAGAGCCCGCTAATGAGGAAAGCATCGTTTCGAGACTATGTATGAGATGGGGTGCATATAGATGTTTGACGCGAGTATAAGAGGAAAGCACACAAGTAATTATCTCGTTGAGATATTTCTAATGTGGTTACGACCCTTTCGTGATTCAAGTCACGACATCACCTACCAACTCACAAGCTTAACTTGAATTCAATATACATGTTGTGCCCCTGCGCACAGATCGTGTCTCTGGGTGGATGTCGCTCGTGAGCCGACTTCTGAGACAAGGATCCTATATATTTACCTCGTCAGTAATTCTTTTCAACTATGGTTGGAGTCTCTTTAGCTGCAAGCAGCTGCCTATTAGCTCTGCTCCGTTGAGACCGGAGATTTACATAGCCTGCTATGCTTCGATAACTCAGTGCATTTTCCTTCCATGTATCAGCGATTGGTCACAATGAGACCTATTTATAATGAAAATGCAAGCCTAACATCTTTTCAGGTCCCTGACTTGGGGCGATTATTGTAAACGGAAAGCTATGGTAGGACTACCATCACTCACCGACACTGTAGACTTGCTTCTTTCAAGCTCAGGGCTCACTTGTAGTAATTGTTTTTCACCGCTCTGTATGTCCGCAGCTTGTATAAGGCAATCATCTCTCGCTTAACGTGCTCACCCAAAGCAAGTGCCTTTTCAACGTCTTCTTGGCTCGAGAGGTTTTTCTTCGCTCTGAATGCACCTTTAAGTTTACCAATTACCTTAGGATACGGCTCTGGGTAGTCACGACTGAGATAAAGCAATTCCTTGAACTGATATAGAACCCGCTGTCTCAGTGACATAATAGACTACACCCGAACATGGTGGATTCAGTGCTAACGTCGCGGGATGCCCTGGACAACATTGCTGAAATACGCAAACGAATTGAAAGCCAGAAATCCGTTGTTGACAGCCAGCTCCAGGCTGCCACTGAAGCACAAGCACAGCTTCTGGTGAATGGCATCACAGCTCTCGACCGTGTGCAGGAGAAAGTCGCGAATGTGAAACAAAGTATGGCATCCATTCATAGTGCAAGCGACGTTTCAAAGAATGCAGTCGAAAACTTTCCCCAGATTCAGCGACTTCATAGCGTTGTCAAGAACTTTGAACTCACACGTATGTTCCTAGACAACTTTCAATCAATGGGGGCCAAATTAGATGAAATTAATGCGATGCTTGATGATCCAAGAGGTCAATACGAAGAGTATGAAAATATATATTTTCCGTGGCTTCTTCCTATCCACAAAAAGCTCGACGACTTGAGGGTGGTTCAGGCCCAGGCATTGCGCTATGCATCATCATGCTCTGAAGACGTTCGCATAACTATCAAGAGACATTTCGCACCTCTAACCAAAACCGTTCAGAGATTTGATCATGCTCTATTCGAGATTCCAATGGATTTGCTCGAATTGGCAAGGGGTGAACCAACCTTGGTCGTGCGCCTAGCTAAAATTATTGATTATGAAGAGCGCAAGGAGCTTCTAGCAGAGCAAGGTGTCAACAGTGCGAACGGTGGTATTCAGTATCCCAAACGAATGCTGCATGTTATTGAAAAGACAACCATCGAGAAGTTCGAGGCATACCAAGAGAATATACAAGAGCCAGAACAACAATTGGAGAAGTTTGTATGGGTGGTGAATGATCTTAAGATTGTACAACGTTATCTGGTCAAATTGATGCCGCAGCGCTGGGACATACTCAACAACTATGTCCGCTTCTATCACAAACAAATCTACGAGACGGTGAAAAAAATTCTTGCAAGCGACCCATCTGCTGCGCTCATTCTTCAGCTGTTGGAGTGGACCAAGAACTACTACATAAAAATGAAAGAGCTATTTGGTGTCGCCAAGGAGGACCTTGAACCACCGTTATTGGATGGTCAAGAGAAGCAACTTTACGACAACTTCTTGGAGCATCTGGTCGAAAAGCTGCACGAGTGGTACCGTACAGTTGCGATACAAGAGAAAAAACCCTTTATCCAGCGTACTGGAGCTCCCGATTGTCAAGCAGATGGTACCGCTTGCTTGAATACACATATGGACATGAACCAGCTGGTTTCACAGCAGCTCAATGCTGCCGCCGAGTCCAATCAATCCCGCATTGTCTTGGGTTGCGTTAGTGCATGCTGTGATCTTTTAATGCAACGGCAGCGTGAGTGGAGTAAACTCGTCGACGAGGAAGTAGCCAAAGAGATCAAGGGCAGTGTGGAGGAGATTCCTCCTGGACTATTCGAGTACCTTAGCGCTCTTGCAAATGAGCAAGATCGTGGCCAAGATTTCCTAGACGACATCGCTCAGAAATGGACCGAGTCGCTCAGCAGAAAGTACCAGGCTCAGGCGCACGAACGATTCGATCAGGCCGGTGAGGGTTTCCTTGATGTTGCAAAACGCTGTATTGATGGTATGATTGAGCTTATCATGAACGATCTCAAGGCAGCTTTCGTAGATCTGTTTGTCTCCAAATCGTGGAAAAAAGGTGTCACCATCCACCAGATCTGCACTACTATCGGCGAGTACTTGGAGGACGCTTCCGCTTTGTTGCATCCTGATTTGTTTGACACATTGCTGCAGCGTCTTTGCCGCGCGGTTGTTTTGCAATATCTCAGAGGCATGAGCCACGCTCACGGCAAAATCAAGCCTGAGGAAGGACGCGAACGGATTCTGGAGGACGTCAAGCAGGTTCATGAGGCATTTACCACCGAAAAATACACTATTGACGCTGAAAGCGCCACTCACTACTTCGGTGTATTCGGGCCATTAGTTGATACACTTGTTTCTCCCATTGATGAGCTTTCCGCTAGATTCATACAGCTCCGCGAAGACTACTGGGATGCGCCACTTGATCTATTCGAAAACATGATTGCTGTCCGTAAAGACATCGATAAGAAGGTTCTGAAGGAGCTCACAGCGAAGATTCGTATGCTCGCGGTACAGTCACAGGACAAGTCTGGAGAGCATCAACCCACATTTTTGCACGGTTTCAAATAAAGCTGCGCTTCTGTTAAAAATTCGGGCATTTTTATATAAATTATTTAATCTTCATGGCTGTCAATTCCCATGATTATTAGAGAGCGAAGTGAAGATTAGCAAGAGTCTCTTAAGACAAGCTATCACGGTCACGAATAAAATTAATGTACATTCTCGTGGTCATTGCACGGAACTTTTTACCCCAGATAAGCATAGGAACTGTGAGCATAATCACCACAAAGTCCACTACGCCGATAGCAATGAATGAGTTCTCGGCCCCGATGGCGAGCCAAGACTCACATGCAAACGAGAATGCCATTCCAAGAGTGTTGTTGATAACAGCAACACCCACCATTCCTTCCAAGATCATGTCTGGGTAGCAATCGGCAAGATATGAAAGACTCAAATCTCCGCACGAACCGAAACCGAAACCAATAAATCCGAGGCCCACATAAGGCACTCGCCAGTCCCACTGTCTCTCGGTTCCGAACCCGAACATGAACATTCCCAGTGGAGAAATTACACCAGCAAGGAGCATCGCGTACAAACGAGACTCTGCCTCTTTGATTCCGTGATTGCGTTTCGCAATAACAAGGACAAGCCAATCTGAGAAATAGGAGCCCCAAATACAACCGACAATCGCTCCGATAAGTGCTGGAACGTTCATGATTGCGACCGCCATGTCCCCGTAATTGTAAGGATCTTCAGTCCAGATGTCTGTCTCGGTTGTGATGTAAAAAGTGAGCCAGGCACTCTGAAAGCCCCACTGCAGACCGGAATAAATAACGGCAGGAAATGAAAAGACCCGCAGTGTTAGCCACAAACGATGGCAGTATTGCTTGAACCCAGTGCCTTTAAGATTTGTAGCGGGTGTGAAGATGGCAATTCTTCTCCAATAGCTCTTGGGCTTTTCAACTGTATGGTCAGACTCCTCGTAAACGCGCTGAACGGTTGAAGTCATGGCCTCCAGGGCGACTTTGTTAACCTCATCTTCGCCAACTTCATAAGTTGTGACATCGTGCTTTTGTGGGAGATAAAGCTGGCGATCAAAGTATGTTTCCTCCAGACCAAAGAAAACAACGAAAAACATAAATGTGCCAGTGATCAATCCCAGCCAGCCGACCCAGGGCCATCCTAAGTTATCCGCAGCAAACCCGCCCAACATGGGACCCAAAAACGTTCCAATAGAGGTGGCCAACACATAAAGACCAAAAACGTGACCAAGTTTGTGCTGATAGAATACTTGAGAGAGTGAGAGCTGGGCACTAGCCTCAGCGACACTCTCTGATGCACCAATAAAAAATTGGGACCAAACAATATCCGCACCAGTTTTGACTTTTGCGTACCAGGCGTTGCCAATAATGCCAAAAATTAGTCCAATCAAGTATGCTGGACGGCAACCGTACAGGTGAACCGATGGAGAGGACAAAAGAGTCCAGTATCCAATGGCAATAAAAAGTACGCCTGCACCGTTGTTAAAAGTGCCGATGTCGACGTTGTATTCTTCAATAAGGCCGTCTTGGGCACTACTAGCGCTATTAGATGTAGCAGCCGTGAGACCAACAATCATTAGCACAATAATCGCCTGCACCCATTTTCTCCACGACGACCAGTTCAAGGGATCATTCACATTATCACTGGGCTGGGGCACGAGTACAATATCACCATCTGTTTTTAGTGTCTCGTCGCTGCTTTTAGACTTGAAGATAGTTTCCGTGCCCGGGATGCCATCAAGCTCTGCAACGTTCATAGAGTAAAAAGCCCTAACGGGAGGATGTGAGGTCTAGATATAAATGGGTGCTGACTATGCGTCTACATGCACGATGAGTCGGCCAATGCAAGGCGAAATGCCGCATCGTCGCACGATTAAACCCATAGACACACCAAAAATCGTGTGGTCTTTCTATTTTGAATTGATTCGTTTTTTCGCCTGTATATTTTTGGCTCTTTATGCGGGGCAAAGTGCCTAAGCGCCAGGAGATAAGTGACATGGCGGCAAAATTTGGAGTGCCCATTTCGCTATCTCTGATTCAAATCCCCCATAAGTCACATATATGGAATGAATTAGAGCCCTTGGACACTCTAAACCAGGCGAATAGCTCCAGCACGATCGTATATGAATTGAGGTTGCTACGTAAACGCTAACCAAGGCGATATAATTTCGAGAAGGAGTTTCTTTTAAGATAAAAATAGCCTATTTCAAGCATTTCTGGCTAGTAAGCTTGTTATTTTTGAGGAACCAAGCGTCACCCGTTGTGCATATCGTTATCAGGCATATGCAGGGCAGCGCAAATCATTGTATAGATAACGATTAGCGCGGGTACGTGTGGCTATAGATTCTGTTTTAAGAAGCACCAAAGTATCCTACACTGAAAGCAGCTCGCAAGAAAAGATAGGTGGGGTAAGATTCCCCCTCCTTACTCTCATATTCCCCACGAATCGTTGAGCTGTTACAAATAAAGACCCAACGCACATTTGACCAAAGGTTCACGATGCATGTGAAATGTACATCAGCACAAATCTGAGACCTCAATAGTGAATTGTTTTCCCTTCACCGCAAGTTTCTGGACTGAAATATCTTCGCCAACCCTTGTTTAGCTTAAGCCGGTTGAGAATACCTGTTATCTACCGCTTGGGTTTGCAATGCCTAAAAATACCAGAATACCGTTGAGCCTCACGGATCGGACGCTATCGCAACTCCATTATCGGTACTAGGGCATGTTTTCCTAAAGCTGCTCTACTCCGATGATGATAAACGAGCCTAGATGTGTGTGTTCATTCGCCGTTGAAAGGCAGGGAAATGGACGTGGAGGTCGTCTGAAAGACACACAGACGGCAAAGGATGAATTAAGCTTGGGTCTTCATAAGATGAGAAGTGATGCCCACGAAGCACATATCAAAAACTACGCTCGCGTTAAGGAGACATGTGGGGTGTCACCCACGCGCACTGAAAGTGACAAAAATGTAACACAGCCAAAACTGATAAAATGTATTGGAGCCTCACGACTCTTGAGCAATCGCCTGAGTACCATGCCCCGATTTCACTTCGAAGATTCAAAGATGCATATAGGCGGAGAGGTGGCGGCTAGTTACCCCCACAACAGCCCCCACTTCAAAACCTGTCAATTATTATTTGCGTTATAAACTAAAAAGTGAAGTCTCTAGAGCAGCTCCATGAATTGTTTAGGTTGTCCCAGCTGCGCCTCACGCCCTTAGTGGGTTCTTCACTTATTGCTCTGCTACTTCCGCGCTCTCGTAATCAATGTCCCTCACTGTACATTTGTCGCGCGGAACCACTCATATTGCTCTTTTAGAGGCACCGAGTACCACTATCAAACAGCTTTTGGCAGAGCTTGCTGAAGTACTTGTCGACACCAACGAAGTTGATGCAAATGACTTGTCGCACTTGCAGGTCGCGGTGATGCAGGGGGAGGGGTGGAAGGAGCTGTCTGATAATACGGCAACGCTCGAGCAATTAGGTGTCAAAGAGCAAACAATTATTGGATACACCGTAGATGGTAAATTTTCGCACGTCGCAGTGGCAGATGCTGATCTTGAATAAGCACATCAGGTACCAGAAACGCATGTCTATGCATCTACTTTCGCGTAATAGGGGTAAGAGGGCGTGAGTTATCCCATTTAGGCACAGTGTGGGGTATTCACATGTTAATATGTTGGACACAAATATGTACATAAAATTAAAGAATTCTCATTGTTTTCTAAAACTATCTAAAACCTGCTTTTTAGTCAAGTTAGTGTCCTTGAGGGGCCGAAATACGCGTTTTAGCCCCTCTTTGCCTTCCTCCGCACAAGGGTTAGGGTTTAGTGGACAGACGCCAACTTAACCCCGGTAAAAATAGAGTTGACCCTTCTTGTCAAAGTGGTAGTAAACTCAACTCGGAATATAAGTAGTCCTAACATGTCAGACCCTGGCGACATGTCAGAATTTGTGTTACCACACAATATAATGCCCACACCACAACTTTGGCGCGCGTTACGCGTAGAAAATATCCCCACGAGGACCACACCATCCCAGTTGCTCAATCTTGTTACAACCGGGATGGTGGAGCAATTAGTATATGAGAATGAGAGCAAAACTGTTGCTGAATTACGCTTAATGAATTACTCCTCTACTGTCCACTTGTACGTGGACTGGCATATTCGCAGAGTAAAGCTCAAAGGCGTGCCTTTACGCGTAACTTGGCGCTGCATCAATCCTGTTAGCGGTTCCATTATCAAGAAAGTTGCGCAGGGAGCATCGCGAAACGTTTACATCTCCAATGTCCCCAAAGACTTTGATGAGCACACACTCGATGACCTATGTGGTGCTTATGGAGAGGTTGAGAGCATAAGAGTGAAGGGGCGTGTTGTTTTCGTACACTTTATGTCTATTCAGGACGCTATTAACTGCGTTGAGGCTCTAAAGAAGCTGCAATGGCCCGATTGCGAGATCAACTTTGGGCACGATAGATGCGCTCACATCAAAAAGCAGCAGAAGCAGCTTGTTGCACTGTTTACTGGTCACAAATCCACAGTGTTAACAATGGACCACGCCACTATGAGCAATACGCTCGCCCAGATGGCTACTGCGGCAATGACTGTCGCAATGGTCTCAGGGGGGACAAAAAACGTTGGCAATAGAACATTATACCTAAGTGGGTTCAGCCCTGGAACAACTTTGGAACAAATATGCCTCCTAGGCGCTCGAGGTGGCCCTGTACAGAACGTGAAGTACAACGCCGAACGGCACACCGCTTTAATTACGTTCATCGATCCTATCGCTGCTGCACAGTTCTTCGCGACATGGAATGTTCAAACACTTGTCTTGAATGATTATGAGGTTACAGTCGACTGGGCAAAACACACGCCTCACGGTCTTGATAAGAGCGCGGCAAACCTCGAAACAAAGGCCACACGGAATGTGTTTATCGGCGGTCTTGGGGAAGACTTTGATCGTGGAGACTTCCGCAAACTCATGGAAAGCATTGGCAACGTTGCGCAGATCCATTGGGTCCCAACGTCTGCGTGCGTATTTGTAAATTTCGCAGATATGGACTGCGCGGTCACGGCCCTCAAGATGTTGAGAAATGACGACAAGTATCGACAATACGCGGTTCGGTTCGCTAAAGATCGTGTGAGTTCCCAACCAAGAGCGCTACAGCATGGAAAAGAGCATTCAAAGGGACCATACATGCTGCAATACTTGTCGAACTGCCATCAGCCGATCCCTTGTGTACGACCTTATCACCAACTCCCGACCCCTCCTCCAGAGCATACATTTTAATAATTGCACTGTATTTAATCAAATAGTTACTATACGCATTCAACTTTATACCTCTGCCCCTCGATTATCACTATTTCTCGGTAAAGATGAGGTAGTCGAGACTCGAGGACCCCTCTCCCCTCCCTCATGACTGAGCCTCGGTTCAAAGAAACAAATCTAAAACTTGAGTGTGGTGTGGCAGGAACTTTGGCTGAACCCCTCAGTGGGAATAAGCAGATTGTGTTCATTCTTCATGGCGTTGGTGGTCATCGCGACTACTGCTACCAAAAAATGCTTGGCCAAGCTTTACCAGCGGAGAGAAATTTGGCGACATTTAGACTTGATTTTAGAGGTTGTGGAGAAAGCAACGACGTCGAAGACCCTAAGATTGGTCGCTCTGTTGGAGGGACAGACTACCAAGACCTTGATAGTTGCTATAAGTACTTTACTGGCCGTGGCTACCGTGTGACTGCCATTGTTGGGCACTCAAGAGGTGCATCGGTTATGTTCCTGTGGTGTCTGCGTAACCCTGATGTTTACATCCCCTATCTGATCAATTGTTCCGGCCGTTTCAACACATGGGAGTATAGAGACCGCGTTTATGCTGAGCAGCCTCACTATCAGCGTGATCAAGGATATAGCCTGGTTGCACGTAGATATGGCAAGTACACACCTCAGTGGATCTCAATGAGAGAAGTTGACGAGTTCTGCTCGTGGGATTCGTTCAAATATGCCCGCATTGACAAGCGTACGCAGGTCATTACATTTTTCGGTGCCAAAGATCATCATGTCCCTCCACATGACTGCGGAAAATGGGCCAACTTATTCGATGGCCGTCACACTTTGAAAATCATCCTCGACGCAGACCATAACTTTTACTCACGGGATAAAGACGGAAAGAAAATCAACCACAACCCGGCTGTCGTTGAGGGCGTGCTTGAGTGGCTCGCTCCAGAAGCACAACTAGAACGGTTCAACAAACAAAATTTATACTCTGGATTCGTGTCTCGCTGGCATGCAGTCGAGGGTGTCGAAAACCTGCGTGACTTTGGCGGGTATGGAAGTCTGAAAAGTGGAATATTATTTCGGTCTGCTCACCTGGACAATATTACCGAAAAAGGTAAACGCCAACTTCAAGAGTTGGGTATCAAGCACATTTTTGACTTCCGTAGTCTTTCTGAGGAGGGCCATCTCCCCGTTATTCCTGGTGTCAAGATTATTCAAACACCAATCTTTAAACGCCGTGATATGAGTCCCAAGGCTCTTGCAGACAGATATGGTCCAATGCTCGGTAAAGCTACTAATCGTGGGTTTGAACACTCTTATATGGAAATCCTTGCGAGCGGCAAGCCTGTGTTCAAGCAAATTATGGAATGCATTCGAGACCACCCAGGCGAAGGCGTATTAGTCCATTGTACAGCTGGCAAGGATCGCACAGGAATTTTTTGTGGAGCTCTTCTGGTGGCCATGGGAGTCGATGAGTACACCGCCAGCCGTGACTATGAATTGACCACCATAGGGTGGAAATCAACTCGCGAGCTCATGGTGACCGAATTTACTGAAAAGCTCAAGAACCTTGATATAGATATTGAGAATGTGAAGCATGTTCTGAGCTCAAAATTTGAGTCCATGGAGAAAGCTCTCCAGCTGCTAAAAGCAAACTACGGAAGCGCATACGATTACTTTTTACAGTGTGGACTTTCTGCTTCTGACCTCGCCACTGTAGGTGCTAATCTTACCAGGGCCATGATATAGTACGCATGGTCTTTGAACTGTCCAATTGAATAGTTGTAGAGAATTAAAAGGTGCATTTCTGCTGCAGATGATCATACAGTTTTATCGACAAACCTGCATTAATTCATGCATGTCGCCACAAATGAGCATAACCCCACTATTCTCTTGGTACCAGAGAGGAACGTTGTTCAATGTTGGAGTATTTCTATGTATACTGTTACTCTTTCTTGCGAATAATACGAGGATATACGCGACTTGAAGTATCAATCTCGCTATGTGAAGTTTTGGTTAACGAGGTCAATTGTGGCAAATAGTGAAAGCCTTCAAATATACCCCACAGTTGTAGTAAGCCCCTTGTCACGATGTAGTAACACTCGGCTTGACTTATCAAGTTTTGACTTGACTACGTCGGGATGCTCAGATCAACGGTGATGAAGGCACGCCAGCTGCTGAGCGCTCTAGAGCCACGTGAAAAATGGATGCTTCTCGGCGGAGGAGGTATCTTAGTAGTATTTCTAACGATATTTGGCATATTTCACGAGGCAATTCTACATTGGATGGCGGAGATGTCTCACGGGTTCAGAAAGGTCCCGTACGGATGGCTTATCCTTATAATATTGATCTGCATTATCTCCTTCCCCCCATTGATCGGATACTCTGCCATTTCCATGTTTACCGGGATGGTATTAGGCTTCCCCTACGGATGGCCCGTTCTCGCCGCAGGCACACTCTTTGGAAGTTTCCTCAGTTTCTTGGCGTTCAGGTATCTACTTAAAGAAAGGGCTGAGAAGCTTGCCCGCTCGAACGTCAAATTTATGGCCTTTGCGAAGACTCTCGAGCAGGATAAGTTTACTCTTCTCTGGCTGATAAGACTGTGCCCATTGCCCTATTCTCTCAGTAACGCAGCGCTCAGCTCTGTGCCAACAGTACAGCCATGGAGATTCTTTGTTGCAACAGCCCTCACAACGCCAAAGTTATTTTTGCACATTTTCATCGGCGACAGAGTTGCTCGATTAGGTGAAGCTAAGGACGGCTCTACAAAGATCGTTAACATCTTCTCCATTGTGCTGGCATTAGCGACTGGTGTTATCACTACATGGATCATTTATAACCGTACAGTCGAGCGAGCTGCTGAACTAAATCGCAACGGCTCTTATGAGTACAACGAAATCAACGACGTCAATGAGATGAGCGATTTCCAAATCTCTGATGAGGAGATTGATCTAGGAGAACGAGACCCTTTCCCTTTAAGAGACCGGGAGGAAACGAGAGCTTGATGTTATCAGCCGTGCAGGTGTATTCTTCTAACTAAATTATCCATAGACTAATCCCATCTTCGCCGCTAATAGTGAGGTGCTCTGGATCTAAGAATTCTTTTTGAATAGTTCAAGCTCTTCCTTGCCTTTCAAGTCACTGCGCTTAGTGACAATGTCTATCAGTAGCATAAGCCCTTGGATGACTAGCATTGGTCCCGAGACTACCTTGGCCTCTAAGAAACTGCTATGCCTAGACCTCGCATTTCAACGCTTGCAATCTTGGCATCTTTGGGTGCAGTGTATGCCAGCGACCCTAGAGCCGCTATTCATGAATACTTGGCGCTCCCCGTCATGCGTAAATCTTTGGACGCTGAAGAGGCACACGTCGCCGCCGTAAATTTTATGAAACTGCCTTTCGTGAACCCCTCGCTACCTAAAAATTGGATCAAGACTCTTGATCCCAATCATCAACTCTCTGTTACACTTTTTGCCAATAGTGCCAATCCCAAGGTCAAGCCCTTGACTCTTGTATCACCCGTTGGTGTAGCTGCAGGTGTTGACAAAAACGGCGACTGCATCGACTCTTTATTTGGTTATGGATTCTCCTGGGTTGAGGTAGGAAGTGTCACCCCTCAGCCACAAGAAGGAAACCCTCGTCCTCGTGTGTTCCGACTGCCCGAGGATAAGGCCGTGATCAACCGCTACGGGTTTAACAGCGATGGTCACGCCAAAGTCCTTGCTCGTTTGCTGATTCGTGAGCAGCAAAATAAAACCCAAGCTGGTAAAGTCCTTGCGCTCAATTTGGGCAAGAACAAAACTGGCGATGAGGTCAAGGACTACGTCAAGGGTGTCCGCACCTTCGGCGATCATGCAGATGTCTTGGTCGTCAATGTATCGAGTCCAAACACACCCGGTCTGCGAGACTTACAAGCTGATGATAAGTTACTGGGCCTTCTCACCACTCTTGTCAAGGAGCGAGACCAGTTGAAGTCCCCCTCTCTTCCTCCACTCGTCGTCAAAATTGCGCCTGATCTCGATGAGAATCAAGTCAAAGCAATGGCGAAGGCAATTACTCAGTCAAAGGTCGACGGTGTGATTGTGGGAAACACCACGATTTCTCGACCAGCTTCGCTTCAATCATCTACCGATGTGACTCGTGAAATCGGTGGTCTCAGTGGACCACCCGTCAAGCCATTGGAGCTGAAGGTCCTGAAGACACTCCGTGAAGCCGTTGGTCCCAAAATGACCATTATTGGCTGTGGTGGTATTTCTTCAGGAGCGGACGCTTTGGACTTTGCTCGTGCTGGTGCTGATTTTATTCAGATCAACACCAGCTTTGTCTGGAAGGGTCCTGGTGCCGCTGCACATATCACACAAGAAATCAAGAACCAACTAGGTGATCTATCTTGGCAAAATATCGGTAACTAATCTAGAGCGGCTTGGTATATCTAATCTTGAACTCCAGTGTACCATCATAATCTTCAGTAGACTCACAGCTATCTATAAAACGTCTATTTCTTGTTCGTGTAGTCACGCGTGTAACCGATACTAATATCAGACTTTCCATCCCAGTAGAAAGTTGAGCGATTATAGTGGTCAAGCTCCTTACCAGAATGAATCTTCGTCACTAGATCGGGGTTGGAGATGAACAATCTACCGATAGCGATAATAAGTTTGTCGTCCTTTTTGGTAAGACTGTACAGCTCATCATAGTTCTTACCAAAAGCTCCAGCTCTAACAAGGACACCAGTCCAAATTTGCCGAACAAAGTCGTTTAAGCTACGATCAATGTGACCATAAGAGTCATCAGCTCTATGATCAACGCGTGGCTCCACAACATGCACGAAACTAAGTCTGTTGCCCTTCAGTCCGCGAGCCTCGAGCTCGGCTAAAACGTAGCTCCATTGAGGGATAGGAGAAATGCCTGGGTCCACCTCACTGAAGGAACCCCATGGGCTCAAGCGAATTGCAGTTCGGTCCGCACCAATCTCATTTACAATGGCGTCAACTACCTCGAGCGTGAATCTGGCGCGATTTTCTATAGAGCCACCGTACTCATCATCCCGCGTGTTTGTGTTCTCATGCAGGAACTGATCCAACAGGTAGCCATTGGCATTGTGAATTTCGACTCCATCAAATCCCGCTTTCAAAGCATTCTTGGCTGCTGTACGGTACAAGTGCACGTGGTTCTTGATCTCCTCTTTGCTCAAAGGACGAGGAGGCTCTTTACCACTCATCGCAACATCAGAAGCCGAGATGTAGGGATAAGGGCCCTCACTTTGCAGAACTTGAGGGTCTGCAGCTCGACCAAGGTTCCAGAGCTGCAGATAAATAATAGAGCCGCTCTCGTGAACTGCAGATGTAACCTTCTTCCAGGCAGTGATCTGATCCTCACTCCAAATGCCTGGAACGTTGGGCAAGCCTCCGGCTTCGGGAGCTATGAAAGTAGCCTCAGCAATCAGTAAGGTTCCAGGACTCGCAGCAGCTCTTTGTCGGTAATACTCGGCAGCCAGTTCATGGGAGACATGATTAGGTGCTCGGACACGAGTCAATGGCGCTAGTGCTAGACGGTTCTGTACCGAATTTTTTCCTATAACAAGCGGCTTAAAGAGGTTCCTTTGCTGTGCAGTCATATGTGTGGGAATTTAGACGGATCAAGTCGTTTAATATAGTAGAACGAATCATGCCCTATGACGTCTTCCGGCTTTATTAATCGTGCATATGGATTAGTTTATTCCGAGTAGAAAGTGTGTTTGCCGGTGAGATTAGCCCTTTAAGAACATTTATTGTCCCGAGCACTAGTCCCGAAGGCAGCATTGAGCTGACTTCATGAACTGGTGGAGAACGCTAGCCGAATCGGAAGCCAAAGAGATTGACAAGCGATTTATTCTTCTAGACATTGAACTACTCTGAATCAATAATGGCATGTTGAGCCTGGCAAACCGACAACGTCGTGAAGCGCGTAAGACTCAAGTAGAAGCAACGGCTCTACGGTCGCTGGTCGTCGTTGCAACCATGCTAGACATCCAGACTTGGTATTGCGTGTTTTTTTTTTTTTCGCACAATGGCACTATATAATTAACATAGTCAAAGTGCCGCAACACCTCGCTACTATTGGAGCGGATCTAGGGATGATCAGTGCATCCTCCTACGAAGCTGAGCAGACCAGCCATGGCTCTTTGGCATGAATGAAAGATAATCCGGAGCTAGAAGTAAATGAATAGTGTTTTTATACTGAGGTACTCAAAACGAAAAATGGTTCTTCTCCTTAAGCACTACGAAAAGTTTGTGTGATAAATATCGAAATTGACCAGGGCTGAAGACTAGGGAGAGAAAGTAGGCTGTACTAGCTAATCATCCTATACAAATAAATCAAACCCCGTCGACAACCTTGTCAACAAGTTACAGCGTATAATACTATATCGGTGAAAAATTGAAGCAAAAGTCCCGTTGTAGGCTAAATTGAATGACCTTGCTTCAGTGGCTACACCACTGAACCTTACGCGCTTCATCTGGTAGGCTACGTACTATGTGTATTTAACATCCGAGTGTGCTGAACTAGAGAGCGAATTTAATTTATGCTACTGGCTAGGCCTGTTTTCTTACTTCGCGTTTTGACGCGTCGATGAAATATGTAGAGCCTCTGGGGTTGGGAATGTAAAGATCATGCAGATCTTGATGGCGTGAGCGGCCGCTCATGTTCTTCAAAGAGCTCGAGGCTATTTGAGGAACGCCGTGACATGAAGACAGAACTTTTCTCAAATTCACAGCTATGGCAGACCACTAGAATGCGTGCAGTTACATTGATCAGACATCACTAATTGCTGCACGACACGCATGAGGCATGCATATCTCGTAAAGGAGCTCTAAGGCATCAAGGCGTGTGTGGGTACGTGTGGATTTCATTATTACCTTGAAATTGTAAATCAAATGTGGATGTGTGTGCAAGAAATTGTTATTTCGAAGCCATTGCGACGCCTGACAGGCGCCGCACCCATTCACAACCTCCATATGACAGAGAAATCTATTTTGAACAAAAATTTGATTTCCTGAACATAGAAATGCGAGAAAATGAAGTATTTATGACGAGAAAGGTGCACATGCTGGATGCTGCAGGAACAAGTGTGAGTGGGCTACCAACTTGGAAGTAGTCTGTGCATACCTCGGTCGCTAAGAGCATAGCAGTATACAAGAAAATTTTTTCGCTGGCATTCATTAAAGGATTAAGTATTTATATATGCACAAAGTTTTCCAGAACCACCTTGTCTCGAACCTGAAACGAGCATGAAGACGCGCTAGATGAGGACAGGGTTATGCATGATGTTAGGGTTTACGCGGCTGCAGGTGCTGATTTGGAGTACTTGACAAATCCGTGTGAGTTCCCACAGTCCTGTCATGTCACTCGATAACAGGCGTAACTTGGACTTTGCCTTTCCAGCGTTTGCGCCTGGATTGCCAAGTGTGTATGAGCGCGCTGGCTTTGATGTGAAGCAACCCACTCGCTCCTTGAAGTCTTCCAGATCAAGAAAGTCCAGCAGGGTCGCGACCCCTGGCAGCTCGTCGTCGCAATTGGGCACCCCCCAGAGTATGTCTTCCAGCAAGTTCGCGCAGCCAGAGCCCCCGCTACCCACGGATATATTGGAACGTGTTCATACTCCTTCCCAACCTTCCAGCTTGAGAAGCGCCTCGCAACCCAGCCTCCACGGTCAGGAGCAACATATTCCTCCACGCGCTCTCAGTAGAGAGACAAAGCCCCTCAGTTATGGTAAAGAAAGTGTGTCCAGCGCTGGAAGTGACAGCACAAACATGAGTGCTGATACGGGAATGACAAGCGTTTCCCCTCAGGTGATGCCCGAGAACGAGTTCAACTTTAGCGATCAGGATGTGAAACCCAAGTCTGCACCAACCAATGTACCTGCGTATAATGGACAGACAGAACCCCCTCAGATGATGGCACCAATGGCACCTCTCAACTCGCTCACTCCGACTTCCGGTTACCTGAATACCCCTTCATCGGACGTTAACCGCTTTAGCAGCACTAGCAGCATATACTCTACTGCTACTGATTTGCGCAAGTCTGAGTATGGTGGATACCGTAAACAGCACCCCACTTTGTCCCATCTCCCGACAATTCAGGATGACCTTTCCGGTCCCCCTGGCGTTGCTTGTCCCTACCCAAATACCCCCACACCACCTCCTGATACTCCGGTGGATGAATTGCCTCAGATGCCTCCCAAGGCCCCTGACCATGCCAAACGCGTCTCCTCATTCCAGAAGAGCAGTGTCCTCACCCATAGCTCCTCTTCATCGCAGAGCAGCTATGGCGTAGGCTCGTTCCCTGTCTACTCTGACAAGATTTGCCGAGGCTGCAACCAGACCATCAATGGACGTTCTGTGTATTCCAAGGACGGAAACATGTCAGGCAGATGGCACCGCGCCTGCTTTGGCTGCACTAGTTGCAAGTCCTCTCTCACTTCGGAGGTCTACGTACTTGATGACAGCCCGTACTGCGGTGCTTGCTACCACCAGTCAAACAAGAGTAATTGTTCTGCGTGTGGTGAGGGTATTGAGGGCCCTTGCCTCGAAGGTGTTGGTGATCAGGGTGAGGGCATCACTCGCTACCATCCTACGTGCCTCGCCTGCGACACATGTGCGTTGCGCCTCTCCGATGTCTATTATGAGGCTGGCGGCCGTACTTATTGTGAAGCACATGGTGCCAACGCCAAGCAGGCTCGCCGCAGAACTACGCGGTTGCTTCACTAGACTTGGAGCTACTGCGCAAACAGGGATATTACCTAGAGGACACACTAATACCCAGCTTACCTTGTGTCCCGAACCTTATTTATGAGCCTTCGCTCCTGTATATTACGTACTAATTCTCCTTAGTTGAACCAGTATTGGTATAAATTTGTATCGTATACTCCGCTCCTAGGTAGTACCCTAGTATCGACCTTAGTCAAGATGACTATAGACGGGCCTTGGTCCCTTCACTTGAAATGGGCCCACTACAGCTTAAGTCATCATCACCCAAATTATTCTCTTCACATGGTGAAATCAAAAAACGCTAGAATGCGTTCGTATCTCAAAAGAGAAAACGAAAAATTAACGCGTGCTACTCAAGAAGCAAATCTTGCCAATGAACATTTGCGTCTTGAAAATGCTGGATTCCTAGAAGCTGAGAACGAGATGGAAAAAACTTTCAAAGTTTCCCAGGATGAGATCGTTGCAAATGTCGATGTGCAAACGCAGGCCAAAAAATTTACCCTGACTCTTCCAACCGGCCCTTACACCTGTGATTTCTCTATCTCAGGTAACTATCTTCTTTTGGGAGGCCGTAAAGGTCACATTGCGTCAATGAACTGGAAAGAAGGCACTCTCCAGTCAGAGCTTCATGTTGGCGAGACAGTGAGGGCTGTCAAGTATCTCAACAATGACCATCAATTCTACGCAGCCGCACAGAAAAAATACACATTTATTTATGACAACGAGGGCACCGAGTTACACAAGCTAAAACACCATATCGAAGCAACTCATTTGGAGTATTTGCGTTACCATTACTTGCTTGTGTCGGCCGGAATGACTCCATTCATCAAGTATCAAGATGTCACCACTGGCCAATTGATAGCAGAATTACGCACCAAACTCGGATCCACCAGTGCTCTTTCCGAAAATAGAAATAATGCCATCATCAATGCCGGCCATCAAAATGGAACTGTAACTATGTGGGCACCGAGTATGTCTGAACCATTGGTCAAATTACAAAGCTCTCGCGGTCCCGTACGTGCGTTAGCGGTGGATAGAGGTGGAAACTACTTGACAGTCGCTGGCTCTGATCGCTCAATCAAAATCTGGGATCTACGCAATTACAAGTGTCTTGAGTCTTACTACTCCCCCACGCCTGCTTCATCTGTTTCTATCTCGGATACTGGCCTCTTAGCAGTGGGTTGGGGCCCTCACGTTCAGGTCTGGAAGGACGTTCTTACTCGTACTGGGGAGAAAGTGTCTGCTCCCTATATGAACCATTTGTTGGCCGGAAACCAGATCGATAAGGTAGCATTTGCACCATTTGAGGATATACTCGGTGTGGCTCACAGTAAGGGATTTGATTCGCTTATCATTCCAGGTGCTGGTGAAGCTAATATTGACTCCATGGAAGCCAATCCTTACATGTACGCTAGTCGCACTGCTCTCCGTGAAAAGGAGGTTCGCGATCTGCTTGACAAACTGCAGCCAGATATGATTACTTTGGATAATAATGACATTGGTCTTATCGACCGCCGCAGCGCCCCTGAGCGAATGAATGCTGCCCAGAAAGAAGAGTATGAACGTGAGCAGAAGCAAATGGAAGAAGATAAACTCAAGCCTCGGACTAATATTCGAGGCAAAAACTCTGCGATCCGTCGCTTGATGCGTAAGAAGACGAAGAACGTCATTGACGAACGCAAGGCCAGACTGGAGGCTGCACTTGAAAAAGAAAAACACGCACGCAACAAGCAGAAACGCCTAGCAAAGGGTCTCCCTCTAGAGAAGGAAACTGGTGCAGCGATGCGTCGGTTCATGTAGTTTTGCGATTTCGAGTGTCTTTTGCACCCTCCATCATATATTCGGAGTGGTCGGTGATAGACGGGCTGCGACTACCGATTTGCGACCCTTGTACACTGTGGCCTATATTTATCTATAATTGCATAGCATTACATCACTAGTCTAATTCTTGTACTTTCCACACTGCAGCTCACTACACACACCTTGAGTTCAAAAAAATTAGATAATACTTTTTTCACCATGGTGCTGAAATCGACCCCTGGCGCCAATATTCCGGTGTATCAAATAGCAGGAGCGAATTCCTCTCGTTCTTTACCTGACTGGCTTATCCGGAAGCGAAAAAGAGCGCTGAAAAACGATGCAGATTTCCAGAATCGAGTCACTTTGATCCAGGACTTTGAGTTCCAGGAGGCCTCAAACAAGATCAAGCTCACCAGAGATGGCCAGTTTGCTATCGCTACGGGTGTTTACAAACCGCAAATGCATGTCTATGATTTCGAGCAACTGGGTCTCAAATTTGACCGTCACACTGATGCTGAGAACATTGACTTTGAAATTATATCTGATGATTGGACAAAAACCGTGCATTTACAAGCAGACCGCTCTATTGAGTTCCAAACCCCTGGCGGAGTTCATCATAAAACTCGAATTCCCAAGTTCGGCCGCTCTCTGGCCTACAATAGAGGCAACTGTGACCTTTATGTCGGTGCCTCCGGAAACGAGCTGTTTCGCTTAAATATAGATCAAGGACGTTTTCTTGCACCATTTGAATGTGATACTGAGGCCGTAAATGTAGTCAAGGTGAACCCTGCTCATGGTCTTGTCGGATGTGGTGGTGAAAATGGTACAGTCGAGTTTTGGGATCCTCGCTCCAGATCAAGAGTAGGAACACTTGCAGTAGGCGGTCAGGGCTACGGAATCGGATCAGGAGTTACAGCACTTGCTTTCCACAATGATGGTTTGCAGGTCGCAGCAGGCACACACGAGGGTAACACCCTGCTATATGACCTGCGGTCTTCAAACTCGCTACTCAGTAAAGACCAAGGTTATGGATTCCCCATCAAGACTTTGGGGTACATTGATAGTCATTCAACTGCAAACAAAATCTACAGTGCTGACAAGCGTATTGTCAAAATCTGGGATACTGTTAATGGTGACCCGTTCACATCTCTTGAGCCTAGCGTTGACATTAACGATGTTGCATATGTATCTGATACTGGTATGTTTTTGTTCGCTAACGAAGGTATCCCTATGCATGCATACTACGTTCCCGCAGTTGGCCCTGCACCCAGATGGTGCTCATTCCTTGATTCCATCACCGAGGAGCTCGAGGAGACACCTGCGACAACTGTGTACGAAAATTTCCGTTTCGTCACTTCCAAGGAGCTCAAACAGCTTAATCTCAGCCATCTCATTGGTTCTAATGTTGTCAAAAGCTATATGCATGGTTACTTTATCGACCAGCGTCTATATGAGCAAGCTAAGCTTATCAACGATCCGTTTGCATACCGTGAACACCGTGAGCGTGAGATTCGCAAGAAGATTGAACAAGAGCGTGAGTCTCGTATTCGTGGCGTTACAGGTCCTAAGGTTAAAGCCAACAAGGAGCTCGCCAAAGAGACCGATGGTAAAGTTGACGACCGTTTCAAGGCTTTGTTCGAAGATCCCGATTTCGAGATCGACAAGTCCAGTTACGAGTACAAACTACTTCACGGTGGTAAGGGTGCTGCTAGCAAACCCAAGGAGCGTACTGGTCCTCGTGGGTTGACTGCTGCTGAACAGGAGGATGAGGATGAGCCCATGGAACCCAGCGATAGTGAGCCAGAGGAAAAGAATTCGAAGAAAGACAAGCGCCAGAAACAAAAGGAGCGTCGCAAGAGAGCTCGTGAGGAGCCGACAATGACTTCTCTGGATTTGAAAGGGCCCGACCATGATGATCTGACGTTCGGCGAGCAGAAGCAGAGTCGCAAGCTTAAGGACAAAGAGGACGACACACCAGCTGTACGTGGTGAGGCAGAGATCACTTACACTCCTAAGCCACGCAAAAACCCTAAATCTAAGGATACTGGCCGCGATAACGGAAGGGCGTCGCGCCGTCAGGATTCTGACCGCCGTCGCGCCAGCAAAAATGCATTCAGGGGGCTTTAATTATAGCACAATCGGCCTCCAAGCCATGTAGATAATTTATAACCAATATTCAAAGCTAAGTATGGGGCTTGAGAGTTCAACGTGACTGTGGCACTTGTATCTAGGTCGAGGTACATCGACATTACATAATTTTCTTTTCACCTTGATCGATTGCCCAGAATGGGTAAACAAACACATAATAAAAAGGCCAATACTGGGCGTGATTTGGTAGATATTGATCCTTCAGTAATTTATTTTACACATTCAAGAATCAGACCCCAGTTCACTGGATGCAACAAATATATCGAGGACACTTTAGATGAGATCGTCAAGGGTACTACAAAAATCGACCAAATACCCTACATCACGGTTATTGAAAACTTTGAAGAGGTTGAGGTACAGGGAAACAAAAAGAAAGGGAAAGCCACTCTTGAAAAAGTCCCCTTTTACTTCAGTCTCAACAATAGACGTCTCTATTTATTTAAAACCCTTCAGAAGTTGGGGCATATTCAGCAGATCAAGGTATACATCAAGCCCGCGCTTCCACGCGAAGCCGAGCGATATACACGCGAGAGGTGTGCAATAATGGCGAAAATGATGAGCAGGAAAACAGATGCCGTAGATGGACCGAGCACCGAGACCACTGAAGACCCTGAGACCCTGCCAACCAAGGCACCCACTTAGTGTAGAGACAATAGAACCTAGAAGTATATAATGTAAGCTCTATTTGTGTTTTGCTTCGTAAACGGCAATGTATTTCTCGATTGCGTCGAGACGAGTAGGCAGGATAGGGTGGCTATGGCGGTAGGCAGCATAGAGGGGATCGGCGTGTAATGTACTGAGGTTGCCCTTTGCAATGGCGATCAGGCCGCGAATGAGTTGGCGACCATGGCCGAGGTTTGTAGAGAACTCATCAGCTTCATATTCGTGTTTACGAGTAAGAGCTGTAAGGGCGAACTTGATGGGGGCCTGGACAACAACAAACAGATCGGTGAAGACGAACAAACCGACAGCCCAGTGGGGTTGGGGAATACCGAGCGAAGCATAGAGACTGTTGTTGTTGATGAAACAAGAAAACGAAACAAACAGTGTCACTATGAGGCCCATATTGAGGGACAGTTGCTTAGGAATGTGGTTGAGCTTCCAATGGCCAAGCTCATGGCCCAAGATGGCAACGACCTCTTCGGTGGTGGTGCTCTCAATCAATGTATCAAAGAGAACAATCTGCTTGTACCAGGGAAGACCAATAAAGTAGGCGTTGGAGTGAGCACTGCGCTTACTGGAGTCCTTGACATAAATGTGAGTGAGCGGGAAGTTGAGTCCCTTGGCGAGATTGTCGATAGCGGTTCTGAGCTCTCCATCAGGCAAAGGCTCGAACTTGTTGAACCAGGGGTCAATGAAGACAGGGTACACGACCTGGAAGACAAGGATGAAGACGAGGATGAACAAGGAAGCGTAGATGAAGAACAAATCACCAAAGTAATCAACAACGTATCCAAGGCCAGCGAAGGTGAGCGTGTTCAACAGCAGACCGATCACCTGCTTCTTGAAGAAGTCGCTCACAAACAGACCAAGAGTGGACTTGTTAAAGCCAAACTGCTCCTCCAGCACGAACTGAAAGTACAAGTCGGATGGGAGCTCAAGAATAGAGCTGATGGTATTTGCGATGTGAGCAAAAACAATAGATTTGGCAATCTCACCAGAGAACCAGCGCAGGCCCAGCTTGGACACAAGCGAGGTTGTGAGGTCCCACTCCCACGCGAACATACCGTAGTAGTACCAAGCGGTGTTGATGATTAGTTTGAATACACGGTGCCAATTCTTGTAATTGAGCTTGGCGCGATCGTATTTACGGCTCTTCTCCAGCTGCTCCTTATCCACAACCTCCTTGAGGAGCGGCGGGATCGTGTCATTACGCAGAGCGATGAACTGGCGGTAATCGAGAACGAGCTCGAACAAATCGTTTGTGACCAACGCGATAACAATCACTCTGGGCCAGTTAAATCCGTCAATGTCCAATTTATTGGCAAAGCCGTTAATGACACGCACAACTGGCTCGAACATTTTGGGGTGGTGGCGCTAGGCTTTGTGCAGGGGGGGTTATATACCCTTAGTAATTTTAGCCTGCATATACATATGCACGGCTACTGCTCAATGCATGTGGTTGTATGCATGGTTTCTTAGACCATTTTGGTTGACCGCAATGTAAGTATCCTTAACACGACTCGCGTAATCGGGTCGAGTGACCTTGTTCACCATGCTGAGTTCTATAACTACGGCTGCTACTACGGCTCTCGCAATTGCCCCCTATACCAGCTCCAGTACTGCTGGGCTCGCTCCTGATGAGTTTTTAACAAACTCTGAATGCATACTTCTCGAAGAGGTGCTCGTATTCCATCCACAGCTTATCGCCACGCGGGTGGTATTCTTGGAACTGGGGTAGCTTGCGAGATACTGCTACGAAAGATGCTCTTTAACTACAATAATATATTACTAGGCAAAAACACCCTTGTCCTACAGCTGCAAATACTCTCACGACTGGGATGCTCGTCAACGATATTGACAATGCCATGCGTTCTTTCGTGATCGCATGTCCACTACACAGTGAGAGTGCTAAGATCTCCATTAATCCCTACAACCATAATGCATAGAGGCATGACATTTAAGTTCAAACAATTATGTTTTTTTTGCACATTAGCAGGTAGCTACGTGCTATCGAGGGTCAATAGTCTGCGTGCCGAGGTGCTGCGTAGGCAGATCCTATGCAGATCCTACTGATCAGATAAAAGCTTAAGGTTCAGATGTCAATGATCTCTTGAATCAATCTTATGGCAGTCCGATAATTTCCGATAAGCATATATATTTATGCCTTGCATCAGACGTATGCGGCGTTATCATGTGCATTTTATGTTCTTACATAGGTAAGTAAAGATAGGGGGCGAGGTATGCTCATAATCCGCATATAGGACGCAAAATTAGACATTTTTGCTTCATCAAGAACTGGAGACCTTACATTGTGAGATGCCAAGACGCCGCCGCTGAGTGGATGCACTTTCATGTGTGAATCTGCACTTCTATGCACAGGTTGGTGGCCTAGATCTCGCGAATGCATCTCAAGCTGAATTAATAACACCAAGCTACTCTAGAGTACTATAGGAGATTATTAGAACAATGGAGAGCTGCAATGAAAAAGTCACATTCACTAGTAATTATGTAGCTATCGCCGGCTCAGCTTCCCGTATCGCCACTCAGGTATACTCAAGATTGGGGATGTATGCTCTTACACCTGAGCGCTCCTCAAGCTCCACACTTTTCCATAATGCTTCACGGGCATTAGTTTTATCACCCAATACATCTAGCATGACACCATACAAGCACCACGCTTCCGAGGTATAGCGACCAGGATTGTGGTTGATAAGGTTACCTAGCGAACTTAAACTGGCACGAGCAGCTTGCAGCTCATCCTCGGAGTTATGGAAAAGAACAGAAGGCTTGGATTCATCGACAATTCCGTCTGTAATACGCCCGTGTGTATCCAACAACACTGCCTGGCCAACAATCGCACTCATGTTGTCGTGGTCAAGTGCCAGCGCAGAAGAGAACTTGTGCCAGGCAGCAACAGGATCTGAGGCAGTGAGGGTGTGACCAGATGCAGCCACTGAGGCGGCGGTGGGGCCAACAAGATTCTCTGCCTCTTTAATGGCTGCTCCGGCCTCATTAAACAGGTCAGCGCGGATGTAGACCTGCGATACCCACAACCAAATCAAGGCCAAATGACTTTTTGTTTCCAAATCCATGCTCTTTTGTTTCTTTCCGGTAGTAGGTAGTTGCTGCTTGTTGAATTTGTACCTATGCGAGCGGTGGGGTCTCAAAAGATGTCTCTTCGTATGGTGTTTGCCACTGTGGACTGTGTGAGCATTTTCTTGAACCTTCGCAATCGACTCCTGGGACTTGACCGCCTCATTATGAGGATACAGTGCTGCAACAAGTTCGAGGGTACCCGAAAGTTCTTCCAGTGCGGCGGCAATACCAAAGCGAGCCTCAACTATCGCGACACCGGTCTTTTTGATCTCAATTAAATAGCGCTTGTTCTGCGGGCTGAGCTTGGTAAGGTCACTGGCTGCATACTCGAGCAATACTTGCTCGGTAACAGTCTGAGCCTCTGAGAACTGCTGCTCGGCCGTCAGTAAAAGGATCAAAAAGTGCCATAAAGGCAGAAAGTCCGGGAATTGAGAGACAGCATCCTTAATGTAAACAAAAACCTCAGCTGAGGAGTGTTTCTGCAGCATCAGCAAGCCCTTCAAGTAGAGAGTAGAGGCATCTCCTTGCCAGGTGGACTGCAAGGCTCGCTCGAAATGGTGTTCTGCGAGCGACATGCGGTCCTCCAGATAATCATTGCCAACAGAGGTGAATGCCTGCCAGGCGTATCCGCGAGCCAAAACACTGTGAGCGATGCCAACTGCCTCTTCATCCTTGGTGGGCATAGTGTCATTGACTTGGATGAGGTACTCCGCGATTCTGTCCAGGCGAGACTTGTCATCACGTTCAGGCGCTAAACAAATCACAGTTAGCGCTAGGCTTAACAGGTGCGCAGATCTAAGTTCACTATCTGGGGTTGCATGAGCACCAGAGGCCGCCTTGAGCAGTTGCAATTTTTGGTATGTGTAGTATGTCTGAAAAGCCGCATCAGCCTCCTTGTACTCCCCAAGGGCAACAAGAACCTCCGTAAGCATTCTCATGAGGGCCGCTGAGTCGAAGGTTTGCTCAATGTAATTCAGAATTTTCTGCAACAGCCCCTTGGTGTTATCACGAGCCGCGTCGGAGGTTACCAGACGGAGAGGGTGTTGAAACTCTGTTACTCGGCGCCACTTGTCGACAGCGTCGTCAGCCTCTCGCTCGATAAGCTGCTGTTGAGCCAGCTTTTTCTGCAGCGGTGTCGCTTCATGCGTAGTGCCTACAGAGTGCGAATGACTATGGCCGGGCTTTGTTGGGTGTTTTGAAGATTTGGCCTTGGAATCAGAGTGGTGAGCAACAGTATTTTGAGTGGCACCAGTGGTGTCAGGGTCCTGAGAACTATGGACAGCTGTGCCCGCGGCAGGTACCGCGTTTGAACTAGCACCGTGTGAGTGACTCGTTGAGCGCCCGTTGGTCTCTGTCTCAGATGTAGGGGTCTCAGAAGATGATGGTAGTCCGGCTGCGCCCGCGGCACCTGCAATGGCCGTGCCCGCAACGGCGCCAGTGGCTGCAGGGTGATTTGCAGTACCATGACGACCATGTGATCCTAAAGGTGTCACACGGGGCTCGCCGCTGAGGTTTCCAAGCTGAATAACGCGCTCGTACTTCTCTTTTACTTCAGCACTTGGCTCCATCTCGTCCAGTAGACTGAAAAGTCTTGTAGCCCAAATTGCGGCTTCCTTATTGGTCTGTAGGGTTCTGTCACTTATGTTTAGGCTCTTGAGAGTTTCGACAGCGGACTGAATATTACCGAGTTGACTGTATGCGGTTCCAATGAGCGCTCTGCTTTTGACTACGTTGGCTCCAACATAGGCGCTTCCACTAGGGATCTCGAAAGTCTCATTGAACGCGACCAACGCCTTCTTTGGAGCACCCAATAGCAAGTGGATGTGTCCACGAACAGTTGCCTCGATAAAAGCATCGTCAGGGTCCGAAAGACTCCGAGGAAGCAAATTCAGCAGGGGTTTGACGTCCTCACCGCTCACTTCAGCGGCAATAACTTTGGACTCGATCGCCGCGAGGGCGAACGACGGGTCCTGGCTGTTTTGCATAGCAAGGTCGAATACTTGAGCCCATTCAGCGTTGCACCGTAGCGCATTCAATTCAGATAACGGTGGCATGCGGGGTTAGTCAATGCGGGGGGTGGAGATCTCATATATGTGGTCGGGCGAATGTTCTCCGTACGAGAAGAGACTTGAAAAGGCGGACCGTAAGAACACATGAGAGGAAAAATTAGAGGCTGTAAAGCAGCCAAGGAATTACAGAATTAGAGGGCCTTGACTGTATGTGGTCCTCGATTGGTCAATGGCCGAAAATAGGCACACGTTTAAAATTTTCACCGAGTGATAAAATATGTAAAGTACAGGAGGGATAAAAAGACAGTTGTGAATCTATTGCCTTACGGCCTTTGTTTGTTCCTGCTCCGCTCTCGGATTGAGATGCATGCGTGCGTACGTACGCAGGGACATGTTGTGGCGTAGAGAGTGGCGACTGGGAGTTCTCCTGTTACGTAAATAGCTTCTAATATTGTCGATGGTTTGTTTTGAGGTGTGCATGAACATGTGCACGCTGACGCATAAAATCTAAACAAGTAACGGTGCGAGTGCAGATAAGGTGCAGCGCATCGCACTCCTGTCGCCTGTAAGAGACTGTATACCCAATTGTATCAGCGAGATTGATCGCTCAAAACAATTAAACAGCCTCAGCACGTCGTTGGCACTATATAGTTGTAATATCTAAAGCAATTTGGTTGTGATTTTTATAGTTGACTTGATTTCCTCTAATTCAACTCACTTTACTATCAAAGGTATGTTTTTGACTAAGTCATTGTTGTGCGTGCAGACTTCCCAATGCGGCAAAGTGTAAACAACAAACATTAGAGGTGCATGAATACAAATAGTCAAGATCGGCCATAACACATACTCAACTGGACCAATACACACAAGTTCTTATGAATGCACTAAGAACCCCTACACGTGCATTGGGTGAACGTGATGATAATGTACGGCAGCCCAACACTCAGAAGCCTCGCCGTAAAGAGAAACCGTCTGCTATGTGCAAGACCCCACCCTCATTGATTCAGAATCTGAAAGGACAAAGCTACACTAGAGGAAGCTGTATTGGCGAAGGAGGCTTCGCTCGCTGTTTTCAAGTCAACAGTCGCGGTGATGGGGCCATCTATGCGGCCAAAACCATTGCCAAAACGACTTTGAAAAACGAGAAAACGAAGACAAAACTACTAGCGGAAATTAAAATTCACAGAGCTATGAACCACAGTAATATCGTTCACTTTGTTGACTGTTTCGAGGATGATGTCAATGTCTATATTCTACTGGAGATGTGCTCCAACCAGAGTTTACTTGATATGGTTAGAGCTCGTCAGCGCTTAACCGAGACAGAAAGCCGCTTCTTCATGGTGCAGCTGCTGGGCGCTGTTAATTACATGCATTCCCGTCTTGTTATTCACAGAGACCTCAAGCTTGGTAACGTTTTTATTGACGAAAAGATGAACCTTAAAATTGGAGACTTCGGGCTAGCTGCTCGTCTTGAGAATTCTTGCCAGCGTCGTTACACCATTTGTGGTACCCCTAACTATATTGCCCCCGAGCTTCTTATTGGTAACCATGAGCACACCTTTAGCACTGATATTTGGGCGCTAGGCATCATTCTTTATGCGATGCTTTTCAACCGCCCTCCTTTCCAGGAGAAGGATGTCAATGTAATCTATGAACGTATCAAGCGCGGCGACCTCCGCTTCCCTTCTGAGCACTCTGCCTCCCCTGAGGCTGTAGAGCTTATTCGTATGATGCTGGCCGCCAATCCCTCCTCTCGTCCGAGTATTACTGAAGTTCTTGACCACCGCTGGTTCAATAACGAGTTTCCTGCTAAGATCCCCTCGTATGCCTTGAACAGGGCGCCTACCTTTTACCTTAGTCCTGTTGACTCTCAGCTCAATTTTGTCACCATCAAGATCGCATCCGGCTTGGTCATGAAGCAGCCTCACCAGCCTTCTATTGAACCAGTTACCAAGGCAGATGTTAGCGATGAACACCATGTTCTTCCTGCTACCCTCAGCCCTCCTTCTACTAGAGACAAGTATCGTGTTGTCATGGTTAACAAGGGTAATGAAGGCGACGCTCCTGTACACGACAGCCCCATTGTTAATCGTAACCGCCGCAGCGCCCGTACTGTTTACCCACAAGATCGCGAGAATCAATGGAGTAAGGCTGTCCCAGCTGTGCGTACTTCCACTACTCAAGATCTTCCTGCGACGAACGCCCCTATGCGTTCTCGCGAACAGTATCAGCATCAACAGCAGCATCAACAGCAGCAGCGTCGCCGTCCTCGCCCTCTCAGCGCACTTGTAGGCGGGGTTGCCAGTGCTGCATCTGCCGCTGGTGCCGCCGCCTCGATGGCTATGCGTAATAATTTTGACGATCTCAAGAGAACATCTTCAACTGCTCGTTCATCTTCCGGTGGAAGCAGTAGCTCGCGCAACTCATTTGCTAATAACAGACGCGATGTTGCCGGTGCAATTAACAATAGCCTGCAGTCAACTCACCAGAACCTGGTTCAGGCTATTACTGCATTCAACAACAAGACATTGTCATGCAAGTACCACAGCAATGTCACCAAGCCGATTTATCTTACGAAATGGGCTGATTTTACTGAGATATGGGGTCTGGCATATGGATTGAACGATGGTGCCATTGGTATGAAGTTCCGTGATAACACTAGTATTCGCTACGATCCTATTCACAAGACCTTTATGTACTATACCCCATGTGAAAACGGATACACACAGGCACAGCAGGTTCTTATGAAGACACCGGATATATCCAAGAAGGTTGACGCAATCAACTTCAGCTATCAATACATGGAGGAGCGTCTCGGTCACTCGAGTGCCGACCATCGTTCTCGCACTGACAGCAGCGACGGGATCTTTGTTGAGAAGTTTGACCGCAACCAAAACTACATGATGTTTGTGTTAAGCGATGGTACAGTCCAGTTCAATTTCCATGACCACAACAAGGTCGTTCTGTTCGACAACGGACACTATGTTCACATTATCACTGCCCAGAGAGAAGAGCACACTATGAGTTTGAACGAATGTGTACTCAAGAGTCGTGAACTCAGCTACCTCAAACTTACTCAGAAAATCGAAGAGATTGTGCAAGTCATCGGTTCCATGGCATGATATCGCCACAGCCATTCAGCAGTCCCAATACCCGTAATACATGAACAAGAGACTGCTCGATTAATTTTAATATCTTACGTATCTAATCGTTCTAACTTATCAACCATTCATTTTATCTCCTAGCGGGGGGCTTCAATCCCAACAGTCAGTGAACACACGGCTGAAAAACTAACAAAATTATCACCCTACATACGCGCAGAAACACAAGTTGAGGTACTTTTGACATCCAATTTAGAGTGCCAATAATGCGGCTACAGTTCAGTCTCTGTCAATTATGCGAGCTTGCTCACAATGCACTGCTTCTCTCCAGTTTCTTTGATCATTGGCCCGAAGAGCGATCACAGCCGTCAGAGACAAGAAATGAGCTTAATGTGCTATCAACCAGGGTAAAAAGTCCTCCTCAAATCGAATCTGTCTTATGCACAACTATCATGGAGAAGCTGTTCTATTCTATGGATCCTTTATCACAGATGTCTTCAGGGAGTCTATGAGTCTTGGAACGGTGGGCTCTCCTTGAGGGATTGCTCGCAGAAAATGCGGCTTATGAGCTACATTTCCGATAATTGATGATATAAGTGTGCCAGTTCCGGAAGTTCGGGGACCGGGAATAGCACACGTCTTGGGTCGGATCGGGCTGGTAGTTTCTCTCCCGATAGGGCGTTAATACAGTGGATAGAAGTGCCTGTAGTAAATTAGATGTAGTGTGGCAAACACACGTATGATTCGTGGATGTAATTAAGACAAATGACAATCATTTTCACCCCGCCTGCCAGAAATTTGCCATGCACGCTAATGCGGTCTTATGCATTGTTCCTCGCATTGATGCATGCTCGGACCGTTTCAATCTGAATCCGTAATCTAGCCATGACTAAGCATGGATGACTACGAGATGACAGGAAGCCTCAGGCTTGATCAAGCCGCACTCTTCGCGTATCACTCAGCATCTCCATGACGTCTTTGAACGACGAGGTCGAGAATATTTTGAACGGAAAGTTCGAGAACGACTTGGCGTTGGGATTTCTGAATGATGTGAATTATAATATGCAACCAAGACAGCCGTCGCCTCAGATCGCGCAGTTTGGGCAACATCCTGGCCCGATCGCCGCGCCTCCTCGCCGCCAGCAACATGCTCAGCCCCATCATACTCCCCAAATGGCCCATGCGCATCCACACGCGCAAGGCCCTATCCCTCACACACCAACAGGGCCGAGTCCAGGCTACCGCGGGACCCCTCAGCAGCTGGCCGCTCAACTGGCTGCACAGGCCAACTCTCAGATGCCACAGCGGCCACAGCGCTCTCCCAAAATTGCAGAGCGCATTCACTGCCTCCTTCACATCAATAATGAACTGATTAGACAGCTTCAGAGCACGTCGCCGCGGACGGGGATGTATATCGAGTGCTTCAAGCGGCTTGAGTGCAACATTTACTATCTGCACGCTCTAGCTAGTGATGATAAAGCGCAACAAGCCGTTAGAATGATGCCCAAATTACTTACTCCACCAGCTGAAATCCCCTCCTTGGTCGAACCTTACCAGCGCTTGCAGTCGCTCGGTCCCAGCTAAACGCATTCAACAAATTAATACTGCTTGAAACCATTTGCATACGACTTCTTGGAAAATAATACCCAGCAATTTATTATTTTGCGCTTTGACGATTTCATGCCTTCGCATCACTCCAACCCGCTAGCCCCCCACTAGACCTTGCCTTTGGTTATACTAATCTTGATCCTCCCCCTGGCATGCGTCACCTCCCTTACGGCTTGGGAATCGCCATACCGTGTGCCATAATCTTATTTATTGGCTATGGAGTATACTTCTACTTCCTGCCTCGCCTGGAGGATGGATACCTCCTCCCGTGGGTTTGTGGTTATGCCATGGTCTGGCTAAGCTATGGTCTGGCTATATTTACTGATCCCGGATCTCCCAAACGGCGAAAACTTGAAAAATTCGATCTCTGGTGTCCAAAGTGCCAGGCACCCAAACCGGAGCGTACTCATCACTGTAAACAATGCGGCAAGTGTGTGCTTAAAATGGATCATCACTGCCCCTGGACTGCAAACTGCGTAGGGCATGGTAATCTTCCGCACTTTGCAAGATTTCTGTTCTGGGTCGTCGCGGAGTGTTGCTTCTCGTTTTACCTCGAAATCTCTTTTACACGACAAATGTGGAATGAGCCGGCATATCTCTACACCAGAGTCGAGATGGTTCTCCTAGTTCTGGAATTATTTATGACGTTCTTTATTATACTCACTGTGGGTATCTTGTTTTTCCGAGTCATCTACAATCTCGCCAATGGCCAGACTCAAATCGAAGCATGGGAACAAGATAGAGCATACGCACTTACGAGACGCAAATTGCTCATGCGTGTGTCGTTTCCATTTGACGTGGATTTCAGCACCAACTTTTATACTGGCCTGGGGTCCTGGTACGCATGGCTCTGGCCCTTTTCTTCCGCTCCGGGATCTGGAGAGCAGTTTCCCAAGTTGTTTTCCACCGATGAGCGCTGGCCGCCAGAGATGCAAACACAAAATGTTGAGCGCCAAAACTACGAGTTCTATCGTGCCGAAAATTGGATCAACCTCGAGGGCGAAGACCTCGAATTCTTTGGGGTTGATGCCCTTATTGACTCAAAATGCGACAAAGAGGATATACCTCTAGCCGCTCTTAAAGACACATAGCTTCGTAATGTAATTTTACACCTATCTATTTCCTGGTTGCTATTGGGCTTTCAAAGACGGTCAAGTGAAGACCATCGGCCAGGCATCGTAACCTGCATCCATTCTTAACGCTTTAAACAGTTTTTGATACATTATAAATTACACTGCAACCTAGAAACTACTCATCCACTTCCATCTTATCCTCTTGCTCCTGAGCCTCAGAAGCAGGCTGGTTCTCTGTGGCTTCTCCAGAAGGTGGGGAAATTTTCACTTCAGGAGCCTCGGGAGCTGCGGCGGTCTCCGCCTGGGTCTCGGATTTAACAGGTTCTTCTTTGACTTCGTCCATCGAAACGTCAGCATTCTGTTCAGGCAGAGCTGAGGGAGCAGGGGGTTCCGGTTCACTAGCCGCAAGGGATGATTCTTTCTCCTCCACATGTCCCTGCGTGGTCTCCAGCTCGGGGGTTTCCTTCGAATCTGGCATGGGCTCATCGCGCACGCTGGACTCTTGAATTTGCGCATCAGAAGGGACCTCAGCGGTGGCATCTTCGTAAGATTCCTGCTCCTGCTCTTGTTGAGGTTTAGGCTGCTCCTGCTGCACTTCTTGCTTAGCCTCAGAAACCGGCACCTGCTCTTTCTGAACTGTAACATCTGGAGCCAAGACGGCATTATCAACTGGAGCTTCCTCGAGCTGCTTGAACCACCTAGTGAATTCATTGTCTTCTGAGGGTTCGGTCTCCTCCGCAATTATCTCATCAAACCTCTTCTTGCGCTCAGCAGCAGCTCGGGCAATGGATACATCCTTGTCTTTTACCACTCTCACAATGTAGTCACATGTGTCTGGTTCAAAGAAAAGCTTGTATGTATTCATGCAAATGCGGGCACTCAAATTTTGGGAGAGAATAGCAAAGGAAGGCTCATCGGTGACTTCGTGCAAGGCCCGAGAAAGCAGAGGAGGCTTAATACGTTCCAGGGGGATACCCTCAGTGGGAACGCTCATCATATAGCTTGTCACGTAGTAATCCCATTTCTTTTGCGCTTCGGCGACGCCCTTAAGACTGAGATCGCTAGATCCCAGGTGCTGGAAACCCATTTCTTTAGTCTCCTCACTCCAATCAATGCGGAACATCGCCTCCTCAGGGCCAAGAAGCTGGCGAATCTGCATGCGGTATAGAATTTGATGCTTGACATCGGTATCGGGCATGTTGCGATCATGCTCGTAACAAAGCAGAACACTTCCAGTGGTTTGATCAGTAATGATCGCATGCAGCTGCTTCACGAGAGCGTTCAACGACTTGTCAATAGTGTAGAGTTTGTAGGCGCGGTTACGGTATGCTTGACGGAGGGCTTCCTCAAACAACTGAGGCTCCAACTCACCCTCTATTTGACGTTTGCACAACGACAGCGCTTGTTCGTATGCATTATCAGGTTCGAACAACAGACCAGCCTTCTCCAGCTTGGAGTCATACAAATTGAGATCATTAGCGTACTTTGTGGAGCGAATGTTCTCAAGCTCACCTTTAACAACACTTTCATAGCTTTTGACCTCATTAAGACGATCATAAATAATCTGCACCAATCGCAAAAACAAATAGATGGTGGTATTGCCAAACAAGTTAAAGAGAATGCGCTCGGTCTGGCCGGAATCTTCCGCAGGAGGGGTAGCACGCTGGAACTTGAGCCACGGTGCCTCACCGGCGGACAAAATAGCATCAGCATCGAAAGGCTCAACATCTACATTCTCGTCTTGATCCATTGCCTCCTTGGCGTCAGCTTTAGATTTTTTCAGTAAACCACCAAGAGAGACATCATTGCTACGCTTGTTGGACGGGTAGACCTTCTCAATGATAGAAGCATCAAGACCAAAGAAAAGGGGTAAAAATGACTTGAGAAAGTTGTTCATAGCTTCACGGTCATGCTGAGAGTAGTTACCACCATTCTCCAAAAATACAATGACCAATCTCCACAGGTCCAACAATACATCGACATCATCGACCTTGGTAGAGATCTGACTCTTCGGGGTGGGGGCAGCGGCGATCTTACGACGGGCGGTGGCCTCGGCTTTCACAGCAACAATTTCACTTATGAGTGCGCGCGCTGTTAATTGCTTCCGATCAGCTTGCTTGAATGTCAGTCCAATGTGGTCCAAACTCTTAAAGAAGACCTTCTGCTCTGTTTCACGCCAGACCTTATTCCATTCTCTCTGCGCGCGTTTCCACTCCTCATCCTTCTGTTTAAGGCGTTTAAGAATGATCGGCACCGCAACAGCAGGGTTAGAATGAAGTGCCTCTATGACCTCCGCGCCATTTTTCTTGTCGTAGATCTTGTTGATGACTTTCTGGTAGATTCTCGACTTTTGGCCGAGCCCCGGAGGGAGCTTGAACTCAGCCTGCTCCTCCAGTGTCATGTTGGCGATACGATTAGCAATGGTCTCGAGAACTTGAATAGTGCGCTGGTTAGAGCCAATGTAGTGATCATACTCGTGGCGTTCCTCCTCAATACGGTAAAGAATTTCCTCATACTGGTTCTTGCGATGAGCGACGAAACCAGAGTCTTCGGAGGCCCAAGTAGGGTGGCCAACCCATTCATCATTGAGAACTTCCCAGCACATCTCATCACGACCGCTGCAGGGCATCACCGTCTCGGTCTTAGGGATCAGGCGATAAGAGGGTCCACAAGAGCGGCATTGACTGAGGTCAACGACATGCTTTCTGGCGGCAATATTTTCAATGGCAAGAGGGGTGCCCTCATATCCCACAAACTGCTTGAACCATTCAATCAGTTCAGGCTGCTGACCGATAAATCCATCAACTCTTTCTACCAACGTATTCAAGTCGATAATGCGCTGTGTGAATAAATTGATAAGCTTCAGAAACTCCAAATAAGTCTGCTTGGGCAAAAGCTTTTTGACCTTATCGAAGAAATTTATTTCCTCAGCCATGGAAATATGGTGCGACGGAGCTGGAAGTTGTTGAGCTGAGGAAACAATAGAATCCCTTCTAACATTGGAGACATCGCCACCCTGAGCACCAGTAGGGGACTCAATGGAATTAAGAGGAGGCTTGAAGTTGCCGACAGGGGGTAGTCTCACTTGCTCATAACCCATCTCAGGACTAGGAACAGATCTGTTGGGCAAAAAGTGTTTGAAGTCTTCAAGCAAGTCAGGCGCGTCACGAAATAGTTGCTTTACCTGAGTGTAGACTTCGTAGATACGCAGCTGCTCCCGTTTGTAGGCCTGCAAAATTTCTAGGAAGGAGTTGTAGATCTCTGGCTGTGACTGATAGCGCTTTTTGATCTGATTAACGTAGCCAAAGACGTAATTAAATTCCGCAGGACCAACGTTGCCCTGCTGTCTCCGCTCAACTGCAGCAGCGTGCAGTTGGTTCATATCACCCGAGCCGTGATCATTGGGTGGCTGCTGCAATGAGGGCTGTGGAGGCTGCGGCTGCTGTGCTTGTGGTGGTTGTTGAGGCTGCTGCTGGGGCTGTTGTTGCTGCTGAGGACCACCTTGATTGTTTTGCTGCTCATAGCGCCAACGCTCTAGGTCCTCCAGTGTATTAGAGCCCATAGGGGTAGTGACACGGATGGGATTCGGATCTAAAGGATCAAGGGAACACTCGATGCGGTAACCAGCGGGCAAAAAAGTGTTAAAACCTTGGATCAAATTAGTGTGTCCCCTGAACAATGAGCTAACCCGATCAATGACACCAGGCGTATCAATAGCCTGGCTCTTGAAGTCTTTCATGATATCTAAGAAATGGTTGTAGACATCAGGCTGTTTAGCAAATTGGACCTTGACTTTTTCCAGATATGACAACGCGTCTCTGACATTCAAGGGGCGATAGTCATTAGGGGGGAACATGGGCTGTTGGGGTAACACAGAGTTCTGTCCATACTGATAGGCAGGAAATTGCTGCTCAAAACCAGGCCCGCCTGGCTGCTGCTGGGTCTGAGTTTGCCCCTGGTTCTGACCCTGCTGCGGCTGCTGGTTATTATTGTTGTTGGGTATGTGCACTTGCTGGTGGGGCATCTGAGCACTTCCAGGCTGCTGGGATGGGGGCATCTGCTGCTGGTGCTGGTGCTGAGGCTGCTGGTGCTGGGAGATCGGTGGGCTTTGCTGGCTCTGATTTTGCTGAGGTGCCTGAGTATTTTGCTGATTATTTTGGTTGCTTTGCAGTTGCTGCTGTCCAACGGGAGGTGTCTGGACCTGTGCATGCAGCTGTTGAGGAGTGTTCTGGGAGCTACCTGGTTTGGTGTCTTCCATACGAGGGATGGGGCCCTGTTTGTGGAGTTGAGGGCTCTGATGGGGTAACTGGTCACCCATGTAGGACATATTCGTACTGTCTCTGATGGAAGGAAGAGGGTAACGCATATTTCCATTTTGGTTCTGGATGCTCGGCAAATGGTATTGCTCTCTGTCCTGGCCCAATCCCTGCGGCTGCGCTAAAGCTGCTGGGGGTGGCAGAACAGGGGGCCCTCCCTGGTTGTTCTGAAACGTATTGTTACGATCAGGCTGAGGCAGTTCGTTCCACCTGTTTTGCGACATGATCGATGATGTAACGTGGGGATCGGTAAGCCGATAATTGGGGCTATAAAGAACTCCTCAAGCTGAAAAGATGATTAAAGTCGAGCACTGCAAGAGATGAGTATGTATAGAGGAAGTTTACGAGTAAAGGCTTTGCAATCTCATACCAGTATCTGTATTTTATGCTATTCTGTTGGTCAGGTAGGCGATACAAGAAGGGCAAGTTCGGCAGGAAGTTAAAAAAATCATCATTAGTAGCTCCATAAAGGCACTATGTTACTCCATTGATATATTTTATGAATAGGCACGGATCTTTTTTGAGCCGCCTCTTCAGCGTGCATGGTACCCAACCGTTTTTCATGGTCTGCATATTGCCGATAGCTGTCTCTAGATTGGTCGTTACGTCATACAGCTCAAGAGGAATCTGACTAAGCCTGGCACGCGCGAACGTGACCGCGTCAATTAATTACCCACCGCGCGGCTTTATTTACATCCTTGTGTGTTAATGCTGCTTCCGGATATTGACACCAGCAAATCAGAGACTGTTCTAGAAAGAAGTCTGAAAGAGGCTCTAGAGGTTTTACGCCGCAGTTCAAAGTTATCTGATGATGTCCGTCATTTTGGTATCACCTTGCCACTGGAAGAATTAGCTACAAAGGGGTCTGGGACCAGATGTTATGCTGCTTGCTGTATTGCGGAATTATTGCGGATTGATCCTGACGAGGAACTATATGATTGTCCACTTATTGTTCAGCTTTTCGCCGACACCCTGCCACACATGGCCCACACCCATCATTCAGAGTTGATCAAGGTGCTTCGCTTGTTTCAGTGGTACGAAATTCCACGTCAAATTTTGAGCCTCGATGATGAAGTGACAATGATCACTTGGCACGAGCTATGTTGCGCTTTGGCCGCCTCAGAAAATGATATTATCGTCCATGCAATTCCTACATTGATTCTGCCTGTGTGTGAACATATTCCAATCGTATATACTCTCGAAGCCGCGCGCGAAAACCCATCGTTTTTTTCAAATGTCGTTCCCAAGATTCAGGACTACTCTTTTCGATTGTCGCAGTTCTTCCACCCGGCGTCGATGCTGCTCCCAGATGCCAAACTATTTGCAGACCTAGCAATCCTCAATCTCAACTTCTTGGTCGACTTCCGCCCGTATGATCTCTTATCGCATCCTGAAGCGGATATTCGCGTTGAGGCCGTGAGGGCATTTGCTATCCTTGACCCAGGCGTTGAGTGGGCCAGGCGCCGTTTGGACGATAAGGTCTCAGTGCGTCGGCAATGGCTGCAAAGTGCACTCCAAATTGGATACTGTGAAGGACTCGAAACTTTCTATCGAGACAAAGATGCCAAGTTACGTAGTTTGGCCTACTCGGCTGCTCCACCTGAGGAGGCCCGATTCACTATTTACAAGCTGATGAGACACTCCAATGCCGAGATTGCCGCTGACGCTGCTACTGCGCTAGCCAAAATGGCGACCACTGTGAGTGATTTGGAGCAACTCGTCCGCTGGACCAGTCGTTATCCCAAGGAAAAGTATCATAATGTAACGCTTATCCGCCCTGTTCTGGATTGCAATATCAACCTTGTGCTTGAATTTGAGAACGATAAAACCAAAGCGGCCGTCGTGGCTTTGTTAGTTCATACTCTCAAATTTTACAATGCTATCACCGCTTACACCGATTTTGATGAGGATTCTCCTACTGCAAAAGCCGTAGCCAAGTGGCTAACAGCTATTGACAAAAGCTGGAAGCCTTTCGAGGATCTAACATTGGAAGAGAGTAGTAGCAACTTCAAGAAGAATGCCGTACCTCTATTCCCCGCAGAGTGGATTATAGAGAACGCAAAGCACTCAGACTTGGTGAGAAACGCTCTTTTGATAGTTTCAGAGAAATGCCCGCGTTACATTCACTCTCTTCTACCTAATATTACGTCCAAGACCCCCACATATATGCTCGCTGCAATCGCGCATACTTCCAAGAAATTCCCAAAAAAGATAGTCAATCCGGCTACAACAATTTTGTGCGACATTTGTTTGCAAGGGTCAGAAAGCAGTAAAGACGCAGCAGAGATTCTCTACAACTGTGCCCAGGCACTCTTTACTGCGATTGCCCCAGAAATCCTCGAAAAGGCAGTCCAGGAACCCTCCGAAAATATGATTGCTGCGGTAGAGGTGGCCGCAAAGGTTATTGATGTCTATGATGAGCTTGAGCCTAAGTCGATGCAACCACATGTTGCTCCAGTGTTTGCTAAAATCTGTCCAATTGACCACCTAGCTGATTGGTTATCGAGGGTAGTTCCAAAGCTTAATACCGACCAAACATCCAAACTACTAGTGGCTATGGCCAAACGCGACCTTCCAACTGTATGTTTGCCGCTGTTTGCGTCGACAATCACAGACTCTGCCGCCTCTGCATTGTCGGATCTTATCAAGAAGAAAAAAGCGACCACCAGACTCATCCCTTTGATGTTTTTCAACGAAAACTTCGAGAAGAATATAACGAATGCCGAAGTCAATGATGTTTATGGCCTCTTTGCTCGCCTTGTATTTGTGCTGGCAATCAACGACGACCTTAATGCCGGAGTTGTCACTAAATTTTGCATCGCCTGTGCCACCGAGGACAACATTTCAACGCTGATTCAGATGTGTCAACGGTTCAAGCATTTTGAGTTGAAGTATCGCGCATCCTCGCAGAGCCTTTACTCACTGTCTGAGCTGACTTTCAAGGTCGTTGACCAGTTTCGCCTCGAGCAGGAATGGTCTTTGGGCCACTTTGAGAATGTGAAGCTTCCTGCTGACTGTTACTCCCCACTTCCTTTGACCATAAGAGAATCCGTTCTCACCACACGCTATCTTGAGGATTCTGAGTTGCTGCAATTAACAGCCCCTAAGCGATTGCGAGTTTAACTAAATGCGCGGCGACATCTGAGTAACATATTCATACTAGTACTTTTGTGTGCTATTTCAATTGCTGTTGGATATAATATGTTTGTATAAACGTCCCTGGAGCAATCCTCCATGATCTGCACTGATCTTCAGGTTAGCTGTAGGTTGCCCACTGGGCACACCCAAGCCCAGCTGGTATATAACCAGCTGGCCCAGTTTTAGTTAGATATAACAATTTTCTATAATGGCTCCAAAGATAGTAAACAAGAAGGGAGTCGCCCCGCTTAAAGCTGCCAAGTCTAAGACTGGTAGCCAGTTCGAGAAATCTAAGAAATCAGGTTCTGTATCAGGTTCTGATAATAACTACTCTCCAACAAATTGCTATTTATTTCTATTAAACCCCTTAAAACAACCTCTCTAGACAACTAACGGCCATGCGCGAGTTCATTACGGGAATTCGTATGTGGCGATCCATTAAAACAGGCAGCCCTCTTCTATAGCAATCAGATAGTTGGTTTATGCATATGACGCGAGATTGTTCCGTTGTTGGGGTATTTTGCTACGAATACCGCGTCCGCAGACGCGCAGCCAGCCACGTCGGCGGCATGATCGCAACTGTCCAAAATTTTGTACTTGCGCAACTATACGATCTCAATCAATCACTGGCCTATATATTATTTACACTTGTGCAAAACTTAACGCCTTTTTTCACCATTTTTATACCAATTCGCGCCCAGGTTTTCGCGTGTGCCCGTACATCTACTGGGTTAGGGTGAGTTTCCCATTGTGGAATTTATCAATCAGGTGGATCTCAATCAAGCGACCTGACATTCACACACAGCTTCACCCACTCGCACCTTTGAATTCTGGTGCATGGAGTATAGGAATCTACCCTCCGAGAGCTTTAATTGTTGTTGCGGCCAAAGTGAGTGCGCGAGTGACCGTCAACACCAAGTTATAGTGAAAGGACTCAAGAAAGACCTTCGTTTAGCAGCACAGACAGGACTTCAAATGATGAAGCGCAGCCAAGAAAATGAGCGCGAAATGAAAGCGGAAATTGATCAATTAAATGCCGAGAATGAGCGGCTGATAGACCTCAACTCACAGTTGTTGACAGAAAGCGCGACGCGTACTAAACAACAAGCGGACGCCACACAACGAGTTTCGGAGCTAGAAAGTGCGCTCAAGACCGCTCAATCCCGTGCCAATCAGCTCAGAACTTATTATGCCCTGGCGAACTCGTTGGAAGAGCAGGTGGCAGCGTTGGAAACTCTGCGAGCAGAGTTGGAGCAAGAAAGAGACGCGGCGCGTGCAGATTCAGATGCGTTTGAGCGGAAATGGCGCTCTTCAGAACGATTGGCAGCTCAGGTGCAGGCGTCTTACCAGGTATTGGAAAGCGCGTTGGCCCAAAGAACAATTGCGAAGCTCAATCCAGCACCTACTGCAACAAGCACCGCACCACACACCCCGAACGAGCCGAAGCGAATGCCACGCCATGGATTTATCACACCTGATCCCACCCCTGATGTTTCATTTGCCGATGACTCCGTCATTTCGCTCGCTGCTGAGCTTGAGGCGTTTGAAAGGAAACCCCGCCTCAAGCGCGCCTGCTCGCATGAGAGTATCTTTACACCGCCATGTCTAGCAGTACCTGCTTTTGCTCCGACGTTCAAAGAGCGCTCGTCGCTCACCACTGCACCGGAAATGGTCGTGGCTAGCGGCGTCCGGACAGGGCCGGGTCGAGGTTCGGCACGCGCGTTTTTAGGAAACGTTGGTGTAAAGCGATGAACCTACAAACGAAGCCTTTTTTCTTTATTTATATTTATACAATAACTTAATTAATTCTCTTACCACTACGCCGCAAGCAGACGCCCATCGCCTTATCCCAAAACATTCTCAACTTCATTAGGATTCACGTCAACTAGGGTAAGCGCCAGCTCTTTATCGATTGGGCTAATTGCAGAGGAGCTACCAGCAAACGCTGTTCCAAAGACCTGGTCAGCACTCTGGACTAGCTCAGAGCCAAACGTGGTGCATATAAACTGAGCCTCGAGCTTGGACGAGATATCTTTAAGAGTGTCGGCAAGGCTTCCTCTGTATTGATTATCAAGGCTGGCATCAACCTCATCAAATATGTAAAAGGGAGCAGGGTCAGATGCTTGGAGGGACAACAAAAACGCCAGGGCACACAAAGCTTTCTGACCGCCACTTAACTGCTCGATCTTAAGCTGGCGATGACCCGCGAAGCTCACACTAATTTCAAGACCACTCCATCGCAAAGGGTTGGATCCACCCACTGCTTTCAGTGTTGCAGTATCGGTTCTGGTGAGGCGTTTAAAAAACCCACTGAATCGCTTCTCCACCTCATTGAAGGTCTTCACGATGGCCTTAGACTTGTAGGCATCAAGCTTTTCAATCATTCTTTGCGACGCCTTAATCTCCTTCAAGACTTCTTGTCTAGACGCGACGTGCTGGTTGTACTCGTACTTGTACTTATCATACTGCTCCTGGGCAAACTGATTTACGGGTCCACAGCGATTTAGACGGGATTGAACATCTTGCAGCTTCTCCTCAATCTGTGCATCACTGAGATCAAGAGTGGAGCGGTCTCTTGGAGCACCCAGCTGGCGCTGCTGGGTCTGATTATCCTTGAGCAATTCACGGTATTTCTCCTCGCGGAACTCTTGCTTCTTGATTTCCTTCTGAACTCTGTGGAGACGAGCCGCGGCCTCAGTGACATCGGTCACGCATAACTGAAGCTCTGCGCGCAGTGTGGATTCTTTAGCGAGAGACTGTTCGTGCTCCTTTTTGAGCCTAGACACCTCCGCGTCATTGCTATTGGACGGAACATCACCACTTTCCTGAACCTCGATATTACGTTCCTTAGTGAGTGCTGCATCCCACTTTTGAGCCTTGGCATCATCAAGCTCTCTTTGCATTTTTGGTAACAAACTTGCAAGAGCAGCCTTCTTTGCCTCCAGTTTATCTTTAGATGCGGCCAGCTCCCCGAGCTGCTGGACCTCCTGCTCATTGAGCGGCTCAATAAAGTCGCTAGAGACATCCTGTTTGTATTGATCAAGGGTGTCACTCAACGCTGAGCTTTCGGCTTGAATGTACTCCAGCTGCTGCTCCTTGAGACGCTTCTCCTGAGCAACCTTATCAGCCTCGGCAGCAGCACGTGCTTGCTCTCTACGAGCTTCATCTAACTGACCAAAAATGACAGTCACTTGTTGTTTGGCTTTAGCGACGTTGTTATGAGCGAGTGTGACCACCTGTTGAGACTTCTCCACATTGGCATCGCTTGCGACCACCTTAGCGAGTGCTTCTTCCTTCTTGTTATAAAGATCGGTCAGAGAAGACAGTGCTTCAAATCTTGAAACAGCATTTTGGTTCCTAGATCCACCTCTCAAAGCACCCTGTGCACTGACCAGGTTGCCCTCCACAGTGACGCAGTCGACATTGTAAGCCCTAGAGCATCGCAAACCAACGTCCATATCTGAACAGATCAACGCATTTCCCACTACTAAGTCAACTGCAGGGCGGAATTTGCTCTCATAGGTCATCATATCCATTAAAAGTGCAGCACTCTCTGTATCGGCCTCATCGAGTTCGAGGGCTGGGCGAGTCTTGATATCACTCAAGGGAATGAATGATAGGCGGCCAGCAGTCTCACTTACCATCTTGCCTGCGATTTTCCGCACCACATCAGTCTCTTCAACAACACAATAAAACAAAGATGATTTGGCAATGGCTTCAGCAGCTGGAGCGTAGATCTCATCAAGCTCGATAAGATTGGCAACTGGCCCATAAAACTTGTCAGAAACGCCAAGCTCAGCGGCAAATTTTTTGGCATGCTCAATCGCAGCAACAACCTCTACAAGAGTGCTATCATTTGAACTCTCCATTACGGAGGTGATTTGTTCCTCCAAGTTTTCGACCTGAATAGTGCTCTTGCGACGCTCCAATTGGGCGAGTCTTAGCGCATTCTGCGCATCAACAAGTTTCTTTTGCTCTTCAAGGACTACATCCTTAGCATCGTCAAGCTGTTGCGAAATGTTGTCTACTTTCTCGGTCGAGACCATGGGGAGGTCTATTGCTTCAATCTCACTGGCAACGGAACTGGCCTTAGATCGAAGAGCTTCTAGCTCAGACTCTGCACGTACGATCTGAGAAGAGAGCCAGTTGTTTCTCTCGGCGCTGCTCTTGAATTGCGAGGCCTGCGCTTGCTTTACTTGGAGACCCTTAAGCTTCGCGGCGACCCGGGAGTGCTCAGCCTGTGCCTCCTCAAGCTCGTTGCTCGCTTTTTGCATATCAGCTGTTTTTTGCGCGATAATTTCAGTACATTTAGCGATCAATTCGTCGTAGTCTGTAGGTGAGTCTGTCGACGAAGTATTGATGGCAGCATCACTCTTGTTGTAGTAGTCGAGTGTTGCATTCAGGGTATCAATTTCGCATGAGAGGTTTAAAATTTCCGCCTCCTTGATGCGTTTGCTATTTTCAGCGGCTGTGAACTCACCCTCTATCTCAGTCTCTGCGGCTTTCAGGGTCTCAAGCTTTGCTCCACACTCTTCGAGAGCTTTGTCGACTAGCACCTGTTCGCGAGTCAACTGTTCGTGCTTGAGCTCTCTCTGCTCCAGATCAGCTGCTTGGTATTCCTCAGAAACGTTGACCTCCTCTTCAAGGGTCTTGAGCTTTTGGTCGATCTCCGAGAGGACAACTTCAATGTGATCGACATCTCTGCGAGATTTGTTGATTGTTTTCGTGGACTGTGTTTTTTTACGTTCAAACAGATCCAGTCCGGAAGCAGTGAGAAGTAGCTGGAGGCGCTCCTCATCTGTGGCATTGATCAAAGAGGCAACCTGGCCTTGCGGAACCACATAAAATGGGTTATCACCGCCAAACCCAGCACTCTCAAGGTGATTGAGGGCATCTTTCTGCGTTGTTTTCTTACCGTTGATCCAATACTCATTAGGCGTATCGAGGCTGCGTTTGAAGGTAACTTCTTCCGGGAAGGTGAGGAATCTCTGGTCGGAATTATCGAAGACAAGCTCTACATAGCATTCTTGGCCTCTTTGAGCGACAACAGAGTTACGAAGGCTGGAGTTGGCCGCGTCACCCAGCACGAAACTGATGGCGTTGAAGATGTTGGACTTTCCAGTACCATTTTTACCAACAATTACGTTTAGACCGGGATCAATGTTGGTGACAACAGTATGGTCGCGATATGACTTGAAACCGACGAGCACAATCTCCTTAATGTGCATTGCAATTTAAGACGCGTCGTGAAATGTAATTACGCGGGTCGCGTGTGTAATCACGCGGTGGCTCGTGGCGCGTGACTGCAGTTGCAGTTGAACTAAAAAAAACTGCGTACAAATAAGTTAAACTAAGTTAATCAAGTACAGAAACTAGTCTTAGTTGATTCAGGCACCCTCTTCAAATTTTGAAGTACGACCTGAGTAAACGCATGCAGCCGTTCTCGTGTGCGTACTGTGTCAAGTGGGCTTCTATCGCGAGAACGCAAATGAAGTGGTAGTTCTGCATCATCTTATAGCACCGGCACGTCGCGTCGTAATCTCAAGACATATGCGTGACGCACAGTTCATGCATGCAAGCGGCAGGCTGAGACTTCTGACCATGAGGCGCTTTTGGCCCTATCAATTAAGCCCAAGTAAGTAAACGACTGTGATTAGCTCTATTCAAGCTGGATAGACGTACTCATGGCCTTAGTAGCAATAAGTTAAACGGAACAATTCCACTCTATGTATTGAACAACACGTGTTAGAGTAACACTGTATCCCGAATCCGCCTTCACCTTTCGACCGCTATAGAGCGTGAGACATCGCTGTCCCCAGCAGTCCAGGCTTGAGAACCTAAAGAGGAGCGACTACGTGGTGCGGTTCTACCACCTAAGGGATCATCAGAGAACAGATCTCCTATAATAACTAAGAATGTACTTAGTGGAAGGGAAGTAAGATGCTCCAATCAAGACCTTTTAATTTAATTAAGAAATGACAAGCTGAGCAGTCGCTGACGCTAAAGTAGTCAAAAGAGGCCACGCTGATGGATGTAATTTAAGGGCACGTATGCATTACCAGGATTTCGATAAGAATCCCTTGATCCTCTGATATAGCAATGGCGAAAACAGCCTATCTCTAGAACAGCTAGATTAGATAGGCGCTCATGGTGAAACAGTTTCACTTACTCTCACTTAAGTTTCAATGGGTAACTAGCATCGATTTAAAAATAGCGGGCCTACCAATGTTTGACGAGTTACATTGCGTGTCTTTATTCATTTTTAGCTCATGTACCAATGGGGTGGTGATGAGAGACCATGCTTGAGTCGCGTATGAATGCATTCTTCCGTAGCCTGGTATTTTTTAGCAAACAGTATGGGCCAACATCAGGCAGACTAGACCTTGTATCAATCACGCGGGGTCACTGATTGAAGTGCTACGTATTAGAATTGGCAGATTTTACGCAGTTTGAAGAAGCTTGATATGCATGTGTTGCTGTGCGGCTCGAGATAACAAGCAGGCCAGAATGCTGGGTACAGTCTGCTTGATTGCACGCTTGCATTTATTCGCAACTCCACATCAAAAGGAAGTATACGGGGGAAGAAGATCTGATATATCACTCTTCGATCGCCTGGCTCAACCCATTATTGGTCTCCTACCCCCATCTTAGACCTCTTCATTTTCTTCACATCTTATCTAAAAAATCAATGAGCCAAAGCGGCCATCAACCCCCTATTGCGCCCGCAAAAGGGATACCTTTACAAGCGGAAACGCCAAAGACTCGCAGGTCAACGCCCACGAGAATTGGCGCGTCGCGTAAATGGGTCCTTCCACCCCGGCCGAAACCGGGGAGAAAACCCAAACAGAAGGACCGTCCCATAAAAGTTGCTCCGGCTGCTTCCGATGATGCTGATTGTGGTTTGTGCGAGCGAGACGAGTGCTTGTGTCAAGATATTGGCCTCAAATCTGCATCGCCAAAAACTCCAATCTCTACCGAGCATCACCATCCCCGCTTATATAAGCACAGTGAACAGAAGCAGCCAGGAACCCCAGTGCAGGAGCAGCGTATTTTGTCCGCTCAGTCTTTTACGCGCAATAAAGAGTCCACACAAACCCAACTTCCGGCTGAGAAGTTACCGGCAAGCGAGTTAGGCACTGAGATTACCCTATCTAGTCTCAGTAAAGGCTCCTCTTCCTCCTCCTCGTCGATCGGAGCTGCTGTACCCTTGAAACGCAATCCCAATCCCTCTGCTCCCAAATTCATGCGTGCCTCCGTGGAAGATATGCTTTCTCCCGTGGCTCTGAAGCCCACATATAAGCTCAAGATTGCTGGCGAAGGATGCGGGTTTTGCACGGCTAACTCACCTTGCGTCTGTGCAGAGCAAGAAGCTGCTAAGGAGCAAGAGGAAGAGCAACAGGCGGCGGCAATGGTTTCAGTCAAACACGAAGCAGCGGATGATGTAGACTACGGATGCAGCTCATGTCAGTCGGATCCCATGTCGATGCTGTTTTGCTTATCTTTGGGGTCCGCCCAGCCTCTTCCAGCAGGATCCGTTGCTATACCTTGTACGATGGCGTTCAGGACACTTGTGAAGCATCCAAAGTTCGCGACTTGCGACCTAGGACAAATAATTGTGATGCTTGAGAGCAGCAATAAGATGATTGGCATCCAGAGTGTCAACCGGGTTCTACAATATCTAAATGGAACCTGATGTGTCTCAAACTATGTGAACCTAATTAAGGGGGTGCTCAATTCCCACTTGGCTCAGCACCCCGATGCCCGTATACCGATGAATGAAAATAAAACGACCAACAAGTCATCTTTTATGGTTTATGATTTATGAAATTAATGAGTCAAATGAATAATGATATAGATGTAGCGACGATGTATTAAAATAATGCTTATAATGTTCTGTGAGTAACTACTTCGAGTTAGAGCACATAACTTTGCGGCTACAGGAAAATTGACTCTCTTCAAGCTCGAAATAGTAGTCGCTATATACATTTATAAAGTCGATTTAGCAACATGGCAAGCGAAAAACCGTTCAAGGCCCAACGCCCCTGGACGTGGAGAGCCATTGTGATTCAACTTTCGCCTAGAGCTTAGCGGCAGCCTCCTCATCGCACAACCAGAGAACCTCATTCTTGGCGAGCTGATTGACCTGGAAGCTAGGCAGCTTGTCGTCTTTCGTCATGAAGACACCCTCAAGCGCGGGCTGCTTGTTAGCACCACCGCAGACAAACACGAGCTTATCAGCGAGGCCCAATGTGGGCTTGGTAAGAGTTATACGACGGGGAGGAGGTTTGGGACTGTCGTCAATGCCAGCAACAAGCAAGTTGTGCTCCTCTAGCAGCTTATGGCCAGGGAACAAAGAGCAAGTGTGAGCATCAGGTCCAGCACCCATGAAAATGAAGTCAAGAACAGGCTTCTCACCAAGAGCATCAACAAGCTGCTTCTGATAGTCCTCAGCGAAAACAGAAGTGGAGGTAGTGTCAAAGGGGAGATCGGTGCGCAAGGTGTGGCTCACAGGGCGCTCAGAAGCAGGGATCTTTTCAAGAACCTCCTTGTTGAAAATTCCCCAATTGGAGTCTTCGTGGTCCAAAGGAACCACACGCTCATCAGCAAGCCAGATCACCCACTTGCTCCATTGGATCTTGGGGTTGTTGAGCATACCCTGTGCCATGGTGTTGGCGAGGGAACCACCGGAAATGGCGACATTGAATTTGCCGCTCTTAGCGATGGCCTTGTCCTGGAACTCAATGGTGATTTCTGCCAATCTGGCAGCCATCTCAGAGTGGGGTACTTTCACTACTTTAGCTGTCATGGTTAGGTAAAATGGGAACCTAGGCACGATCTTAAATAGTACAGCTGATGGTTGCTATAGTATTAAAAAATAGATGGATCCATATTTTGGTCGGTTTTGCATGATCGAAAGAAAGAATGTGTCTCATAACTCCTTGGCACCTGAGATCAGTGCAGTTTGCAATAAGTATCGGAGCTCGGTTAAACAGCCAATTGGGGAGAGACAGGTGCCGAAGTTGTGATAAATTGGATGCGGCTCCAACACATTCTAATATTTTAACGGATCACAGCAGGGGCTTGGGAACAAGGCATACTAATAAGTTGTTTTCGCATCTGAATACTCTGAGAACGGTGCGGCATTCTGCCACGCATCTTTATGCAGGTAGACGCGTTTAATGAACACCTGCATAACGCACCATTGAAATATTCAACGGGGTATATAAAGCTACAATAGCACTCTTCTAGCTGAAAACCCCCTATTTTTTAACTTTAGCTCCGCTTGTAATCTGTTTCTTAGACTCAAGATCTCTCTATCTACATGCACGCTATCAGATATCCCCGCCCTCGAGAACTACCGCCCATCGAATATAGGTAGGTTATTAGCCATGTATATTTATACAGTACGCCTGAAGTTCTGGTGATCTACTGGTTCTTTACATATGCTTTCGTTCTTCGCCCACGCACTTCTTGGGTTGCAGATCAGTTTTTCGAGCACTTATCTTGAGCCATGAATCCGTCAATAAAGTAGTACTTTGTGCTTAAACCTTTACGCGGCAAGATTTAAAAGGCGTTGGTTCGTATCTCTATCTGTTTTTACATTACATGCTCTTATCTGTGGCGATATGTCACACACCCCTTTCTGACCTCCTCTCTCTTCACTTTTACGTCAAGGCCATGGATCACTATAACCACAGCCACCACGCGAATTTGACCCACGATGAGCTCACAACTAGTGACAGTGAAGGTCCAGACGATCTTCCCATGCTTGACGAGCAGAAACTAGCTTCTGATCTGCAAGGAAAAATGAACTCCTTGGACATCACGGGTGGACCTAACAGAGAGATTCCTCACGAACACCACACAAGTGCTATTATTGGCTCCCACCGCAGTGACTCGTCTGCGATCCACCATGAGATCGTCGGCAACTATCACAAAAACCCGTCTTTCAGTTCCATTCGCCGTCGCGGAACCCTTGCGCTTGATGAGGTCAAAGATGCAGCTCAGATCGCCGAACTCAAGAAAATTTATGGGCAGGTGGCTGAATGTCTTGATCTGCGTCGAAAGTTTATGGTAGCGTCCGTACAGGACGATACCCATAACCCTAAAAACCAGCCTGACTGGCAGATTTACCCCCCACCTCCCGAGCCTGAATGGGATGCCAAGCGCAAGGAATTCATTAAATCTTCGCGTCCCAAACCTTCTCCAGAGAATGTTGGTCATGGCTTTGACATGAATGACTGCCAAGTACCTGACAAGAACGCATACACTTTTGCTCAGGATGAGGATGGCGTTTTCCAAGTTTACGAACCGAAGTCTGAGACCAAGATCACTGACATCCCCTCGTTGAAGGAGTATTATAAGGCTTATGATAAGCTGGTCAATATCTCCAACGACGGGCCCCCTAAATCTTTTGCGTTCCGCCGCATGCAGTACCTAGAGGCGCGCTGGAACCTGTACTTTTTACTAAACTCGGTTGATGAGCTGGCTCGGTCCAAACTCATCCCACATCGTGATTTCTACAACGTGCGTAAGGTCGACACACATGTTCACCACAGTGCTTGCATGACGCAGAAGCATTTGTTGCGTTTCATCAAGAAGAAGATGAAGACATGCCCCGATGAGGTGGTGATCTACCGCGATGGCAAGCACCTGACTCTCTCTGAAGTGTTCGAGTCTCTCAACTTGACCGCATACGATCTGAACATCGACACTCTGGATATGCACGCCCATCAAGACGCATTCCAGCGATTTGATAAGTTCAACCTCAAGTATAACCCTGTGGGTGAATCTCGTTTGCGTGAGATCTTTTTGAAAACTGATAACTATCTCAAGGGTCGATATTTGGCCGAGATCACCCGCGAAGTCTTCAGCGATCTTGAGCAAAGCAAATACCAGATGGCAGAGTATCGTATCTCCATCTACGGACGTAGTATCGATGAGTGGTCTAAACTTGCTGCGTGGGTCATTGATCACAAACTTTTGAGCGATAATGTACGTTGGTTGATCCAGGTCCCTCGACTTTACGATATCTATAAGAAGTCCGGATTGGTCGAGAACTTTGGAGACATCGTACGCAATGTTTTCCAGCCCTTGTTTGAGATATCTCAAGATCCCTCGAAAGACCCGAAACTTCATGTATTCTTGCAGCGCGTCGTTGGATTTGACTCGGTAGACGATGAGTCCAAGCCCGACCGGCGATTCAGTCAAAAGTACCCACCTCCCGAGAAGTGGAACTACGAGAGCAACCCCCCTTATTCTTACTACCTCTACTACCTCTATTCCAACATTGCCTCTTTGAACCAGTACCGTAAGAAGCTTGGATACAACACCTTTGTACTTAGGCCGCACTGTGGTGAGGCTGGTGACCCCGAACACCTTGCCGCCGCTTTCCTCACCTCACAAAGTATTTCTCATGGTATTCTCTTGCGTAAGATTCCTTTTATGCAGTTCTTATACTACTTGGACCAAATTGGGTTGGCAATGTCCCCACTTTCTAACAATGCCCTGTTCCTTAGCTACGAAAAGAACCCGTTCGTCAATTACTTCCGCAGAGGTCTCAATGTTTCTCTTAGTTCAGACGACCCTTTGCAGTTTAGTTTCACTCGCGAACCGCTGATTGAAGAGTACAGTATTGCTATTCAGATTTACAAGCTCACCGCTGTTGATTCTCGTGAGCTCGCCCTCAACTCTGTTATTCAAAGTGGATTTGAAAACGAGATCAAGCAGCATTGGGGTTATGAAATGCACGATGGCCGCGTTAATATCGAAAAGACAAACGTTCCCGACTGTCGCCTCGCTTTCAGAAAGGACACGTTGGCTCATGAGCGCGCACTTGTCGACAAGTATGGTCGTGGCCTAACTATCCACCACAACTTGCACGACGATTTCAATGGTGATGCTGACATCCAAGCGTCCTCGCTACGTAGATGATCTGCGTCGAACGGCCGTTTCTAAATGGAGGTCTCGAAAAGGCCCATTAGCGCCTCTTAGCCCGCACTCTTCAAACCTACTCAGCTTCTTGAGAATATTGTGACTAGTGTGCCCAGTAGAGAAGAGATAACGAGCTTTGGCCTGTACTTATCCTCACATCAATGATGCCCTTCTGTATGATATCGTCTAGAAGATAGAAATTACGGAATTACACGAAATTAGATAGTATATACTGTATGAAGAACAAAGGGAAATACAGGATACTTGCGGAATAAAGTGAAGAGAAAGCTGTGTTTTTTGCGGTTGCGCACCCTTGTGGTAAAAATATCTGAAGAGACGAGAAAAAACATCAACCAACACCTGGCTAAATACTTTCACCAGTTGGAGCTCTGACCTTGAGGGGTGACCGCCAATATCGTTACCGGGCCAATTATCTTAGTCTAATAGTCATGGCGCCAGCCGAGAGCTCCCGGCCGTGATAAATACGTGGGTGATTCGAGTATCTTAACAGTTAGCAGAGTGAATCTAGGTTATATACTGAGCTTTATATGTCCACGCCAACTTCGTCGCCTTGACCCCCTCTAAAGATCTAGGACCCCGAAGTGCCCCCGCTTTTTACTCACCCTTGACGCGCCTGAAACAACAAGCATTTTCGCCTCGAAAACACCTAGAAAATGTCGTGGAAATCGCAGGCACAGGTACTTATCCTATTGATACTACTACTAGCTATATGCGCTGTAGCGATCGTTAGAATGCACCACATTGTGCGTCATCAAAGTGGTCTCGAGGACACTGAAGTGCTGCGAGGAATGTGGTCCAAAATGTCACAGGTTCTATTCCAACCGGTCAAATTCCCTCTTATTATGGGTGTGTTTGTCGGCATCGGATTCCGGTTCACTCTGGAGACAATTATTATCACAGTTCTCGAGGTCGCAGATGTTGACGCGGTGTCAGGTGTCTCCATTCTTGCTATTACGCTCATTTGTATCGCATTTGGCACATTCTCTGCCATCATTATTTATCGAGTCGTGGGTGGGCGCCACGCAGAACGCTGTTTGGCTGGTGTACTAGCGGCAAACCTGTTATTGTACGGGCTTCGGCTATGGACGTCAACCGCTCCATTCTCTCCTATATCCACAGTACTGTGGGTCCTGGGTATCTGCATCGTCACCGTTATCTGTGCCATGAGTGCCATCAACTGGGCACTGCCGCTCGACTCACAAATCACAGAGTTAAAACAGCCAACGATGATCCCTATTCTTTGGTGGCTATGGACCGTTCCGCTTCTTCTTCTTTGCGCTTGCAACGAGATTGTACATTCAAAGATGGATCGCCTCCATTATCTTGAGCGAGTCTCTCACTCTGTTAGCGATCTGATGCTGCTGATTTGCGGTGCATTCATCTCCACGTCCTGCACAAACAAATCAGTTATGGATGGGGACTACCACTGGAAGTGGCAATGCATCCTAATTGTTGGTATTCCAGTGGCGCTTTTTGAGTTAGGAGCGCTCGGTTACGACGTCCTGCATGACGCAGATCTGGCCAGCACCCTGAGGAGAAGATTCGTGATCACTGTCGTCAGTGGGTCCAGTAGCTTACTTGGCTCAATTTTCTACTTGGGAGTTGTTGCTAAGTACGCCAGTGCCGCATTGGACCCTGGATATGAGGGCCAAAGTGAGCTCCTGGACGACGAGTTTGAGGTGTGAAGAACTAACACAACTTAGAGGTCGGCACCAGCACCCAAAATAGCCTCCCCACCAAAAGTTCAAAGCATGTCTGTCTAGCTACTCTCACCTTAAACTTCGAACTGTACTAGCGCGCACTCATAGAATGCTCAACTCGATCCCCTTTTCGGTTTCACTTTGACGTACATAAATCTAACCTTAAAAATGAGCTTAAAGCAATTCTCAATAGCTGAATCCGTTATTTGTTGTTTCCAGCTTCGGCCTTCTAAAAGCTCCAAGAATGCCGCGCACTCCTTTCTACACGGATGCCGATACCCCTGCATCTAATCCCGAGACCTTTACATCACGCAGGAGATCAAGCCTCTGGTATTACTCAGCCGTCCTTTATCACGAGGTTTACTTTTTTATCCAGGGAGTGCTTTGTTGACAGTAATATTGCAAACATCTAGTACATGTTGGACTTTATTCCATTCCTAGCGCTAGCAATAGTAACGGCTCTTTTGGGCCTCCGCTTCGGCCACAACCACAGCTTATCGCCGATCCGGTTGGCTCTTTTTGTGTGCACCGTTGTTTGCGCCTCTCTAGTGCTCCTACTCGTATTCTGGGAGCTCTTAGAGCTTGGCACAATGGGATTCCGGGCTGTCTTGTGGAAATGGCTCACTTTTTGCCTCCTTTGTTTGCTGGGATTTATCTACCCACTATTTCACCTTGATACTCTTGTACCGGGATTTGTACGCTCAAAATCCTCCCTATATTCTGTTTGGATTATTGTTGGGTACACTTTGTATATATTTGGCTTTATGTGGCTCAGCACACACCTTCCGATCGCCGGTAGCGAAGACAGCACATCTACTAGTGAATGGATTCGTCTTGAACTTCTTGCATCAAATGCACTTATCGGCATTACCATGATGGCCATGTTGTGTGGTATCTCCAGTGTCATTGCGCCATACACTGCGTTCATTGCCCGTGACTCGGTAAGTGAGGCTCAGTTGCAGCAGGTGGCGACCAGCGTCACCAACACCGAGCAACTAATTAATGAACAGGAGCTCCGTCTGGCCAAACTCAACACTGATCTTCGGGGCCGTTTTAGAAAGAGTGCCACAAGTCTGGTCGGTAGAATTTTCGGGCAAGTGGACGAGGCTACACAAAGCCGCAATGAATGCCAAGAGGAACTAAGATCTCTCGAGAGACTTTTGTATGAGCTCAGAATTGACAAAGAAGACATGGAACAGCGTTTGCGGACCCAGCAGTTTGGCAACACCATCCTTGGGCGGCTGGTCTATATCGTCTACTGCGTTTTCGCTGCATATTGCGTCTACCGTTTGTGCAACGGCTATCGCCGTATGGTATGGTACCTTCTAGCACGACCAAGTCAAGGCGAGTCGGGACCAAGAGATGCACTTGTCGCTCAGATTGCCTCGTGGCTTTACAGCAAATACCCCTCTTATTCCGTGGATAATTGGACAAGAATTATTGCTATTTTCATGAGTGGAATTGTCATATGCACGAGTATGAATGGTATATTCGGTACGATGCGCAAAATGCAGCGGCGCATGCGCCCTAACATGATCACGGACCCTCTACTTATCTCGCATGTGTTCGGGATTTACGTTATCGCCTGTGCCACTGTTTTACGTCTCAATATACCCAAGAACATGTCTGGTGCTATTATATCTGCGCTCAAGTTTCCACTCGAAGTCGCGGCCGTGCAGCTCTGGAACGATGTTATCTTGTGTGGCACATCAACGGTTATGATCGCTGGATTGATCATTGCTAGTAGAGAGAAAGAAAAGCTCTACGACGAAGAGATGGAGAAGTATGAGTAGATCTCGCTTACCTCTCCTTTCTGACTCTTTTGCATCCAAACGTCGCATCTAATTGACGCAATCAATCACACATCCCATTCTTTACAGAGACATCTGAAAGGGGAGATACGTGCCTAGGGTTGTATTTTATATTTAATACTGTCTAATTTATCATTTTAATATACGAGTACTAGGGAATGAGCGTCCTGAGTGTGGCTTCCAGTAAGATTTTCTGTTGTTGATTTCAAGACCAGCTAGGTCTACGGGTTGTTGGACCAAATATAAGATAGAATAAGCATATCTGGTAATCATGCAATAGGAGGCCTATGAGTACGAGGCGAATAAAGGTTTGTGGAGCAAGCGTATCCATCCCGGTGGAAGAGTTCCATTATCAACAGACGCAAGAACGTAACTAGTACCATTAGCTTGACTGACCGCTGATTTGATGAAAATTTATCACGACCTTACCATTCTGATCGAAATACTAGCAGGATCGAAATACTAGCAGTCTTTCATTACTATATGAGACTATCCTAGTACGCTCACCACGCACCTTGTCCTAGACAGACTTCTCGATTACTAAGCTGTGCGCCACAACCGCCTCATGGCCTATTCGATTACAAGCCTGTAGCCTGCCAGTGGTGAAATTTCAGTTTCCTTCACAGGCACTTACCTATTTACGAAAAACCATGCGTCCATCGTTTACAGGAGTCGTTGTGTCACAAGGAAAGATGGCCAAAACGGTCAAGGTACAAATTAAAAAGGTCAAATGGAACAGCATTGTTTCCAAGTACGTCACAGACTTCAAAAACATGCTTGTACATGATGAGCTTGACAAGTGCCGTGAAGGTGATGTCGTGCGTATCCAATACGTCCGTCCTCTTAGTGCACGCAAGTCCTGGGCTGTAGCGGACATTATGAGTGCCGCCGGTACCTCCTGGCAGACCTATCAACAAGAAATCCCTGTTCATGTTAGAGAGGACGAGCTGGCCAAAGTGGAGGCGCTCAGCGTACGCAAGCAGCAGCTTGAGCAGAGCTCTGAGGATTCTGATGTTGTTAGATTACGCGAGGAGATGCACGAGAAGTCCGAAGAGCCGAAATCTAGTGTTTTGCTCGAACTTCACCGCCTTGAAGCCGAGCGCGAAGAGCTACGCAACGAGGCACTTGGAGTATCCTCGCTGGCTGTGCAGGCACGTCAAATGCTGGCCGAGGATCGTGACAAGGCATTCGAGCTGATACGTGCCCGCGGTCTCGATCCTGAGGTGCTGAAACCCAGCGCTCAGCGTAATGTCTTGGTGAGGAGCTTGGCGAACCAGGAATAATCACCACACGCTGTCACAGCAAGTAGCTTTAGCATCTCAAACTTGGTCTTGGTACTAAGAATCTTAATGTATATAATTATAAATGCAGCATATAGCTGCGAATGCAATGATCAAATACAGTTGCAAAGGGCAAACGCAAACCTCACAGGCCCCCAAGGGAATGGTACATATGTGTTTGGGGGGGGGGGTGGGTCGACAAGAAATTGCCCGGTTAATAGAGCTCGCTTTGCCACTTCACGACCTCGCCGGTTTAGCTCAACGCAGCAAATGCAATTCCACCTCCCAGCATCAGACTCACACCTCCATACCACAAATAATCGAAGCCTGTCTTAGTTTGCCGCAGCTCAGCATTAACACCACGCTTCTCCAACGCGCGGCGGTTTTCAAGCGAGCGCTTGATGCGCTGACGCGCACCAGTGGGGCTGGGACTGCTACTGTTACTGGTGGGATTCATGGTCTCGCAAGGGAGCATCTGAGGTGGCTTGTATGCCAAATAAAGAGGTGCGACAGGACTACCATCGAACTTGTACAGATTGAGACGGTAGCGGCCATAGTAGTTATCAATCCAGACCTCGAACTCCTTGAAACTCTCCTTTTGACTATAAGCACTGTAGTCACTGGAATCCCTGCTTCCGTTACAAGGGCTCGACAACAGCTGGCGTCCATCGCTTTCGAATGGCTCTAAGTCAATTGAACCGTCATCATTAACAGTATAGGTTCCGTGCTGGAAGATCATGATAGCAGTAGGGCATGTGGGGTTTGAGCCATCGCCAGTGACCTGATAGATGGCCTCCTCCCAGTATCCATCGCTAGTGAACGAGTACGAAACACCGGGCAAACCAGGGTCAATGAGTAACTCGTGAACAGGGTCATAAAAGTCGGGGCCAGTAACAACCATACCGCTCTTGGACTGCCAGGTTCCTTCGAGATACTTGGCGTCGGTCCATGGGCCCATATCCATGGTGTTAGAAGGGGCTGCAGCGTCGGTAGTGGATGAGGCAGCAGCGGGCGGGGTAGTTTTAGCTCCGGCACCAGCAGCTCCACCAGCACCAGCGGCGGGGGGAGCGGCTCCTCCTGCAGGCCCTGCTCCAGCGCCGGCCTGAGCTCCACCTTGAGCACCGGCAGCACCACCCGCGGGTTGGGCACCAGCAGCGGGAGGAGCAGCACCACCAGCACCTGCCTGGGCACCACCTTGAGCACCACCAGCGCCGGCTTGAGCACCACCCGCAGCTGCGCCAGGAGCACCGGCGGCGGCGCCTCCGTTAATCTGACCACCACCGGGGGCTTGCGCTATCGCTTGAGCCAACAAACACAAAAGCAATGTCCTCATGCTGACCTGATGCCAGGGGTAAAACATTTAGGGGCCTAGGGGTGCTGCGGATCGCTGAGTCAGGTCAAAGCGAGGCCTGAGTGCCAAGCCATCACGACGCGCCGCCGTGCACCGTCGATTTAAGAAAAGCTATTCTTAGATATATATATAGAATTATTCCCACTAATGCCTATGAACACCCTCAAATACAGACTAAAATGTTGGTTAAGCGTCTGAAGTGCCCCAACATTTCCTGACTCGGTTGGTGCGTCAGATAACACTACATTTCCCTGTGTCGCCACAATGAGTTTAAAATCAAGATACTTTGCAGGTAATACTTTCATGTGGCTTCATATTCGACGTGATTCTAACTGTTGTCTGCCTAAGGATAGTTGAACGCCACAGCTGACTACCTCACGACGCACTCACACCAAACCTCAATTATTTTTCAGCATTTTTTCTTGAACTCATGATACGCTTTTATGATCAATCCACTATTACCTACAATTCTTGTTTCGAGAATGCTCACTGTATTTTTGATGGATTTAAAACAGACTACTTCTTCGAGTCATACCATCCACACTTGTTTGGCGTCAACCCCACACTGCACGAACCCTTACGCGACAGGGTGTTCGACCGACTCAAAAGAGCCTGGGCACGACACACTCATCTTGCAATTTTAGATGGCTCCCATGTTGTCTTCAATGCCTATACCCCAAAAAATACGGTTGCAGCCACTGCCTTGTACATTCGTAACTACACAGCTCCTAAGCTAGGTATGATCGAATGGGTCAAGTGGGCCTTTTACAAGGTCATATACTCTGCTATTGATCTGATTGAGGGCCACCCTTTGGAGCGCGAATTCTTCACTCCTCCTTTTGTCGATTTCTTTGATGTTATGTACAAGGACGCTGGAACTGTTGGTTCTGATGATTATTACGAAAAGCTTGCTGCATCATCTAGTGATGAGCTTTCGGAGATGCGCTATCCACTTAAAGACACATTATACCTTGACTTCCTCAGTGTGGCCTCTGACGCTCAAGGTCAGGGGTATGGCTCTAAGTTGCTCAAGTATACTCTCAACTATTATAAAGACACTCCAGGCCCTGTCTTTGGCTCGACTCAGGGCCCTGCAAAAGTTGCTCTTTTCCCGACCAAAGGGAACGATAAGTTTTACGAGCGCTATGGCTTCAAGACAGCTTTTGAAAAGGAGACGGTCCTCGGCAACGGTGATCCCTGGGTGCACAAGTACATGCAGCTCGTCTTGCCTGCAAAGATTTGAATACCTCGATGTACTTGAGAGATACGAACATGTCGTCAACATATTTTGTTACCTCAAAATTCTTATCTTCGACAAATTCGATAATATGTAAATACATCAACCCGTATATAGACTCATCAATTAATAAAAGACTCTCTTCTTTCTCAGATAAATTCTGGACAAATAGAGTATTATATGGCAGTTTGCGTCCCGGCACTGACTAGCCTCACCTCATGCTGGGGACACCTCTCTAGCCCTCCTACCCTAGGCTTCTTAAGGCATGCGATCCAATTACGCGTCGCTGGACTGCGGTGCCTCTGTGGTGTACTCACACAGTGCGCAGAACCCTAAAGATGCCTTAAATCCTGACAGAGACTCTTATTTATTATTCGAGTGCAGCGCACCCGAAAAGGTTATCCATGTACAGCTATGTCAAGACATTCTCGTGGACTCACTTCTTATAGGAAACTATGAGCTTTTTTCTTCTTCTTTCAAGCAAATAAAGGTGTACGCAACCGATAGATACACACATGACACCACAAACTGGCAGCTTTTGGGGCAATTTTCTGGTAGCGATAAACGGACAGAACAGATGTTTACAATCGATGACCCACACATCTGGGCCTCCCATCTTCGCATTGACTTTGCGTCTCATTGGGGTCATGAGTTTTATTGCCCTGTGAACACAATTGCCGTCTATGGCACAACGATGCTTGATAAGTCCAAGAACATACTAACACCTGGTCATGAACCAGAGGGTTGTGCAAATATCCACATCCAGGAACAGTTGTGTGAGGATGATTCTCCACTCAGCAACAAACAGTGCTGCGCAGCTGAGCAGGTGGGCGCGTCCCAAGGCAGTGTTTATGAGGTGATTCTAGATCGTATCCAGGCCTTGGAGCAACGAGAAAAATTGAATGCCGCATATGTGGAGGCAATGAATGCTACATTTATCCATGAGACTCATCAACTCCAAGAGACGCTCCACACAACAGTCGAGCAGCTCAAGTTCCACCAGCGCACAGTTGTTTTAGAAACACTCCTTCTTGTCATTGTTGTTGGATATGGTCTCTTGCAAGCACTCTCCAGGTACCATGATCAAACCTTCGATACTGACGCTTATGCTCGAACATGGAGTGCACCATTCCAAGCGGATGAACAGCTTCCGCAAAGCCCTCCGTTATTTACCCCGGGAACATCGGCAATCCCAAGCCCTCCAGCTGAACGAGAGGATGCGGTCATTAGAAATAAAGAAATTAAAGCCACTGTTGCTAGACTGTTGTCGGAAACATGTGGCGATGACTCCATGGAGGCAGATACAACCGCTACCTAGACACTCAATTTCAACACCTGCGGAGAATGTAAAATCGAACAAGGATCACATTCAATGTCTTATTTATTATTTGTGACGGCGTTCCATTGACGACTGTCGCATATGTGCATTTCAATTTGCATCCATTTCATATCCCAGTGACCTCAACCTCCTCACCTAGGCAAACATGCCACACAACATGGATAGTACACTCAATGGCGGAATCTTCTTGAGATTGGAGCGTCACAGAAGCTTTTATGCTAGTATCCAGCATTTAGGTATAATAGTACCACTCGCAGCCGCTCACTGGGCCAATTTCACACGTACTTTCCAACCTTGGACGGCCAGTAGAAGTGAAACGAAACAGGGGAGATTTATCGATCAAGAAGGAAGCAACTTCAAGTATAATAAAGACACAGTGTGTCCGGCGGTTGCGAATAAGCCTCCCCAAGTGACTTGCATGCATAGTTGCCCCAGTTGAGAGCCCACATGGATGGCCAAAATGTGGGATTCGAGTGGGAGGAGCTCCTGAACAGAATCAAATAATGGAGAAACAATGTCATTCGAACGATCCATGCAACTAAACAGTAATCGCGTGACCAACACGGACCAAGGTACAAAAGTCGCTGCTCTTATCGATAATCTATGATTATATAAGATACCTCGAACACGATGGTTGATAGGAGTGGGTGAAATGTTGTGGGTACGGATGAGACACATTATTATGGCTCGCAAATATCCAAATCTCTAGTATGGCAACTCCTGGCGCTCCAGGGTCTTAGCTCGACCTAAGCATCGTGTTTTATTAAAACCGGTCATGTAACTCAAGTGACAGGCTAATTTTCTGCATGATCTTATCGGCTGTTACGGCGCCGTTACCACATGACGGACTATGGCAGAAACGTGAGAGCTATACAGGTACTCTAAGACGCTAGCAATGGTACTACACCTGAACACTACGAGACAATGCAAGACTTCCAGCCGAAATGCTTGTGATGGCTTTGAAATCTCTCACAATAGGATAAGCCTTGGTTGCTTTAGTCCATTCAAGCCTGAGCATTGGTTGAGAGCTATCAAGGTATAACAAATTTCTCACTTTGTTAGCTGAGCTGGTTAAGAGTGTGTATGCCAGCTTTATGAGAAGTCCTCTCCTCATTCTCCAAAAGCCACCATGGGCGACAGAGGAATCCCCAACGTTTTACACAGGTCGTTTGTAGTAATCTCATTCGAAACATTTGGTCATCCTCCTAATTTACTCAAAGTACGGCTCATGTTGTCTTTGAGTTCATCATCTCTTGGTATCAAGCATGAATACAACCAAATTTGAAGTTCGGGCTGCGAATTCCACCAATGTTTATGGACTTCATAACATACACTGGCTATATAAAGCATTTAGTCTTGTATACACACACGAATATATACCCCTGATCCCAGGAACCCTATCAGCTGTAACGATTCTGGTGATTGTACAATTCTCGAATAGAATAATTTAATAATTTATGTTGTATGTCCAGGGCTCATTATATAGCTAACAGCCGAAACTGTTTATGCAAACTACCGCCACGACCGGCACCAGGTGAAGTCGCAACGGGTGGGGAAGGGTCATTATTAAATAAAAACATTGAACGGACGCTTCGGGGGATCTAGCGGCGTTACAGGGGGAGACGCATCCATTTTGAAGTCCTCAAGACCCATCTGATCAGTCGAGTACACCGTCAGTGGTGAGTCCTCTGCGGGAGGTCTACTGCTCAGGCTCGAGGTGGAACCGGTGCTAAGATATGGCGGAGTGAATTGCGCACGGCCCATGGTCGAAGGGGGTGTGAGAGGGGCGTATGTGGGAGTATCGAGCTGAATGGAAGCTTGAGATGCAGCATTCATCTCCTGGCGAGTCACAAAGTTGTCAACCAGCTTGGATACTTGGTACCGGTCCATAGTGGCATATTTGTCGACAAGGGCACGAGAAGGGTGGCGAACAACCTCCTGCAACTTGTCGAGAAGCTGCAGCTCTTTGGGGGCCATTTGCTGCGTGCCCAGATTAGGGTAGAAAGACAAAATGTGCATTGCCAACAAGTGGATCATACGTGCAACGAGGTATGGGTCAGCACCTACGAAGTCACGGTGGTATAACGTGATCTCTGCGATGTAGGCACACAATGAATGGAGGGGAGGGGAGCTGCCATGGCTAAGACAGATGTTCAAGAATGTGTCGACAGTGCAGTGAGTCACAGTCCAGTCGAGAGTGTTGAGTACATGGCGCTCCATCTGGACAAACAGCTCTTCTTGGTATGCCTTGCAGCACATGTGATTGAGAACCCCCAAAGTGGGGACGCGGCTTTTCTTGTCCTCGTACTTTGAGGCAATCCAAAGGGCGGTGCATCCCACAAGTTGAAAATGTTTGCGGAAAACAATACGGCGCGCACAGTATCTGTTAACAATGTTCATGGCCAAAAATAATGTACTTGGCTCAAGTGACAACTTTTGATGCACATCGACCATAAAGTCAATGAGATAGGGCCACATGCGCCATTGAATTTCCGGCTGCATGTCAATCATGGTGGCATCTGGGCGGGTTGCTTGGTCCATTGCAACAATATGGTCAACTATCTCGGACTTGTAGTCTGCGGCGGTGCGGCGACTAAGCTCTTTCTCGGCAACAGCGATTTGTGGATCTAAATAACGTCCCATCTTGTAAGAAACGTTTGTGTGAGGGTGTTGTAATAAAATAAAAGGAACTCGAAAAGTGAAGGAACGACTGACCCAAATGGATATCTTTCTTCCTGTGGGGACTCGCGCTTATATATCGCCCCTCGCATGGTGCATGCACGGCCCCCCTCGTTTCAAGGGATGCGGCAGGAACGTTGTTTCCCGATCAACGACAGGGGTGGTGCAGTCTAAATGACTTAAAAGTTTAAATTCCAAATCAATGACTCTGGACTGTAGTTTGGTTCCCGCCAAAGTCATCCGCCTTGAGCCCAGCGCAAGGTCACATCGCCTTGTTAGATGAAACGAAAAATGTCAAAGATGCCGTGATGGAAGTATAATTTGACCTACTGTAATATTAAACTACATTTCCGAAATCCAATACTAAAATTATTTCTTAGTCGAGTGCTCAGCTCCCGCTTTTTCAGATTCTTCAACCGATCAGCTGCCCTTAATGCCATTTCAGGGGTCATGCATATATATAAATAGGCTGTGAACTTGAATAATAGTGAATGACATCCTAGGCATGGGTTTTTCTTTGACAAGTACATGTTTTCTATTCTGTATTTCTCTAAAATGCTAATTTAGACTTCCTCGCCTATCTACTTACCACGTTTCATACCCCTTCGCACTTGCATCTGGAATGTGTATATGCAGCCTTAAGCTTCAAGACGCGTCAACTTGACTGAAACTAGTGCTTTGTCATCCACGCCGCTCATCCGAATCGGGCAGTAAGGGATAGGCAGGGGTATATATACACATAAAACGCAGAGTCTGAGATCCAAGAAAGTTTTCCATAGATTGAAAATACTGTACCCGCTACTCTCAATTGGCATTGCGACCAACTTTATCTAAAACTTGTCGTGACGTATGTATGCATACTCCTTGCATATCCTTGCATAACCCTACATGCGTTGATCACTATCTGTGCGCTGAAGCGCATTGAACCTGTGATGGCATTGCTGCTTTAATTACTATGGTATTGGGCACCATATCTCCCGCGACAATGCTCCTGACGCGTCCATATGAGCTGCAATTGTGTCGTAGCGTGGTTCGTGCATGAGGACAATCATGAGCCGGTAGCGGTAATATGCAGGTTCATTGTAACCGTTTTGGGTGTATCAGCCACCAACACGAGACTATTCCCGAAATCCGAACTTATCCTGTGGAATTGAGTCGAGTTAAGGTGGTTGTATAAAGAGATTATACACGGTAATACATATTGGGCGATTTCAACGGTGGAACAACTCATGCTAATCTTGATGAGCTAACTGTAGATGTCAAAAGATTGTTTCGATATGAATAAACTTGAATGTCAAAGAACAGTTAATAACAGTGAAGTCCGAACTTCGAAGGGGAGCATATCCTAAATTTATGAACAAAGACCTCTGTAAATATTCATGATGCAGTTAAGCTTCCCTAGCTCGGGAAAACAGTACGCCAGTCTTTGCTCTTGTTCAATTAACTATAAATTTACAGGACCGCTCAGAAACTCAACCTTTTTGGAGCTGTACCATATCTTATTTTATGAAGGGGCTGGCATCTTTAAAGCATAGGGTCTAGAGCTACAACGTGACTTTACTTTCGGTTATAATCCGTGGTCATGATAGAATGTGACAGCATACGCGATAGTTTTATTATTTTTTAGTGCGCAGCTTATGGTAAAAGTCTCTCTTGGCAGTAATGTCGAGATCATCCCCGACCATGCGACATCTGCAGCTCAAGCTGAGCTCCTTCGAAGCTCCCAACTGAGTACGTGCTGCAGTGTCCAGCTGCTTGCTGATATGAACAGCAGCCATACACCAGTAGAGCCTTGTCTGAAGTGAGTAGATATAGCCAAAAAATGTGCCTCCTATAGGACTGCATGCAATGTTTGGAGTGTATTTGACGGCGCTAGCGAACACATGTGTCTTCAAAGGAGCAATTGGTTGCCAGTCAACATTCTTGAGGCTAAGAACTCCTTTGCCATTTGAGGTGGTTCCTTCTCCAAAAAGAACCACTACGCAGCCCTGCTCTTTTGCTTTGCTCACAATCTTGTCGATAGGCTGACCCTTTCCACTCACCAAGTCAAGGCTCAGCGCTTGCAGAACCGTTCCAATATAAGAAACAGGGATAAACTTACCTTTGTTGGGAAAGACAAACTGGCAGTTGAAAAAGCCAGAGTAGATAATTGCATCGAGCGGGCTCACATAATTGGACACGATAAGGTCGCCGGGCTTGGCTCTCTGGATTTCGCTTTTGCGTACGCTCGCCTTGCGCTCTCCGTCGTAACTAAGATCGACCCAGAACAACCTGAGAGATACTGTGAGCACATAACGACAATAAAGCCGATGAAGAGTTGGAAACAGAGTCAGAAAGGGGCCCAGGAACAAGGTAGAGAATATGACTGGCAGAAGTACTACACCGATAAGAAACTGCACGATTACAGTGAACCAGGACCTATCAGCAGGTTTATTAGGCTGAAAGGGAGCTATTCCAGTAGCCGGGTCGCGGAATTTCGAGTATTTTTCCATTTAGCGACCGAGACTCTAAGTTTAATTAAGATGCAGCCTTACAGCCACAGTTGTCCCGACGCCGCCTCAGATACTCGCAATGCCGACATCAGGGGACGGAAACAAAAGTGCTGTTTCTGAGTCAGGGAGGGCCAACTTCTACCAATTTCCTCGGGAAAAACGGTGGTGGAAAGGTGCGAGCTCATTCACAATGTCCCTGGTTGCTACTTGTGGTAAGTTGTTCTGGCATCGGCACAAGTTCAGTATCGAAAATAGCGAAATTCTTTACGCTGCACTGGAACAAAGCAAGCAAGAAAATCGAGGTGTCCTCACTCTAATGAATCACATTTCCATTCTTGATGACCCGCTGGTTTGGTCGGGATTTATGCCCCTAAGTTCATTCAAGGCCGATAAAATGCGCTGGGTAATGGGTGCACGCAATATTTGTTTTATCAATAAGCCATCGACTTATTTCTTCTCTCTTGGTCAAGTCCTACCAATAGACAGATTTGGACCTGGTCCCTTCCAGCCGGCAATTGACACTGCTATTTGGTTGATGGATCAAGGAAAGTGGTTGCATATGTTTCCCGAGGGATTCGTCCATCAACCCTACCCCCCTTATGAGCATACACAAAAATACTTCAGATGGGGTGTATCTCGGGTCGTTCTAGAGGCGGACGTTGCTCCAATCATCGTGCCCATGTATGGCACAGGTCTCGATGATGTCTTCCCTGAGGACAAGCCAAAGAAGACATTTGGGTATGGGAAAAATATGAAGTGTAGGTATAGAGTGGGGCAGACTGTTTCTGAAGAGAAAATAAATAGCTTTCGTGCGGAATGGAAGCATCTTGTAGAATCTGGTGAAGATCTCAAGGATGGAGCAGAAGCGCAGAGGCTACGCAGCAGAGTCGCACTTTTTTTGCGTCAACAGATCCTGGAAGTTCGTAGGCAAATGGGTTTTCAAGACCAAATGGAAGAACTTGGTGCGGCGGAGTTTTGGCGAAGCAACGAAGTCGTGAAATTGAAAGAGCTGAAAGAGAAAGACCCCCGCAAGAAGAAGGAAAAAAAAAAGAAGAAGAAAACGAGCGATGCCATAAACGGTAAGGACGACAAGTAGATGTAATGTTTCTCGTCCTGCACAAATCACCTGGACGCAGTAACAGGAATGGCGTTCTCGAGTAAGCAATGGACAATATAACCATTGCGAAATACTTTTGTGATGGCCTCCTCGGCTGGAACTAAGTACACGCTTAGCTGTAGATCATGTATATAAGTACAAGTTGCATTTTACTTTGTTATGAACACAAAGACCCTTGGTGGTACTTACTTAGGGCTGTATATACCATCCTTATTGATCAAATTGCTTTTGTGCTTGTAAATACTATATACATTTATTACTCCACCTTTCTGGCTGGAGCTAACTCCTTTGCTTCATTAATTATGGATTTCCCAGGACCTGGCCAAGTCTCGGGGAGGATACCCGCACGCTTGAAAAGTTTTGCTACAGCATCTGTGGGTTGTGCACCAACACCTAGCCAGTACTGTGATCGTGAGAAGTCCAGCTGGACTTGCTTTACTTGCATCTCCCCGGCAGCCCTTTGTTGAGGAGTTAAGGGTGTTGCAACGGGGTTGTAAGTTCCTAATACCTCAATAGGGAAAGCGTCACGAGCCTTTTTGTTCTTCGTAACTACAATATTGTAAACTGGCTGATGCTTTCTACCAAATCTAGCCAACCGAAGACGAACAATTCCCTTCATGAAGCAGCTGACAAATGCCTCAGCGAGGTTTTCATCAAAGCGCTTGAGTAACTCCCAGCCGGCTGAAGAGATTCTGACTACATTACTTATTAGTAGTAGTGCTAAACCCTTAGACTCTCCTTTACCCTAGCTGACTACCTCCAGGCACTGCCACATCCTCCCCAGTTTACTAGAGGTTCATTTAATCAATGGAGAAACGTGCGGAGAATTCACGTCTGAACATCGACAGTCTCATGTCGAAACTCCAGAATAAGCTGGGTGAAAAATGGGATGAGTATCGCGAAACTCTCAGCCATTTTCTGATGGGTAAACTCAGCAAGATCGAGCTCAACGAAGCAGTGAGTCGGCTTCTGGGTAAGGATGTGCATTCTCACAATTACCTTTTACTCGCGATTCTTGCTAACGCTTTCAGAGAGCTCCCCCCTGGTGAAGACACTGCACTCAATGGATGGAAACCAAAGACCACGACACATCACCCAGACACGCCAATCGAGTTGTTGCAGAAGGAAATTATGACTTTACCGCCAAGAGAACGCAAACGTATCCGCAATATCACCAAAGACCCCAACCGAAAAGTCGCAAATCCCCCTGCAGCGCTCGTGGCTACTCGACAATCAATGTTGCCCAAAATCCCTTATGTTCAGGATAAAAAGAACGGCATTAAACAAAAGCCACGCAAAAATGACGCCCCTAACGAGATACCAGAGGGTATGCATCCTCCACGTCTTTCCGGTCCTTTGATGTGGACACAAGATATTATCCACGGATTCGATACACCCCTTGCTTCTGAAAGTCACGAAATTCCAACTGATCAAGCAATTGGCTCCCGAATGTTGGGAATTGCGCTCGAAAATGGTTTGCTTAGGGGTATCGATGCAGGAACAACCGATATCATGCTGGCCTCATTGGACGCGTACTTAGACTCTATTGTCGGGTCATTGGCCCAATTCACACGCAACTTTACCAATGACAGAAAACGCTCACTTGGAGTCTCGGACCTGAACTCATTTTTTGACGCTAGAGCTCTTGAATTTCAAGAGGTCCTGCCACCAATGTACAGAATGAAAACCGAGTTCCTCAACGATGAAGACACTGCCAGTGAGAACGAGGATAATGATGAAGGTCTTCTGGGCCTTGTTAAAGGTCGTCCTCCCAAAAGAAGTGCTCAAGAAGCCCAATTGGTGCAGGAAAGCGAAAAGGGTAAACAATTTATTAGAAGTTTACTTGGAAACTCTTGAACTATGAAACGCATAGCTAATGAGTTTCCAATATTTATAATTTTTTATTTAATTATCTGCTGGGTGTTTATTTACCCTCATGTAGCTCATTTTTTTAGGCTGATCAGTCTATATAGCGCCACAGATATTGCCACCCTGATTTTTCACAGAGCACCTAACGGACCTAGCAAGTTAGTGTCCTTAAAAAGAGATGAAGAACTTATTTAAATCAGTTGCAAAAGTTTGGAGCAAAGCTAGCAGCAAGGCCCTGAGTCCCCAAGCGGTACAGGCCTCACAACTTCTGCGAGAATCATTAGACTCCAAAAAAGATGTTCGTCTCAAAGTCTTAGATCTACTCTCTAACTTGCCTCAAAAAGCAAGTTATCCACCGCAGATCTATAAACTGCTTGACAGATCGCTAGACTCTGGCCAATTAAAGACCCCTGACATGGTGCAAATGTTTCAAACAGTTGTAAAGGGGGACTCTCAGGGAGCCCTCAACTCCAAACTATTTATTAAACTCCACAAACTGCCTAAAATTGATCCTCAAGTTCATGCTGATAATGCAGTCATGTATTTTGAATGGCTTTTAGAGCATAAGTCAGTAGCTCAGGCTATCAAGTTCATTCAGGGGATCCAGCGTCAATACCCGCTATCGAATGAGAATTTTGAGACTCTAATCAATGCTCTCAAAGTTAGGCACGTTGAGAATATTCCCGATCTATTTATTCATGCGTCCAAGCCGGATGACGCGACTGTTCAAACAGCATACCTGGTCATTGCAGGTTCCAACAACGCCTCAATGCTTGCAAAAATGAGCAAAATACTTTATGAGGATCATCACTTTGAGTTCTCACGCAAGACTACCATCGTTGTGCTTGATTCTCACTTGTCATTGGATGTGGATGGTAAGCGTATTTTATTAGCGGCCATCAATACAGTCACCGAGGACGAGTCTTTAGAATTCCTGGAGCTTATGATCATGTGCGTTATGCAATTCAGATGTGATAAGTCTATTGGCCAGCCATTAGTGAAGCAAATTATGTCCGAGTCGAAACGTGATATGCTAGTAAAAGAAACGTGGGACTTGCTGTTGCAGTGGGAAATTTATAGTTCGTCTAACCTCAGTGTAATACCTGACACTGCACGTGAACATGAACTTGAGATGGACTCTGCCACTTTATCTGGACTGCTCAGGGTCGCAGACATTTCACGCAGATCAGAAACAGAAATCTCCCAGCTTCGTGAACAGTTTGAAGAGCTTGGAATCGCACTTGATGCTGCTGGCTATAGCATTCTTATGAGCAGAGCACTCAATGCGATTGAGGTTGAAAAAGCGCGTCAACTCTTCTTCCAGAGCGTCGAACAAGGGGCTGACTGGGAGCAAGATGATGGCCGTCATCTACCAGTTCTTTCCAAACTTCTCGCCGAGGTGTGTCAATCCTCTGTTGATGACTCTGTGAAATTCGACCTTTACCAACGCATTCGCACCCTTACCGGTAAGCCTATTAGTTATACTGCGCAGCTTGAGATGCTGAAGATGTTTCTTTATAGAGACTCTACCAGTGACCTTGCTAAGTATCTTATTGAACAGTGGGGCGAAACTCCTAACTTACCTTGGGTTGAGCACAAGAGTATTTACAATGCTTTCATGGATAAAATTTTGGCTTGTGGAGATTACAAGGAAGCTTGGGAGCTTTATCGCATTCTGAACACCACCATCTCTCTACCTTATGAGTCCTATATCCCTGTCCAAAAGAAGTTCTGCTCCCTTGGTCGCCCGGATGCTGCTCACTTGATGTTCCGACATCTTCGTAACAGGGCAAAGAAAGAGCATATACACCCTCCTGGTCGTGAAATGTACCTGATGCTGTTTATTGAGTATGGGCATTGGCAATACGAGGAAGGAGTGACTGAACTTGACACATACTTTCGTATGGACCTCAATAACGATTTGGACATTGACATTATGAATGCCATGCTGTTAAGTTATTCTTGTCTTTCTGACTCCCCCAAAGTCAAGGATCTATGGCTCGAAACAAACAGCTTTGCCAAAGGCAAAGGATTTAACAATATCACAGGATCTATCTTACTGAAGCATCTGGCGCCAATGAGTCTAGAAGCGGTCGACGATCTCTGGGAGGATATGCCAGCGCGATACGGTATCAAGCCCAATGAGGACAACTTGTGTGAATATATTGTCGCTAACTGCTACCACGGTTTTTACTCACGCGCCCTGGAGATTGTCAAGCAGGCCCCCGAGATTTACGGTATTAATACATCCCCCAGGATCATCTCAACATTGTATAATTGGACTCTGATTGAATCACGCAAGCAGACCGTGAAACAGTGGGCTTCAGAGAATCATGCAGAAATGTGGGCGCAACTGGAGTCAGGCGATCAGCTGCGTAATGTTCTAATTGCAGATGACCCTAGGGACTCACAGGACCACATTCGATATGAGGCCATCCAAAAGCTAAAAGAACAAACTGCGGGACCTCTTATGAAGGCTATTCATAGAACAACGGATGATGATTAGCATAACTTGTACATAAAGTAGCATGAACAGTTCCACAAGGGGTTTGGTTTTCCAAATTTGAAGTGTTAGAGCTGAACGGTGCGGAATAAGGACCACATGACCTTGAAACTTTTTCGCGATGGTCAAACATAAGGGTTGGAGTAGGCTTGGGGATACCAATATTCTCCTACTAATAGTTCATGAAGAACCAGGAGCATGAGGTGTGCCTATAGAGTCGAATTATGTATACCCAGATATTAACATGCTTTAGCAAATTGTAGAGAGGAGAGCAATGATAGCGACAGTATTAACTAGTAAGTTGTAAGTGAAGAAAGAACGTCACGACGCAAGCGGGTGGCCAATTGCGACTGGCCAATTGCGACCAGCGGCGGTCTCGCAGGCAGCCCAACTCAATCTGAGTTTTTTTTTATTTTTAGTGCGCTTGAGCGCCTGAATGCGCATCTCAGTGCTGTTGGTCGAGTCGCTAGCCCCGCGCGCGAGTCGTCGGCGTGGGTCTGGCGTTCCACTGAAGGGTAATCCTAAGGCAATACCACGTCAGATTATCAGATTGATGCATGTAATCTTCGCTCAATGTCCTATCAGCATGTAAACACCACGAACTAACTTTTCTTTGTTCCTTTTGCACTTCACTATGTAGAATCTATTTTATATCAAGTCCTGCGAACTACTCCTCATTCCGATGGGCCGTAGTTCGTATTGTTGATCCTGTGTCTTTTCTACAAGACGAATCAGGAGCCTCCCGTAGAATTGTACGAAATGTCGTTTTTGGCCTATCAAGAATACGCGCCCACTACATGCTTATGACTTAGACCTTCTAAACAACTGCCACAAGCTATTGATATTCGAGCGCGATGAATTTCCAGTCGCCCTTTTCACAAGGCTAAACTTGATCTCTAGGGCTCGTGTACCTCACCACCTAACGTCGTTTTCCCCAAAATGTTAATGATTTCACTTTAACCATTCTGCAGGGTAACGGAAGGCATAAAGGAGAACACAACACTAAACGGTAGAATGCGCGACACCATTTTGATGGGCTTTCGTGATCGTATGATCCTAAAAAGTTGAGGGCGGTACCTTTTAAACTATTAGCTATTTTTATTGTGCTGAGATGCGTCTCTGATCTATAAAGGTGTAAATTGATTAGTCACGAAATTTTCCATGTCCAAACGCATTAAAACATTGAAGGGAAGAGAGACCACTTTAAATGCGTCAGAGAGCGAATCAAGTGACTCTGACTCTGGTGACTCTTTTTTGAGTGAGATGGAAATGGAGAATGACGATTCTGATGGCGAAAACGAGATGGAAGACGATCTCTCAAAGGGCGAGAATGAAACTGAGGACAAGTTCGCAACTTCTATGGCTAAAATTCTTGGATCAAGAGTTAAAGCCCAAGACAGAGAAAACCCAATTCTCATTAGATCTAAAAAGATCGCTAACGAGATCGAGGAATCTAAGTTAGACGCCAAAGCTCGTGCAGCCTTAAGGGCGGAGAAATTAAACAGCAGAGATAAAGCTCGAGTCAAAGATATTGTCCCCAAGGACCCAGAGGAAGCCGGTGATGCCATGTCTAGAGAGAGAATGCTGCGTAGGACTGCTCAAAGGGGTGTCGTGCGACTTATGAATGCCATCAACCAGGCTCAGCGGGTTGAGGAAGATGGTGTCGATGACGAGCGTCAAGACAAAGTTCTAGAGATGTCTAAGGATAAGTTCTTGGAAGCCATTCGTGGTGGGTAGAAAAAATATTTATATATTTGCGTATGTACCTGCTATCTATTAAAGTCTTTTGCTTGCAAGTTGCGAGTCATTGCGGGCAAAGCCACTCGAATACCATCGAGTGACTTATCCATAACGACTTGGCACCCGAGCCTCGAGGTTTCCGTCAAACCAAAAGCCAAATCCAACATGTCGTTTTCGTCGTCGCTAGGCTCCTCCATCTCGTCGTAAAAGTCGGGGTCAATAATCATGTGGCATGTAGAGCATGCACAGCTGCCTCCGCATGCGCCTTCCACATCCAAGCCATGAGCCTGAGCAATGTCCATCAGATTATCTCCTGCACATGCCTCGATGGGGACCTGGTTGCCCTCTTTTGTGATAAATGTTACATGCAATTCTTCACCAGGCTTGGGGGTGTGTACATGGCCGTGAAAAATTGGCTTTGAGATATGGAACGATCGCAATAGAGCGGGTTGCGAGACTCTTAGAGAAGATGCGGGCACAGCCCGACTCATCTGTGCTATCCGTGAAATATTTCGGAACATCTTTGTCAGATCGTCAGAATCGGGGTACACCGTCCAATGGTTTTGGAAGGGATGTAAGCAAGCGGTCGAGATCTCTCTCGGACATCGCTAAGCCTACCTGTCAACTTCTGTAGCAATGGCATAGGCTAGCACAATTTGATTTAACTAATATAGGCACAACACTTCGTTACGAGTTAAAGCACCGGTCCCGCCTCGGATGCCGGTGAGCTTGAGAAGAACAACTCGGTACTGAGATTTGATAAGTCCTTGTTGAGGTGATTTACTAGTTTGAATTGATGAACCTAATAAAAGATACCTGCAGAACCCCTTTTTACCTCAGGCGAGCCGCGCGACTTCAGTTTGCATTATACGAGCTAAGTCGGTCGGGAGACTAAATCATACATATGCATTTTTTTAAGACTACTAGTATACCAAATAGTTTAGTATTAACAGCCTAGACGCATGGATCATGCTTGCCTTCATGGCCTATCGATTATCGCCTAGTGCACTCTGAGAAAGATTGAGGTCGGACTCTGCCTATACCTTCAAATGAAGCGCAGTAAGACGTGGTGGGTACATGATCTAAATCTTGGGAGTATTCGTGTATTTTCCAGTACCCAATTCAGCCCCATTTTTCCTCTCAAATGTGACCTGTCAGATATGCTGCCTCAAACCGAATTTCTGCATATACATGCAGACGCGAGCGGCGCGTGCGCGGGAATACACGTTCACTGGAGGGACAATTTTGAGGCTATTTGCCGGCGCAATCGAGTAATAAATTGCCCACCTATCGAGATCTTTATATTATGCTGATTGGAGGATGTAGAGCCGCCATGTATTGCGCCTAAATGTTGCCTGAGCAAATAACATGCAGCGATGATACATAAATGTGCGGATCAACTGTCCTGTTTCGGATTCACCCCTGCAGATGTAGGGTCTATAAGAGCACAAACTTACCGCATTCGTCTACAAGTCAACATGTTAGCCCTCTTCACTTTCTTTGTTATTACTCTCGCTGTGGAAACATTATACTCTACTGTGACCATAACTACTTTCGACTGCCCTAGCTCTTTAGCGAGTACTACGACAATCCCAATCTCCTCGAGCGCTCCTCAAATCCCTGAGAGTACAAATGTCAGTCTGGTGTCATCGTCGCCCACTGTTCCTGCTGAAAATGTCTCAGTTCCTTCTCTAACTACTGCTGTGCCCGTTCCTCCCGTGCCCACAGTTGGAAATTCCAGCACTAGTGTACCTGTCGAAGGTGTACCCCCCGCCAGTGCGATACCTAGTGTTCCTAATGCCACACTTCCAATCGTGCCTGCTGCATCTGAGACGCCTTCTAGCACACCTGTCACTCATCCTGCCAATGCGTCTACGCCTCTTGTGCCCGAGGCCCCTAGTACGACCGCGTCCGAGCCTACCTTTGGGAGTCACAGCACTACTGGCCACACTGAGAGTATTCACAGCTCGTCGAAGGTAACAGAAGGGCACTCGAGCTCGTCAGGGGCTTCTACTCACACCTCCAGTGCGCCCGCGACATTGACCAACGGTGCCGCTGTCGCACGCCCTCTCGCTGTCTTTAATGTAATCTTTTGGTGAGAATTAATCTAACTAGCTGAGTTTATTTATTTGCTTCACAAGCGCCATTTATCCAGCCTGTAATTCTATGGCTAGTTCTCCAGATCGCATGTGGTGCTGGGAGCTGACGTATTCTTATGCAGGGGTATGTATGCGAGCGTAACATAGCCAGAGGCTGTGAAACAAGTAAAGTGCCCTGCAACTCGCACACATTTAAAACTGACACCGTGAAACCACGCGCATACGCGCTCAAGAACTATTTTACTCGTCATGTATAGCCATTCCCTTTATTTACCACGCAGGCGTTGAGCATTGAGTAGATGCCAGATCGCTATGTGGTAATCTGTATCGTGAGCTGGAGATAAATCGACCACTGCCCTCGGCGGTTCACGGCGCATCAAAGTATATAGCCCAATAAAAATTTATTACACCATTTCTACCACCAGGTATCACCATATTGCACCCTTGCATCTTCCAATATATCAATCCCCCCTCTCTGGGCAACTTACTCAGATGCCATCACTGCTCTCAAAGTATCGCAAGAAACGCGAGAGTTCAGCCGATGACCGCGGGTCTTCACACCGCAAAGGTCAAAGTGATAGTAGTTATGAGAGTAGCATACAATCGCCTGCCGCTAGCTCCAGTTCACGTGGCTTGAATAGTCCATTCATGGGCGACGAGAAGAAAGGACCGAGAAGCCCCCCCAAAAAGACGAGCCAGACCGGATTATCCGCTACCACTGGTAATGCACAAGGACTTGGCCCCGCATCTGGACCTTCTAATGGCGCGTCAGGCCCGTCTGGTGGACCTCTCCCCCATGGTGCACACACCCAGCCTGCAGGGACAAGAAACGCGCCTAACACTCATGCGCACGGCCCTGGAGCTTCTTCTGCTGGTGCTCCTGCTGGCGCCCCTGGAGCACCAAACTCTACATCGCCTCGTGGTCCTCCTAATCATACCACACCTGGAACACCTAGTCAAGTGCCACCTCAATCTTCGTCTCGTGGCACTCCCAACACCCCTGCGCAGGCTTTACCAGTGAAGGGCGACAGAATAGAGCGTTTCAGTCCCAAGCAGGATCGTAATGATCCCTGGGCCGAGTGGCAGATTCGAAGAGCATGCCCTAGTGCTCGTTTTGGCCATTCAGCCAACAATGTTGCGGCTCGAGATGGAGAGTTGCTCATTATGGGTGGTATTCGCGAAATGGATATCTTGGATGACCTCTGGATCATTGATACAAACTCATTGTCGGGTTACCAGGTCAAGACGGAGGGTCCATACGTTGGTCCTCGTGTTGGTCACGCTGCATTGACACTTGGAAATGCCTACATCATGATTGGTGGTGACACAAAGATTAAGGAGTCCGATCCCTTGGATGATAATTTGTATCTTCTCAATACGTCAACCTTCAAGTGGACTGTAGCAGAGCCAGTTGGCCCTCGTCCTTGCGGTCGCTATGGTCACTCTATTTGCAATCTGGGAGTCAAGATCTACGTCTTTGGTGGCCAGGTCGACGATGTGTTCTTCGACGATATGTGGATGTTCGATCTCAATAACTTGCGTCCCCCTAATGCTCGCTGGGAGAAGATCGAACCCGTTACGCCTCCCCCTCCCCCTCGCACGAACCACTCTGTTGTGACGTATAACGATAAGATGTATCTTTTTGGAGGTGCCAACGGTGATTTGTGGTACTCTGATACTTGGTGTTTTGACTCAAAGACCAATAGATGGACTCAGCTTGAGTGCACTGGTTATGTGCCCGCTCCTTGTCAGGGTCACGCTGCCACTATTGTTGACGATGTCATGTACGTTTTTGGAGGCATGTCCTCTCAGGGTTTGCTAATTGGACAGCTCTTTGCTCTCAAGTTGACAACTTGTAAGTGGTACACATTCCAGAATTTGGGCGCTGGCCCCTCCCCTCGCTCCGGTCACTCATTGACTGCTTTTGACAACGACAAAATTTTGGTTTGGGGTGGTACTGATCAGTCTAATACTGCATTTGTCCTCGACGTGTCTCGTATTTCTTATCCTCCTGACGATGAGGCTGATGCTTCATTCGACTCCCATGGTGACTCTGTCAACGCTGCGAATGTATCCGGTGGCTCCCATCAGGGTTCTCATCACGACAGTGCTCTTGCCGGTGCTGCTGGTGCCGGTGCTGTTGGAGCTGGTGCTGCTGCGGTCCATGGTCATGAACGCGACTCTGCAGCTACTGTTGTTGCTGAGACCAATACACAGAAGCAGCAAGATACATACGAGCGCAGTACACCCGCTGCGCGCAACTCAGTTATTTACAGCCGCACCTCTTGGTCTCCTCAGCGCCGCTCCCGCCTGTCGCAGTATGAAAGTGCTGAGTCGCTTCATCAGGTCGAACCTCACCCAGCTGATATACCACAGGGCGTACAGGAGGCTGATGTCGAGTCTCCTCGTGGTGCTCAGCCTGATCACTCCTATGACCAGAGTGCTGACTTCAACAGATCTCTCGAGCGCGACCGCATTGCCCGCGACCGACCTGATCTTTCTCATGTCTTGTCTGAGGGCGACCCTAACCAGTCTTACAATGGCAACCACGATGTGAGTGCATCTGAGACAGACACTGGTGCTCATAACTCTAAGCTCCCTGGCATTGCTGGTGTTGCTGGCGCCGCTGGTCTCGCAGGTGCTGGTCTTGGTGCTGTCGGTGCTCATGCTCACAACATGCAGAACTCTTCGCAAGGATTGGGCTCCAAACTCCAGGGCGTACCAGATGACTTGCAGAATTCTTCGCAAGGGTTCGCTGCTCACTTGCCTGATTCTGTTCAAGGCGGTCTTCAAGGTGCCCAAAACCAGGTTCCCGGAGGTTTTAGTGGTGCTCAAGACAAGGTAGCTGGTGGCATTAGCGGTGCCCATGGTAAAGTGGCTGGCAGCATTGGTGCTCTTCAGTCCAAATCTGGTGAGGGTGTTGATAGTGTCCAGCATCAGGTCACTTCTGGTATTGATAGCGCGCATGACAAGCTTCCCAGTGGCCTCAAGGACAAGGTCCCTGGCAGCGGTGATGTTCAGGGCCAGATGACCAACGCTCAGAACAAGTTTCAGGGTGCAATTCCCGACTCTATCAACAGACCTATTCAGGGTCTCTCTCACAAGGGCTCACAAGATTTGCCTACTGATAGCCGCGCGCCTGGTACTCCCGATATTGGTGCTGGCTCCGAGAGCAACCCAACTAGCCCCGGCGGTATTGCAGGTGCTGTAGCAGGTGCTGCAGGTGCTCTAGGTGCCCTTGGCGCCGGCTTATTCCGCAAGTCTACCGTTGGTTCGAATACCGCCTCACCCAACACCTCGAGAGGCCCTGAGGGAGTAGTCTCTGACGACATGCCTGGCGCTTGGACTCCATCTCGTAACGATCCAGATTCTCCTGATGGCCAAACAGGTAGCCTCTCTAGAGATCCGTCAGCGCGTAGTGACCAGAGCAACCATGTCACTCAAAACACACTTGATCGCTTGAACAACTATGATAATTCATATGAGGAGGCTGCTAACGACAAGTCTTACAAAAATAACCGTATTGATGTTGACTCTCCGCTGGAGGACCGGTCTTTGGATGATGGCTCCGCTAGACCCATTGCTGGCGATACCAGTGCCACACATTTGCTAAATGAGGCTTCAGGCGATAGCCAAACATCTGACAATGTGCCTGGTCGGCTTTCTGCCAATGTCTCACGCACCAGCTCTAATAGTCGCACTCCGTTCGAGGTTCAGACTTCCACTCCACGTCGTTTCCATTCCCCCGAGCAGCCTAAGCCTGACTCTCAGGCCATGATGGGTGCCGTTGCCGGAGTTGGTGCCGCTGGTGCCGCTGTCCTTGCAAGCAAGAAAGACACTGGTAGCTCTCACTACGCTGATTCCACATACTCACAGACTCCCTACGGCTCCGCCCCTGGCTCTATTCCTGGATCTGCGATTAGCTCTGCTCCTGGCACTGGTGTCCATAGCGCCGCCGACTACCAGCACAGCTACCCACCTGGAAGAACTTCTGGTACCTCTTCGCCTGTTCAGGGCTCTCCTTCATTGTCGCCACGCAATTTCCCTCGATCTTCTGAAGGAGCTAGTGTTTCCAGTCCCACCACTTCTCGCTCTGCCGGTCCTGCCTCGGGTCCAAGCGGCCTAGGTTCTTTCGATGCTCATAATGTAGACACTGCTAGTCCTACCCAAGTCGGTACTAGCGGAAATAGTCGCCCGGATAAGGAGGAACTCAAAAGCCTTGAGAAAGAGTTTGCTCAGATTAAGCAGAGCATGCGTAGGCAAGCGGAGGAGGCTTCACAGCGCATTCATCAACTTGAGGCAGAGAGAGATTCCGCACTCAAGAAATTAGCTGCTGCTGGTGCTGCCGGTGCCGGTGCCGGTGCCGTTGGGGGTGCTGTTGCCGATCGTTCTCTTGATAGTGACTACAAACAAAAGCATGCTACCACTGCTCGGGAGTTACAATCAGTCAAGGATGAGCACGATAACCTTCTGCACGAGCATACCAAGCTGAAGGCTAAGCACGCTGATTTGACTGAGAATCACGACTACTTGAATACCTCCATGGACCAGCACATGCAGGCACTTGATGCAGTCAACAAGGCACTGGAACACAGCCGCATCACTGCTCAGAATGCCCAAAATGACGCAGATCTTTACAAAGAGGAGAATAAGCGGCTCAAAGAGCAGGTTGCTGAGCTTGAGCGTAAGGTCGCGGAGAGCTCTCATCACGCAGAACGGAACGCAGATCTCGAATCTCAGGTTTCTACATTAAGAGACGCTCACGAGTCCTCAAGCGTAGCCCTAAACCAGCATCTGACGCAGCTTGTGGGACACTGGAACACCCATAATGAGCGCCAGTCCACAGCCACTCAAAGCCGCTCTCTTCCTGATGACAATGAGCACTACAGTTCCATGTACGAGAAGTCTCGCAGTGCTCATGCTTCAACCCAAAGGGACCTCGAAGCCGCTCATGCAGAGCTGGCGCAATTGAGGCAGCAGCAGCAACAACAACCCGATCACGCTAGTGAGCTGGAGAAGCTTCGTGGTGAGCACGGTGACTATGTCAGGCAATTACACGCCACTCATGAGAGTAACGTTCGGGACATCCACAGCCAGTACCAGGGTCAGCACTCTAGCCTGCAAAAGAAGTACGAGGAACTGGAGCAGGACTATAGTGGAGCTCTTGAGCATTTTAAGAGCCAGCGTCTAGCGCTTGAGAAGACTCGTGATGAGCTAAATCGCACAAAGGATACGAACTCGAAACTCCAGGAGGAGATCCAGGACATCAAGTTGCAGCTCCAGGATCCTGACGCCAGCACTACATCCACCACCAGTAACCGCCACGCCGAGGTTATGGTAAGAGGACTCAAAGCACGTATCATTATTCTCGAGGAGGAGCGGGATGAGTTGCGACAGAAGGTCGAAAAGCTTAAGGAGGCAGCCCTCGCTGGCCAGTTTTAGTCGGTGCAATTATCAGTCCATATTCTAATTATGTATCTTACAGTATCAAATGATTTTCTTAAAATCCGCCACCTGTGGCTTTTAGCGAACCATTGACAGCTCCATTGACGAAGTCTGCTATCGCATCCACAGATTCAGGACGCGATGGTACAAAATGGCTACCAGGGTGTCGTACAATGACTCGTGTGGGCTGGTCACATAATTCGGCTAATTGTAGAGATCGTTCGGGGGATATTATTGTATCTAAATCCCCAATTACATGGCACGTGGGAAGCGATATGCCATGCTCATAAAGGTGTTGGTAAAGTGGTGATCGAAGTTTAAAGCCGCCCACGAATATAACAAATTTGAGAGGGGGATGGCCAGGGAAGAAATCATTCATGTGGGTGCAAATTGCACTCGCCAAGCCTGCTCCCTGACTGAACCCCAGAATTCCGTCGAACGGCCCGTGAGCCTTTATAACCTCCTTCAAAGTCTCGATTGCCCTGTCCATCACTAGGTATTCACTACTGGACTCATCAATGGACCACCACGCACGCATGTCTGGCACACCTTCCTCCTCATCGCGCACATCTCTACCTCGCGCATTCAGGGGCGCCGAGGCGAACACAGAATCGACGCCAATTAACTCTAATTTGTTCATGACGGCTGAACATTTTTTTGCAAAAAAGGGGCCGCTTTGCGAGAACCCATGTAGAAATAGGATTTTCATTTGATGCGACACTATAGGCTAGTATATCAGATTCGACGTAATTCGATGCTGAGTCTTGGGCGATAGGCAGTTAGTAGTAGTAGGGTCGAAGTTCACATGCTTACGTAAATTGCCACTGAAATTTTCCAAGGTCTGTGGCGTGATATGGGACTGCCTACTGAAATAATTAAATTTATTACATCTCACATGCGTAGGTATTCCTCAATAAAGAAACCTATATATGGTACCTTAGCAACGTCGGATAATGCCCGGATTATTCGTTCCACTACAGAATTCGCGGCGATGCCTTCAGCAGTGCCGAAATTCGATTCAAAAACATTGGAAATGAAATCTCCCGCTCCAAGAATGATCCAAATGCCAGAAGAACTTAGCAAAGAAATTAACGAGCTCACAAGGGATTTTCCCGCGCAAGAATTGCGTCAATCTGCATCAGCTCTTTACAAGGCCTTAAGGAGCGGCCAATCGCATCGCCCCAGTTTCAGCTCTCTAGAAGCTGACGCTCAGATCCAAGCCATTTCGCTTCAGAACTACGCCAGCATTTCTCAAGTACTCCAGGAGACCAAAGCCAGGTTGCCTAATTGGTCCCCCAAACGTGTTCTTGACATTGGGTTTGGCCCGGCCACAGGCCTGCTTGTCGCTAACGAGCTTTTCCCCGATTTGGACCGCAAAGTGTCTGTTATTTTCGGCCACTATAGAATGCGCCGTCGGGCACAGCAGTTACTGCGTCTGCAAGAGTGTGATCTGCCCAAGGAGAAACATACCATTTTCAAAGAGCAGGTTCCCGCCGTTACTGCAACTACAAAGTACGACTTGATTATTGCTACTCATCAGCTTTTTCAATCAGGGCCAAATAACAGTGAGATCATCGACTCTCATTCCCAGCGACTCGTCAATCTGCTGAACCCAGGTGGTGTTTTGGTACTCGTAGAACGCGGTGATGCGTTCGGGTTCGAATCTATCGCGCGTGCACGCCAGGTCTTGATGCGTCCTGAGGATCTCGGTGATACAAAACAGCAATTTGTGCCAAGACGGTTCTTCTCCGATACCATCGGTCTCAAGGTCGTCGCTCCTTGCAGCCACCAGGGTAAATGCCCTTTGCAGCTTGGTCTCGGACAACGCCAGGTAATGAAGAACCCCGGATCAGAAAACTGGTGTCGATTCAGCCAAAATGTCCACCGCCCAAAATTCACGCGTGAGTTCAAGAAGGGAAAATATCTAGCCCAGGAATGGCTCAGTGATCCCGAAAACGAGTTTGAATACGGAAGAGGTAGAGGTGGGAAAGCACTCAATGGTAAGGGAAGACCAAATAGTGGCTCACACGAGATGGCTAGCCATTCTTATCTTGTGCTGCAGCGGTCCTCAAAAGTACCTGCAGCTCCCGAACCGAAAGAGCGCCCGACCACTCAGTCACCACAACCACCAGTGGAAAATGATGAGGATGCACCAAGGGTTATGAAAAATCCTTTGAAGCGCAAGGGCCACGTTATTATGGAGGTATGTGCCCCCAGTGGGAACATCGAGCACTGGACAGTCACCAAAGCCCAAGGGAAAAATGTTTACCACGATGCACGTAAGGCCTCTCAAGGAGATCTTTGGCCGCTTGGTGCTAAATCCGTACAAGTAAGAGGAGGTGTGAGTGTTCGTGCTCTTGAAGCTGCGAAGAAAGAGCCCGAGTCTGAAACTACAAAGTTGGGAGCATCTCCAGAGAATGGAACTGATGGTGCCAACACGTCCTCCGTTGATTTATGGAATACTGAGGAAAGTGACCCTATGTCGTTGCTGGAGCGAGGAATTCCTGAGCTTGAAGACGCCAGTGAGAATATTAAGGCTGCGCGTGGTAAAAAGCTTGAACGTAAGGAGAAGCAGCAGCGCTACAGAACATGGCAGTGAGCTGCAATCTCATTTGATAATGGGTCGACTGCGACTTCCATTAAATGTGTACATATTATTTATAAGCTTTTATGCGAAGCGTATTGTGATACAATTGAATCATGTCAGGTATTGGAGGAATGTTGTATGTTTCTTCTGCCAACTGACAGACAATGGCAGCAGAAAACAGGTTATCAATGTTTGACTTCAACGCTACGAAGAGAAGAACCCAGCGTTTCTCTATTTTCGCATTGCCGATTGTGTCTCCCTTGCAACCACACCGCAGTAAGGACGCCGCGCAGTCGACCGAAGGCTCGAAGTGTGATGAGGAGATCAAAGAAGTGGTGAAAGTGAACAAACCAAAGGGTACGAAAAGTAAAGCATCTCTCTTTTCGTTGCTCGCTTTAACTCTAGTTCTCGCATACGCCGTACTATTGGCACTGTTCGTTTGGGACTACGACAGTGTACCCCTTAGAGAATTTCCAATAATCTCCCTTGTACCTGATACACTAATAGACTCGAATGCCTTCCGAGAGCTTCAGAACTCTACAATCTCATATTTTATTCAGGGGACGTCGGTGCAAGAGTTTCAGCAACTTGTGGGAGGCTTCCCCGACTACGCTCAAGTAGGGCTCATTCAACATATTGCTACATGCAACCCGGAGGACATGATTGAATTAGCTCGGTTTGCTTCCGAGAACAATGTCCATTCTGTGTGTTTACAATCTTCCCGCACCTCCTATGATGACGTCTCGAGCTGCTTGTTGCTACTGAACAAGGAGCTCACAGGATACGATTGGTATCCGTTTACTAGTATCGTCTATAGCTAATTAGAGCATTCTGGGCGCTAAGTTAATGCATTGGTACCTCAAAATCCGTAAAGGTCACTTTAGAGCCTCCCATAAGACGCTAGAGTCGATGACTACGGGAGACTTGGTCGGGTCGACGGACAAGACGAAAACATCATCTCTGCATGGACCTTCCAAGTGAGGTACTGTATTATATCGCTGAATATATTCAGCCAAACCCATTTATTTATCTACAGTTAGCTGAGGTGTGTAGATCCTTCCACAAAGCCTTTTACAGCGATACTCTATGGAGACATCTTGATCCCTATGAGACGAAGGAAGATATAGCGAGGAAATTCTGTGAACGTAACCAAGCTTTGCAGAGAAAAGAGCGGCAGCGTCTAAGAAGAGCATGGTGCCAAGACGCCCGGCGTTTCGGACAAACACAGAATCTCGATGAAGTCCTAGGGCTAATTACGTCCATGCCTCCTTCCACGGATTGGCCAGAATATCCTGTAGAAGAGAGACAGGTGATCAAGTGTGCTGCAGCTATCAAAGGCTTTTCTATAGCATATGGCACACACCAGCTTAGAGGAGACCGGGACCTGGCATTATTAGCTGCCAAATCACCAGGGTTTGATCTCAGATACATCAAACCAGATCTTCGAAGTGATCGTGAGATTGTATCGATGGTGTTGAAACACAACTGTAGGCAGATCCTACATGCTTCTGTGGAATTGAGAGCCGATCCCGAGTTGGTCCTTCGAGCGGTAAAGGTACAGCCCAGAATTATTCGCCATCTTGATCCTGGTGTTGCAAACAATGAGGACATTGTTAGGACTGTAGTAAAACAAGAGGGCGAGCTTCTCCTTTACGCGTCTGATGCTCTTAAACTAAATAGAGACATTGTGCTCACGGCAATCAGACAATCAGGTTGGGCTTTAAGCCACGCCGCTGGAGATCTGCGTGGGGATAAAGCCATTGTCCTTGAGGCTGTGAAGCAAAATGGCGCTGCTCTGGGCTGCGCTACCGACGCACTTCGAAGCAATAGAGAGTTCGTACTAGAGGCAGTATCGTTGCACGGCGCAGCTCTTGGTGGTGCCCATGAGAGTTTGCGCGGCGACCGTGAAATTGTGTTTACTGCTGTAAAGAACTTCGGTCGCGCACTACAGCACTGCCACTCAAGCGAGCTGAAAAGCGATCGCTCAATTGTCCTGGCTGCTGTAAGAAACTGGGGACTTGCTTTGAACTATGCTTCTGATTCATTGCGGTCTGATAAAGAAATAGTCATGACCGCTGTTGAACAAGATGGAATGGCACTTGAGTGTGCTTCTATCTCACTACGCGCAGATAGGGACGTTGCCATGACCGCTGTGAAAAACGCGGGTAGTGCACTAAAGTATCTATCCTGCAAGCTCAGCGGGGAGAAAGACATTGTGATGATAGCTGTCGAGAATTTTGGAGAAGCTCTGGTCCATGCATCACCAGAGCTGAGAGCCGACAAAGAAGTGGTGCTCAGGGCTGTCGCGGAATCCGGGAGGTCTCTGCAATATTGTACCTCCGAGGAGCTTCGTGGGGATAAAGAAGTGGTTATTGCGGCAGTAGAGCAAAACGGCTGTGCTTTAGCCTATGCCAGCGACGAGCTTAAATTAGATTATGACGTTGTACTGGCCGCCGTAAAGCAGTCGGGTTGGGCTCTGCAATATGCTCCGGCGATGGCTAATGACGAACAGATTGTTGTCGCCGCTAGTCTTCAGACGCGTGCAGCTCTACAATTTGCCAACACAGTGTTTAAAGAGATATACAAATGGATCTTAAGGTGAGGTATATGCGTCTCACAAAACAAAATCTGTAGATAATATACTTAGCATTACGATAGGCTAATCGTACAAATTATAGGTGCATCATTAGGCGAACTCTCTCGGCTTAATTGTATCTGATGCCGCTTCTCCACAAGGAAAGCTGTTTATTTTTCTATTGTTCTTTTACACCTTCCCCATAAAAGGATCTAGGGCCTTACAAATTTTTCGGGGTTCAACAGTGGAAGGCTCTTTGGAGCTATAAACTGGCTTTCTGCGGTTGTCCGCGTTTACTCTCCTACTAAAGATTCCTTTTATAAGGATCCAATCAAGAGAGTGGGTAAATTCGGTGAACCATTCCTCGCTCAAATCTCTTTTGAAAGGGCTGCGTGCAAACGTGGGTGGTGTTATCAGAAATCAAGGCCTTCGGGTCATGGGAATGGCACCACGAGGAATCGGACAGGATTTCATTACTGATTTCTTGTCTCTTGAGTGCAATACGCGGACCGGTCGACCGGAACTCGATACCGATTACAATCGCTGAAAGCACCCCTTTTTTTTCAAGGTAAGTCTTTTCTACTTCTATGTATGTATGAACTGGTGTATTAACGTGTGTTATTTTGTGTGTAGTAATTTTAAACTAAGACTATTTTTTCAATCCCCTGAAAGCCTGAGCTTTTTCCCCTTACAAATAAATGTCTCTGTCGAGAGTCGTGAGACAGGCAGTGCCTTCTGTTGATGAAGTAGTGGCCAGCTACGCTGTTGGATATGTTAACAACATTGAAAAAACTGCTAGTGATCCTGCTGGAGCTCAGAGCCTACAACTGAGCTCGGAAATTGAGTTTATTTGTGACCTGCTACAGAGCGCAGGCGCAGATGAGAACTCTTTGACATCGTTAGCGAAATCATTGGAAACCACACTTGGAGAAATTCACAAGAAAAACGTCAATCGAACTTATGGCAATGCAGGGTTCCGCAAGCTCGACAAAGATGTCCTCACCAATGCTCAGAGATCGAACGCAATGCGCCTTAGTGACGACGCTGTTCAAGAGTCTATTGACATGGACCTGCTTCAATCAAACCGCAAAGTTGAAAGCCGTGTTGACAAAAAGAAGCTGGAGAAGGCAGAGCGTAAAATTGCTGCCAAGATCGCTAAACGTGAGAAGGGCTTTATGAAGGATCTCGAGTACGAGAAAAGTAAGCTTTTGGAGGACAATGACGGCCAAGACTACGATGACTTCTTCCTCACGGTTAACCCTCTTGATCTGGGTCCTTCCATTGGTAAAACCAAAGACATCAAAATCGAGAACTTTGACCTTCACCTCCCTGATGGCCGTCGCATTCTTAGCGACACTAATCTGACACTAAGCTTTGGCCACAATTATGGTGTTGTTGGCTCTAATGGTATTGGTAAGTCTACCCTTCTCAAGGCTCTGTCTCGTCGTGAGTTGCCAGTGCCTAAGCACATTACTATTCTCTATGTAGAGCAAGAGGTCACCGGTGATGAGACTAGCGTTTTGCAGACTGTTTTAGATGCTGATGTGTGGCGCAAATACCTTCTCAAAGATCAAGAGCGCGTTCAGAACCGTCTGAGTGACATTTCCAAGGAAAGAGCAGATATGCAGGACTCTGATCCCCTCGCAAAGCAACTCGACGAAGAGTCAGATGATCTGGAAACCAACCTGAATGATATTTACGAGAAGCTTGCAGAAATTGAGTCCGACAAGGCAGAGTCTCGCGCTGCTGAAATTCTTAGTGGTCTTGGTTTCTCGCTTGAGGCACAAAAGAGAGCAACAAATACTTTCTCTGGTGGTTGGCGTATGCGTCTTTCTTTGGCGCGTGCGCTCTTCTGCAAGCCGGATCTACTTATGCTTGATGAGCCCTCAAATATGTTGGATCTTCCATCTCTGACATACCTCTCAGAATACTTACAAGGATACCCCTCCACTGTTCTGGTTGTATCGCACGATCGTACCTTTCTCAATGATGTTGCAACAGACATTATCTACCAACACTCAGAGCGTCTGGACTACTATCGTGGCCAGAATTTCGATCAGTTTTATGCTACTAAGGAGGAGCGTTTCAAGACTGCCAAAAGAGAGTATGACCAGCAGATGGCTTACAGACAGCACCTCCAAAGCTTCGTTGACCGCTTCAGATACAATGCTGCTAGAGCGCAAGAGTCGCAATCTCGCCTCAAGAAACTCGAGAAACTGCCCATCCTCGAGGAGCCCGTTGAAGAATCTGAATTTTCGTTCAAATTCCCTGATCCTGACCCTCTCAGTCCTCCCATATTGGTTATGGATGATGTCTCTTTCAGGTACACTCCCGATTCAAAACTGATTCTTTCGAATGTTGATCTTAATGTTCAGATGGACTCCCGCATTGCACTAGTGGGTGGTAACGGTAGTGGTAAATCTACTGCTATCAAACTTATTACAGAGAAACTGAAGCCAACAAGCGGTTTCGTTTCAACAAATTCTCGTCTTCGTATTGCATATTTCGCTCAGCACCATGTTGATGGTATGGACCTCACCAAGAGCGCTGTTGAGTGGATGGCTCACCTCAGTCCTGGTAAAAGCGACCAGGAATATCGTAGATTACTTGGAGCTTTCGGTATCACTGGCTCTCTTGGTTTGCAGAAGCTCGCCACAATGTCTGGAGGTCAAAAATCTAGGGTTGCCTTTGCCTGTCTCGGTTTATCCAACCCCCACATTTTGGTTCTCGATGAGCCTTCGAATCATTTGGATATCGCTGGTCTTGATGCTCTCGCTGATGCTCTCAAAGCATTCAAGGGTGGTATTATTATGGTGTCGCACGATGTCACAACCATCAAGCGCGTCTGCAATGAAATCTGGGTTTGTGAGGAAGGCCGCATTTACAAGTCTCAGGGTACTATCGAAGACTACAAGAAGCACATTCTGGACAAAGCCAGTGGCGCAGGTGTTGTGAACCAGCATTAATTTATGTATATTTCATAGTGGCTATCTATATGGTTTTCAGGTTCATATTAGGCTAAAAGCATCTTGATGTACCTCTTACCACTCTTTTCATCCTTTTCACTCTTAACAAAGACATCAATTTTTTGGAAAATAGACACCTTGCGCTCTCCCTTGTCAGTTTGGAGTGTCAACGTGTAAGTGTCTTCGTCCAGCACAGCATCCTCGGGCTTGCAGATATCAGCAATGTGAATGACGCTTTCAAGACCATACTTAGGGACCAGTATGTTGATACCGTTGCTGAAAACACGAATAACGTATCCTTCTAAGTATGAGTCCTTCTGCTTGAGCATTTGACCGACGTAGTATTCAATGGATGCGCGGCCGGCAAATTGTGCATTACGGTGCCTCAAGTTAATGTTGTCGCAAATACCTTGAAGCTTGTTTTTCAGATAGTGACTCGGTGCAAGGTTCTCATAACCGATGGCAGCAGCGAGTTGACGATGAGCGACAACGTCAGCATAACGACGGATGGGAGATGTAAAATGGGTGTAAATTTCCGATGCAAGACCATAGTGTCTAAACTCGGAGTAAGGAAAGTCTCCAGCGGCAAAATACTCAGCCGACATCATGCATCGAGTGGCCATGATACGCACGAGTGTGTTGAAGAAAGGGTCATTGGGATCTTCGATAGTATCTAGAGAGTCAGCGAGACTCTTAGAGCTGTCGAGCTGAATCTGAGGCATGTTAACAAGTCTAAGCTGATCATTGAGAACATCAAAATTTGTAGCGGGAGGGGCGGCGTGACGACGAAGCATTGCTGTTTGAGGGTAAGCCTCGTAAATTTTGCGGGCAACAGTGATGTTGGCGAGAAGCATAAACTCCTCGACTAATGAATTAGTGTCAACAAGTTTTTTGACTTCAACACTGGAGGGGTCAGCCATCTCATTGTCGAGAGTAACCTTGACCTCAGGAGACGCTAGATTAAGAGCACCAGCATCGAGACGCTTCTGCTTGAGCTTCTTAGAGAGCTGCAAAAGAATGCGCATTCCTTGCGTCAGATCATCCTGCTGGCTTTGATCATCAATGCGTGCCTGGGCCTCAGTATACTCAAATGCATGGCGAGAGCGAATAAGAGACTTTGTGAACTCGACATTAACAATTTCAGCATTCTCATCGATCTCCCAAAGGACGCTGAACGCATAGCGCTCAACATTAGGGCGCAAAGAGCAAAGATCAGTACCAAGAAGAACGGGCAACATATCAATACGTTTGTCAACGAGGTACGTCGAAGTACCACGCAATGCGCCTTCGATATCAAGGGGCGTATCAGCTTTGACAAAGTGCGTAACATCAGCAATATGTACGCCAACGTGATAGTTACCATTCGGTAGCTTGTAGGCATGGAGAGCGTCATCGATATCTTGACACCTAGGGGGGTCAATAGAGCAAATTAGGAGGTCACGGAGATCTCGACGCTTCTCAAAATTAGGATCGTTGACACCAGGGAGCCAGTCGTGACCCTCTGCTGGTAAGCAGGCCAACGCTTTTCGCGGGAACGGGCGATACTCAATATCGTGTTCCAATAAGATGGCCTCTGTTTCAGCACCCTTGTCCTCAATACTACCCAAAGAGCGAATAAAATGGCCCTCAGGGTATCGAGAATAGACAGGCCAAGAGTCGACAGCAACGACTATACGTTTGTTGACAAGATCCTCGGGTTTGCGTGTTCTGATACGAATGCGAGGAATACGCTTGTCAAGAGCCTGAACCAATACACTTCTGATAGTTCCAGAAGTGGGGCCCTTGGCCAGGTCATTGACCATATTGCCGACATAGAACCGCCAATTTCTCTTCATGACTGCAACGACGCGAGCTGTGGGTTGAATCTTGAACTCTGCCGAGTCGCCTTGAACTTTCTTTGCTTGAACTGCAAGCACACGACGCTCTTCATCAGTGATAATGGACTCAACTTCATCTTCGACGTTGACTCCAGAGTCCACTGTGTCCTCTTCAGCGATATTATCAAGCGGACGACGCCATTTGGCTTGGGGGAGTAACTCAACGACAACTTTATCACCATCAAACGCACGATTTAAATTCTCACGTCCAACGACTAGTATGGGGCGCTCAAAACCCTGCACCTGAACATTAGCCTCCAAAAAGTTATAACGGGAGATCGCTAGCTTACCCTGGTGTAAAGTACCGTTTTTGATTCCAGTGAGGACACGTGAATCACTGAAATAATCAGCATAAAACTTCTCTTTCTTATGCTCGATGGTATTTTCTTCCTCAGGAGGGATTAAGTCAAGTAGCGTACTATCACCATACTCCTCGATATAATCTGTCAAAAGAGATGCATCGATTTTTTCTTTTTTAGCAAGAGCCAAATTGGCTCTGTCATTTGTCAATAATAAAATATCGACATCCAGGTGCTGGCTGTACCATTTTGCCGTATTACGAATAGCTCTGTCGTTCTTGTCGTTAATGGACTCACCACCACGGCGATCGGTCTTTGTTGCCTTGCAAAACTCGTTGTGGAAAACATAAAAGCGCTTATCGTGACCGCCCACAAGAGCACGAATACGAGTATAAATAGCCAGGCTACGGTTACGCACCTCTTCCAGTACCGTCTGGGGGACAATGACATCATAGAAACATGAGGGGTTCTCGAGTAGATCGATGTATTTTAAAACAATGTTGGTGTCAATAATGGTATAATGGGGCCCTCTTTTTTTGGTGGAGTTTGGATGCTCAGAGAGAACTGGTGGTAAAATATTTCCTTGGGCATCCGGAACTGCTTCAGCGGTACAGTGAGCGCATTTGCGAGACCCACAAGGTATATCGTCTCGCAGGTATTGTTCACGGAAAATTTTGATGGCATTTCCGTTTTTTGTGCTTCGTACAAACACTTTATTAGCCACACTTTGTTCCTGGCTCTGAATTACCTGCATGAGTAAAGGTCTGGTCTGACTAGGGTGCGAAGGAGAGGGATATAAACTAAGGATGATGAGCACTAAATATCGCCGCTAGGAATGATGTGTGCTACTATATACTCCGCTATTTAAGAATGTAGTTAGGCTCTAGTCCCTTTGGAGGTCTGATTCAAAATTTTGTACATTTTATTGTAGTTTTCAAGCTCCACCAGCATGGCCTCTACTTCGCACTCGGGAGAGTATGCTTCGATGAGACGGTGAACTTGTTTGGTATTCAATGCCTTTGGCAGTGGCTTAACATCTCTTAAAGAGTCGTTGATTCTCTCAAATGTCTTGAGTAAACCTGATATTGCAGACATGTGTATGTTGTATAGCGCAACCATTGCGTCCAAGATCCCTAAAAAGCTGGAGAAAGAATAGGCTGGTTGACATATTCAATTCACCTTGAGAACCTTTGGACGTGCGTATTGATTCGAGGACGCATATCGACGTGCCCAGCTTCTCAATTAGAGAAGTTTGCAGACCTCAGCCTGGCCTGTTTGTGGAGTCCGCCAGCTCCATCAACAAGTCATATTACTCTAAAACAATCTAAGTTTATTTAAAATAAATAGATGATTTATTTTACGCGGCTGTCGTTGCGCTAGAACTCATGAACACATTTATAACATGTCGCTATCAAAACCCCTGAGGCAGCGGCATTGAAGTGGAAACTCTATTATCTTTCTTTCTTCTCCTGCAATGCGCTTGAATCAGCGGGGCCAAGGTCCTCGGTGAATGCAACCACGACGTACCCTATAAGAACGATGTTGGCAACCAGGGCGGCAATACCTCCGCTCACAATAGAGCCCGCACCAAAACCCTGCAGCACAAAAAAGGCTAGTAGTGGTAAAATTATCATGGCAAAGCTAAAAGCAATAAGCTTTTGCACTACGACTTTAGGGACCTCCGGTGCCATCAGATGAGTTTACGTTATGTCAAACCGAGGAGGAGCACGGGGCTCCAGAGGCAGACAGCAGCGCAGAGGAGGTACCAAGCGGGAGGTGCCTAACGGTAAGGGATTTCGTACCGATAGCGACATCTCTGGTGCTTCTGCTGTGGCTGAACGCAAGCTTGAGAAGTGGCAGGACCAAGGGGACAGCACCGGTGACGTGGGCAGCCTCAACGACGATGAAAACGTCAAGTGGGACCAGTTTGAGGTGAACAACCGTAAGTTTGGCGTCAAAGGAACTTATGATGAGCATATTTACACCACTGCCATCAACAAGGACCACCCTGAGTACGAGGCTCGTGCTCGCAAGGCAGAGCAGCTTGCTCGGGAGATAGAGGGACAAACCACCGACAATGTTCATCTTGCCGAGGAGCGCGGCCACAAACCTGAGCATGAGGTCGACGAGGAGACCAAGTATTCGGGTGTTGACCGCTCAGGTTCTGTGCACAAACAAGAACAAGACAACCGCAGCAAGGACGAGAAAGATTTCTCTGATAAACATAAAAAGACTAAAAAATTCAACTTCGCTGCTTCAGCGGCTAAAGCTACTGCGTTCCGCCCTACCCAACCCCAACAGCCGCCTCCCCAATTCTACATGCCCTCTCCCTATGTCGACCAGTATGGTCAAGCCGTAATGATGCCGTATGGCTTCTATCCCCCTTCCCCGTATCAGTAGATATGTAGCATAAGACAATGAGCTAGAAAACTCAATGCCTACGAAAGAGAAGGTGAGTATGACCCGAGAACTTGATAAATTTACGCATGGGTCACAAATGAGCGACAGAGCGAGAGACGAGAGTGACCAATGCCTGAATTATGCGTTTGCTTTACTCAAGAATGTTGTGGCCCTCATAAAAATTTAGGTGAATCAACCAACACCTGGTTATATTGGTACTTGCGCGATATTTACGTTTTCACAATCGTGATTTAGATTGAGATAAAACTGTCGCTTTATGAGACATTGAGAGTGTAACAAATATAACATTGAATTATTGTAATTGTATTTAGATTTTTGGCTATATTCGCTGTTGTTTGGGTGACACATTCACAAGGCAATGCCCTCATCGCCAATCTATACAGCCATGTCCATGTGAATCTTTGCCTGTGGTTTGTAGCCCTCAAGATCAAAGTCATCAAATGTGAAATCATCGATGTTCGAGACCTTTCGCTTGAACCTAAGTGTGGGGGATTGTCCAGGGGTACGAGAAATCTGCTCTTTGAGTGCATCTACATGGTTGGAATAAACATGCGCATCTCCCATGACGTGAATAAAGTCACCAGCCTCAATATCACAAACATGAGCAATCATACGAGTTAGTAGAGCGTAAGAAGCGATGTTAAAAGGAACACCAAGACCCATGTCGCAGCTTCTTTGGTACATTTGACAGCTAAGCTCCTTTTTTCCATTGCGAGTGCCGACATAAAACTGACACAATATGTGGCAAGGAGGCAGGGCCATTTCATCTTGGGCCGCCGGGTTCCATGCGCTAAGCAAAATTCGGCGATCGGTGGGATTATTCTTGATCTGGTCGATAACCTGTGCAATTTGATCAACACCCTTTCCAGTATAGTCTGCATCACAGCCCTCATATTTGGCACCAAAATGACGCCATTGGAAACCGTAGACGGGGCCTAGATCACCTTCACGGTTGCTTTTGAGACCACGATTATCGAGAAATTCTCTCGATCCATTTCCGTCCCAGATGTGTACGCCTTGGTCGGAGAGCAGTTTGGCGTCTGTTTTTCCACCAACGAACCACAGGAGTTCTTGTGCAACTCCACGCCAAAACACGCGTTTTGTTGTCAACAATGGCATGACATTGTCGCGGAGACTGAACCGCAACTGAGGAGGAGCAAATACACTTAGAGTACCAGTTCCGGTACGATCACCTCGAAATTCACCGTTTTCTATAACGTATCTACACAGATCGAGATAGCCCTGTTCTTCCATGAGGTAAGTACGTGTGAGAAGGGGCGGTCATCAGAGGCGAGATTTGATGGCTACCCGGTTATCCTTTATTCTCAGGTGCGTTCGAGGCAACATGAGAGGAAAGTACATCATTCACTGAATAACTGTATGCTACTTGTTTTAGATTTCTTTATTGACGCGTAAATTTTATGGACGCGTCGAGCCGATATCGCTAGTCAGCAGCTAATTAGCACGCCAAGATTGCCTATTAAGAACTTACATGTGAGAGAAAAAGATGGTAAAAGTGTTAAGCAAAGGTATAATCAGTAGCTGTATGTATGGCCAATCAGTCTTTCTATACATGTATATAACGTTGTTTTGTCTGGCTTTCGTATGAAGCGCACGCATGCGTAAATTAGACGGCTACAACCCACTCGGACTTAACAGTTGCTTGAAGCAGTATACGAAAAACTTCATGTCGTCCAAGTCTGACGCGAAAGGACGAATCAAGATCAGAACAAGATTACAAGTAGCGGTGAGTGAAAGCTCCTTTCTAATTGTGTCGATGTGGTGCAATTTCCGCTTCTAGTTTGACGTTAGTTGCCTGCTCAATTGCGATAGAATAAAAATGTGGCTCTAGTAGCTCGGGTGAATAGCGTGATACTGGCTCACTTCCCTTAGAAGACTCTATGGTACAGCCAGATTACGATTCCGGGCATGTGTTGCCATCAATCATTCTTCGCAGTGTCCTCATACACTTAAGATTATAAAGCCTTCTGCAAACGTGCCAGAATATATAAATATATCCACTGTCAACTTTTGCTAAATTTTCTCCGCATCTTCAAGTGGAGGCGGAGGGAAAACTTTCATGCACGTAGATGCATCTACGATCGGCGTGCCACAATATTGTAAGGAGCGGCGGTAGTTCTGAGCAAGCTATGGGGGAGTCTGCCACGTGTTTTGATAAATAAAATGTTTTCTTAGCTTTAGAATTGAATAAGCACCGCCTACATCCTAGTAAGTGGGGCTGTTCTCTTCTCACCTGCATCAATTAGGATTGTTGTTTTGTCAGCTCTGCAAGAAGTATGCAGTGTCCCTGTGCACTTGAATTGCGTTACACCGAAAATAGCGGAAAAACTCGTGTCAAGCCATCGGAAGGTTTTGGATCGCAATGCATCAAACTAGACTTAATATCTGTTCAAGTTTTGGTTCATCTGCAACGTGCATGGGGCTGTCGTTATCGCAATTGATAGATTAGATAGATACGGAGAATAAGAGATTGGGGTGCCTTGAGACGAAAAACAAGCTCTTGTAGCAAAGAGCAAAACTAATACGATTTTGTGATGCGTTATCCGCATGTTCTCAAAAAGCGCCACGCACCGGGCATGATCACCCTTAACCCTCTGGAAAATTAGTAAAATGTCATCGCTCACTCCTAACATGTCGGTAGTCGACGACAAAATGTTGCGACGTATTATCACCGATAAATGGGGGATCAATACTTTTCTCAGCGCAATACTATTTATTGTTCTGGTAGCGCTATTTAACTGTATTTTTGCCCCGAAAATACATGCCTCCGACCGGCGCGTCTTGTTAAGGCGGTTTTTGTCAAAATTGAACTGGACACACATCGCCATGGTGATTTGGTCGGCTGCAATTATTGTTATGTCCTTTACTGAAACCTACTGGTCCATCGTTTGGATGGCTAAGCGTACGGGGCGATTAGTAGTGGCATTGATGCCTGCGATGTATGTATTGACGTTGCGGCCTAGCCCTTTGCCTCACACTTTTTATTTGCAAGTTCTACCACTTCACAAATGGCTCTCAAGGTTAGTAGTAATACTTGCTACGTTCCACGGTATTGCCTACATCCAAATTTACAAGTCACAGGGGACGGCGTTCAAATTAAGGCAATGGGAAAATGTGCTGGGATATTTTGCGCTCATTGCTTTTGTAGTGACAGCTGTGACGGCATGGAGCTGGTACCGACGCAGAGCATATCCCATTTTTTACGCTATTCACATCGTCACTGCGTGGGGTGCATTGCCACTCATTTGTCTTCACTCAAGACCTCCTTGCAATAACTATCTTTTGATGTGTGTGGGCACATTGGCATACCAGGTCGTGTTTCGCTGGTTGCGGTCTACACACCTCAAACTGCGGGTGCAGGCATGCTCACAAACCTTGGTGGTTGTTGACATTCCGAAAGCGCATTTGCCCAAACATTTCCAAAAATGGAGTCCTGGTGCTCATGTGCGTCTAGGAAACTCACTCTGGCGTCCAATGACTTGGCTTCAGGCATCACACCCCTACACAGTTGCATCACTCGAAACTGATCCCACTTTAAAAATGGTTATTCGAAAGGGTAACTACCCTATCAAGATGCGCAAGACATATAGCCTTGGTGGTCCCCATCGCTGCTTCCCCCCATATCTCGAAAACCAGCTCACTGATGGTCAAGTTAAGCGCGCCTTGTTCGTTATCGGTGGTACTGGAATCGCTTTTGGCGCCCCAGTCTTGCGATACCTAAGGCTTTATGGCGTTCAGTGTCGCTTAGTTTGGGCTATTCGTGATCCTTACGATGCCAAGATTTTGCCTATGCTTGGCCTTCATGAGGATGTTCTGGAGCATCGGATAGAGATATACTACTCGGGCGATAGGTTTGTTGAAGATGAACCAGAGGACGAGGATTTAGAAATTACGACCTCAGACAATTGTTGTCAGGACGAGCAAGAACCATTGCTCAACAGATCCAGAATGTCGCGCCGACTCAATACAGATCACGTTCTTAGCCAGTACGCTCACTCGATGTATAACTCTAGAGCCCATCTTAATCTTCGACTAAAATCATGGTTATATGGTCTTAGTCTCGATAATGATGACTGCTGCTGTGCTGATAGATTGATTGAAGCCTCAGACGAGAGCAAAAGCGGTGTTTGGGTCATCTCAACTGGACACCCAAAACTTGTCCAAGACGCCAGAGTCTGGGCTAAGAATGCGGATGTGAACTTTTTCGAAGAGGAGTTTACTCTTTAAAGCTTACGGTGTAATGATTTATTTAAATAGTGCAGAGATTAAATATAAATATGGTCCCACCGCGCTTGTGCCTTGCGGTTGGGGGCAGAAAGGGGTTGAGGTTCGAAACTATTTCTTTTTTGACCCTTTGTTCCTGTTTTTATCCTTATTCTTAAATTGAGGACGCATCGGCATAGTGTAATGACGGTAGTCTAAAAACACCATGAAGACCAGCAGCCCAAATGCAATTGCCGACACGACTGCCAATTGTGAGACACCATTGCGATTATCCTGCACATTGTTATAAGGACAATAGTTGTTTATACTGTCAACCCAACAGTTTTCCACTGACAGTGAGTTGACAGGGGTCCATGCTGCCGATACATTGAGGCTGCGCATCTTCCGCACAGCTGCAATACGCTCTAGGGTTGATACTGGTGGACTAAAGGTATAGCCTGATGGACAGACTCCAGACTCTGTAGTAGCCGTAAACACAGTATACTCGGGATCGAGACTCAGTACCCAATCAAAGGGGTCTGAATTGTTGGCACATAATACAGGGAAATTTTCGTGGCAGTTATACACTGTCAGGCCATCATAGGTCTGTAGTCCACACATAGAGTAATTTTGGTTCGCGAGCATTGCGTCGCGGTCAGAATGCGATTCAACTATTGGCTGGTCCTTCGCCCACAACCATTGTAGATAAGGGGCTATTTCGAGCAACGTGGAGTTATCAAAAGTTGAATTGAGGACTGGTGAGAATCCCATGCGTATCGCGCTCAGCCAAGAATCGGATAGCGCACGAGAATCTTCAATACTAGTCGACCGAAACGGAATGTCTGCGAGAGTTGGTAGATCATAATTGGAGTAGTTGCTCTGGAGAGCCGAAAATTCCTGGGGCCAAGAGATGGGAGCCAAAGAAGCCACAGGTGATAGGAAATCGAAAGCTGTGCCCGCAAGCGGGTACCATGATACGTTCTTCGGCATCAGCGAGGTATCCGTAGTAATTAATAGACGGTCCATATCATTGATCAAGGTGAATTTCGATGACGGCCACCACGATTGACGGTTTGCGCGTGTAATTCCGTCCCTTGACACGGTCCCCGCCAGCTGAGCTGAAACGACCGCGTTAGGAGTCAAAATACGGGAAGTAAGGCTGGCAATTGCCGCCGCAAGATCAGTGCTATTGATCGCTGAGCTATCCATTGGAGTTGGATCTGAGACTCGATACCGTAATGAAAGTTTGAGCATATTAGCTTCGAGATTGGTATCCGTTTGTCGAATATAATCATCTAGGACTGAGGTTACATTATCAAGACTTGCGCATGTTTTGTTACCAGGACACAATTTCCACTGGGAATTTTCCCACGAAAAATCCATATAAAATGCCTTGAAACCAAGACTTAAGGTTGTCTGAAGCATCTCTTTCCACTCAGTGCCCATCACGTTAATGCTAACTCCCGGATAAAATCCTTGGTCGATGCCCATATTATAGCCGAGGTCACGTTCTGAAAGATGTTCAACTAACAACAAATCACCTAGCTGTTCACATACTGTGTTATTCCAGGCGCAGCTGTCAGAGCTACTCATTCCAGTGGCTTACAATCGCACCAACGTTGGGTTACAGGAATTCAAGACTTCCTTATCTAGGCTTACTTCATAGTCAACATTAGCGGTTCTTTGGAGCTTACTACAAACTGCAGGTAATTTCTCTGGCTGACTATGGACTCACTGTTAGACAGTGCGATTCTGGCAACGATGGGCCTAGGATACGCTGCCGTCCAAGAGTATGTAAAAGAAGCTTGGATGGACGAAATATTCCATGCTCCACAAACACAACAATACTACAACGGAAACTGGTCTGTATGGGACGACAAGATCACAACGCCTCCAGGGCTTTACGTACTGGGGTGGATTGCCGGTAAAATCGCGGGGAATTGTAGTATAAAAACACTGAGAGTGGTCAACATTGTTGGGCTGGCATGTGGAAGCTGGGCTGTAGCGCGACTTTTGCGTCAATCTGTGTTCAGTTACCTTATCACGTTTCCTCTACTGTATTTCTTCTCTTTATTATACTACACTGATGTTTGGTCTACTATTCTTGTTCTCATAGGACTTGGATTAACACTGAGAAAGTATCACCTAGCATCTGCCTCAATCCTAACTGTTTCGCTTGCGTTCAGACAGACAAACATTATTTGGGCAGGTTTTGCTGCTGTTTGCGCCCTGATGGATCTCGATATACAGCTCGATAAGCTCTCAACTCGCTCAGGCATGGATTCATTGCTATACCAATTTAATACTGCCCTGCATAATATTTTGAGTTGGACCTCTGTTCCTTATGTATTCGTGGCTGCCGTCTTTGGCGTGTTTCTTTACATTAATGAAGGTATCACAATGGGAGACAAACAAAACCATCAAATGTCTCTCAACTTTCCACAGATATTCTATTTTGCTCTGTTCAGCCTGCTGTTCTCGGCCCCTCTCCTCATAACTAAGATTGCGTGGATACAGCAATACATCAAGTCTAGACTTCGTCCCCTAGGCTTTGTACGCTATTTGTGTGAGTGTGGCTTGATTTATGTTATTGCAACGCGACTAAAAGTTGTCCATCCATTTATTCTCGCCGACAATCGTCATTATACATTTTATATGTGGCGCAGAATTCTCGATAGGGCGGATGGTCTGAGTGTTTTGCTTGTACCTGTCTATCACCTAGCATTGAGGTGGCTATTTGAGACACCTTTCTGTCTTCATACACTCGTCTTTTGGTTAGGTCTTATGGCCGTGCTTGTGCCATCCCCTCTCTTGGAACCACGTTACTACCTTTTAGGGTTCTTGATATGGCGACTAATTATTACAAAATGGCGCATATCACGGTTTGAAGTGCTCTGGAATATTCTTATATCCGGTGTTACGACATACGTATTCTGCACCAGCCAGACACACTTCATGTGGTGAGCCGCGGTCGCAGTGCTGATGCTCTGAAAGTGGATGCACTATTATCAATCGACCTCTCAAAATGTTTACGTATTAATCTCACTACCGATAGTTCAAGTGAATCTGAGACGAGCCTGGACGATTATAATTTCGTGATAATTGCCCGTGTGTTCAGCATCTGTGATCTTCCAAGCCAATCACAAAGAAGTAGTGCGAGGGTGCACTATATCCAACCACACTCCACGACGTAATTGCATTGTCATTTGTTAATATGGTAGCTGTTGTATAGAAGACACTTCGTCGTCAACCGGCGAGTGTTCGTCCAGAGAAGTCTGACGGTGAGATCCAGACGCTCTATTTGTATCTGTAACCTACACTAATCTTTGCAAGATTGTACAATCTTACAATTAACTCTTTAAAGTGCGGTACGATTAATGCGATAGATCGTCTCAATACTGGAACCTGGGCGAGGTGGGATCGGCAAGCAGGTACTGGCCAGCCACGCCATGAGAATAGCTAAAGAGAATTCTACTGAAAATAGTCTTGAGTAGAACAGGTATCTGCTTTGATGATATCTTGCGTGGCTTCCACTCAGTTTACTTCACTTTGGCGGCGGCCACCGCTACGTCACTGGCTTGCAGCACAGTTCAGTCTCCTACATTCGGAACTCGGCGACGCTGCACATGCGATTAGTATGTTGGTCTTAACCTTGCTTCTCTGACTCAAGGTTGCGCTCAGAGGTAATTGTGTCATGTTCAAGAGGTCACTGACGCCATGGATACTCAGCACCTGTTATCGCTGGTTGATCAGCTAGTGCTCTGCTTGGGCTTACCATCGACTCCTTTGTACTGGGTGTTGTAGGCTCATACTTTACCGGTTAGACATCATAGTGTTGAGCGAATGTTGGAGGTTTCACTGTCACATACTACTTCAGGCGTCCTTAAAGAAGCTTTTGTACTCTTTTCTCATTGGTTACAGTGTTCTTTCTGATTGTGACTATTGAATTAAGCTGTGGAATACATAGTGCAGTGTTCAGAGATGCTGGCTATGCCTATATGGGAGAACAAGGGGCGTCAGGCTATGTACCCGTGCTGACGCAGGATTTTTACGAATTTAATCGTTTTGTCAAGTATCTCTGTGTATATAGGAGTAGAGGGACACATTGTGCGGGCAAAAATTTGTGACTTTTTGGCAAAAAAGGTCTCCCAGGCCACTTCATTGAAGGCTGATTTTTCCCTATTTTTATTGAATAAATATGCATTAATCTCAATTTTGGCAAAAATTAGGTTCTATAGTGTAGTGGTTAGCACCCGAGGTTTTGATTTTAAGGTCTCCTCGTAACCCCGGTTCGAACCCGGGTAGGACCTTTTTTGGCTTTTCAATCTAATTTCGTTTTTTGATTTAATTTCAGGATTTACGCACCTTCTTCTACATCATATTGCACTAAAACCCATAGACTACAACCTGAGCACTGGACAGCTATCTCGTCTGCGTCACCATTAGATTCCAGTTCCTCTACTGTCACAACCATATCTTGCCCGCATCTACATGGACAGAAGAAATACTCGTCCTGCTCATTGTAATCGAATTGAGAAAGGTCTTGAACATCACTAAATTGTACGTTGAGCTCAACACTAGCAGACTTTCCACCTGAGAGTGAATCAATAATAGTTCTATAGGCCAAGTTGACTTGATCTATGGTATATTCAGCGGCCCCTCGACTAGTGTCTGGGTGATTTCTCAAAAGCGCCTTTTTATATGCATTTCTGACGTCTTGTGTTGAACAACTCTCCGTGATTCTGAGCACTGAATACGGGTTCATAGTAAGCGGGTGATGCATCTAGAGTATAAAGGATAGAGAACTTTTAACCATACTTGGAAGTAAAATTTATAAATCAGTTAGCGCGGATCTTATCAAGGATTTATTTCAGTATCCCTAATGAGTCAAAAGAGCAAAGTTCTAGCTTCGTGGTGGTGTCTAACAAGATCTAAGACACCAGCAGAAGTGCGTCACAAAAGAGCCCTAAGCCTCAACGTATATGCATATCCACAATGTGAAACATGCGCTCCGATCTCACGGACACAGACTCAGTTTAGCTGACGCATGTGCCACTCCCGTCGCGAATCAGCGTCACTAGAAAGTTTATTTCCCCACCTCATTAAGCTCTAATTATTTGTCGTTTGTATTTTTACGACCCAGCGTCAGGGTGCATCATGCTTTTTGTGCCAAATACTGCAATTGAGCTAAATAGGTATAATATGCAGGGGGCCATGCCGGATAAGGACAAGCTAACTCGTTTCAAGTTAGGCCACAAAGATATCGCAGGATTTTTCACAAAGCTACCTCGCTATAACTCAATGTATGGAAAAATTGAAGCGTTTCGACGAATCTGTGTGCAATATTTTTTTGTGCTCCTGCATGATGTTTAGGAACTAGGTGTCGGGTGGCTCTACAGGAAGCAGTTTTGACATCATCGTTAATGCTGTAAATAGAAACGGCGTTCAGAATTAAAGTTAAAGTGTAGACACCATAGAGCAATGGCGTGTTGGATCTAAGATTCAGTAAAGCGTAATTTAATCGGCCGATGCTGCGCGGTGAATTCTAGGGAAAGGCGAGGTGATTGATGTAATAGGCTGGCAAAGGCTAGCGTTGAGATGTTTCACATAGCGATTATTGTTAACAAAGAACCAGAATTCATTCCGGGGGCATGCACGTATACTCATGCAAGAACGAGGTACCTGGTTCCTGCGTCTGTGTAAAAGTGTGGGTAAACCCTTGACACTGCAGGACGAAATAATAATATGGGTATGCAGAGCACTCTACCTCGAAGAACTAGCGCTGTAAAATTGGGATTTGCGAGTTCTCAAATGGTATTGGTATCGGATGTTTGCAGGTGATGGAGCGCTATATCATTCATTCCCTTTCGACAAGAGAAAGGCGTGTGAGTGCGATTTCACGGCATGCATCCAGGTGTTGGGGAGCGCTGCATGATGCAAGCTAGATGCATACTAAACCAATGGATTAGAACGTATCACTATATATGAACCCGGTCAGCCACTCAAAGATACTGCATATGAATTCAATATCAGGGCCGCCATATGTTTATCCGGTGGAGTACAACACCAGGAACATATTTCCGCCGTACTACTACCGCCATCCGTACGCTACATTCAGGTTTGCTCCTGCTTCCCCACAAGTGGTAACATGGCGTGCGTATTATCCCTCCGGTTACAACGGCATGGCTTTATCCACCTTATACTGTCGTAGCACTCCCGCACAGATGCACCCAGGAGGTCCATGTGCTTTCCCACAACGCTTCCAGCACATAGAAGCACAAGTCTACAAGCAAAGGCTTCCCTTATCACCCAAACACAAAGCAAGCGATCACATTGTCACACCTCCATATACTCCACCCAAAGAGGAGGCTCCATTGAAGAGAGCTCAGCGCTTGGAGCTATTGAGACAGCAGTCCGAGGACATTCTCAAAGAGATTAGTCTGGTAGATGAGAAGCTTCTTTATATGGAGACGACTCTCAGGAAACGGTTGAACGAAATTAAACACCGGAGAAATGATAATTCTGAGGAGGATGAATAGGTCATCTCAACGTGAACGATGCACTTGCTCGCATACGGATGATAGTTATTTAATCATTTAATAAATAAGAGTTACGGCTTAATAAATTATTCGTTCCTTATCTGGCTGAGCGTTGACGGAGCGCCTTAGTGAGTTCGTTCATGAAAACATCACGCTCAAAGGGATCACGCACGGTCAGGTCGACCCGAGGCTCCTTTGGCAGTGCATGCTGCAGCTGTGACTGGGAATTTGAGTGCACATGAACATTCTGCTTATCCTCAGGAAAGCTAAAATCACTGAATACGCTGTTCGCCTCCGTCACAAGTGTATCAGGCGTACTGGGAATGCTTTCTTGGTGTGAATGGGTGGTCTTGCTATACTTGGCGCGCCACATATTGTTTAAATTGGTGATATCTGCATGAAGTTGTTGTACATGCTGGTCGTAGTCTTCTGATGTTAAAGAGCAATTTGTGAGAATGTCCATGCGAGTTGCAATGTGCTGAGATATTAAGTTGAGCGAAATGACGGACTTATCGCCAGCGGGGCATGGAGGCTCTTGGAATTTGGGGTCAACGCGCTCTTTTGATAATAAATTACAGACCTGGGTCGAGAGTTCTTTGATTTGAACTAGGTGATCGGAAATGACGGTCCATCCTTCCAACTCCTCGGCAGTACACTTTCCAGTGGAATTAGCGGTTAAAAGGCAGCACAAAAAAGCCCTACGCAAGAAATGTACTTTTTGGAATTTCAGTTTGAGGTCACCAAGGGGGACATGACAAGACGCAGCACCGAGAATAGGGTCATCATGCTCAAAGCCGATAAAGTCGTCATTCATAATGAATTTGAGCTTTTGCTGTGTGGATGTCAAATCATAAATCTCCCAGTACCTCTGGAGCTCTAGCTCACTGCTCATACAAAGCGTGTCCTTGATCGCATCAATGTATTGTTCACTGAGAAGATGGAGGCATGACCAAAGGACTGAGCGGAGTTTACGGGCTCCGCTGGATACCATTGAGTCTGTTTGCTGTATTGACTGAAGTGCGCGTATGCAATCACCGTCTAGGATCTTTTGCTGGTGGGCAAACAAACACACATGGCCCAGGGCTTTGCGGTGTAAAAGGCGCAACATCCGTCGTCTAGAATGGGAGAAAAGATAAAGGACCACTAGAAGAGTCCCTATTAAAGATATTCTTTCAAATTTTCCTTCGGGTCTCTGGAGTTTAAGCGAAAACAGCGATACGATGAGCACAACGCATCCACCTCCGCCGACCCAGTACTTTTCTGGTATTTTGAGCATGTCCCAGGGACCCTTTGTGGAAAAAAGTAAATCCATGCGCCGCTCGGCCGTAGAACGACTCCAGGTAGCGTAGATGGGCCGCTCCTCCAAAAGGTTCGAGGTGACGATTTGGTAGCGAAATTGGTCTAAAAACTCCGCGACTTCACGCGATGGGAGCTCGGATTTCAAAGCAGAGCGTAGTAAACTGCGGAAGCGAGCCTCTGATGTGTATGTGGACGACTCTGAAAGTTTGAGCTGCCGTAGCTCGGTGCCGTCCTGGACAAGGGTTGCAGCGGGGGACTCGTCAATACCCCAGTCCTCAATTCCTACGTCTGAAAGGTAGTCGGCCAGTGGAGTGTCCTCAAACACTGCCTCCGACATCTCTCCAAGCTTAGGTAAATAAAACGGTAACTGTCAAGGCGGAGTGGGGGCGATGGGTGTATGTTTTTCCCACTTTGGGAATGTGTGATCAAGGGCCTATGCAGCATGCAGAGGGGGGGTCTTAGGGAAGACCCTTACGTTATAGGCTTCCCTGAGCAGCCGCGAGAAGGACACATGGATGACTAAGATGTGTGAAGTCTTACCTGTTGGTGCAACATTTCTGACTTTGAGCCGAGAGTCCAAGCGGAAAACACTCGAGGTATTAAACATTCAGGCAATCTCGAATGGACAATACAACCCATGTTGAAGTAGTAGACCTACTGGACTCCGATGACGACATCGATGTTTCTTACATGGCCGATATCTCCACCGGCTCAAGAAAAAGAAGTCGCGACGAAAATGAACACGAAGACGAAGATTGGGAAGCAATTCTTCCTTCTACGAAGAAGGCTGGCTATAAAGATGTCTCTGACGTGATAGTGCTCAACTCCGATCCTCCAACAAGCTCGGACGCTGGATTCGATGATAGCGCGTCTGGCAAATTAATAACTATCAAGTATAGATCGCGCGTGCCTGGCCATAAAGGTACAGGGGAGTATCAAATGCGTGTTACAGATTACTTTGAGGATTTTGCGTCCAAGTTCTCCAATGACTTGGATGATATAGAAATCTCTTGTAATTTCTACGACACAGAGTGGTACGGGACACCACAAGTGTTTCTACTTGACAAGCCAGATGCTACCTCATTAGATGTCACAGTATCGTCCAAGAGCCACCCTGACGAGGAGTTTGAGAACGCGGGTTTCCTCATTAAAATTCAGACCGCCAATGGTCGTTGCGACTTGCGGGTGAAAAAAGAAAGCACTGTTGCCCAGGTCATCGACTATGTCGCCAAAAAGTACGATGTTGACCCCAAAAAATGCAGGGCAGAGTTTGAGGACCCCTTGGATCCTGGTGACACCATGCAGGAAATTGAAATCGAGGAGGATGATGTTATCGATGTCGCATGGTGATGAATTTCTGGCTAACAATAGACTATTCTACACCCATATTTATTTTTAATAAAACGAATATACTGAAGCATCCTCGTTTCGCCTTTTATTTGCGCTTGCCTAGGATCGCTAATTGTAGATTTGATTCCCAGAGACTAATTAGGTCTTTACATGGGATAATGGTGGGAACTCTTTGCTCCCCTGTCAATTTTGGTATTTCGTTCTCATACTTTGATACAACTTTAACCGCCTGACCGACTGAAGTAATAAATTTCGTAGCCTGGGCCTGCAGACGTTGTACAGGAACTGCGAGATTTTGGTGTGCGGAGTCAAGAGCTTTCAGTTTCTCTTTGACTCTTACCGCAGCTGGAACCACATTTTTCTCCAGTTCATTCTGGAGCTCAAGAGTTCGAACTTGCGCTTGCAAAATCTCCTCAATGAGTACCTGCTCCTTGTTCTTGCACGCACAGCGTGCTCTTTGCCAGTAACGTTGTTGCCTTGATTCACGCTCTTGGTAAACTTGTTGCATTCCATGCAGGTTTGCCCTTAGCGTGTCGAGTGTGGTCGCACTCCCATGCGATAATAGATCTGTTTTTTTGAAAATAGCTTCATCAAACTCTTGGTACAACAGAGCTAGTAATTTTCGGAGTTCCAACACCCCTGCGTCGCATTTCTGTTTTTCCTCTTTTACTCTTTCAACTTTTTCTGCAAGAACTCTCGACACCACCTGAATTTGCTCATGTATCTCGCCGTTAGGAAGCTCAAGATGTAAAGCGTCCACGATGTCATCGTATACCGCTTCAAAAATGGCATCGTAATTATGCAGGATGAGAGTCGTTGCTTTAATTTCATCCTTGATATCTGCCAGTTCGGTTTGAGCAAGTTTCGCCTCTTGTTCTAAAGACTGCATCTGCCCAGTGATCTCTTTTACCCTGGCTAAGTTGATGCCTGAGGCCATGAAATTCCTTCTAATGGCTTCATTCTTCTCTGCAAGGCGTGTATGCATATTAGTGACTTCAGCAAAATGCTCATTGAGATGGTCTAGGCGCTGTTGCATGACCAGCACCTCCGCGTTAGCCTGCGCTTGAAACTTTGATATTTCAGCATCGTCTCTATCGAAACTTTTACTATCTTTTCTGACTGCATCCAACAACAAGAGCTCATGCTTTCGACCCTGGATCTGAGACTCGATGGATTTGTTCGCGTACTCTAATTGAGCAGACTGCGACAGGCATTGGTCAAGAAATAATCTCAGATCAATGTCTAGCTTCTCAGAGTCTTCTGCAGAGAATTCATTGACGATGTATTGGCCAACAAGCACATCAGCTGTGGGATCGACATCATTTATGGGGAGACCACTCACTATCATGGCTATAAAGTGAAGAACCTTGAGGACAGAGGGCCATAAGCGGTCAGTGTTGGCATGAAAGAACGTGTTTGAAAAAACAGAACGGATCTGAGCATCAATATAAGGGCATCCCAGTGCCACGAGAGTCTCGAAAACTTTATCAGTCTCCACCAACCCAGCCCTACGCAGTCTGGCACAGAAGAACTCGAACATATCCCTTAGTAACGGGTTTGTTGGTCTTTGATTTGGCTCGAGGTCTTTGATAGCAAAGCTGTGGTCGATACAAACACGTTGAACTTGCTCATACATTGCCGTGAGCGCTTGGTTCTCGAGCGCATCGTTCTGGGGTGCGGCACCCAAAGAAGCTGGGAGTATTGCGTGTGTGGGTGTAATTGGTGTGTATTTATTCTGTTTTGGGGTGTCAATCATAAGCCTTGTAGTCTTGGAATCGAGAATCGGGGCATGTAGACTGCTTTGCAGTGATCGTCTTGATGAGGCTGCCCCCAGTCGGGACTCTTTGGGAGGTCCAAGGGGTTTACGGGCTGTTGGAGTGGCTTGTATATCTGGCCTATTAAAGATTTGCCCCAGTCCTTGAGTTCTTCTACGATCTGGGTTGCTGGGCATGGTCAAAGGCAATTAAGACACAGCACATTTGGGGGAGTTGGTGCACAGGCGCAATGCTAGCGTGTGATACGACTGAATTGAGTGATCTACACTTGTGTTTTGCAAAGCTTTACAAAGAAGTTGATTTAATAAGGGAGATACATGTCCGATTGCGTCGGTTGAGGTGATCTCATGTAGTCCCGTATCCCGAAAGTCACAAGTCATTTAGCACAAAACTAGACTACTAGCTTAATCAAATCATTGTTGAATATAAAATGAGATCACTAGTATTTAGGGTCACTGCATATTGTGGCTCTTCTGCTGCTCGCAACCCGCTACCCATACCCCCTCTAGCGCCCCCTGCTCAGGGTAACTTTACACCAGTAGGGTAAATGACCGAGGACAAGACCAAAAAACATGATTTAGCCACCGAAGAGCCATTTTACAGCCATAATGTGGAGGAAGCGGTAATGCACATTGTAGGTGGAACCCTTCATGACGATCCAAAGAAGCGAAAGGCTAGCTTTGATCCCTTCAATATGTACATGAACGGTTCCCCAGTTGGATGGGATATACTTGAGCCAATTCAGCCTGAGTTTTTCCCCCAGGTCAACACTCGAAAAAAGCGCCGCACAGACACTAATGTCGACCCTGCTCTGAGCCAAATATACCATACGCCTCCATCCCCTCCACCTCCTCAGCCAGCTGCGGCACCTCAAATTAGACCACCTGTTGTGGCACGGGGACCTCCTTCTCCAACCCTGACACCTTCTTCCTGGAATGGGGAATCACAGGGCAATTTTTTGCCTGCAGAAGTCAAAGCGTTAGATGAATACATGAACCGCTACTGTCAACAGCACAACCTCACGAGGCAGCAGCTTTGTGATCGCGTATGGAGCAATGATCGCAAAAAGGATACTTTCTGGGACTCTATAACAGCTGTGTTGCCACATCGTACTAGAGCATCCGTGTACAAGCACGTTCGCCGTACATACCACGTGTTTGACGTTCGCGGGAAGTGGACACCGGAGGAGGACCAAAAACTTCGAGGTCTGTTTGAAGAAAAAGGGCCGCAATGGAGAGTTATTGGTCGTGCAATGGAAAGAATGCCGGAAGACTGCCGTGACCGGTGGAGGAACTACGTCAAATGTGGTGAGGGCAGAAAGGAAAACAAATGGACGCCTGATGAAGTGCAACGGCTCGAGAGCGCCGTTACTGAGATCAGGGCGCTGAATCCAAATGGTCCAATTAATTGGGTTCGCGTTTCGGAACGAATGGGAGAGACAAGGTCTCGTATACAGTGTCGGTATAAGTGGGCTAAAATTATGAAGCAGCGTGGTACTGCGCAGTAACCAAACCTCGCACCAGATGGAAATAAAGAGCCATTCTCACTTGGTACCTCACGACGTACACCAGTGTCAATTCTGACCGTTTTCCTGGAGTCAGTGTACCGAACTTTATTGTGAACGTATTGACAATTGGAACGCTAACAATATTAGCTGCCAACTGGAAACGCGTCACCCGAATCCGGCGATTCCCTCGGCAGACGAATTCGAGTAAAGTGCAGGGATCGAAGACGCTTAATGGCTCGTTGCTTTATAGACGAGCGAGCCTGCACTTCATGAGAAGTACTGTTCGCTTGCAGGGGAGTCACACTCTACTAGAAACACCGTCACCCGGCCAAACTCTATTGTTGGTTCCTTACTCAGACTCAAATCATATATCTTGTTGTCTCATGCATGTATTATATATCTATATATACCAACTTTTACGATGCATTGTTTCCGTGCGTATAGGAACGCGAGTATGCACCTCTCCTTCTCCTCAAATTAGACGCTGATATCGCGTCGCTTGGGGTTGTTAAAATATCGTTTATTGAATAACTTATGGGCTGAACTACTTAGATATAAATCAATGCTCCTTATCCTCATCTTTTGTGAGCTCGAGGTCCGTTCCGTACTTGTCATTAGCAGCATTGGTCTTCTTGTCGAGTTCCTCGAGCAATTTGTCGAGATTAGCGTGGATACCGTCGAGCTTTTTCTCCATGTGGTGACAGCTTTGCTCGGCTGTGCGCATCTGCTCCCAGATTTCAGTAAATTCGTTGTTAGACATTCAAAGTAGAGATACTTGACTAATCTAGTGGATTTTGACTTGGCCTAACGTAGGGGTCTATTGAACTTAAGCCCCACTCGCTGGTGGCTCCTAGGCTTCGCTAGTGCCGGTACTACTGCCCTTGACTAACGACCTAACGACGCTACGCTGTAGACATGAGGTGGATATTAGCGGTGATATACGCGGCAATGGCCGTTGCAAGACCACTTCACGAGAACACACTCGTTGTCGTAGATGCGAATGGCGCTCCTTTGGAGGCCGATGATGTGGTTAAGCCTCTTGAGGCACGTGGCCACTCTGTCACGCTCAAAGCGGTCAAAGACGGCGTTGAGCTTTTTGATTTGGGCCGCAGAGCTTATGACAATGTTCTTGTTGTACCTGGAAAAACCCGTGGTCTGGGCAAGGGCCTGAGCGCTCGCAATATTCTTCAGTTCTTGGCCGACGGAGGTAACTTTGTGGCTCTTACCACCCCTAAAGCAGCGCCTCTATCTATTAGGGATACGGCTGCCCAACTGGGAATCAAGCTTTGCTCAAAAGGTGTTACATTAGAGGACAGTTTCGGCACTAAGCTCGAGTCGGGTAATTTCGAGGTTTCTCAGATTGTTTCGTACAAGGAGGATCTTTCTTTGCCTTCTGACTCTAGTGTTGCATTGATTGATGAGAACCCCTTGGCTCTTGGCATTTTGAGCGCTCCTTTCACCAGCTTCAGCAAGAACGTCCTCGAGGGTGAAGAAGCAGGTGAGCCTTTCACTCAGGGAAATGGATTCCTTGTTGCCGGCTCCCAGACCCGTGACAACGCCCGTTTTGCATGGATCGGAAGTGCCGAGCTGCTTGCTGGCGACGTTGGTGCTCAGCTCACTGAGTGGGCCTTCCAAGAGCGCGGCGTTTTGCGGGTTGCTGGCGTCTCACACCACGACGATACTGGAGCGCAGCATCACGTCTACAAAATTTCTGAAAACATTACTTACTGTGCTAACATTGAAGAATGGAACGGCTCCGAGTGGGTGAAATACCAGGCCGATGACGTCCAAGTTGAGTTCCGTATGTTGGATCCTTACTACCGGCTCACTCTCGGAGACGATCTCTGCACAAAGTTCCAGATCCCCGATCAATACGGTATGTTCACCTTTGATCTCAAATACACTCGTCCTGGATTGACCTTCCTCAATGACGAGAAGACAGTCACCATTAGACACAACGCTAACGATGAATGGCCACGGTCATGGACTATCACCAACTCTTGGGTGTATATGAGCAGTGCATTCGTGATCACCATTGCATGGCTTTTGTTTGTTGGTGTTTATTTTGGATAGATTGTTAGATAGCTCTAAAAGATGCAGATTAACACCATAGCCCGCGGCTAAATGCGTGTCCCGGACGGGCTGGCAACCCCATGTATCGTCCCAGATGTCTCCCTAGCGGCCCAGTGGCAGCTCACCGTATTCATTATCATTAACTATGCACGATTTACTGACTGACAATTTTGACATTGTGACTCTTCTTCCAATCCTCTAATTTCGACTCTGTAGTCTTCATATCATCTTGTAGAGTTTTTATCGCTTTTTTGAGGCCATTTTGGGTCTCTGTAAGTGCAGGAATCACATCTTTGACCGTTTTGTCCAGCAAAACACCCCCGACCATGCGCATACAACGACGGTCGCCATCTGCCTTCGCTAACGTGTCTAGTACGAGTCTGTGCTCCTCGGATTCGGATTCCAGCTCCATGATCTTTTGTTGGATCCTCTGTACCTGGCTTTTGTATGCGTTGTACTCGGCTTGTAGTTGGGACATGACGAAGAGACACTTCGCCCAGCAGCGAGGTAAAATTGCTCGTGATGGGTCGCTCGAAAGTGATAACGAAAACCAGACACAAGAAAATAGTACGAATCCAGCAAGTGAAGTCAAATCGCCTCTCTCGACCAGTCAGAGCCAACAAATAGCCGACTCCCAGAATAGTACCAATGAAGAATTTCCATCTGAAGAAGCAGAAGAAGCAAGTGATTCAGTGTCTGAATCTCAGGACGAGTCTTCCTCTGAGTCGGACTCTGCCTCTAAAGCACCCTCGCGGCCCAAATTCGTGCCCAAGTCTAAACGGTCTGAGGTCACCACCACTGTTGAAGAAAAACAGATCATTGACTGGTCTCAAGCCACATCCACTGAATCAGTACAGCTAATTGATGATACAGATGGTTCTGACCTCAAAGCAGAGTATACTGCGTGGCTAAAACGACGAGAACAACGCGAGACGCGCGACCTGGCGCGAATGGAGGAACAAGAACAGGAGTACGAGGAACGCATGGAACGCAAAGAACAGTCTCTTGCGAAAAGGCTTAGCCTAAATTAACTTATTTACTATTATTCAATTATGATTGCTTCTGCACGTGGATGCAGGGTCGCCAGCGCTTCTGCCAGCCATCTCATTAGTAACCCCATATTACACGTAGCTCTCTCGTCCCCTGATATCCACGTCGAATGTACAACTTAATTCGTATTAGCGCGGATCTCGTGCACTGTCTTAGTATTTACTTACTATTGGATCAAATCCACCGCACAAAGAGTGTCAAAGGTCTCAGCTACAAGACCCAGCTCATTTATATGGTCGTCTACTGCTGCCGCTACCTGGACTTATTTGTCCATCCTTTCTCCTCTATTTACAATCTGCTCTTCAAACTCACATACTTGGGGACCTCGGGCTACACCCTTTATCTTATGAGCACAGTGTACAAGCCTACTCAGAACCCTCAGCTTGATACATTTAGGACCCGCTACCTGTACATTGGCGCCGGTCTTCTGGGCCTGATTTTCACGCTCAAGTACACTTTCATTGAGGTTCTGTGGTCTTTCAGTATCTGGCTCGAGAGTGTTGCTATCTTGCCCCAATTGTTCATGGTCCAACGTACCGGTAAGGCAGAGACTCTCACAACCCACTACATCTTCGCCCTCGGGGTGTACCGCGGCCTTTACGTTGTAAATTGGCTCTACCGCTGGCTCTTCTCCACCCCAGCAGACTGGATCTCTGTGGTCGGCGGCCTTATTCAGACTGCCCTTTACTCTGACTTCTTCTACGTTTACTATACAAAGGTTGTGCAGGGCCAGAGCTTTGTTCTACCTGTATGATATGAGTGCAAAGAACTGTGTTAACCCGCAAAAAATGGTATACAATTTCTACGTACCCAAAAATTCTATATAAAAATCGATGCTATGAAGTGAGACCGGAACCGTCAGTGCTGGCAGCAGTGCGAATATTTACCGACGATGCCTTGATTGCTGAAAGTTTCGAGTAGTATATGCAAGTATTAATGCGTCTTCGGTACTCCTGCTTTGACAAACGTAGCGCTTGAGTCCCCAGAAGCCTGGCTGAGCATGCAAATGAGAATAAAGGGCTTATCCTTCGCTCACGCGAACTTAACACTACGCTTGCGCTTAGGAGCATCCTTAGCCGGTTCCTCGGCCTTCTTTTTGCCCTTGGACTTGAGTTCTTTCTTCTTTTTCTCGAGCTTATCCTTATCCTTCTCTTCTTTCTCCTCAATCTCCTTACGTTTGAGCTCACGGATCTCTTCAAGATGTCTTGATCTCTCGAGCTTGGATGCGCGAACTGCGTTCTGTTCCTCATTAACTTCAGCCAGGATCAACGCCATTCTGTCCTCGTCAACAAACTTTTTCCCTTTCTTGCCCTTGACAGCAACACCGACGGGATTGATTGCTGTATTGAGTTTAGGAATGCCAAGTTCTTTCTCTGTATAAGCTCTGGGCTTCTTCTGCTTCACAAGTAGACCTTTATCTAGTGCACGGTTCCGGGTCTTGTTACCCTTTCCGACGCCAGCGTACTCCTTACGTTTAAAACTTAGCAGGTTTTCACTCTTCTTGTCCTTGAACACTTCAGGAGCGACAGATCGCATCCCTCCTTTACCCTTTTTGGGGTCTGATTTTCCTCTAGGCTTTCCCATGTCTGAAAATTTCTAAGCCAGTTCAAAGCCGAAAATTCACCTTTTGTAATCACCTGCCATGGAACAAAACCAGACTCAAAAGCCAAAACCCTGCTGCGTTTGCAAGGATGAGAAAGCCAAGCGCGACGAGTGTTTGCTTTTCAATGGTGTGGAATCCGACAAATGTGTTGACACCATCGACAGCTACAAAAAGTGCATGACCGGTTACGGTTTCAAGGTCTAAAACGCCGGTACCTGATTAAGTTGGATTTTTGACGAGACAACCCAGTTTCCTCGGTGCGTTTATTCCCAACCTCATTGTATATATGTAGACTCTAAAAGTACTCTAGTACCCGGATTCGTGGGCAAGAGATTCTCTCGGATTTGACGCCCGTGTAATGGCGTGATTACCAATGAGGAGAAAAAAATCCAACAAAATAGCGTTCATTTCAAGAACACGGAGTGCGAGATTATATTCAATATATATCATCTAATATGCACCTGTGACATTGAGTTCGAGTTCATGGTGTAGGTATAGTATCACGTGAGCTTATCGATATCACGATGAAGTGTTATTGAGAACTTTACCAAACTGCTGTGCAATTGCTAATACGTTGACGTCACAAAGCGAGTTAGCAAGAGAGTGCTATGCACCGGCACATCACTCTGTAATTGTCTCCAGCTACATGTTCCGCGCCAGTAAAAATAATTTAACTTATATAAATGACTATGCTTCTTTATGCCGGATGAACTTCTTCATAGCATTGAGACCCTTAACATTTAGGCCCTTGCCGACCTTCTGGAAAGTCTCTTTTGTTTTGACAGTGGACTGTGAAATTGTGGTTCCAACCTGGCGGGATACAGGAAGAGAATGTCCTTCAGACTCGGGTGGCTGACCATTAGGGTATACAAGACTTTTGTCGTCCATAGCTTGGTAGGCGTTTGCCAACCATGTGCTCAGCTGAGTCGTGTACTCAGATTCCCGCAGTCTTAAATCAACAAGAGCCTTGTTTCTTTGAGATGATGAATTGAGAGCGAACACAGCCTTGAGGTCAACAACAGGTGCTCGAGACACTTTCGATGAGATAGATTTCATGGACTGAGGTTGTTTCTCAGTCTCATCCCCGATAGTAGGGAGAGGTGCGATGGGCTCACGGTCGTTCTCGAGTGTTCCGATTGTAGAGCGGGTACTTCCGTCCTCTCTTGATGCAACTGATTTGGATTCGAGGGCCTGGCTTCGCACGTCACTCTCATTTATTGTACCAGTGTCACTTTCTGCAGCACCTTCGGTCTCAGATCCAGATGAATGCATCTCCTCATCGACAAAGCCACTAACATTTGCAGGCTTGGGCTTGGAGCTAGTGGATGTAGTGTCGGAGAAGTCACTCATATCAAATGAGAGCTGAGATTCATGCAAATCGGTACGAGGGAGACCATCACCAATGTCGATCCCATCTTCAGAGTCCAGAGCGGGTTCCGAGTGTGTGTCCACTGGCTCTTCTTCTTTTGTGTCTGGTGCCCAGCGGGGCTGCCAATCGGGGTGCTCGCGTACGTCTTCCTCAGCGTCAGATCCCTCGGGTGTCGCGACTGTAAGCTGCAGCATAGGGGGACCAGCAGACTTCGCCGGCTTCTCCTCGTGAGTTTCAGCCTCTGCGCCTAGCTGCTTGGATACACCAGATTCAGACTCAGATGTGTGTGCACCCAATGCAGCAGCACCCGCACCGACAGTAGCGGCTCCGAGAGCACCCGCTGCAATGGCTGCGCCATGGCCTTCATCGTGCTCTTCGTGAACATCTTCTGGAATTTCGGGTTCGGAGTTCTTCGCGCTGAGACCAATGTCGGATCCTCTGCTCGCGGTTGAGCCAGGCGCAACCACAAAGGAGGATCGAGAGTCAGAGCGAGGTGTAGGTGAAGCATCAAAGTTGAAAGTCTTCTCTCCGTGAGGGGGTGTGTTGTTGCCACCTAATGTCTCATTGGGAAGATCGCTAGGCGTGACGGCAAACTGCGCCAGTGAAGGGGAGTGGATGGGTGTGTAGCGTGGGGATTCAGGTGGGGTGCGCGCATCCGTGTCTTCAGTCACGGGCGCTTTGGGAGCAGCTTCGCGAGGCTCCTCCAACTCTTTGACATCAGTGATAGGTTTAACATTGGTGTGTTCGCTAACACTCGGAATCGCAGGCATAGGAGGTACCGGCGCAGAGTCCTTGGGTTCGGGGGGATTAGGAATATGGCTGCCAGTGGGGGTAGTCAGATCTTCGCCAGCAGAATATTGAGACATTTTGGGTGTCTGGTGAATGGTCGGAGTCTCCAATTCACTTTCTTCATGTTGAGTAGCGAGGCCAGTTTTGGGGGTCAAGATCTTGTGGATTTGGCGGTCACTTTCAGAGCCATGAAGCGACAAGGGCCGCGTAGCAGGCTGGTCCGCATAAATTGAGATGGGACGATTGAGAAACTCTGAGGTGCCTTGGTATAAAGCCGCCAATTCGGGATCAACAGTGGAGTCAGCGGATGCGTTACGACTATGGCCAGGGGTGAGCTGTTGATAGATTTCCTGCTCCAACTGCTCATTATAGCTTTGGCGCTTGACGTCATCATCGTCATTGTAATACTCATAGATATCGCGATAGTCGTGTTCTGGTTCTTGCTCCTCGACCTCAAGTTCCTCAGACTTGATGCTTGCTACCTCGTCGTTTTCCTCTTCAATTTCGTAAAGCGGCTCATCCGCCCAGTCTCCTCCATCGTAGTTCTGTTCGGGGGCGGCCCACCGCATACTTTCCTGCCTTCCAACACGCTGCGTACTCATATTTGTGGGGTGAGGGATGCTCAGGGGGCGGTGCTATGAAGCTCATGGGTTGTAAGGTGGGGATTGGGATATTGGGGTGCAACCACACGAATGGGAAAGGCGTGCATATATCTGAGAAATAAATGAATGGGTTACTGCGCTAGCTATAGTTTCACTCTAAGTAGACGTTTTGAACACCTTGGCTCTCGTGATCCCGCTGGGGGGCCCAGAAAGTGGACGCGCCCCGGTGGCGGCTCAGCCACACATTTTGAGATTTTCCAGTGTGCATTATTAGCGAAAGAAAGCACCGTCTAAAACTCGTAGCTGCGCGCATATGACCCGTGAAAACATCCAAGGGAAATTTTCTCAGGTTCTGGCTTCGCAGGTGGAGCTTTCGATGGTACCTATATACTATATCACCCTCGACCCTGAGCATGTCCAGAGCGCTTGTGCAACCATCAAACAACACATTTCCGATAAATCAGAGCTGAGCCACCTCCGCAGAGTGGTTAAACTCGAAGATACAAAGCCTCTCAAACTCAATGTGATGATCTGTGCTTGCGCCGATATTCCTCGATCCACCATCGACGAGCTTTTCCCAGACTACGAGATCAAGATTTCACAAGCCGCAAAACATCAGGCCGCCACGAAGGAGCAGTGTCAAGAATGGAATAAGAAGTCATGGCCAATTCTCTGGCGGGGCAACGTGGCAGCCATCCTACCGTCACTTGATGCCCAGACGCAAAGTAATATGGAGAATTGGTGCTTGGAGTTATTGCAAGCCTGTCAATTGAATGAGACCGCTGATCATTTGGATAAAAAGATGCGACTAGTACGTTCCTGCCGGGATTCCGCGCTCTCGTTTTTTGTCGATCCTGCTACAAATAAACGGGTTGCATCTGCTCCATCCGCCTACGATGCTCACAAGAACCCACTTGCACATTCAGTCATGGAGAGTATAGCAGCAGTTGCACACAATGAAAAAGAAAAACGCAAACACGGAGGCCAAGCAGGTTATCTTTGCTCTGGGTTGGACCTTTACACCCTGCATGAGCCGTGCATAATGTGTACTATGGCTGCCTTGCATTCTCGCATAAATCGACTTATTTATATTGAATCCGACGGAACTGGTGCTATTTCATTATATAAAATGCATGACAACCAGCAGCTGAATCACACTTTTGAGGTCTGGCAGTACAACGCATAAGGACTTGTGGCGTTCTGTCACACGATAAACGGTCTCTAGGATTGGCCAACAAAGCCAAGACCTTGTATTGGTACAATCACGTTGTCGGATCGATCAATGTTATTTGTGTATCTCTAACTAAAATACCCTTGTATAAAGAATTAGCGAGCGCGAAGGCGGGAATTGACTAGTCCTTTGATCATCTTGCAGCTAATAGATCTCGTTAATCTGATCGTAATTAGTAATCACTATACCCTATCGATTGATTTGTCCAGAAGTGCAGATCATCAGTGGAGAAAGCCGATGCATGCATATACAAGTCATATAGACCTTCACCACTGCGAAGTATCGTGCGTATGATGCTCCTGTACATTTCTTATCAGTGTGCCGGTGTGTTTATGTGTATCTATCTCACATCGCAAAGCTGTAGCCCGCCACCTCCTTACTAAACGAAAAAGTTAGACGTATGAGCATATAATTACATAACAGATGCAATGATCGGCACTTCAGCCCTATTGGGTCTGCAAATTGCCGTTCATGAAGGACGTTCAGTGACTAAATAGCTATAAAAATCACGAACAAATACCTCTAGAGGACTTAATCATATACTGGGTGCGTTGCGATGGTGCGCACGTTTACATCTTGTAACATAGGCACCACCCACCGTTGTTAACTGACATGCATTAAGTTTACTAGCAAATCCCCACATTCAAATGGAAGTTAAGCGTCACCATCTTGTTTCTTTGTTTCCAACTCAGTGGCCGCCAGAACCGCGCGCGTGTTTCTAACAATGCACTCAAAACGCGACCTAACGGGTTGGGTTCCCCATGTTGGTGCCTAGCAATAATCTCTAGCCCTGTTCATAACCTACATTCTTCCTCCTTCCGAAAGAGAATGTTATATAGGTATTTTGCAGATATGGACAGGCAATGATGCGACGTGTAACGTCAACAACGAAGTAGAGAAATAGCTCCGTATCATCTGTTAGTGTAATTTGTCTGACTACATATGTACATCACAACAACTCAGCACAAAAACAAATCCTGTCCTGAAAGGTAGAAGCTTGAAGCACCACAAATTTGTGGTGCAGAAGGGTCTGCGGATCTGTTGATCACATGCCTGCCATGCTTGCATTGCGCATATGCGTCACCTGCAGGCGAGTTGTCTCATCTTCAAGCATTTAGAAGTTGCTCTTCATCCAAGCCGTCCACCGGGAGAAATAGAATAGAAATAGTTTGTGATGGAGCTCTCACTGCTTAAATATTAATATCAATTGTCCATCAGTTCATCGCGCTTGATACGTACCGAGTAAGAAACGGTGTACCTTGCATGGACACTGCATGTGACTGACTCAGCGATAATTTTCACTGGTTGATGAAAGATAATCTAGATGGACGGTAACTTGCGCTCAGGCGTGCTTGAAATTGCATTTCGACAAATTCAGAAGAAATGTTTAGTGGCAAGCTCATAGGGCCGCTGTCTATCGCAAAGGCCCTTGCCAGCGAAACACCCTTTGCTGCAGTGTTTTCCACAACCGTTACGCTCGCAGCCCTTGCCCGATCACAGGGTGTGCATGCTGCTAAATATCGACCTGCGCCACATGTAGAAAAACTAGGCTAAGAGTTATAGAAAAGCACAAGAAGTTGGTTGAAACAGTTGTGCCAAGATGCTAAAACGCCAAGGATCGGTCTAGGCGCAGTCAAAGATGGGGCAGAGCATTGTCTTGGCTGCCCCTCAATATCCATCGAGGCGTTCGGGTGTGCCTGCAGGCCGGCGAAACTCGCGAACGGTCACACCCGTGATGTAGGGTGAGATTGATAAGAGCACATACGCCCTAAAGATCGAGGATATAGTGTTAAAATCTTCCGCTGCAACTTCCCTTCTGCAATCCTGCATGGTGGCCAAGTGGATTCCCATGCATTGCATGACTCGCCCAGCAGCAGCGATCAGCACCAGAAATGGCTCAGAGATTTAATCTCCCGTGCGCACCCAGCAACTGATGTTACGATTACTCCGTTGATTGCACGCGATTGTCAAGATATTATTTAGTATATTATTCGTCGCACCTTTTCATCCCCTTGCAAAGCTAGTGATGTCGGACCGTTTAGAGCCAAGTCAATATATGCAATGTACTGCAGTTTTCAGGGACTATCATTTATTAATCAGTTTCATGCATATACCGTATTTATACTGTCAAGATCGGTAGCTCTTTGAACGTCGCTCATGAAGATCCTCAATCTGATGGCAGCGTTCGCCGCTGCTGATGCTGTTATGGATTCACTCAAGTATGACTGGTATTACAGACAATGCAACACTGGAATCTCTAAGAATACAGCGATCACATCTCAGTGCAAAGGCAAGGATAAAAAAAAGCTACTCGCATGCTCCTGTAAGTTGGATGTGTGGCTCGATTCGATGTTCGCTTGCATGGACTATGCCGCCAATAAAGGCGATACTGGTGAGGGTTCAGTCCAAGACTCCTGGCATTCTCTGCAGTCTTACTGTGCGAGATATAAAGTCCACCCTCCTAGCTACAAGGAGATGAGAGCTCGCCTCGACGCAAATCCTGTCACGACCACTTTCAAACAAGCTAATGAAACTCAGCAAGGTCCTTTCTTACCTTCAGAAAAGGCTTTTACTCCTGCGCTTCTCGCTGTCCTCAAAGACTACCACTGGAACTATTATTACTCCGAGCTTTTCGGTATGATCACCCTTTGGTATTTGGCTGGAATCATGTTTATTCAAGCTGTGTTCCATTGGAGTGCTTATCTTATTCCTGGCTTTATGCGAGTTACTAGCAACAACTTTTTGGCCCGCTATATTCGCCGTTACATCGTCTTGCCGGCCTTGTTCAACAAGCACCGCGCCACTCCCATGAAAGTTGCCCGCTACTTCATGCTTTGTTTCCCACCTCGCCTGCACGTTGTTTTCTTTGCTGGCTATCTTTTTCTGTCCATCTTCTTCTTGGCGTTCCACTATCCCAACATCACTGACCCCAGTTGGTACGATAGTTACAAACAGTTGGTCAGTGGCAAACTTGCGTACCGATCGGGTCAACTGGGAATGTACAAAATGATTTATGTGTTCCTCTTTGCTGGCCGCAACAACGTCTTGATCTGGCTGACTGGCTGGCAGTTCGAGATCTTTAATCACTGGCACCGTTGGATTGCTCGACTATTCACTGTTGATATCATCATTCATGCCGCCGCCTACACCGTAGACCTCAAATCCACAGGCTATTTCAGCGAGGAATGGGAGGAAGCTTTCATGAGATGGGGTGGTGCTGCTCTTGTCTGCATGTCTTTTTTGTGTGTCAATGGAACCAAGACTCTACGCCAGCTGTGCTACGAGGCTTTCTTGTATATTCACATTGCACTCGCAGTCTTTACTGTAGTTGGAACATATTATCACTTGGGTCCCCACAACGGTATCAACAATTGCTGGGCGGTCGTTGGTATTTGGGCATTCGATCGCGCTGTCCGTCTTGCTCGCATTATCGTCGCTAATCCTTTCTCAAAGGCGCATATCAAGGCTCACCCCGGTGGAACTATGGAGGTTACCATTAAATATTCTGGTGCTTGGAGACCTCGCGCAGGAACGTACATTTTCATTCACTTCCTATACTCTTACCACGCCTTTCAGTCCCACCCCTTCACTGTTGTTCCTGTTGATGAGAAGGGCGAGATGAAGCTTTACTGTAAAGCGCTCGGTGGCATCACTAAAACGATGTACAACAGAGCTTTGAACAACGGCGGAGAATGTGAATGTCGCGTCCTTGCAGAGGGACCTTATGGTATCGAGTTTAGTACCAAGCAATTCAAGGAGGTTGTTCTTCTCGCTGGAGGTATTGGTATCACAGCTGTTTACTCACATCTCCGTGAAGTTGCCAAAAACGGTGAGGAGCAGATCGTGCACGTTCACTGGGCCATCTCTAATACCGATCCTCTTTCATGGTTCAAAAAAGAGATCGATCGCATGGTCGCTCACTCCAACATTCACGTCATTATCCACCTAGACGAGTCTATGGGCCGTAGGGCTCCTCCCCCTAGTGAGGATGGTTCAATCCCTGAGAAGAAGATCGATACAGGCAGCGACTCTGACCTCTCAATCACAAATGTTTCCATCAATAAGGTATGGTTCTGCCCTGACTACAATAAACTGATTGGCGAACACATCACTAATGCTCAGGGAGACATTGTATTCTTTGTATGCGGTCCTGCCCCTATGTCAGATGCTGTACGTGCTGGTGTTGCAAACAATCTATTCAACTCCAGACATTACGTCCAGTACTATGAGGAGTCTTTCTCCATGTAAGTAATTGTATTTAGTGAGCTCAGGTCATGACTACAAAAACTTTTACACATCTCGATATCTGAGTTGGTTGAGACACATGTGATTTGGTTCTCTGAATATCGGCACAATGTCAAAATCAGGTGCAAGTGCTATAAATACATGAACAGGTCGAAGTTTAAGATGGATCATGCAGACTGATCATCGAGGATCTGCGGATGCACATCAGCACATCAGCACATCTAACCTTGGAGACTAGCGATCCGCCTTACTGGTGTAGTCCAATAGATTTGTACATCTGCATGTAGCCTTACTCATGACACACATGTGGGGGCCCTTATGGTTATAGTTGCGGCACGCCTAACTTCAAAGATGAAAAAGTGGTGGTACCTTCCCTTACTAGAGTTTGCAAAAATTTTTAAAAAGCGCACGCAAGGTTTTTCGAACTAAGATCCCTCACAAGAATGCACACACCAAGAAAAGTCCAGTTGTCATGACGCATGGCTGACCCCATCATGCACAACACTTCCCATATGCAAGATCATCAAGCTGCAGCTTTCAGGCACAATATAATTGAATAATAAAACAGCGATGAGGCTAACCTCTGTGGGGGAGACAATCCCGGAATAATGCTGTAAAAGGCATTTAGTTTGTTTGTTAGAGAATTTGGTAGTTGAAGAACCCATCTTGTCCCACGAGTTGAGCCTGTTAGTTTTATGCACTCTTCAGCATCTGCAAATCAGACTGATGCAGGCTGTTTCTCCATTCGCAAACAGCGCCAGCCAATACACTTTAGTTAGTATCTGTACCCGTTTTGTATCTTCTGCGAATACCCACGAAAAACTTCTATAATTTTCTCACTCTGAAGCTCTCCACCGTTCCGGCCAATTGCAAGGGTGTATCATGCAAGGGTCTTGGCACCACTTTCAAACCCCACTGAGTACAGAAAATATTGGAGCATGTATTTCTATCTTGTGGCGGCGCTTTCCCACACTTTTGAGGTCCACAATGGCCCCTGTTACCATCAAGCACTGATCATGGCACGGCTCCAGGGTGAGTCTATTAAGTTTGGAGTATAAAGAGACCTTCATTCAATGTGCCATCAAACAGTTATTGAACATTTTACACACTTGCTTCCCACCTACTACTCCAGAAGCTGTGATTAATGCATGCCAAGCCGGAGACGCTTGTCCAAATGCATGCACGAAAATGCATGCACGAAAATGCAATGTACGAAAATGCACGAGTATCGAGGTGCCTCAAAATTTGTTTAAAAGAATCGCCATCGCCAACATTTGGCGCACATGAAGGCATCATCTCTCTTGGCAGTGATTGCCATCGCTGAAGCTAAGAGTGCGTTTACCTTCGACTGGTACTACAGCACCTGCAATTCTGCTATCTCCAAAAATGCTGCTATCACTTCTCAATGTCGTGCCAGCCGTCAACGCGGTCCTTCTTCTTGCAACTGTAAGTTAGGTGACTGGCAGCTTTCGATGTACAATTGCCTCCACACAGCTGCTGAGATGGAGGGTACAGGTGAGCGTGCTATTCGTGATACATGGACAATTATTGAGGACTTCTGTCATAAGTATGGTGAGTTCCCTACTGTTGATGATATGAAGCCTATTCTAGACTCCAATCCTGTTACACAATCCTTTAAAGAGGCGAACACAACTAAGAGCGGCCCATTCAAGCCCAACCCCAAAGTTTTCACCAAGGAGACTCTTGAGTATAACGACTCCAAGCACTGGCAGAGTTACTACTCGGAAATCTTTGGTGCCACTACTGTATGGTACCTTGCCGGAGTAATGCTCGTCCAGAGCTGCTTGCATTGGACTTCCTTCTTGCTGCCTACTCTTATCAGACTTATGAGTAACAATCCTGTGTCAAAACTCATTCGCCGCCACGTTGTTCTTCCAGCCCTTTTCAATAAGCATCGCGCTACTCCCATGAAGGTTGGTCGCTATTTCATGCTATGCTTTCCGCCCCGGCTGCACGTTGTTTTCTTCATTCCATACTTGTTCATGAGTATTTTCTTCCTTGCATATCACTATCCATGGGTTAATGGTGATGACGAGTTTCAAAATTATACTCACATGGTCGCCAAACACCTATCCTACCGCTCAGGCCAGCTGGGTATGTACAAAATGGCATATGTCTACCTCTTTGCAGGTCGTAATAATATATTGATCTGGCTCACTGGCTGGCAATTTGAAATTTTTAACCACTGGCATCGCTGGATTGCGCGTTTGTGTACCGTTGACATTTTTATTCACACTGTGGCCTACACTATTGATATCACTATGTCTCATGGCCGGTCCTTAAGTCAATGGTATGAGCGGTTTTTTATGCGTTGGGGTGTTGTTGGTTTGGTTGCTATGTGCCTGCTGTGCGTCAATGGCACAAAATCTCTCCGACAACTTTGGTACGAATTATTCCTTTACCTTCACATCGCTCTTGCAGTTCTGACAATTGTGGGCTCATACTATCACATCACTGTGCATGCTGGCTGGGAGAAAGCCTGGGCAGTTATCGGCATCTGGGCATTCGATCGCGTGATTCGCCTTGCTCGTATTGTGATCGCGAATCCTTTGTCAAAATCCATCATCAAAGCCCACCCTGGCGGCACAATGGAAGTTACCATCAACTACTCGGGTCTCTGGAAGCCTGGTGCTGGTACATACGTCTACATTCACTTTTTGAACTCTTATCATGCTTTTCAGTCCCATCCTTTCACGGTGGTTGCGATGGAAAAGAGGGGCCAAATGAAATTGTTTTGCAAGGCACAAGATGGTCTCACAAAAAAGATGTACAAATCAGCTTTAAATAACGGTGGTGAATATGAGTGTCGCGTATTGGTTGAGGGTCCATATGGAGTTCACTTCAGCACTAAGCAGTACAAAGAAGTCGTTCTGATTGCGGGTGGAATTGGTATTACTGCTATTTATTCACACCTTCAATACATTGTCAAAAGCGGCGAAAATCAAATTGTGCACATCCATTGGGCTATTCCTAACACAGACGCTCTCTCATGGTTTAAGACCCAGCTTGATGAGATGCTCACACACACAAATGTACATGCAATTGTCCATCTGAACGAGCACTCTCAGGCATATCCTCTTGAGAGCCCTAATGACTCTTTCAGTAGTGAGAAGAAAACTGATAAAGCCAGTGAGTCCGCTGTCTCGATCAGCAACCTATCTATCAACAGGACCATGTTTAGAGCGGACTTCCGCAAGATTGTCGGTGACCACATCACAAACTGCCAGGGTGACATCCTTTTCTTCGTTTGCGGACCAGCTATGATGTCCGATGATGTTCGCGCTGGCGTCGCAAATAATCTGTTCCAAACACGCCATTTCGTGCAATTCTATGAAGAGTCTTTCTCTATGTAAAGCAGCTCTGTCAAGTAGATAGCTTCTATAAATTCATGACAATACATAATGATCATTAAACCAAAGCTGCAGTCGCTCCTACGTTTGTCACTGGTGTGGCATAAAATCAAATGAGTGGTTCATAACATATATTACGGCAAATAATGGATTTTAGTAAAAATGTTAGAATGTGTGTAATAGTGAATGCCAAAGTACGGGTCAATATACAAATTTCACTGCCACATGATGTGGGTCAATGAAGCAGTCTCGAAAACGTGAAGGGTGTGGGCGGATGCACAATCAAGAGCACAGGCTAGAATGAGCTCTCTGAAATTTTAATTGAGGCTGGGGAAAAGATTTGCTCGGTCCTCGACTCTCGGTTAAGGGCCTGCGGCGCAACTTGCATAATGCATACAGACGCAAGGCACAAAGATGTTGATCCATACATGGAAGGGCAGCTTCACTCGGGGCAAGACGTGAGTTTTGTTTCCAGTAACCAATCTCGCCATTTAAACTGACTCTGATGGTCATACCCCACAGCCCTCGCTTAGGTATACGCCATCCGAATGCGTCATCGATTTAAGTATCTGAAAACGGCAAGGTTCTGCGGGAAATATTCTGGAGCATGAAAGTTGGGCCTGCTTCTCCAAAATGTGCTTGCGGGGAAGCGCAAATCTAAAATTCGCAACGAAAAAAAATCGATTCTGTCGCTCAGTCCGCTGCACTTTTCATCTAACCCCACCCAACCCCACCAAATATACCATCACGCACGCTGAAACCCCATCTCCAAGGCTGACTATGACGGCTATGGACGATTCAAAAAAACGCACACGATCACGCGATGGCTGTTTAACATGTCGAAAACGAAAAAAAAGGTGCGATGAAGGGAAACCTTCATGCAATGCCTGTATTCGCCTGCAATTGGAGTGCGAATACCCCATTCCCGGTCAAGAACGCAAGAATAAAAAGCAGCGGTCTAAACCACCTCAAGTAACGCAAATAAAGGACCCATCATCCACTGAGTCAAGCGATGTGCTTCCTCCAGATGACCATTGGGATATTCTGTCTCCGCTTTTCAAATTCGAGGACGTGATGCCCGGGGATCAGGTCTTTACTGCAATGCCCGATTTCTCCCTGCCGAGTGAACTGGTGTTCGATGAGCCAAGCAGCACTCCTTCAATGCTCGCAAGGCTCCAGCAAAAGTATCCTGAACTCGAACAACATAGCATACAACTCTTTACCTACTTTTGTGACACTCAAAGTCAGCTAATGTCTGTTAGTCCTCAGAACAACTTCAAGCATGTTTTCGCGCAAATGGCGGTTTCGAATGAGCCGGTGCTCTACGCTCTTTTAAGCTGGGCAGCATTTCATAATGCTGTTGCCGAAAAGGCCGATTATGAGGATAATCTTGGACGCATGTTCCTGACCAAAGCAATTGTTTTGATGAAGAACCCATATACGTATGAATTTAGCGTCGCTCTTGCGGCACTGATGCTAATTGCCTCTTCTTGTATCTGTTCGGGTGATATCCAGAATTGGCGCCAACACCTAGAAACCGCTGCCAATCTTATCAAGCGCCAAGGAGTCTGTGGCATCAACTTCAAATCTGAAAAACAGTACTGGTTACTTAAAAACTTTGCCTACCACGATATTCTTGCATTTGGTAACCGTAAGAAACCATTGTTACTCCCGAAAGAGCTTCACAGTCACATTTTAAACTACAAAAGTGATTATCTCCCCGACACACTATGCGCTTGCTGCCAACCAGTGTTTCTTATCTTGGCGTCCATTAATGACTTTTGCCGCGAGATTCACGAAGAAAATGTGGGAATTGTACAGATCCAACAAAAAGCGGATGAACTATTACTCCACCTCAACAATGTCTCGCCCGATAATGAGCTGTTGTTGCCCCTCAGCTACATGGACGCTCGCGAGCAGCTTAATTTATTCAAACTATTCCAACAACTGGCGAGAGTGGTCGTTCACAATCTACTTCTGCGTCTTAACGCCGCCTCTATTCCCATGCAGGTCATGAATAGTGCTCTCATGGAAATCACTGCCACCGTTGTCGGCACGCGCCTAGAAGCTGCGCTTGTGTTTCCATTATTTATTGCAGGAATTACATGTTCCTCACAAACTGGGCGCCAGCAGGTTGTCAAGTGGCTAGATATTGCATACGAGAATCACAGTGCTCGCAACATATCGCGTGCAAAGGCCCTGATGCGCGAAGTCTGGGCCAGAGACGAAAATGGTACGAAACACGTAGATTGGAACCACATCGCGGAAATAAAAGGGTGGAATCTTTGTTTTGCATAAATCAGTAGCTAATGACTCTAACTTTTAACAACCACAGTTCTCTATTTTTCTGTTTTCTTATATTTACCATCCAAACCCACTCTCGCTTAGTCGTTGTTATGGATTTAGAGGAGTCCTTCGCGAATCTCAGCGTCACCAGTGAAATTGAGGCCTCTCCTCGCCGAAAGAATCCTGCTCTTCATAGATTTCACAGCACCAGTCCGCATTACGAGCAGAACGCACGTGTCGCAGTTATCTTGGCTCCCGATAGCTATAAACACGAGTTTAGTCGCTACTGGGAGCCGAAATCTGTTTCCAGTACAATTGTTGAAACACCAGAACGCTTAAATTCGTGTGCAATAGGCATTGGAGCTGCAGCTTGCAAGGTACCTATCAAACTATTGGAATGTACCACTGGACGCGACTTGCGCAAATCCAAGGCGGTGATCAGGGTGCATGGCACAGATTGGATTGATTCTCTCTACGAGCTTTGTGAAAAAGTTTCAGAATCCCACGCAGACAAGAAAGTAGAAGTCCCGGAGTCGTGGCCGTCCGGGGACATGTACCTGGCCGCCGAATCAATCCGAGCGCTCGAGGCTGTGGTAAGCTCGATTGAGCAAGGAATTGAGCTTATTTTTACCGGCATAACGCCGCGTGTATTTTGTGCTGTCCGTCCCCCTGGACACCATTGCCACCAGGACGCGGCATCAGGGTTTTGCTTGATGAACAACGCGCATATTGCTGTCCAACAGGCAAAGTCATATGGTGTTACGCATGCTGCCATCTTTGACTTTGATCTTCATCATGGTGATGGTACTCAAGACCTTTGTTGGAAACTCGGGTTCCAGAAAGAAGAGATCCCCATCGCCTACTACAGTGTTCATGATATCCACTCTTTCCCTACAGAAAAGGATTATGCTGATCCTGAACTAATTATGCGCGCGTCTACTTGTGTCGAAGCGCATGACATGCACATTTGGAATGTTCATTTAGCTAAGTGGGCGACCCCCGAGGACTTTGAGAAGTTATACGAAGAACGATACTCGCGCTTATTTATACAGGCACAAAGATTCTTCGAAAAACATTCTGGTAATGACTCGAGACCTCTCGTAATTATATCTGCAGGATTTGACGGGTCCGAGCATGAAATGAAGTCGATGCAGCGACATGAGGTGAGCGTGCCTACCTCTTTTTTCAACCGCTTTACACGTGACTGTGTTGCTCTTGCCAATACATTCTGTGAGGGGCGTGTGATTTCTTTGCTGGAAGGTGGCTATTCCAGTAAGGCGCTTTCCACTGGTGTGTTCAGTCACCTAACAGGGTTGGCATCCAAGGAATGGGACAATGAATGGATCGCAGGAGACATTCCTGAACTCTTCGAAAAAGGTACTAAGAAGACATGGAAATCTCCAGGTGGCTGGCATGGAACAGCTATTCAGATGGGTAGAGAGCTCTTCACCCTTCGACCTCCCTCTGCTCCCCGTCGACCACCAACCGTCGTGACTATCACATCACCGTCTCAAAGACTTCGCAGAAAGCGTATAAACATTAAATATGAGGAGGATACAGACTAATACAGTATTTATTTTAATAATTTCTCAGCAAAAGCACAGGATTGCCAGAACTCAACCTCATTTTTGGACGCCCCCATTTGCCTCGAGGCGTGCGTGGCGAGGTGCATATATATGTGTACTCATGCATGGTTATCTTCTCCGCTTGTACAAGCTTGAAAGTCAACAATGATGGATCGCGTCGCAGTTATACAGACCCACAAAAGTGGTGTGGAAAAATATTTGAAAGCTACATCCAGAGAACGTCCACCAGTGCGAGGATTGTTTCTTGGAACAGGTGAGTCGGGTAAATCAACTATCTTCAAGCAAATGCGCCTTGTTTATGGTAGAGATTTCGATGAATTCGAGCGAATGCAGTATGCAAAAGTCATCTGGGGTGAAACACTCCGAGCAATGCGTACTCTCATCGACACAGCTGGGGCTGGAGCACGGTTATGTCCTGACGCGGCCACAAACATGACATTGCGTCAGTACGCGAACCTAATGCAAGGTCTAGATCTCAGTTACGCGGCACTTATGGCGAGTGAAACAGACGCCCGAAGTCGTGAGTTCTTGGGGAGCCACTTACAGAGTCAACAGAAATGCGAGAAAAAGAACAAGCGTTTTCGCTTTATGGAAGTGCTCGATGAGCTTTACAGTGACAAAATAATCGATAACAGTTTGATCCCCGATCCATTACAGTTATATCCTCTTCGAGATTTGCCAAAGAATTTCATCCCCGATAGAGACACAGTCGGATTTGCCATTCACGAGTTATGGACAAAAAGTCCATTTCTGAGACAAATGGCCACTTCAGGAGATGTGAAAACCATGCCAAATGCGTCATTCTTCTTTGAGCGTATTCGCAAGTTCGCACAGCCAGGTTACATGCCGGACGACGAGGAGATTTTACATGCTCGTATCAAAACTACTGGTATTATTGCATCTACGTTCAACCTCAAGGGTAACCAGTTCGAAGTGGTGGATGTTGGCGGTCAGCGAACTGAACGCAAGAAGTGGATTCATTGCTTCGACGATGCTACCTGCGTACTTTTCGTCGTATCGGTTGGGGATTATTTTCAGAGCAAAATTGAGTCTCAGGACCAAGACCCTGTCAACTCTTTGATGGAGGCTTTGCAGGTGTTCAGAGAGACTGTCTCGAACCAGTTTTTAATGAACAAGCCTGTTGCACTATTCCTCAATAAAATAGACATCTTGGAGGCCAACCTGCGGCTGCATCCCTTCCACGAATATTTCCCTGCATATACAGGCGATCCCCATAACGCCCAGAGTATATGCAACTTCGTTGAAAACATGTTCAGGAAATGTGTGACTTTACCGTCATCTTCTATTTACGTCTACAAAACGTGTGCTACCGATAGAAATGCGATGAAGTTTGTCGTTGAGGCTGTCACAAATATGATTTTCATTGAGAACTTGAAATGGGCTGGTATGATGTAAGCGTGTTCCCCGTAGGGTCAGGGGAACCATGTGAATGCAAACGAATACCATGCACCAATAGTGGAGAGGCAAGATGGAGGTTATTAAGAAGCAAGCACTGACTCGAAATACATCTAATATAAAAAAAAGACCTGTAGTCGAGCTTCTATGCACATACAGACCTAGATAAATTTGACGAGTCCCTTCACCCCGCATTTGAGCCATAGCGAAAGCATAAACTAGTGATAGGCAGTTGACCATTATCGCTCGCCTTATGACTCCAAAAAATACAAAATATCGAGATAAGTAAAGTATAATAAGAAAAACGGAGTTAAGAGGATCTTGCCCACCAATTTTATTGCTTTCAGCATGCCTATAGGCGTTTTCAATACAGCTGCAATGAGTGGCTGCATGTTATCGAGCATATGCAGTATGCATGCGGATGTGTCCATCAAACAGTATATATTAGATGCGCTGGGCTCACGCGAGTGCGACCAAACAGATGATCGTAGATGGAGCATCTCAAGGACCCCCTCCTCCTAAGCCCATAAATACCCGCTATTGGCACACAACTAACGGGTTGTCAGCGAGCCCCAAGGACATCATCATGGAGCAGCCAAAGCGTAAGCCTAGCGAAGTGTCGACGCCCGAACAAAAAGCGACAGCACAAGCATTACTCCGTCATATGGACGATTTATGATAAAAAACAACTGTGCCCCCGTGCGCCGTCAACGCGTCCCAATTTCTCATGCCAAGCGTATGATATGCATGCTATCGGAGTAAAGCGATTGGAGAGGCGTGTCGGGTGCCTCAGCTGGGTACGACCACTATTTATTCTAGCTTCTAGTAGGCTAACCATTTAGAGCAAATTTAGCTGTATCTTTACGACGATTTCAACTCGAGACTAGCTGTTCGCACAGGTTGTACCGGTCAGGGGTGCCGTGGCGAAGAGTGGGAAGACTTACCCCAGTCTAACTGGCTAAAATACGGCATTTGGCGGACTGGGTTGTTTTTAGTGAAACAATAATTTAAGCGAAACCCCCGCGAAAAAGCTTAAACCCCGGAACTCCGCCTCGTGCATAGCTTTATTTGTAAAAACTTCCCAATGCGTCGACCCCGTGACCATCCGTGCGCCGGCTCCGAAACGTTCATTTAGGGTATTACACGATATCGTGTGCTGCTCGGAATCCGGGGTATTCTGAGGCAAAATGTGGCTACCCTAACCACGACGGCCCAGCGTTTTATTGGCCCACTCACTCCCCAGTCTTATATAAATCACCACTAGAGCCTATCAACTCCCAATGCTTGCTCGTCGTGCTTTCTCTTCCTCTGCTTCTAGCGCTTACAAGGTTGCCGTTCTCGGTGCCGCCGGTGGCATTGGCCAGCCTCTCTCTTTGTTGATGAAGCTTAACCAGGATATCACTGGCTTGAACCTTTACGATCTTAAGGGTACCCCCGGTGTCGCCGCTGATATCTCCCACGTCAACACCAAGTCTGTTGTCAAGGGTTTCACCCCTGAGAACGACGGTCTTAAGGAGGCTCTTACCGGCGCCGACGTCATCGTCATTCCCGCTGGTGTCCCCCGTAAGCCTGGTATGACTCGTGATGACCTCTTCAACACCAACGCCTCCATTGTCCGTGATTTGGCCAAGGCTGCTGGTCAGCACGCTCCCAAGGCTTTCATTGCTGTTATTTCCAACCCTGTTAACAGCACTGTTCCCATCGTCAAGGAGACCCTCAACAACCTCGGTGTCTACGACCCCAAGCGCGTCTTCGGTGTTACCACCCTTGATGTTGTCCGTGCCTCTCGCTTCATCTCCGAGATCAAGGAAACCGACCCCAAGGACGAGAACGTCACCGTTGTTGGTGGCCACTCCGGTCACACCATCGTCCCTCTCCTTAGCCAGAGCAACCACCCCGACATCTCTGGCGAGACCTACGACAAGCTGATCAACCGTATCCAGTTCGGTGGTGATGAGGTCGTCAAGGCCAAGGACGGTGCTGGTTCCGCCACCCTTTCCATGGCTTTTGCTGGTGCCCGCTTCGCTGGTGCTCTCCTCAAGGGTCTCAAGGGTGAGTCTCCCGTCGAGCCCACCTTCGTCGACTCTCCTCTCTTCAAGAGCGAGGGTATTGACTTCTTCTCCTCTAAGGTCACTCTCGGCCCCAACGGTGTCGAGAAGATCCACGACTTGGGCGAGTTGAGCGCCAAGGAGCAGGAGCTCATTGAGATCTGCAAGGCCGACCTCAAGAAGAACATCGAGAAGGGTGTCGCTTTCGTTGCTGAGAACCCTTAAAATGTAGATATATAGCTATGAGTTATGTTTAGAATTCCCGCGATATACGCGACGTGCATTCAGCTGCATGAATGCCTCATCTCCTTATGCCTCGATCCTGCTGACGCATCCAGTTTGTTTACTTTCGCTATGGACGAACTGAAGAAACAATACCATTCAATATACGCGGACATTGGCTGGCCAGAAAATCAGGCGTGTAGCCCTGATGGCTCTTGTGACCTTTTCGACGCACAAATCTCTAAACTGGCCACCAAGATGGTCGCAGACCTCGATGCGCGCCGGTCAAGAATATACTCAGAATGCCAATCAAAGCGCCAGGACCTTGCGCGATTAGCATCAGACCTTGGGATTGGTGATCCACAGCTTCCCAAGGTCTCGCCGCCCTACCAAACAACTGCAATGGCACTCGATACTCAGATTAACAAGTTTCAGTCCATTCTGACCGAGCGCGAGCGACGGCTATGCCAACTTTACGACGAATGCGCTGATATTTCAGAGAAAATTGGGGAAACACCGCCCAAGTTGCCGGCAAACCATCACAAGGAAACAATTGACCAGTACAGGGATCAGCTCAATAAATTAAGACAGAAACGGGATGAGCGTATGGAAAGATACACGGATATTGTTGGCCGCTTGCTTCCCCTTTGCGAAGAGCTTGGTACTGAGGGAAACGTGGTGCTCACATCGAACCCTTTCGATTTTTTGCTCGACTCACATTTCGCCAGTTTGGAGGCAGATATAAAGGAGCTTAGCGCAATCAGGGAGGATCGACTGCTGCAAAAGGAGAATCTTGTTAGTGAAATCAAAGACCTTGCAGCGTTTTTGGAGACATCAGTGTCGTTTATACCTTCCCTCGAATTAGCATACATCCAAGACCTCGAGAACCAAAAGCAAACAATGACTGAGAGAATGACACAAAAAATTCGTGACTCTATGGATCCGCTTTTGGCCGAATACAGCGATCACTGTGAATACTTTGGTCTCGACAAGAAGTTTAGCTCCGATCTGGATGCGAACAGAGAAAACTTTGACAACCTCAGCAAAGAAGTTGAGCGCCTTGCTAAGGCAAGACAAGACCGCAAGAAGATTGACACTGCGCTGGAGGAGCTTCGAGCTCTGAAGCGTGACGAGAAAGAGCTAGAGGCCGCCACACGCAACCCTGACCGATTCAAGCAAAGAGGAGCGGTGCTCATCGAGGAGAATAAGCGGCGCAGTCGCGTGCTCACGCGCAAACCAAGAATCATCTCTATGTTAGATAAACTTCTGGCGTCTTGGAGAAGTATTCATGATTCCCCTTGTATAGTGCAGGGTGAGGATCTGGCACAGATTCTCGTGAAGGAAAGGCAGTCAGGGACTCGACAACAGCGACAGCGCTTAGCACAACAGACCGCCAGCTCTGCTGTTCTTCCGGAAAAAATTAGACCAAAAGCAGTGCAGAGTGCAAGAGCAGCACCGAGCGCACGTCCTATACAACCACCTGTCACACGTCCTGCTATGCGCATATCACGCACCACAAAACCCCCTCACCAGACTTCGCGAGATACCAAACTAGCGCCGGCTCTGCTAGCGACCCAGGCTGCGAAATTTGCGGTGAAGTCGTCAGCTGCAAAACTATCGGTGGCTCAGCGTAATTCCACTCCAAAAAGTGCCCATAAGGCTAAACCGACTACTCGTCTAGCAGCCACGCCAGACACACGGGCCATTTCTGAGTCGACGCCTCGACAACAGGGATTCGATGTCGCTAAAGAGAATGTACCACCGTGTATTGCGATCGAGGAGACGATAGAGACGCCGCTGACAGCAAGTTACCGGCCTTCCAACATCACCCCTAGCATTATTGGTAAACGTCCCGCTCAACAAAATGAAGTACCTAATCCAACAGATAATACAGTCGCTCTTATTGACGCAAACTATAGCGTTGACGACTCAATGGTCATGGTAACAGCTCAGCACGAAAAGTCCTTTCACAATAAATGGCGCGAAGAGAAGATTAAAAAGCTACGACTTGATAATCAGTAACCTAAGTATTTATTTATGCACTAATAAGTTTCATTTATTGAAGACTCACGCATGAGTTTGAGCGAGCTCACCATCCAGCATGGGCGCCAGACAGCTTAGCCTCTACTACCGCATCAATGAACGCCTGCACTTGATCTCGGTGAACTTTAGCAGCCTCGAGGAGGAACAACACTTTCTTGATGCCTATGTCAAGTGATTGGGTACTGGCTTCAGACTCGATTGCACTAACAATGTGATGCTGCTGCTCAGGAGTAGCAAAGCCCACATCCTCCATAATAGGAATGAGATCTTTTACGCGAGGAACATTGCGAGTCGCCATCTGCTCGTTGAAATCGGCCAATAGCCCAAGACGCTCGAATACTTCCCGGCGCGAGGTTGTAGCAAAAATGATGAGACGGCGACCGGTGGGGGGATACTTTCTAACAAGAACAAGAATCGCTTGCAACACAGCGTTACTGAAGCGAGGGCCTACATCGACCCACTCGATGATTTGTTCTAACTGATCAATGACAATAACATTCTGAGGAGACTTGTAGGCGTCATTGAAGACCTGCTGAATATGTGCGACTTTCTGAGACTCGTTCATTCCAATCATTGAATCGGGTGAGATCAGTTTGATGAAGGGGAATCCAGAGGAAAGCGCAACAGATGCGCAAAGAGCCGATTTTCCGCTTCCAGGAGGACCACTCACCAGCACCGAGATAAGTGGGAACTTATCAGACTTGCGAACCTGCTCCATAAGGTTGTCGCCTTGGTGTAGCAACCGATCAACATCCGAGCTGTACTTGATAATGCCACCGTGAATGCAGTCTTGTAGGGCGTCCTCAGATACACCAAAGGCGGGCTTAATACCTTCCAGGGCCTGCAAAAAGTCGTCACGAACGACCAAAAGCTGGCGTTTGTCATCGAAAGAGATAGTTCCTTTAGAGTTTGTAACGAAGTTACGTTTCAGAGCGAACGAAGCCGCAGCTTTAACTAATCCTTCGATCTCCGCACCACTGTAGTTCTTTGTCTTAGCCGCAAGCTCGGCGAGGTCCACATCTGAACCGAGAATCTTCTCGTTTTTCATCTTCGCAGTGTGGATCGTCAAAATTTGTAAACGACCGTGCTCGTCCGCCAAAGGAATCTCGAGCTGGACCTCGAAACGACCAGGACGCAACAGCGCGCTATCGATAAGATCTCTGCGATTGGTCATACCAATAACAAGAATATTGTTGAGCTGATCGACACCGTCCATCTTCGCCAGCAATTGATTGACTACATTGTCGCCAACACCCGTGCCATCGGAGCGGGAACCACGCTGCTTGAAGACTGCATCCAACTCATCGAAAATGATAATGTGGAGGTTCGAGTCCTCACCCTTTTGTCTGTATTCATCTTCAGCGTCTTTAAACAACTTACGAATGTTCTCTTCGGAGCCACCAACAAATTTTGAAAGCATTTCTGGGCCGTTGACGACCTTGGGCTCCACAGTGTTGAGCATCTTACCGATCTGACGAGCAATCAATGTCTTACCGGTACCGGGGGGTCCATAGAGTAGCACACCCTTAACATGGTGAATACCAAGACGCTCTATGTCCTTTGGAGGACAGATACGAGATGCAAAAGCACGGCGGAAGATGGTGGAGAACTCCTGATCGAGACCACCGATTCCCATGTTCTCGAACTTGAAATTGGGCTGCAGCAAGTTTGTGCGGGCATGGGAGCTACCTTTGAGCTGTAGTAAAGAGTTCGGTGCCTTGTGGAATGAGATCTGGGTCTGGGGAATGAGGATACCACGACGGTCGTCCGTGGGTTCTCCGCCGTTCAAGCCCATCACGGAAGTAGAGGTAACTTTAACTTTAAAATTGATTCCACCTTGCTCCATAGCAAAAATTTGGCCTGGAGCGAAGATCTTATCCTTGTGAATAGAAAGCAACAGCTTTGAGAGCCCCTCCTGCTCGTAGACATGAGTACTGGTCTTTTTGGAATTGTAGAAATTGATCTCCAACATGATTGAAGATAGATAAACCTGCTTTGTTGTGGCAAATATGTCGTAAGGTGCTACGTGGACCTGTTGGCCATAGCTCCATTGAGTCCATTCGCGCTGCGCACCGCCGACTCCGAGAGAATGAGGGTCCAATCCCGAGTGCACTTGTACACTGAAGACGTAGCGATCGTCGCAAATCACATATTGACCATTGGTGAAAGTATTGGGGGGTACCGCAATGACGTTCTCGAGGACAATGTTTGCGGCGGGAGCCTTTTCAACTGCGAGAGTACGAGTTGGGGCAGCAGGGAAGCTATGCACTGATGGCCGTGCTGGCGGCGCGGGCTTTGAGCTACCAAATCCGAATCGATCCATAGTTAATTGTCAGAGTTGGCTATTACTGTAGCTGGGACCGACACAGTGGCATACGCGGGACAAGGGGTTAGGGGGGTGCTACCTGAATGTGTTCCGCGAACAACGGCGTTGAATCGGTTTTTAGTTGAAGATGGGCTTGAAATTGATGATATCTCAATATTTAGTCTCTGGCCTCCTGTTATTCTAAAAGTGTTCTCATGTTGACGGTGGAAGATGCTTGCTCTATTACCAGCTCAAACACGGGCGATGCTCACACAGTTTAGAGAATTCGACCCTATATAGTTCGTTGATATTGTCTCCATACAATGAATTCTACTAACTACTACATGTCATAACGGCAAAATAACTTCTTCGCGGAACAGCTACTATCAATACCCGACAATTAATACCAGTTCAATCACAATTGGCTTGACGAGAGGGATCGCATTGAGCTCAGTGACTCTTCAAGAGAGCTCGGCTTCCTCGTAGCATCCTCTTGAATCTCTCCAACCTCTGACTTTGGCTTAGTTCATGTGGATCAAGAGCATGATAATGTTAGTAACTTCATCGAAGCTGGCTCAATCTCGCTCTCTGTGTGTAGTTGAAATGGGTGAGTCCTTATGAAGCGAGCTTCTATACCTTACACGTGGATACTCGGCTCTGTCGGTCAAGGAATAAACCCAAAGTACGACATTGCCTTTGGCAGAAAGATACTCAGCAGCTTTTCAGGACTGGACTCTAAATTTGACGAAAAAACCATGAGATCTCGTATAGAGCGCGAGTTCAGTCAACGCAATGCTTTCTTTAGTAACGCAGCGCAAGCGTTTGAGAGGGGAGACAAGCATAAAGCTCATTTACACAGCATCAGAGGGAGACAGCATGATACCGCTGCGAAGGCGCTAGTATTCGAATCCTCACGACACATCTTTTGGAAGAACAATGAAACAAGAGATCTCACACAAGAAGTAGACCTCCACGGTCTTCAAGTTCTCGAGGCTATGGCTATTCTAGCCGCAATGCTTCAAACAGGTAAACCCAAGGGTCAATACAATGTGATCACTGGCATTGGTAGGAACTCTCAAAACAACGAATCCAGAATAACTAATGCAGTAATACGGTTCTGTTACTTAAGGAGCTATCAATTCACAATTAATGCTCAGAATCGCGGACTAATTATAATCGACATACCTCGGGCTGACAGACACAGATTAGATTAAGTGTGAAAACATACTGGTCTTATGGGCAATTTCATTCATAGTTACGTATTCATATTAAGGAATATTTAAAGGCGAGACTTGACGTACAAGAAAGCGACGATCAATATGATGATCCAGGACTTTCCAACAAGTCTTCTAATAATAGAAGGCTTGACAGCGCCAGTGCGAGACCACCATACTCCAGGAGGGATGTAAGCCTTGTTGACAATATTCTTCTTTGTTGGGGTGTAGGGAGGATAACGGACGCTGAGGAGGGTCTCGAGGTAGCCGGGCTGCGAGAGGACAGGGCGGGGGTGGGAAAAGGCATCGAAACCGAACTTGCCGTGGTAGGAACCACTTCCTGACTCGCCGATACCGCCAAAAGGAATGCAGGCGGAACCACCGTGCATGACAGTATCGTTGACGAACAAAGCACCAGAGCGAACAACAGAGAGCTCATCAATAAGCTTCTTGTTAGAGGAGAAGATATAGAAAGCAAGAGGGGTGTCGTGCTTCTTAATCAGAGGGACAACCTCACGAGCAGAACGGATGGTGACGATAGGCAGAATAGGGCCGAAAAGCTCCTCCTGCATAAGAGCATCATCTAAGGAAACATTGGAGACGACAGTGGGAGGGTAGAAGAGACTATCCCTGTCAGGAGTACCCCACTCAAGCTCTTTAACGCCCTTAGTCTTAGAGATAAGGCCCTGAGCTCTATCCCAGAGGCGCTCACTAACAATATGGGCGAAGTCACTAGACTCTTTAGAGAGGTTGGGGTAAGAACGCTTGATAGCGGCCTTGAGTTCCTTGATGAACTCGTCCTTGACACTCTCCTCGACAAGAATGTAGTCGGGGGCAATGCAGGTTTGACCACTGTTAACAAGCTTACCCCAAGTAATACGCTTAGCGGCTAAAGCGATGTTAGCAGTTTTGTCAATCACGACAGGGCACTTACCGCCCAACTCAAGCAAGCAGGGAGTCAAATGCTCGGCAGCGGCACGGCTGACGACACGTCCAACGCCTGGAGAACCGGTGAAACAGATCTTGTCGAACTTCTGCTTGAGCAGCTCAGTGGTCTCAGGAATAGAGCCGGTAATGGTGGTGTAGTACTCGGGATCAAGAGCTGACTCAAGAACACGGGAGAGCACCTCAGAGGCATGGGGGACCATCTCACTGGGCTTGGACACAATGCAGTTACCAGCAGCGATAGCATTAACGATTGGAGCAGCCAAACAAAGGTAGGGGTAGTTCCAAGGGCCAATGACGAGGACTAGACCATAAGGCTCGGGTACAAGCTTGGGGGAAGAGGCAGCATATTTAATATCGAAGGCGGTAGACACAGGTTTGGCCCAATTGTCGACATTGTCAAGGGCAGTTTTGATCTCGGCCAGAATACCACCGAGCTCAAGCAATTTAGTCTCGCTGTGGGCACGGTGCAGATCCTTCTGGAGGGCAAGACAGAGAGCCTCGGAGTTGTCAACAACGGCATAGTAAAGGTTGCGAAGCAGGTCCTTTCTCTTCTCGATGGGGATGGGGCCCTGAGCGGCGGTCTGACGAACTTTGTTCACTTTGCTGGCAACGTGTGCAACATTGTCGTAGCTTCTTACTTTGACTGTAGAGTAATCAATGGACATGTTTACTTCTTCCTTGTTGATAGACTCTGGTGTGGCTCTCATCAAGGTATATATGTCGTGGGGTAGCCCTAACCCCACGGGCAATTAAGACAGCGAAGTGATCTTGGCCACAGGTAGATAAATGGTGATGTGTCGGGTTGATTAGAGCAATTAACTGAATTTGGAGTAAATATGGGTATTTCTAACGTAATTCAACCTTGTTTATCGCAGTTTACCTCGAGCACTACAGCGTGGTTCACTGGAATATTCGTTTGATGATCACCATCCGAAAGAAGCCAGTCTCCCTACATATAAATTCCACTCGGAGTTTAAAACCACTGGTGTATCTAGACCCAAAAAACAACGCCCGCCGTTCCGGATAGGACGCCTCGGTAGTGGGGGCGCTGCTTAGAAACTGTGCACCAACGGTCCTGCAAGGCAGGTGGGTGCTTGACCGGTGCATATCACGTCTAATTTCTTTATAATTTCCTTCACATTTTAGACAGCAATAGTCAAAAGCGCATCATATTCTATATAGCGTCAAATTTTACCTATAAACTGGAGCAGCTAAGCGGTCGCTGGGCTGTTTATTTGTACTGGCTCTGGATCAACTTGGCAATGGTCAAGAGCTGGATGTTAGAGGTACCCTCGTAGATAGTACCGATCTTGGAGTCACGGTAGAACTTCTCAAGAATCTCATCACGAGTGAAACCAACACCGCCCATCCAGTCAACAGCAGCAGAAGCAGCCTTCTGGGCGATCTGTGAGCAGTAAAGCTTGGCCATGGCCGCTTCCTTGGTGAAGGCAACGCCCTCCTCCTTCAAACGAGCAGCATTGTAAAGCAAGAGACGAGAAGCCTCAATCTCAGTGGCAACCTGAGCAATCTGGAACTGCATACCCTGGAACTGACCAACGGGCTTGCCGAACTGAGTGCGGTCAACAGACACGTACTCAACGGCCTTATCAAAAGCACCCTGTGCAAGACCGACCATCTGAGCAGCAATACCAATACGGCCCTCGTTCAAGCACTCAATGGCGATCTTGTAACCCTTGCCAACCTCACCGAGAACGTTCTCCTCGGGGACGAAAACATCATCGAAGTTGAGAACGCAGGTAGAACTGGCACGGATACCGAGCTTCTCTTCCTTCTTGGCGATCTTGACTCCCATGTCTTTATCAACGACAAAAGCGGTAATACCGCGGTAACCCTGGGAGGGGTCGACATTGGCGAAGACGATGAAGACATCGGCCTCATAGGAGTTGGTGATCCACATCTTGGAGCCGTTCAGCACGTAGCCACCGTCCTTCTTCTCGGCCTTGGTTTTGAGAGCAAAAGCATCACTTCCGGCGCCGGCCTCAGACAAAGCAAACGAACCGAGACGACTCTCGCACATGCCAGGCAAGTAGCGCTGCTTGAGGTCATCAGAGCCCCAAGTACGAATGCAGGTATTGACAAGAGTGTTGTGAACATCATTCATAACAGAAACACTGGGGTCGACCTTGGCCAACTCCTCAACGACGAGAATGGCAGAGGTGAAAGAGGCGCCGGCACCACCAAGGTCCTCCGGAGTCTCAATACCCATCAAGCCGTTCTCGAACATGGCATCAATGATGCTCTTGTCCATGTTCTCTTTCTCGTCCATCTCACGAACCTTGGGGCCAACCACTTCCTGGGCGAATTTGGCAACAGATTCTCTGAACAGGTTCTCATCCTCAGTGAAAGTATTGAGGGAGGAGACAGAGCGAGTGAGGCGCAAAGAGCGGGAGTTGCGAGCCAATGCGCGGGTCGCAGTTCTAAGAAGCATCTAAACAGTTGTATAAACGCGACGTGTATACTTATAAGCTCTGCGGAGTGTGGGTTAGGGTTCATGCACCCTCGTTTGTTCCTGTCGTATTAACGACCTTGAAATGTGGAGACGAGAGAGACCCGGGTAGGGGTTTGCACATGACGATAATGGCCAACAGCACCTAAGATCGCACCCAAAGATACCAAAAGATTAGAATCACTAGCTAATTCTCAACAACCTAGTTTTAAAATCTGATCGCGTAGCGTCTCAGGGCATATTCGGCACTCAGTTGATATTATTCGCCGAACGTGAGCTGACCGGCCCCTCACGGGAGCTCAATATAAACGCTCAACATGCTCTAAGAAAGACTTCAAAAAAGACTTTTCGAATCTCATGGCAAATTTTTGCTAAATACATAGGCTAGGTTATATACATGGTGTTGCAGCGACCTTTAATTCAGTCGATTTTAAATGCGATGGCGCTTCTCTTTCGCTACGTGAAACGGTGACCAGATGCCTCTGACACCCTCGTTTGTGCTCTCAACAGCTCTTTGATACTTCACAAGTCTGTGGCCAGAAGCGTTCTTTACTACGTCAATTTTGCTGATGATCTTAGCGGCATCAAAGTTGCGTACGCAGACAGTCTTGGTTAAACCGTTGGCATAATGGCCCTCCACAATGGGGTGACCACTTTTTTGTCTAATTTTAAATTCGATTTTGGGGTTCTTTGCGGCCACTTCTTTAATCTGTGTGCGAAGCAAGTCACGCATGCCCTTGGAGGAGCCACCCCAGTTGCAGTATCGAAGAATAATAGTGTTACAAGGCTGCACAAAAAGACCCAGCCCATTTTTCACCTTGGAAGCAACTTGTTTTGGGACTTGAAGCGGCATAGTTCAAATGATTGGAAAATCTGTCCTTGAGAAGTTTAGTAATGGCCAAGCGAGATTTTGAAGAGATTGAAGTGGACGTGGAAGCGCCCACTCCCTTGTCCAAAAAAGAGAAACGTTTAGAGAAAAAGGGAAAAAAGGTCGAAAAGGTTGAGGAAGAAACTCCCCCCAATAAGCGTAGCGATTTTGGAGTGTGGGTAGGAAATTTGCCATTCACACTCAAAAAATCTGAGCTGCAAAAATACTTAACGGTGAAAAGCGGTCTCAATGAGGATGATATTACTCGAGTTCATCTGGATCAGAAGAAAGGTTTTGCGTACGTGGACACAAAAACCGCAGATCAAGCCAAAGCCCTTATGGCTCTTAGCGAACAAGATATCGGGGGTAGAAAGGTCCTGATCAAGGGCAATAAAGTTTTCGAAGGTCGTCCTTCCAAAGAAGAACGTGAACAAAAGAACCCACCCACTCGTATCCTCTTTGTGGGTAATTTGTCCTTTGAGACGACCGATGATGAGATTGAGCAGCACTTCCAGCACTGTGGCGAGATCCAACGCATCCGCACTGCAACTTTCCAGGACTCTGGAAAGTGTAAGGGCTTCACTTTTGTCGATTTCACCGATGTCTCTAGTGCTACCAAAGCCTTGCGTGATAAGCGTTGTAAAAAGCTGAACGGACGTGTTTTGCGCATGGAATTCGGTGAGGACAGATCGCAGCGCAAAGTCGTACGTCGTGATAATATTTCAACTGAGTCTCATGGAGAAGTTGCGGAACCTACCATCTCTGAGCCTTCCGCTGATTCCCCTGCTCCTGCACCCAAGGAGAAAAAGGAAAGACGCCGTAAACCAACACCCGGTCAAGCACTCGCAAATGCTCAGAGAGCCAAAATTACCGCTGCGCCCAGTGGCAAGAAGATCACTTTTGATTGATATTTATCTAGTCTTAGCATAGTAGTAACAGTTAGCATTTATTTGCCGGGTCGAGGTGAGGTAAGTGGCTAAGTAAGTTGAATTATTGCATTCATATCAGGAAACTGTTCGTGATGTCGCTGATGTTGATTCTGCAAGTTATGTATACACACGACACACATATGGTGCACGTTTAATTGGCCGCAAAGATGGACTAATTCAAGTCCCTTTTCTAGAAGTTAAAACAAGTCGTGGGACAAGTCAAAGTAAGTACTATTTGGATCATCAAGGCATCCACATTCTCCGACCCCGCCAGCGTAGAGGTGCACAAAAATGCATGTGAAATGGCTTCCCCTGCATATCATCATTTTGAGTCCATAAGAAATGATGCCATGAAATATCTCGAGTGTGTCTTGAAGCCCTGTATAACTTGCGTGGTTAATGGTTCTTTCCACACTCCCGATGTAGGCTACATATGCGAACCACCACCTCCTGAAACAGAACCCCACGGTGGCATGCATATGCATACCCTGCCTTGCAGACAGACATTATCAATAAAACAAACTTCTGAACAGCATAGAAATCAATTAGTTTGATTGCCTTGATACTACATCGAGAAAAGTCTTTTGTCGCTCAAGACACATGCGATTTTCGTCGCCTTAAGCCAATCACCTGCTTCGGTTCATAATCTAGTAGTACATAATATATTTCTTGGAATTGTTTGAAGATTCCTGCCCCTTTATCCTTCTTACTGCGACCACAGTTGACATCTTCTTCTCCTCAAAGAGACGACCTGCGCGTGCCTCAACTCCCACCCTCCCGCTTTTTTCCTGCACGCAATCAACTAAGCATGGGTGGCTACCAAATACTGGTTGCGGTCTTCCATGCAGTATTTTCCATATTTTTTCGTGCAATTCAAGTGCGTGGATCCTACAAGATCCCCCAAACAGGTCCAGTTATCTTTGTTGCTGCACCTCATGCCAATCAGTTTGTTGACCCAATGATGATTATCATCAATTGCTGGAATATAGCGAAGCGAAAGGTTTCCTTTTTGATAGCAGAAGTTTCATACCATCGCCCCATGATTGGTAAACTGGCCCGTATGGCAAATGCCATCCCAGTCGGTCGCACTCAAGACACTGTCAAGGTGGCCAAAGGTAAGATCACAAGTGAAGGTGTTGAAGTGATAGGAGAGGGTACAAAGTTCTCAAAAGACTGCGTCTCTGGGCACTATCTTATAGTTGAGGGTGAGAAGCAAACCATTGACAAAATCGAAGATAATACTCACTTGAAGCTGAAGAAGCCCTTCAGTTCCAGTGCGGCCCTGAATGAGCTCAAAAACGGTGCATTGTTCAAGACAGCAGCTAAGGTTGATCATAAGAAGACCTTCCAAAGTGTCTTCGATCACCTTGCCAACGGCAATTGCATTGGAATTTTTCCTGAGGGCGGTTCCCATGACCGTACCGATTTGCTGCCTATGAAGAACGGTGTATCTATCATGGCATTAGGAACACTGGCAGATCATCCTGATTGTGGTCTCAAAGTTGTGCCGGTTGGCCTAAACTATTTCCATCCCCACAAATTTAGATCCAGATTGGTGATCGAGTTCGGAAACTCAATAACTCCTTCCAAGGAACAGATCAAACGCTACAGAGAAGGCGGTGAAGAAGCACAAAAAGTTGTCACTGAGTTTCTGGATGAAATCCAAGAGCATCTCAGATCTGTCACCGTCAGTTGTCCTGATTATGAGACTCTGCAGCTAGTGCAGGCTTGTCGCCGGCTTTATCGCCCTCGCGGAAACCGTGGTGTTCCTCTTGCACTAATGACTGAGTTTACACGCAGAATGGTTAAAGGATATGCTGTGTATAAGGACAATCCAAAGATCATTCAGCTTCGAGGGGAAATCATCGCCTACAACGCTCGCTTGCATAGTTTAGGAATTCGCGACCATCAGGTCCTTACCAGTCAGAAAAGCCAGCACGAACTCATATTACGCTTCATCTACCAACTGGCTAGTCTTGTTGTCTTAATAGTCAGTGTCATTCCGAGTTTTATTGTGAATCTCCCTGCTCTAACAGCAACCAAACTTATCAGCAGAGCTAAGGCACGAGAAGCTCTACGTAAATCAAGCGTCAAGGTAAGAGCGCGAGATGTTATCACAACATGGAAGGTTCTAGTAGCTTTATGGTTCATACCGACCCTTTACACATGCTACTCTTCCTATGTGGCTCTTCGATGGGTGAATGGACCAGCTTGGTACAAGCTATGGATTTTCTGTCTGACGTATGGGATTCTCCTAATGATTTCACTTACATCAATCAAGCTCGGTGACTCTGGTGCTGATGCATTTAAAAACATAGTGCCCTTATTCATGGCCTTGTCCCCTCGTTACTCTGAGAAGTTTGAGGACTTACGCAAACAAAGAGAAGATCTTGTCTTTAAGGTGACAGAGATTATCAATGAGCTTGGTCCCACTATACTTAAAGACAATCAAGCCAAATCCAATGTCGTTCCATGGAGCGCACCAATTTTACATCAGATTCGCCGCACAGACTCCGTCGACTCCATGTCGGAGTTTGGAACTACAAGTGCCGTTCAGTCTGGCTCTGATGTCGCTGCGGAGATCACAAAACGAGTCAAAGATGTAATGAGCTAATATTTAAGTAGGTAAGTCATCCATACATTTATATATAAAAGGCTGTAATGACATCTGCATCAGAGTTGAGGGTAGAGTCTTGTCCAAAGCTCTTTTACTCTGGAGGAATCTCATCTTCCAGTACTTTCACTAGTTTTACACGAATCTCGTTGCTGGATGCACCCTGTAACACATCGCTAACAAATTCCGCGTCCACCTGTAGCTGTACCATCTCTAACGCTCCTTTTATGATGCCTGCCAGAACGTTAGAGTACCAAAGTTCTCTACACGCCCGTTCATTTGGAAGCTCAACGAAATCATTGAGCGGATTCTCTGTGAGAATCAAGGAAAACTGCTTATTATCCGGTGTCCAATTGGCAATAGTAGGTACAACGTTGAGAAACATCTTGAACCCTACTTTGGCGATGGCTTCCGCTGTATCACGAAAATTCTTGCATCTAGGCAGCTCACTTTTCGCTAATACTTCCTCAATTAGTCGCAACCCCATATTGTAGCCCATCTTTTCGAGCTGTTTATTGACTTTGGGGTAGTCGTTGTCCAAATCAGTACACAACTGGGCCACAATAGCTCCATAACTTAAGATAAATAGTTCTGCGTTCACTTTGTCCATTTTGTGCTTCCACACATCCTCCCCGACAGTTCTGTACCGAGACATGGTGAAGCTACTAAGCCGTGTTTCCTCCCTAGTAATACTACCTTGTGTATCTAGGAGAGCACATGGAGGCTTTGAGACATGAATAACAGTAGTGGAATAAGTCGGTCGAATACTTCAAATATCTCTAAACATAGTTTACAGTGAACCTTTAGCAACCAATTTTTGTGAGCAGCCTTCCACCTACCATATATGGAGTCGCCCGCCAAAATCACGTTCGTGAAGTTCAAGCAGGCAATCCAAAGGGCGGGTTTATGAACTAGTTCTTTGCGGTTTTCTATACAAAAATATTATGCTCAATCCTCCAAAGACTCGATAAGATCGTTAAATTCACCGGCCCCCAGTCTTTGGGCTTTCTTAAGTAACTTGATGGCTTCTTTGTACAACTGTGTCTGTTCGGTGCTCTTATTCTTAGTGATGTTACCGATACTGATCTTCGCTTCAGCAATTTTCAAGTAGTTTGTAGGGTTAGCATCACTTTGAACTTTAGATAGGTACTCAATAGCATTTGTGAGTAAATCCTTGACTTTTTCTGCCTGCTCCGGATCAATATCAATGTCTCCATCATCGTCTTCATCTTCTTCATCTTCTCCATCACTATCATCATCATCATCAGCTCCTAGAAGCTCGAGCACCTGCTCTTGACCCTGGGCCAGATACTGTTCGCCTAGGCCCTGCCAAGCGAGTTTTTGGGCTCTCAGGTTGCTGGACTTAGCTATAGATTCCCAAAACTTGTTCGTCCACTCGACACTCTGTGCAGAAACTTTTGCCATCTTAGGCAAGGCCTCAAGGGAAAGAGCAAATTGATGAATAGCTGAGACAGCCTCGGCGAGTCGATAAGAATCACAGTCTTTGCTAATTTCATCCACCAGCTTTTGCGCATCCGTGAGGAGTGAGATATTCTCTCTAGCAACCTTAGCTCTTGACTTTGAGCCGCTGGTCTTACGACACTTTTCATCTAGTTTCGCAACTAAAGCAGTGGCCTTGGCAGCTTTAAGCGAGCTATAACTTTTGTCCTCTTCAATACCAACATCAAAACGATCGATGGCTGCATCTATAAAATCCTCTGGGGTTTCTCCCTCAGCGACATCTTCAGAATTGTCTTGATGGGACGCAATAAACAAAAGAGCCAATCCGTAACATAGATGGAAATGAGCGGGTGCTTTCTTACGCTCGCGCAAAAGGCCATCACATTCGTTTACCAGCCCTAGCGCCATTTTGGGGTCTGTTTTCGAGGACTCGTCGAATGTTTTGAACAGGCCATAAATTTCAGCAAGTTCCTCATCATCGATTGATTCATCTAGCTCAATGTTGAGGTCGGCTTCTTGCTTGCTTTCCGTTGAATCAAGAGGTTTTTCTTCTTGCTCGGGTTTTTGTTTTTTGAGTTTCGCAGCTTTCGCTAGTCCAAGAGGTCTCTTTCCCATTCTACCGAAAAAGTTAAAGGAATCTGGTGATCCCTTCTGGAGGGTGTGGCGGATGGGGCTGTTTGCTGAGTCATATATACCTTGAACGCGCGAGGTTAAATGATCTACAGCTATCATGATGCCGTGTTATTATGCGCATTATTTGACCCTCTAGACACCATGATAAGTAGTATAAACGGCCTGGGTCTAAATGGTATTACAGCATCGACTGGCTCATCTACTTCGAACGATCATGCTGAACGATCATGCGAAAGTCCTGATCCCTACCACCGTGGCCATTCGAGACTGGATTAATTCTTGCCTGTTCTCAACATGTGCGTAAGAAGCGCCCAGAAGTAGTAGATAATGAGATGTCATTTTGGGTTAGTGCTATCGAATGATCAGACTTGTCAAGACAGCTTATGCGTATACCTACATAAAGAGCACAGAAATATAACTAATGGATTCCTCTCTGAATGCAGGATATAATACTCATCATGAACATTACGAAGTAGGCGTTCACTACCATATCTCTTATCAGTGCATGCCGATGGATGACTCACTATCTTTAAAGCCTAGAAATATTCTCTAGCCAAGACTCAAGCTCTTATCAGTCACGTGTCTTGGCATAACTAACCAATACCCAAAGACTCATTACCACTATTCTCAAGAGTGAAAACCTCAAGATATGGGATTGTTGGCCACGCTAGATGTTTCTGGTCAGCATGTGCTAATTGTTGGTTCGACAAAGGTGATAGAGCGTCGTAAGGCAATTGTAGAGCAGTGCGGAGGTATCCCCATTGTTCAAACAACGGCTACTGGTGAGGATATCTCGACAAAAGGACGACAAGAAGTGGACAATATTGTTGATCTCGTCTTTGTTGGTGTGACAAAGTCAGAGCAAGAACTAAAAATGGCTAAGGAGCTTTATGACGTGTGCAAGCGTTTACGAGTTCCTATCAACGTCGCAGACCACCCTGAATTGTGTACGATGTCGCTCCCATCGCTTTACCAAAATGGTGTTTTTCAAATGGGAATCTCCACTGGTGGAATGGGCTGTCGGCTTGCTAATCGTATTAAGCGCATCCTCATTTCTTCTCTACCGCCTAACATCGGACAGGTTTGCAAAAACGTCGGTAATATTAGACTCAATTTGGGCCTCAACCCGGACTTGAGCCTTCATGGACACTACGAGGCTGACTCTAATGATGATGATGCCGAGCAAACCATTCATCTGAACGCACTTGTTAAGGAGGAAAACGATACCAGACCTGATAACCTCAAGCGGCTCAAATGGCTGTCTCAGATGGTCGAATACTACCCACTTTCGAAACTCGCTGAGATTAGCACTGAGGATCTTAGTGACGTCGTTACTCCCGAGGCTGAAGATCAGTCGATGTCTGATCATGCCGGCCAAATTAGTTTGGTTGGCGCTGGTCCTGGGCGCGCTGGGCTCCTAACAACGGAGGCACTTACCGAGATAAAGTCTGCAGATCTTGTTTTGGCCGATAAGCTAGTGCCACAGGAGGTTTTAGATCTAATTCCCCGTGACACTCCTGTTTTCATTGCGCGTAAATTCCCAGGTAACGCCGAGAAAGCTCAGCAAGAGCTTTTGGAGAAGGGACTGGAAGCTGTCAAAGAGGGTAAGCGCGTGGTCCGTCTCAAGCAAGGAGACCCATACATTTATGGGCGCGGAGCGGAGGAATATCTTTTCTTCACCAAACACAATGTTAACGTCAAGGTGGTCGCCGGTATCACAAGTGCGCTCGCTGCCCCACTTCTGGCAGGCATTCCGGCTACGCACCGTGGATACGCAGATCAAATCTTGATATGTACTGGAACTGGTCGTGCGGGTGCGCTCCCTACAGCACCTGAGTGGGTGAAGTCCAGAACCACCATATTCCTTATGGCACTTCATCGCATCAAAGATGTAACAAAAATCCTTATAGACGCCGGATGGGATCCCAAAGTACCATGTGCTAGTATCGAGCGAGCAGCATGCTCGGAACAGCGCATCGTCAGATCCTCTCTCGAACATATTGCCCAAGCTCTTGAGGAGCTCGGCTCACGTCCGCCAGGACTGCTCGTTGTGGGCTATGCATGCGAGGTCATTACAAAAACCTCAGAAAAATGGACAGTAGAAGAGTAAACTAGCATATTAATATCAACTACTGGCTGATTGCCAATACACAACTAAAGGTCGATTTAGCCTGTACACGCAGGTCTAGGGTCAAGCTCTACTCTGTGCCCCAAAAAAATTCAAAAATTATTCGGAGCTGTTATTGTACTCGTCAAAGCGTTTTCTTAAATTTATTCAAAGCTGCTAGATTCGCTTAGTCTACCAAAAAGTGATGTTTTAAATGTCATCCCAATATACCTTCGTAGTGACTATCACCTAATATATAATATGGAATTGGAAGTGACAGCGGCACGACTGTCGCCAAACAAGAAACTAATAGCTGCCAGCACAGAGCGAGGAGTTGTTAAGCTTTATACCCGTGATCTTATTTTGCATGGGGGTTTATTGGGGCACTTTGATGCCATTAACGATATCTCCTGGTCCCGGGATTCAGTCATGCTCGCGTCGGCAGGGGCTGATAAACTGGTCATTCTATGGGATACAAGGCACTACAGACCACTTGTCACGTGTAGAGGCCACACACATCAAGTAACAGCGGTCAAGTTCAACCCACAAGGCACTTTGATGGCCTCAGCTTCCATCGACGAGACCGTGCGCGTTTGGCACGCCCCCTCGGGTGAATGTTTGCATGTTTTACAAGGACACACAGAGGTCATCTCTAGTATTGACTTTTCACATGACGGTACGCTCATAGCCTCAGGAGGGTGTGATGGGTTGGTTCGACTTTGGGATACATCAAGCGGGAAATGTCTTGAAACGTTAGACGCAAAGCATAAAATCGTTCTGAGCGTGATGTTCACTCCTAATTCTAAGTACATCGTGGTCAGTACAGCAGATGGGTTCACGCGTGTATGGGACTACGTATCGATCAGATGCGCAAAGGAGATACAAGGCGTTGCTGATAATCTTCCACGGTCACCTTGCTTTGTTGACTACAAATTACTCCTTCCCTCAAGTCGTGGTCTCCTGGCGCTTGACATCCAGAATGAGAAGGTCCTTAATACGGTGAGCAACTTAGTAGTCTATACTGTGGAGCATCACGACAATAAACTATTGATGGGTGGGCCCAAAGGTGTGTGCTGGCTGGAATTAGACAGAGGCATTGGCTCTTCAGCGCCTCAATTTATCAAGGGGTGAAGCGTGCGCTGAGATGATCAGCACTTTCGGGCAGGCCACCTAATTTTTGCGAGGCGTAAGCTTTTCTGTTTTAATCGCTATATCTTATATGCATTTCTTCACTTCCCACTCAGTCAATCGTTCTGCCCCAGCCTATGCATTCAAGCGTGTGTGGGCCACTGTAGAACTAAATCTGTGGACGCTTGAGGAGCTGGCCTCGACGGTGACATACAGGCCAATGCGAGTGTAATTTCATGGCTCCAGCTCCGAGTTTGAGCACCTACGCCGGCTGCATTCAAGCTCTGTTGAACCATTCGCCATCGCTGCAAATCTGGCGAGCAAGAGACGCAAAACGACCTTTCCGGGGTCACAATCTAATCTATTATAATATTTTACATGTAGCTGTCTTAGCTGTCTTGAAATTCTCCCGACATTTCCTAGGAATCCTTGCTCTACCATAGCATAGTTATTAACATCCCTTTCGAGCCAGCGTCTCAACAGTAAGCATGAGTTCGTCCAGAAAGAAGCTGCTATTAATTGGTCGCTCGGGGTCAGGGAAATCTTCAATGCGGAGTATTATCTTCTCTAATTACAGTGCTATGGATACCCACCGACTTGGTGCTACTATTGATGTAGAGCACTCACATTTACGGTTCCTGGGCAACATCACACTTAACCTTTGGGATTGTGGAGGCCAGAACGTGTTTATTGAAAATTATTTAACTACACAGAGAGATCACATCTTCAGAATGGTCCAAGTACTTATCTACGTATTTGACATTGGTTCTAAGGAGGTGCCAAAGGATATGGATACATTCATGAGATGTCTTGAGAACTTGAGGGAGTTTAGCCCCAATGCCAAAGTTTTTGTGTTAATGCATAAGATGGATCTTGTTAGGGCTGATAGAAGGGAGCAGGTTGTGGCTAATATCATGAAAACACTAGAGAACTCAGCTGCGAAGTTTGACTTCCCTCTGACGGGCTTTGCAACAAGTATCTGGGATGAAAGTCTTTATAAAGCATGGAGCTCCATTGTCTGCTCCTTAATTCCCAATGTTCAGCGCTTGGAAGACTCTCTCAAGTCTTTTCTAGCTTTGACCAAGGCTAGGGAAGTTATTTTGTTTGAACGCACCACTTTCCTTGTTATATCACATGCACACTCAGATGGATTTGAAGCTGATCCCAAACGGTTCGAGAAAATTTCCAATATTATCAAGAGTTTCCGCCAGAGTTGCTCGAAAATGTACTCTCAACTTCAGAGTGTCACTATTGAAGGGGGCGCAACCGCAGTCATTGATACTCTCACAAACAATACTTTCATGATGGTTATCTTCGATGGCAAAGTAAATGTTGCTCTTGCACTTGCAGACCTTGCCGGCTCCAAGTCCAGGTTCACGGAGATTGAAAACTCAGCGTCAGAGTAAAGTAGGGATGACTGGTATGGAGCATTTATTCTCTCTGTATTCTAAGATACTAATCAGTATGGAATCTACCATTCCTTCGGATAACATCTCGGGGTTTAGCACCTCAACTCCTAACTAGTGGAGTAACAGCTTATCGCTCGGAGTATTACCACGAGTACGCAAATTCTTTTATCTCTGTGCTTTGAATAATCAGGCAGTGCTGTCTCTGAGCAACTGGCCCTTCATACATTTGTGTACTCTCAGCTTCGGTTTTTACTCAAAGCCGCGTTCGCGCACCTGAGTTTCAGTAAAATTAAATACGAAAGGATATAAAGGTATACACTGGAATATGTACTATTTTTTTAACTGATCAACTTTTGCGGCCAGTTTTTTCTTGTCCACTGAGGGTAAACCCTTGGTGACTTTAAATCCCCACTGCCCAAGTATTTGGGCAACTTTGGGTGTGATCGCTACCGTAACAGGAACTCTCACCACCAAAAAGCACTTATGCAGAACATATGCAACACTGAACTCGGTCATTAGCGCGCCTTTATCACTCTGTAGTGCCTTTTCAATGTATAAGTCCTTCTTCTCGGTGGAGGCACCAATGAGCTTGCGCAACTTCACCTCACTATTGATAATCCACTCATTCCCTGTGGAGTGAACGATAAGGAAAAAAATCGGCAGATCAATGGCGCTGAGCCCGAGGTAGACACCAGTGGCAACCCATCCGTACTGCTTGGCAAGTTCCTTCATGCCCAGTTTCTTAGGTTTGGCTTCGGTTGCCATGCTACGCATATTTCCAGTAAACATGCCAGGTCGCTTCATTGGTCTGGCCATGTGAGTCCATAGGGGCCGTAGTCTAAACATACTCTGGTTGGGAGAATAATGACGGGATCACGGCAAGTATAGTACTGCGGGTCTCATGAAGGGGCTTACCACGGTAGAACGGGATGGAATGAATAATTTAGTTGCAGTTAAACAGGGGACTAACTAGCGTGCCCATTCCGTGTGCTTCTTTAAATATGTGCTAAATTGATCAAGTTAAGTCAGTGCGAGGGGGATTAAAGCAAGGCAAGGCAGCAAGAATCCAGACAAGGCCCATGTAAATAGTTTTCTACTTTGACTCTTCAGTCTCTTGGACTATCTTGGCTTTCTTCGCTTGGGGCTGATCATTTTTAGGAGCTTTTGTTACCCATCCATCGAGAACCATGTGCTTGATTGGTTTGTTTAAGTCCGCACCTTGATTTCCAATCTTGTTAACTTTTGTAGAGACTCTATAGGAGGTCGGCTCGATGAATTTTTCAATCAGGTCCAGAACATGTGGCCATGTACCCTCAATCCACTGCTTTGCCGTCGCAAAATCAACAAGCACCGGCATGCGAGGATGTACTTTCGACATCTTTTTTGTTGCCGGTTTAGTGACTATCGAGTAGTTCTCAGACTCCCAAATAGCCAATGCGTATGCTCTTTCCCCAATGTTGTAGTAGTGTGGTGTTTTGTCTATACTATCGTACTGCCATTCATAATAGCCATCCATTATAGCAACGGCCCGATTAGTTTTCGCACATTTCCATAACGGCTTCATCTCACGTAGCGACTCTACTCGGCAATTGAAAGTAGAGATTTTTGCTGGGGCGCTGAGGCCCCATTTGAAGTAGTCCAGTGTGAGCTGCGAATTGTCGAGCCGGATTATGGGATTGAAGGTATTGGGCGCGACATTTGTGCGGGGATTCGATCTTTCCGTATGCTTCGCTGGTATTGAGAGTGATTTTTGTATTTCATCACTCGCTATATTGGCTGCATATCTGTTACACATTGCGCCAACTTATCTATCTCAGCTGCAAAGGGTGGGATGCCATGAATGATGACCACAGGACTATCACGACTCCCACGTGACCTTTCGGAGAGTAATAACAAATTAATTATGCTTTTTCTAGATACTTACAGACGCAACTCTAAAAATCCATTTAGAGAGTGCGCATAACCTGCCAGACACGGATCTTGCTGTCGTCGTAACCGGCGAACAAGATCTGACCATCCGAGGACCAGGTGATGGAAAGAGGCTTGGGCTCCTTGGTGCTGGTAAGAGAGTCAGCCTTGAGCTCCTCAAGCAACTTACGACCACGCAAGTCGTAGATCTTGATGCCAGTGGAGGTGGCGGCAGCGAGCCAGAAACGGGTGGGAGAGAAAGCGAAAGCAGTAATCTCGGAACCGCTGGGCATGCTGTAGAGGTACTTGGAGTTGGAGATATCCCAAATCATGACCTCACCGTCCTTACCACCGGAGGCGCAGAGGGATCCGTCGGGGGAGAGGGTGAGAGCAGAGATGTAACCAGTGTGGCCAGGGAAATCACAAGTGAGTTCACAGGTCTCGAGGTCGTAAGACTATGTTAGTTTGAGTTCAAATGAAATAAATAATGAACAAAGAAATCAGCGATCTTGGTGAAAATTTATGTCTCATTCTGGTGACCCAGTCTGAAGTAGCAAATATATCGATCATCACCTTTCCTTGTTCACCAAATGATAAACTTACCTTAACGAGCTTGTCCCAGCCAGCGGAGATGATCTGGGGCTTCTCGGTGGGGCTCATGCGGACAGAGGAGACCCAGTCAGAGTGAGAGTTGGCACCCTCGATGGTGTAAAGAGGCTCACCAATGACGTTCCAGAGACGGATGGTCTTGTCGCGGGAACCAGAAACAACCATAAGGTTGTTGGGGGTGAAAGCGCAGCTCATAACGTCACCGGTGTGACCAACAAAGCGGACAGAGCCACCGTCAGCCAAGTTCCAGAGACGAAGAGTCTTATCCCAGGAAGCGGAAAGGGCGTAGCAGCCATCGTGAGAGATGGAGACGTCCTGAACGATGTGGGAGTGTCCACGGAGGGAACGCTTAGGAACAGCGAACTGCTCTCCGTCGGGAGTGATCTGCCAGACGACAAGGGTCTTGTCGCGGGAGGCAGAGACAAGAAGGTCAGACTTGGACTCAGAGGTGGCCAAGGAGGTAACCCAACCACCGTGGGCCTCAAGAGTATCGCGGAGCTGCAAAGTTTCGGACTGGCTCATGTTGGAAAATACACAGCTTGATCTGGTTTGAGTGGGTTACCCCAGAGTCCGTTAAGGTTCTCTTAGAGTATGCCCTAGTGTGATTATGTAAGAGCACCACCGTAGGGCAGTTCCTCCCCTGTCATCATGCCGGGAGGTTGAGCAGGCACTGCAGGCATTAGTTAACAATGCAGCGAATACCCCTGATCTACACAGATGCCTCGCGGCGACGCTCCACCTGAGGCGTGTCCCGGAAAATGTTGATCCCGCTGCCGATTCGATCATGCCAAATAGCCATGTATACCGATTAGAATTTAGTTCTTATACCGCCTCACGTATTTAAAATTATTGCATGCATATGTTTGAATCGTTTATATCAATTTCAATCGGAGGCTTTTTTTAGTGCAGATATGGCTCAGTCCATTTGCTAAAGCACTAACTGAAACGAAATTTGAAGTTGTTAATGAGGTCTATTAAAGCATCTAAAGCATCTCTGCTAGGAGATTCTGTTGGCAAATGCGGGACTAAGCCTAGATGTGCGAGCGCACAGACCTCTGCAAAATATTGTATAGTGATAGATATACTTAGAATCTAAGGCTCACCATGGCTTGTCCCGGTCATCGCTTGGACTTTTGCGTTGGCGAGTAATTCACTCACCTGTCCAACAACTCCCTAGAGGTTACGAATGCAGAGTGTACTAAATTTAAATAGATCAAGCAAAAGACTAAACTTCTTTGTATCAATGCCTTCACCAGTATAAAGCACTGCTTGTGTCATTTTAATATCAAAAGGCTATGTATATTCATCTCCTAAAAATAAGGTAGCATGCATCTGAGCGCGGTGTGCGGTATGAAGTGTTTGGAAATTCCCGTGTGGTAACGAACGATTTACAGCTAATTGTGATTTCAGTTGTCGGAATCAATTGTCATTTTGGAGAATTTAGAGAGATAAAGAATTTGGCATCACTTGGTTGAGGGGGTTGTAGTTCAAAACTCCCGCTGGTGTGTCACTGCAGTACGCCTTGTTGCCGAGGTGCATAGTCAAGTTGTCCCAAGAACCACTTTAATTACGGTTTAAAGCTGCGGGCCCTTGTAGATGTTACGCTAGAATATGCGGCGTTACGCTCCTGCAGCTACCTGCATTAATATAGCAGGGTCACGAGGTAGTGTAGATAGCGCACTCAAGCTGAGTTCGGGCAGCCGCCTCTGCGCTAAATATTTTCGAAATTTTTTTTCAATGCAGGAACTAATACTGATGTCCCAGCACGACAGGTTTATCGGCACAATAGAGCTGCTCCAATCTCATGCACAGCTAGCTCAGACCCATGTCTAACGGTGCAGGTGACGAAAGTTAAGGACGTGATGCAGGTAGCAAATGCCGCAAATTTGAATTCGCGACTCGCTAAATCTAAGGATCCAGCCTAGTGCATTATGCGTTGTATAGTGACATACCCCCTCATGAGGAGAGCGCGAGCCAAGGATGCAGTCTCGCTGCATGGCACATGCAGAGGAAAAACAAGGGGGGGATTGCAACAAAACTTAGGGGTAACCTACACTAATGAATAAATAATACAAATGAAAGGGCTAACGAGTATCCATGTCATCTTTTTCCATGCTCTCAAGGCTCTGATATATGCACCTCCAGATCTCCATTTCTTTGTCGTGGCCGAATTCATTGGCTAGCGTCGGCAAGTTCAGGGGAAGAACATCGCTAGCAGAAGCAATATGCAGTTTCTTAACTTCACTACGAAGCTCACTGTTCACCACCCCTATTAGCTCATTGTACTCGGCCAGGGCTTTCTTAAAATCGGCCTTAGCCCTATCTGTCTCGACGCTCTGTTTTCCATTTGAAACAGCACGTATTACCTGTACTCCCTTGGCTAGAATATTGGTAATTTTGTTATCTAGCCGTGTAAGGGCCGCTAACCTCTCTTCTACCTCCATTCGCTGTAGTTCACGCGTGACGGCAACGTTTGCAGACTGCGACTGTGTATAAAAGGACTAGTCCATCTGCATCATGCAAGTAATAGGACCGGCTTACTCAGACACTGGCATAAACCTACCCCCACACCAATACATAGTGCATGCGCGTAGGGGAACTAGCTCATTTACTGGTTCCGCGAAAAAAATTGGAGCTAGAAAGGCTAGCAACGCTTTGTGGTTGCTCTGGATCGGGCAAAAAAGTTGATGTGGCGTCCGCGATCGATTTGGCTGTAGGGCGATACGCGAGCCTAAAGCGCGATGCAAAAATAGTTTCGTTGGATTTAGGCCTAAGTAATATTGGATTTTGTCAGATACAGCTTGCCGATTCAAACCCGCCAATTGTCCAGAATTGGAGCCTGATGAAATTAGATAACACAGCCCTTGTGTATCCAAGCTTTGCAGAGACCGCGATCGAGTTTGCTAAAACGATCGCTAAAGCATCACCTGATCTTATTTTAATTGAGAGACAGCGCTCGCGGTCTGCTGGGGCTGCTTCTTTGCCTCATGCAATCGTACAAATAAACGTGCTTGAGGGTATGGTTCATACTGCATTAAGATGCATGTTCCCACAAACGCTCCTGCAGAGTGTGGAGCCCAAAGCTGTTTTAAGGTACTGGAGGATGCAGCTAGATCTGCCCAAAAGCTCGACTTACCGACAGTCCAAGCAAGTGCGTCTTGACCTCGTCAAATCGTGGCTTGATGAGCCCGCAGCTGCACCAATCTCGTTTGATCCTAAATTGAACGTAAATTTTAAAGGCAAGCGAGATGATTTATATGATTCTCTTACACAAGCAGTGACATGGTCATTATGGAGAAAGCATGCTTTACTTCTAAGGTCAGAGGTACATAATTGAATAATATTTATAGATTGTGGGTGGCGGGGTGTGCTGGGTCACTCATAATACGACGAAACGGTGTTTTTGATCCCATGAGACCTGTGCTGCGGAGAATCTGGGGCCAGAACAATAGGCTGGTGAGGCCAACAGACCAATAGGCAATGACTGGAGCAGTGCGTCTTAATTCGTTGAAAATCATTGTGTTTTGATGTTGTGTGGAGATCTGATTGCACCACTCATGCATTTATATCCACGTCAACTGAGCTCGTGTTGAATCTCGTGTTGGAACCACACCACCCAAATCACACCACTGGGAGAACGCCCAGAGTTGTAAAAATAGGTTTTCTCGGAACCTAAGTCTGAAATCCCCAAACGAATATATCTGTAACAAGAGAACTTCAATTCAGACTAGTTTGTCAATTTTGAGCGACTGTTTGTCCTTGACTCTTCACTTTTCACCCTTCACTCACTTTGAGTTACAGGCACCTGACTATCACCAGACCTTCTGCATATTATGCGGGTATCATGCCACCTGAAATGGATGCAAAAAAGGTAACATCTCGATTCGTAAAAACTCGTAAAGAGTAAGTCTTCGCTGAGAGACTATATAATAGTAAAATTAGCGCGCGCGCGATCAATTTCTGCCTAAAAATTTAAGCCGCGCATATGCATGTGCTTGACAGCTTTGTCTTGGATTTATGTTTCCGGTGCACGGACTGTAACCCCGCATTTCACTTTTCAGAGGATTCTATGTCATCTTTACACCATCTTCGAGACTTCTTTCCCGCTCTGAACTCCCACACAACATCAAACAAATGTGCTCTCTTGCTTGCATTGCTCTTAACAACCTGGGGAGTCTGTTGCTGGTATATTCATCGCAGGTATCCTTACACTCTAGCAGATCATGAAATCAAGATGATATCGGACCACCGACACTCGGAATACTGGGGGACAAGAGATGGTTTAGTGACAGAGGCTACCTCTAACGCTATGGGTATACTTTCACGCCGTGTTTCACACTAGCTCGAGTCACAACTACTATCCTGTAATGACCCTTGCTTCTTTGCATGAAGCATGCAGCTAAATATCATATCCATTGCTCCTCTATTTGTGCCGCTGTTACCAAAACGATGAGTATCAGTTGTCTCACCACAGACAAAGCTCCGCCTCAAGGCACCCAGATCTTCAAATTCCCCTAAGACATATGCGCCGAACTTCCATTACTCTGCTTCACTATTACTTTTTTAGTTCAATTAGCATACTTAATCGTCCCTCCACCTATTCGTCAAATCTATGCAACACAGAGCGGATTGGCAAAAAAGGCTCACCGTATTAAGCTTGATTGACATTCCTGTGTCATGCAGGCATGGTGGCTCATATGGCTTGGGAGCGTGGCTCCACTTTAGGACATGTTACCATCTTCAGGAATACGTGTGTAGTATATCGAACTGATAGAACCTCATAAGAATTTTCACCACGCTCCACTGGATTCATTGAGCTAATGTGAGAAGATATGAGTGGGTTCTCCTCGCTTTCGAGATTCAGAGAGCCGGCTATCCTTGATGCACAGTTTCATATCACAGAGTGCCGAGGAAGAAAGCAAGTCATAAAATTTTAACATTTCGCTGGATACTCACCTGTTTCCATTCCTTACTTGTACACCACAAATAAGTCTTGAATCACTCGTTTTGTTTCCTGATATCCCATGGAATTCCTCTTCTGGTTAGACAACAAGCTGCGATTCGGACAATATGTCACTATCCGCAGCAAACCTTTCTCTACGAGATATCACGAGGCTGACCCCTCAGAACTGAAGCTATACTCCACAATTAGTTCTATTTTGACTACATTCCATAATTACTACCTCATGCGCAGGCTATCAAGCAATAAACCGAGGGTCGTATAGCAAAGGGTTTATCTACCCTTTCTCACAGCGTGTGTTTTCATTAATTTAACGTAGCAGAAACAGTCTGAGACATCCTGTTTTCGACCCTGTCTCATCGACTTCAGCCTCAGCCACATCGTATCGCCACCCTCCAGAGGACACGAATAGAATGCTAACAGTCGATCTCAACCCGCGTCAACTGCGCAAACAAGTCAATGGTTTTCTCCAGATGGCTGCTGTTCTGACATCTGCCTACATGGTGTACAAGGTGCTGTGTCTTATCGCCAACACTGCCACACCTGTAGTTGTTGTCCTGTCTGGTTCAATGGAGCCCGCTTTCCAGCGTGGAGACATTCTGCTAATGTGGAACAGAGGCTCACGTGTCAGTATCGGTGACATTGTTGTCTACGACATCAAAAAACGCGCGATCCCCATCGTTCACAGAGTCTTACGGTCTCACAGCAGTGCTGCTAAACAACTGGTGCTCACTAAAGGTGATAACAACCCTGTAGATGACTTGGACCTCTACGGATACAAGCAAATGTATTTGGATCGTGCACGCGACATCAACGGCGGATATGTATGGGGCTACTTCCCGTGGTTAGGATATGGCACCATTTTCCTCAATGACTATCCACAGGCTCGTACTGTTCTCATTGGATTTTCGGTTCTCATGGCACTATTTGAGAATGAGTGATTGTTCGTGACTGTTTCAGCTAAAATATCATGAAAATGCAGATTTTATTTACTCTATGCAATAGAATATACAGGATTCAACTGAATACTCCTCATTAGTAGTACAAAACGGGCTTATGTACGCCGTCAAATTCATCGCCTCTAGTATTATCTCTTGATTTCTTAAAAAATTCATCCTTCAGGTTGGAGTATATCGTCCTTGAATGCTTCGAATTCGCAAGCTCCTCGAACTCTGCCAAGCTGATCTGGTCAATGCGTTTGTTGGCTTTGGCTAGAGCCGCCGAGGCCATTTTAGTATCAGCATCTATGCTTTTATCCATCTCCGTGATTTCACTATAGAAGATATCAAGAGGAGTCGACCCAGGATACTTACACAGGTCTTGAATCTCATTCTCTAATTGAGGAGCTACCTCCTTCCAATGAGTTTTTCTGTCGAGGTTGAGCGAATTTAATTTACGCAGGAATTTGGCACGTGAAACTGCGGCTTGCTCACACTGCTCCTTGCTTTCGCTGTCGAGCTCGAGTGTTGCTCTCTCATGTGCTTCCGTTACAGCCCTACTGTATACGTTGAGAACTCTAGGATCTCTTGGGTAGCTCAATCTTGAACGTAAGCTCTCTTCGAGGCTCTCAAGGTCTTGAAAAAGGTCGATGGACTCTAGCTGCTGTTTCAAAGCAGTCATCTTTTCAGCATCAAGTGGCTCTATATCAAGTCGCGAGAAGGCCTCCGCGGCAATATCATCATCTTCAGCGAGCTTTGAACCTTCATTCCAGGAAATATAGTACCTTGACTGTAGCAGTTTGACCAGGTCTAGAGTTTTCTGTTCTCGTTGGCACCGTATTGCCTTTTGTTGTTCGGCATCACGCTTTGCACGAAGTTCTGTGAAAATACGTAATCTCTCATCAAAATCTAGCTCCCAGAAATGATTGTCTCGAACCAAAAACGGGATTGCGTTCTCATATGATCCATCTAATACACCTTGGCGCTCACAAAGTAGTTTAAACTGTTCCTTGGGGTCCAGGATATTCTCTAAAGGATATTTCCACGTACTCTGTTTTGTTTCAGTGTTATACCAGTAGCGTTTTCCATCTTCAGTCTGATATTCTTTCCAGTTAGTCTTGGCAAGTGCCTTATCTTCCGCTGTAAACAATTCAGAGGGCTTTTCCCACGTTGTTGTATTTGTAACAGTATTCACATAATAAGTTCTTTGTCCCTCTGCCTTTATTTGTCTCCAGGAACAAGATTCACTCAAAACCATCACAGTCCTTTTAAATGCTATAAGAATGTTAAGTAAGAAGCACACCTGATGGTCAAGGGACATCGAAAGGAATTGTTCAAAAGTACGAAAACTGATATATAAGTTAACAATATGACCATTTCAGAGTCAAAGAGAGCATTAAAGCTTTCCCGTGAATTTTTCTGGTCCTAGTTACTCAACTATGGACCACCCAGTCTTAGAATTTCGCATCGGTCAGGTCAGGGTACTTCTAATCTTGTTAGGGAAACCAGCCTTATCGGGTGCCTAAAACAACTAATATTTTTACACTTCTACGCTGGATTATCCACTTGAGAAGGTCTAAACTTCTGTGGACACTTGATGCGCCTAATCATGGCTGTTGATGACGATGCGGCATCCAAACGGCAACCGCACTTCGACTGCATGAAGATCCCCAGATATGGTTATACACTGCATGAGACGCACATCTTCTGCAGAATAAGCCATACCTGCAGATTCACCTGCACGTTTATGCGTGCTGCACGATGTCGTTGATGTACATACATGTGCGTAATCGGAACTCATAAGTACATATCATGCAGATAGGTGCAGATAACATTAATAAACGATATAAATTACTAGTATAAATTGATATGGATCTCTACTATTAAGGTGAGAGGGGAGTACGTAGAGAGACACAGGGAACCGGCACCCTGCTTCGATGGAAGATCCCCACCCTGACAAGGTTGGTTATCTGAGGCCTTACTCCTTCTTATAGTAGCCAGGGTAGTCATACTGGTAATTCTGCTGACCATAGGCATACATTTGCTGGGGATACTCTTGCTGAGGTTGAGCCTGAGCTTGGGCTTGCTGAGGGGTTCCTCTGGCAGACTGTGATTGCTGCTGCTGTTGCTGCTGCTGCTGAGAGGGGTACATCATTTGGGGATAGTTGCTATACTGCTGCTGATAGGGGGGGTAACCCTGCTGCATAGGCTGGCCGTACCCTTGCATTCCTCCGTACTGATTAGGAAGATAACCTTGAGACTGGCTTTGTGCCTGAGTGGGGCCTTGGCCCGCATATTGGTGGTTGTACTGTGCTTGCTGCTGCTGTGGCTGCTGGGCAGTCTTTTCACGGGAAGGAGCCTGTTGTTGCTGGGCGCGGTGGGGCTGCTGCTGGACGGCTGCGGGGCTGGCCTTGACAGCACCAGGACTCTGCTGGTACTTTTGCTCACCAGGAAGAATAAGAGGAATCTCGGCACCGGTAGGGTTGGACTGACGATAAAGATATCCACGAATATCCTCGATAAACAGGGGGAAAAGAAGATCGGCAATGCCTTCTTTTTGAGCAAAACTTAAAGCGCGATCGAAGGGAATCCAGACACCTTTGAGGTGCATTGCACCAATTTTAACAACGCGACGGTCCTTTTCAGCCTTGAGCATTCCGTCGCGTCGGCCGCGGGTCATTCCCGCAACATTGAGTAACTTGGTACCATTAATCATATCATTATCCTCTCTGCGAGCCACAGATATACCTCTAGCTTCGACTTGGAAGCATAATGTGTTTTCATCTTCCCAGAGTGTCGTGGAAACGCGAGGACGGGTCTTCTCGGACTGCATGGTATGTGCAGCGGGCATTGCTGCACTCACTACATTTGCGTTGGGAACTCCATAAAGTGATTGCTGGGTGCTAGGTTCAACAGATGCCATCTTAGAAGAAGGATGCAAAGTCTACTGCGGACTCTACATAAGCAGACATTCCACGGTTAGGGTTACAGATAGTAGCCTGGTCCGTGATTGGTGGAACGTGCATAAGAGGGTCATGATAAATGATTTCGAAGCCATAAAAACGAGCTTACAGGTACTGATAATAATCGGAGAGTGGCAGCAGCTTTTCTGGGGCCAAAAAGTGCTCTAGACTGTTGTTCATGTAACCCCTCAGTTGGCATGGAAACCATCATTAGGCAACATTTTTTTTTCCCGAAGAGAATTTCGGCCGTTTCATCGGAGAAAAAACTAGTTATATAGCATAACTATGCTCATACAAATCACTTATGCATTGATTTTCGCTTTAAGTTTCGTTGCAGCCTGCACGCCCCTCCCATGCATGCCCGTCCCGAGTGTTGGTTTCGACCGTTTGCGCAGCATTATATATGTACATTCAGATTAGCACATATTTAATTTTGCTCTTTAGATATGTATATGCAGGATTCTGCACCATCCTGCATTTCACCGTCAAGAGGCAATATGCGCCAAGAAGCAGAGTTAGGGGACCCCGATATTTTTGCAGTGGAAATTGTAGTGTCTGATTCTTCAAATTCAGTGAAACGTTCTTATAGTACCCTAGCACTTCACCACCAATGCATTGCCTAGGGCACTGGGTTTTGCTGGGCGGTCTGGCCAGCGCTTATCGAGGCTTATCGGCGGGGCTCACACAATAGAACGTGATTGAAGGGGATCGTCGGAACAAAGACAACGAGTCATACAGATTGGTGACATTTGGAAGTAAGATCAGATTCCAAATTGATGAAAGGCTAATTAATAGCGATGTTCATGTGTAAACAGGCCCGATCATTCTGCGCTTACGACAGCTGTGGCGATGTTTCCGGTTCCATAATGAGCACTCGAAAGTACATATTCGCTTCGTCAATGCGCATATTTGCGCACTAGGCTGCAGTAGTCGACAGTATGCAATGAGTCTCTGTACTTGCATAAAGCCTCAATTTCTTGCATTGAGGATTCTGGCTGCGAGGATGCATGCATGAATTTGACGTACATCAACGATGATAAGAATGGTGTATGCATGAAACTTATGCTAGAAGTGGAAAATTGGTCAGAGTTAGTTGATTTAGCTCTTGTCTAGTTTAAAGCTCCAGGATCATCCAGAAGGCTCAACCTAATCGGTTTTTTTTAATTATGCATCATACTTCCCGGGTGCTGTCTCGAAAGACATACCCTTGCAGAGCTTTATTAAAGCTACTATTTACACAAACTTACATTACTCTTTGATTGAGACGTATTCGGGTGGCTCCCTGAAAATATCTCCACGCTCGCTCATGGCTGCCATGACTTCGGAGCGCACGGTGGGGGAATTCATAGGATCAGGCATGGGAGCAGAGATTGGCACTTCAAACAAAGAGCCTATCAGGCGACCCTCAGTTGGATCGGTACTAGTGTCAAAGATGAAAGCGACATTATCAGTGACGTTGCGAGTGACTCTCTCTACTTTGTCACTGTTTTTCTTGGCCTTGGAAACAGTTTGAGTAGACTCGATACGATAAACAAGCTGCACGTACTGAGAAGAGGCATGATCGGGAAGAGCAAGAGGGATCATAGACAAGACCTTGGGACGTCCATTATATTTTTCGAGCTTCCAACCGAAAACGTAATCGCGAGGAAGCTTTTTAGCGCGTTCGGTTAAAGGACCAGCAACCCATCTAGAAGTACAGGCACCAAGCTTTGCGTAGTCTCTTTGAACAAAAGCCTCGTTAGTGCGGGAGTAGAGCAACAGCGCAGTTTCCTTCCACTCTAGGGGACGGAAGTTGGCTCTACCAATATCCTTTCGTAATTTAATAGCCATGTAGGTATTGAGACCAAGTGTTTGTATACGTCTTTTCAACGCTTTCCATCTAAGTTTTGGGCTGGTGAACCATGAAGGTAGCTGTTTGGGGGCAACGTAAAGGTCCGTTACAAGACCTGCTTGGTCCATAGTAAAGCTCAAGGGGCTGCTACTTGTAGAAGCAAATCTACGAGCATGAAGAGGCCGAATTAGTCGAAACATCAAATTTCAGGTTTGAGGTGACGGTGCTGACAAAGCCTATATTTCACTTGAGCGACGGCGGTAGGCGAAAGGGGTGTCGTGTGACGTATGAAATTTTCTACTTAACTAAAAGTTTGACATTTAGAAACGGGCTCCAGAAGAAGAACCAGAGGTGGCTGTGTTGATCTTCTCCTTGAGGTTAGAGGCGGTTCCGCCGCGAATGTGAAGGACGTTCTGGCTGAAAGGACGCAAGGCACGCTCGTAGACGACCTTGGCACCGCCAAACTGGGGCAGGCCCAACCAAAGGAAGAAAAGTGTCTTGAGAATCCAGTAGAAAGGAACCCAGTAGAGGATGAGGCTGGACCAGAACTCGATCACGCTGAAGGCAGCGTAAACAACCCAGTAGGTCAGGTACTGAGTGTCGTCGCTGGTTCCAACGGTCTCAAGGGCGACAAGAGAGTAGTAGCCGGGGATAACAAGACCAGCAACGTTAGCGAAAAGCTGTCCGATGCCTCCGATATTAAGGAAAATCATCAGAAAATAGGTTCCAACGGCTCCCATTGCCAAATACGAGCGGGGGATATTGGTCTGCTTTTCAATCTGAGCGAGGTACTGGTTGGAATTAACATGGTTGTTGAAACTTCCGAAAGCGTTCATGGCCTGGTTTTGCAACGACATATTTTCAGCAGGTGTGAAGGTATGAAGCAAGGCCCCCTTACTTTTTATAGCGTGCATGCTGACTCATGTATATATGCAGGGTCACGGCTTCGATTGCAGATACCAGACAGATCCCACGACGATAAGCGATCCAACCACTGTGTAGAAGTCCGGGAGATCCCCCCATATAACCCATTCCCATAGTGTAGCCCATATAAGCTGTGTGTATCTAAGGTTCACCAAAACGCTCGCGCTCGTTTGCTGTAGCGCTTTCGTTTCCAAGAACTGGATAAGAAATCCCAACACACCAGTTAGAGCCAGTAAAGCCCAGCTTCTTGGCTCTTTGGGATAGGAATAGTCTCCCGTGAAGCTAATTATCGACGCACAGACGAAGCTGATAGCGGCGAAATTACCCACTGGTGCGACGGGGTGAACGTCAGTGAGGCGCCGGAGGATCAATATTCCAAGCGAAGTCACAACAACAAATACAAGTGATGCTAGCACAGCTCGCATGCGATGCTCTTCTGTGACGATCCCAAATAAGATTGGTGGTCTTGCAATTAACGCTACTCCACACAGGGCGATGAAACTGAAAAACACATGATTCCAATGGAGAGGCTCACTTATTAGTAAACGTGCACTGAAGATAGTTGCCAGTGGCACTAAGAATGCGAGCGCTGCTTTGTCCGGAAGACTAAGGTAGCGTAACCCATAGTAAGTGCAGCAAAGTCCAACAAAGCCAAGGATCCCTCGAGTGAATAGTAGTTTTCTGTTCTCATAGTCTCCCCAGAACATATACTTCTCTCTGCGGAGCACCCAGCAGCATATAGATAAAGTGACAGCCATACGTATCTGCATAACGACGAACGTATTGAGAGATTCCACCATCAGCTTTGAGACTGCCTGGTTTATTGATATTAGAAACACCGCGGTTGCATATATCAGTTTTCCATTGCGATCACTGACAGGCGAGGAAATGTCGATATCCATTATCACCAGTTGATCAAGTAATACGGGTGCGTCCAAGACTCAACATCGAGGAGATCATGAGGCGTGTTAGTTGTCGAGAAAGGGTGCCGACTTAAAATGCTAAGTTACAAGACTATGTTAGTTAAACGATCATATCGTATTGGATTCGTAAATCTGGACCTGGGTTAGTGGAACAATCAATCACGGCGGACCTTGTAAATGCAATAAAATTCTTCGTAAGATTTAAATAGCGACCTCAAAATACCAGAAAATATGCCAGAAAATGGTATTTTGAAAAATCTTTTCTAATTGAGAGACAGCGAACACACTGCTCGATGTGGGCGCACAGTGACCACATATCATACTCAAGCGACTTTCTCATAAAACGATTGCCATCCTGGGTGCGTATTAGAGTCTCTGAAGTAGATCGGTGGTATATAAAATCGCAGGTCGACACGAAGTAGAAGCCAGCAAACAAGCACGGCCATTTGTACTCCGCCGAAGAAAACCCACATAGCTGGTGGACTTTGAGGGAAGTAAGAAAATCCCATGCGTAGTGGTTCCGTCGATTTGATATATTGTGAGCGCTCGGAATTGGTGAAGTGGTTAGACAAGCATCTTACTACGGGCGCAGTGGCAAGGACCATGGAGGAAGCCAGTACAATCGACGCAGCAAATACAATACTTGGAGAGCTTGGTAGCATTGGTTTTGAAACAATTTTTATTTGACCATGATAGGGGGGCTCACGCGTTGGGATGACACGAATAAGTTCTGAGTGTTGTCTTCCATGGACTGGCCGGTGGATAGGGATGGGATAATAGAACACACTAGATCCAGTTATCCAGTCTGCCTGAATGACGCAGTTACCAGTTTTGTATTCTACGTCCCAGAATCTAAACCTTTGACCGTACACGGCAAACACGAATATGACGACACAAGGCGAGAGCGCACATATCGCCTCCAGCACGGATCCTGCCATAAGGATTCCGTGCATTGAATTGAGCGCAGGCTGGCTCATAAAACGGTAGTAGGGCAAGACTAATCCAATGATAGAGAGTAAGAACGACAAAAATCCCAGTCCATAGACAAAAGTAAAAGGATTGAGGTACCATACGAGCTGTGGCAAAAACCAATGACATACTCTATCTGCAAACACAATCGTACACCAAACCAGTAGATACTCAGCAAATTGAATGAGCACAATCGATCCCGTGCCCATAGGTATTCGCGACAGGTCAAAGGAGAATTGATATCTGAGGATGTACCCTATTGCAGTTATCAGACAGTAGATCATAATAAGAAGCAATGGCCAGAAAAAATGCCCTCGACGATACCCAACAGCAGCTAGGCCACTCGACCCTAGGAACAATATTAGCATTGCCGCGATGTAGAACCCGTCAATAATGTGCTCGTGATTGTTGTTTTGAGGGTATCCACCGCATAAATTAGGGAGTTCTGCTCCTAACCAAGCGACGTGCTGATTTACAAGAAAGTCTGCTTGGTAGTTCTTGATATATCTGATAGTGGGAATAATTCCTGTGTCATTTGCAGGTACACCAGAGAACCCATCTGCTCTTGCAGCAGGTAGAAGCCAATGGCTTAATATTTGGGGTTCCATAAGATGAAATTAACGCTATGAAGCGAGGTATTCAAGCTTAATGCAAAGGTGACAACTGTTCACCGATCTTTGAAAGACGCTAGCTTCTTTGTAGGAGTATCTTCAAATTCCTACAACTAGGCTCAAGAAAGAACTTGTATATGGGTGCACAATATGTTCACGTTTGCTTTTGCTCCTTTTGTCGCTCGGCTGTTAACAGTGTCCAGAAGTAAGCCGGGACTCTGGAAGCTGTGCTTGACAAAGATGCGGGCTGCAAGCTCCCGCATGCGTGAGAACAATAAAATGTGCTCATAACAAGCGAACTAGCGAGACGTAAACGTAGAAGAGAGAGCGGAAATTTAACAGGTGTAATAAAATGAGATATAATATAACCACAGGCACAAAATATCCCTCTTACACGTTGCTGGCATCATGCAGGAACTTGCATCTCGTATACATATGCGGCTAGTTTCGGCATACATTTGTAATTTAGGTTTGCTAGCGGGTATACAACAGTAAGTACTGAAACTATTGAATGCTGCGACAAATCTACACTTCTAAATGGTAAAAGCCGGGTGCGCTGCCCTCGTTCGGAAACAATGGTGGTGCCGTGCTTGAACCTAGACCCATTGCAGCAAGCCATAATGGCCTAGACCCAATTAAGACCTCTTGCGCTACTACCTGAACCTTGAAGATGGCAATCGAGACTAAAAACAATATTGTAAAGATCACAAATGGAAAATCAAGCGTTGAAATTCTTGCATTCGGTGCCACTGTGATCTCTTGGAAAATCGATGGCAAGGAGCAACTCTGGCTCAGCAAGGGATCAAAGCTCGATGGCTCGAGAGCTGTTCGTGGAGGAATCCCCCTTGTCTTCCCTCGCTTTGGCCCTGCCACAGACAAACACCCAGCTACAGCCAAATTGCCCCAGCACGGCTTTGCTCGCAGCGTTACATGGGAGGTACTTGGCCAGGTCGATGAGAACACTGTTCAATTCGGACTCGGCCCTGAGAACCTGTCTGAGGACTTCAGAAAAGCTTGGCCTTATGACTTCACCCTTGTATACACCGTAAAATTGGGCTCTGATACTCTCGATATCTCTTTAGATGTCGAGAACCCTGGTAAGGAGGCCTTCGACTTTAACGTGTTGTTCCACACTTACTTTGCGGTTGAAGAGGTCGAGAAGACTGCTGTCAATGGTTTGCATGGACTCGGCTACTGGAACAAGGTTGCTGCTGCTGCGGCCCCTGAGGAAACCAACAAGCAGGTCACCTTCTCTTCTGAGGTTGACAGAGTCTACGGTGGCACCCCCGCCAACCTTTCAATTGATGTTGATAACCAGCGCAAGTTTGAAATCACTGCAAACAACACTCTTGACACTGTTGTCTGGAACCCCTGGACGAAGTCTGCTCAAGGCATGTCTGACTTTGAGCCCAAGGACGGATTCCACCAGATGGTCTGTGTCGAGAACGGAAGCGTGAAGGACTTCCAGAAACTTGATGGTGGTAAGAGCTGGACAGGTGGCGTCAAGCTTCGTGCTGTTCTTTAAATGCGCAGCTTCTTGTAGGTTCAATCCGGCTCTTACTTCGTAGGCAATATTATTTCTAGGAGCACCCCCAAAGGCGCTACATGTATAATAATAGGTAAGTAGGAACAAATTACTTTGATATCGAAAATGTTCGTAATGTTTAGGGATAATACTTAAACTATGCCTCTATATTCGCTTCCTTTCTTCCCAATTCTATCCCATCACCATCGCTGCTAACCCCCCCATCTACCCCTACCACCTAACACATGGACGAACGAGCAACTGCCCTCGAAGAATATACGCGCAAGCTCCGGGAACACCGGGAATGGGATTCCAAACTTAAAACACTTCGTGAATCCTTGCGCGACACCACCAAGGCGCTCACCAAAACGGAACAGGATATGGCCGCGCTACAGTCGGTGGGTCAGATCATCGGTGAGGTGCTCAAGCAGCTGGATGACGACAGATTCATTGTTAAAGCTAGTAATGGACCCCGCTACATTGTCGGGTACCGTAACTCAATTAATGCCTCAGACCTGAAACAGGGCCAGCGTGTGGCGCTCGATATCACTACCCTCACAATTATGCGGATTCTGCCCCGCGAGGTTGACCCTCTTGTTTACAATATGACCAGCTTGGACCCTGGAGAGCTGGATTTCAACTCCATTGGTGGTCTTAATGAGCAGATCCGCGAGCTGCGTGAGGTCATTGAGCTGCCTCTCAAAAATCCCGAGATCTTCTTGCGAGTGGGTATCAAACCTCCAAAAGGTGTATTGCTTTATGGACCTCCTGGTACTGGTAAGACTCTGCTGGCCAAGATCGTTGCTGCCCAGATCGGTGCCAACTTTATCTTCTCTCCCGCCAGTGCAATTGTCGATAAATACATTGGTGAAAGCGCCAGATTAATCCGTGAGATGTTTGGCTACGCTAAAGAGCACGAGCCTTGTATTATCTTCATGGATGAGGTCGACGCCATCGGTGGTCGTCGTTTTTCTGAAGGTACCTCTGCCGATCGTGAAATTCAGCGTACGTTGATGGAGCTTCTCAACCAGATGGATGGCTTCGATTACCTCGGCAAAACCAAAGTCATTATGGCTACAAATCGTCCCGACACTCTCGACCCTGCCCTATTACGTCCAGGTCGTCTCGACCGTAAAATTGAGATCCCCTTGCCGAACGAAGTCGGCCGTCTCGCCATCTTCAAGATCCACACTGAGAAAGTTACCAAAAAGGGTGACTTTGACTTTGAAGCTCTTGTGAAAATGTCTGATGGATTCAACGGCTCAGATATCCGTAACGTTGTTACAGAGGCCGGTTTCTTGGCGATTAGAGATGATAGAGACTACCTCATTCAGAGCGACATGATGGCTGCTGTGCGTAAGGTTGCAGAGGCCAAGAAGTTGGAGGGCAAGCTGGAGTATGAAAAGCTCTGAGCGATCGAGCTTGGTCGAGTGGTTATATATTCTATACAGCACGAAGTAGTCTGTGCATTAATCATATTGCAAAACGCGAGTCCCAGCATCTGAATAGATGAGGTGGCTATGAAACTGTGTTAACTATTGATTCAGATCCATGATTCATTGACTACAGACGGGGGTCGTGAGAGAGCATATGCGTAAATTAGTTCAGTCATGACGACAGACATTGACATCAATAATCGATCGTTCCATGTTCCCAAGATTTAGGTACTGTCATTGAGGAGTAGTAGTAACAATTTTTTAAAATTCAGTCAATTACAGCCTCTATATACCTACATGCAGGTGCGTGCCTATCCGCCACACCGCCACACCACACATCAGCTCATGCCTAGCTTACCATTGATTAGTAAGTACATTAGGGCTGCGGCGTGACACCCCCTTAACTTACCTAGCACCACGGAGGGGCAAGGTTCACTACATTCAATATGGGTAAAGTTCACGGCTCCCTCACCAACGCCGGTAAGGTTAAATCTAAGACTCCCAAGGTCGAGAAGGAAGATAAGCCCAAGCCCGTCTGCGGCCGCGCTAAGAGACGTCTTTTGTACACCCGCCGCTTCGTCAACGTCACTGTCACCAACGGCAAGCGCAAATAAGCAAGTCGAGTTTGCTTAGCATTGTGTAAGTAGAAAATAATTATTCTTTCTGAAATTTTGTGGTTCCGACTCGCTGTAGGTCGGTTTCCATATCCAAGTTGACCTGTACCTTAGGTACGGGCCGCTCCTACATCTATAGTTATATTAGGGTTGCACAGTTGTTAAATCTCGCTGTCAGCCACTCTGTAGTTTTTTGACGCTGCTGGCTGCGTTCCGCGCAGTTCTTGTAACGCGTAATTAAGGTTCACTGATCTTGGACCCATCTGCGTGCGATGGCGTCAATGATGCTTGCGAGGCGGCGTAGCCTAGAGTGCCCAGGATTTTACAATTGTTTTTAAATGTACCCTACAAAATGTTGACGCTATATAAATAACGCTATATCGTGTGCCAGCGCGACTCGCTTCTGTGAGAATGCAGGTGGTGGGGACTTGGTCAACAGAGCTCAAGGAATGCAGTTAGATACCGAGCCGGAAAAATAAATATCAGGACCTTGGTCAAGGTCAGTAATCCTTTGCAGCAGCAATTACTAGTAGAACAAGCGTCAGGACTACTAAAGCAAGCGTCACACCGAATACCACAAGAATCATAAAGCGAGACACAGGGAACATCCCCTTTTGCAGAACGTTCTGCACGTGGAAGTACCTCGAGCATCCAAGGATCATTACGGCTATCCCTACACCGACAAAAAGAGCACCAACAACGGTCGATATATTGTAGCTTGTTGTTCCCGCATCTTGGTTAACAAGCCGAAACAATTGAGTTAGAGCGACTCCCGCAGAGGAGAAAGTCAATGAAGTACGCAACCATGCAAGGAATGTACGTTCATTGGCCATATGATCTCGGGCTACTGACTGAGTGTTGGCCAGTCTCACGCTCACTCTAGGGGCTCGCATTTCCTCTAGAGCGTTAAGGAGGTGCTAGTAAAGGGTGCTCGGCTAGATAGCAGATTGCTGACAAATTCCTAATCTGGCTGCGCTAGGGAGGTATGAGTAATTGCCGTTGCATTTAGAAAATCTAGCTCGCGCCAAGCTTGCATACGAGACAAAACACCTCAAAAATTTTTTTGGACAAGTACTTATGGCATCTCCAAATACCAAAATGCAGGTCGTATTAGACCCATTACATGATGATACCTTAGAGTTCGATGATAGTCCTACCTACGCGCACTTTGAGCGCAAAAGCGCTTATCCTGATGAGCCGATAGACATTTCACTTCGGTTAGTAGGCAAATCGCCTCTGTGGGGTCACTTGCTATGGAACGCTGGCCGCGTGACTGCAGAGTATATAGACCTGAGACGGTCAAATTTACAAGGGAAACTTGTGCTGGAGCTGGGAGCCGCGGCTGCTCTCCCATCGCTGCTTGCGTCGCTATCAGCGGCAAATGTCGTTGCTACTGATTACCCTGATACCGATTTGATTGATAATATTCAGCATAACATCGACTGGCTCGAGGCCCAGATGCACAGGCCTCTCCCAATCTCTTGTCAAGGGTATACCTGGGGCGAAGACGTGCAGTGTCTTTTGGACGCACCCCGCCAGAATGGCCGCAAGTTCGACTTTATTATAATGAGTGACCTCGTTTTCCATCACGAGCAGCATGCAAAACTTATAGCTACCTGCAAGAAGTGTCTTGCCGAGGATGGTATCGTGTTTGTTGTATTTACTCCTCATCGCCCCCAGCGGTTTCAAGAAGACATGCAATTCTTTGAGCTAGCACGGGACAATGGTTTTGATGTCGCCAAAGTCGTCGAACGCCATTTAGCTCCCATGTTCAAAGAGGATCCTGGCTGCGCCGAGCTGCGAGGCACTGTGTTTGGATACACCTTGACTTGGAAGGGTCAATCCGCTAGCTGGATGGATGTTTAAGAGCGGGCACCTGTATTTATAGAATTTTTAATTGTTAGCATTATATGTTTATGGATTTTAACGAATATCGCAGCTGATCCAGCTTTCATGGGCTGTTATCAAGGGAAAGAGCTCAGCACTGACCAGTATATTCTTTGCCGAGGTAGTTAATTATTGCATATTAGGCCTGACCTGTTCATTTTGCGCGACATTTGCCTTAGTTTGGCCGCGACGATGTTATGCTACAGAATAGCCGATAAATCGAACTGAGCTCATTGTTTGAACCAATAGTGCTTAACTATATATTTTTAAAGAACGATAAATACTGGGCTATATCCTGGCTAAACGTTGATGAGGTTGAACGCGCCGGGGAGCTGATGCTTGTGGTGACGCACCTGGCGTTTTGGGAATACACAGAAGGCACTTCCTTGGTCATTGACTTGGCACACAGTGCCAGCGGCACAGCCAAGTGTAACCCATTTTCCATTGTCACATACAGCGTAATTGTTTCCATCACAGCGGGTCTGACCAGCATTGCAGCTCTCGTCACTCTTTGTCGTTAGAGCACCGGTGGGGGCAGCTGTGGATGTTGGAGAGGCGCTCAGGGAAGCGGTCTTAGTGTTATGACCAACAACGACGGTGGTAGCCTGAGTGATCTTGGTTGTACCCTCAGATCCCTGGGACTCGGGCTGCGAAGAGGGTTGCGAGGAGGGCTGCTGCGAAGGAGCTGCATCAGTCTGTGAAGGAGCACTTGATTCCATTGCGACAGAACCACTGTATGCGAGACCAAGATATTGGAATGAGCCGCCGCTGGGAGCATCTTCAGAGGTAATCTTACCAGAGGGAGCACTGCCAGAGGGAGCACTGCCAGAGGGAGCACTGCCAGAGGGAGCACTGCCAGAGGGAGCACTGCCAGAGGGAGCATTGCCAGAGGGAGCACCAGCAGAGGGAGCGCTGACAGGACCCTCAGAGGAGGCAGGAGCGGAAGAAGCAGGACCCGCACTAGAGGCAGGAGCAGAGGAGCTAGGACCAGGAGCAGCAGGGCTGGAGCCTCCGCCGCCAAGAATATCATGCATGCTCTCAGCAAAGGACTTACCACCCTCATTATTGTTGAAAGCTTGCGAAGCGTCCCAAAGCATGATACCGCCAAAGTTGGGACTGCTCTGGGCCTGACCGATCTTACCTTTGACGTCGTCAGCTGAAACGTATCCACTGCCAGCAGCGGATTGAGAGCCAGGAAGACCAATGAACAACTTGACGTCCTTGTTAGGGGAGGTATTGGAGGCAAAGTCCTGCCACTGATCCCAGTTGAACTTGCCTCCAGACATTGAGCAGTAGTTATTGTAAAACTGGATGTAAACGTGATCAAAGGGTGCATGGGACAGAGCATCACCAATAGCAGCATCAGGATAGGGGCACTGAGGAGCGGCAGAGATGAAGTATTTCTTACCGCCGTCCTGCTGGAAGTAGTTCTTCAACTCATTGACGAATCCAACGTAACCGGTACCGGACCCGCTCTCGATGTCCAAGTCAAAGCCATCAACAACGGCATCGTCGAAGGGACGCTGGTCGCTTTTACCGCCTCCAAAGGTATTCCAAACATTTTTGGCACAAAGCTTTCCATCGCCGTCGCCACCAAAACCATAGCTTCCAGACGCACCACCAAGACTAACAAAGACCTTTTTACCTGCTGCCTGACAGCTTTTGATATCTTCGCCAATTGAAGGGCAGTGAAGCATGGTGGAGCCTTGGAAAGTTTCAGTGCAAGCGCCAGCGACGTTAAGAGTAAGTGACTGTGCGTTGAAGCTGCTGATGAACGAAATAACGTATATGTCTCCGGCAGTCTCTTTACAGTATTCCCCTAAGGATTTCTGGTTACCTCCAGAGGCTTGACCCCAGTATAGCACTAGTTCAGAAGCGAGTGTAGTAGTAAAGAGTGTGGTTAAAAAGAATGTAGGGAGCATAGACCTGCGATGTCAGTGTTGAAGAGAAGCGGCTCTCTGTATATTTATACGTGCATGTACATAGGGGTCCCAAGCTCATATGCAGGGGTGCCATGACGTACTCTGTAGACGAAATAATTCGCATGACGACGATTAAGCGGCCTTGAGACCGCTAAAAAATTCAAATTCGCGTTAATACGTATTCTTTCATTTGTGTAAAAAGTTTTGTGCTTCAAGCGATATACTTTACCGGCTCATTCGCGACGCGTAGTACCCCCTTCCAAATTAACTGCGTCGACCCCTGCCCCACGCATAAGGATTAACACGGGGGTTAAAGGCGCGCGCCTCTCAGAATAGACCAAAGCACTCGTCAATGTTTAATTATCAAATGTTTCTTCTATAGAAGACAAGTTTTTCGCGCTAAAAGCGCGTCTATAAGATATACTCGCTTAAAATAGAACTGCATAAACCCCACTGCATGATGCAGGTAGATGCATAAACCCAATATACTTGAAACGTCAAGAGAGATCCTTTTGCAGCACAAAATCGTTCATGTAGTACCCGTTGCCGATATGGTTATCCTCCACATGTGAGATTTCCCAGCCTTGGCTCTTATAGAACTCCACTGCGGCGTTATTTCGGTTTACGTTCAGCTTGATCAGTTTACCTCCCTGGGACGCGGCGATCTTCTCCATCTCTCTCAGCTGAAACTTGCCATAACCGCGTTTATGCACGGCGTGGCTTAGGTATATCTTGTGAAGTTTGAACAATTTTCTCTCCTTGTCTACCATTTCAATGGATGTATAGCCCTGGTCTTTACCGTCTACCACTAGGATGTAGTATTGTGCGTCACCTTCGATCTCTTTGGTGATTTGGTCGGTACTATACATCCAGTCGAGCATGTACTCGTTCTGCTCAGGGGAAAGGATGGATTGGTATGATTCTGTGAAGATTGGTATGGCCAAACTACGAATCCGATCAACATCCTTAATGGTGGCTTTTTGGATCTCGACCTTAGAGTTCTGGACGCTGGTATCTTTCATGCGTATGTGAGGACTTTGTATTATCGGTATATATCGGCCGTTGTCTTCTACTGACTGGCTTGAATACATACGTCATATAGTGGCGCTGTGTGGCAAAAATTTCACTCGACCTCGTTAATGAGCTTCTCGAGACTCAGCTGAAGTAGAGCTGGGACAGGCTAATTGCTCGCCGAGGTACAAGTATTTAGCTACTGGTTGCAGAATTGCCGTATTGGCCCATGTATTTTCTTATCATTCAGTTGATTTTTTATCGTGGGCTTGCCCAGCTTCTTCCCAGCCAAACTCTCCAGCTGTTGCTCTCTGGGTTAGGGCCGGGCAAGGGCAATATGCATCAGTATATAAAGGCTACTGCTGTATGTGCACAGCCTCAAAGTTTCCTTATGACCCTCTATTACAGTATCGTGTTTGGCTTGCTAGTCGCCGAGATGGCCGCTTTCCTCGTTCTGGTCGCTCCTTTACCTGGCGCTCTTCGTTCTAGGATTGTCTCATTTGTGCGCACAAATCCTTTAGTGCAAAAGTTCCGTACGACGTTGCGGTTTACGTTTGTGGCGGTACTTGTTCTCTTCATTGATAGTGTTAACAGAGTCATGAAGGTCTCTGAGGAGATGAACAGAGCCAAGGAGCGCAACCAGGGCGCTGCCTACAGTGATCGCGACGAGTTCCTTGCTCGCAAATTTTATGCCCAGCGCAATATGTACCTATGTGGCTTCACTTTGTTCCTCTCCTTTATCTTGATCCGCACTTTCGGTCTTCTGAGACAGTCGTTAGAGACCGATTCCACCTCTGCTGGCTCTGTCACTGACGAGTCCTTGCGCAAACAGCTGAAGCAAAAGGACGCTGAGCTAGAGGCTTTGAAGAAGCAAAGCCACGGCCTCTCCAATGAATACAACCGGGTCAGTGATGAGCTTAACAAGGGCGTTCCTAAAACTGATCTGAAGAAGGACTAATTAGCATACATATGTAGTTAAGCAATTACGCGCTCCTTGATGACAATTTACGCGAGACTGGTCACGAGTTCCTACCTCTATCGAATGCAGTCGCGTGACCTCTAGCGCATGCCAAGTTACGTGTGCCCCTGCAGCGTTATGCAGCCCCTGCAGCCGAGACTGACTCCATAGGTGCTGGTGCAAGTCGAGTGAAGAGACATCAGATATTTACGGAGTGAGCTGGAATCAGATTACAAAATTAAAATGTACGGTTGCTCTCCCTTTGTGGTCGCATCATACTCTAGTCAATCGCGGCGAGAATGGGTTTGAACAGCTCCTCTTCGCTGAACATAGTGAACTTATTGAAAGACCGCATAATTCGAATTCGAGCCTCTTCAGAGTTGAGTCCTTTCCAACTTTTTGTCTCCAATAAGCGCAATGGCCAGCACTGGGAAAGTGGGTAGTGAGAACACTCCGATTGGTGCTGCAGAGCGGGGAAGTGAAGATCAAAGCGATAGGCTAGTGCTGAAAATGCCAGCAAGACACCTTTGAACGTAAGAGGTAGCTGGAGCTTGTATAGTAGTGCCTCGGCCAGATTCCACATGTCAACGGGGGCAACGAGCTGTAGTTGCGCAAACCAGAGTCCAAATAACGGCTCAGTCACCTCTAACTGTCCATCTAGAATTTTGTGCTCTATCAAAAGTCCAGTTGCTTGCTGTAGCCAATACTCCACTTCGTTGAGTGGTATCTCATGAAGGCCTCGAACATAGCAATCATCAAGGAAAGCGCTAAAGCATTCAGGCTTTCTTTTTTCTAATAGACAATTCACCTCTCTTAAGCAGTCGCCCACGTTCTCCAAGCCATAAGCCACGGAAATACATGTATCGGCTATTTTCTTGATATCATGCGCATTAAGTTTGTGAGAACTCACAGAGAACGTCTGGAAAAGTCCGCCCTCCATAAGACAGCAATAAAAACGATAGCGTCTTATTATATACCGTACTGCATCCACACAGCCATGAGCTGTGCGACTGCGGTAGCATCGTGCAGTTAACCGACCTGACGGTCGTATAAAGAGGAAGTTTTCCAGCCGACTATTTTAAAGATGGTATACCTCACTATTAGAGCTGGGAATGCAATTGTGGAACTATTTTAGTGATATACGAGGCACCAGGAGTCACTTTACAGGCTATGCAACCAATCAGGCAGTCATGACCATGTCCCTTTCAAGAGGAGAACATGTCACTGCAATGGAATTATCAAGAGCTTGTAAAAAGCTTTATGCTAAATACATATGATGATACATGTAGACATCCTTAGTTTTCGCGCCTGCAGGTAGCTCTACTGGAGTCAGCATGCTAGCTCACTAGTTGAGACATAGCAGCGCATAAAGAGAATGAGGATGGCCAACAAGGGTTCACAATGCTAAATCTAGGCTTCCACTGTAGCAGATTCCTTCGCCGCTACCGAGTCCTCGGTGTAGGCGTTGCTCTTGTGTTTCGGTTCGAACTCGAACGAGCCAGGGGTGCGGCCAAGGAACATCTCGGTGATTTTTATCCAATCTTTGTAATTTCCACTACACAGGAGAGTCTCAAGCTCGTTACGACCCTGGAAAGGACGAGGACGATCATTCATTTTCGGGGGCATGTACTCAAGGATCCCAACGGGGACATATCTGTAAGTGAAAGATAGCCACTCACACAAAAACCGCCTTGTTTGCTCAACGCCGTACTGATCAGAGCCCCAATGCTCCAAGCCAAACTCCGCATATTGGCGGATATATTCTAGACGCTCAGAGGCGCTCTTATCGAGGTACTGTTTGGACTCAATTTCTTCGAAAATCCAAGGCTTGATCAGAGCACCACGTGCGACCATACATGTATCAACGCCTTGGTTTTCAACGTGGTCATACCAGTCATACCAGGAATAAACGTCGCCATTACCAACAATCCAAGGCTTAAGGTCCATATCTGCACGAGTTTCCTTAACGAGATCGGCAGTTTCTTTGATGTACTGCCAGTCTGCCTCGCGAGTGTATCTTTGTTGGCGAGAACGACCATGGATAGTGATAGCGTGTACCTGCTGCTCATCAACTAGACGCTTGACGAGACTCTTGGCCGTAGGGTGACCATCCTTAGTGCCTGTTCGGATCTTGACAGTAACGGCTGCCTCTCCAGATACAAGACTCATTCCTTTGAGAAGACGAAGAAGACGTGCGGGGTTTTCCATCAGCGCGGAGCCGGATCCTTGGCGGTAAAGCAGATCGATGGGACAACCACAATTAAGATTGACCTCACTATGCATAGGGGCCATAGTGGTCAACGCTTGTGTAGCTTTGATAACATGCCAGGATTTGCTTCCAGCTATTTGAACGGCGAAGTTCTGTTCGCTACTATGAGCACGCGGGAGGGCCCACTCAGATCGCCCGCCTTGAACAAGCGGAAGAGACAGTGCCATCTCACTGAAAGTGATGTCTGCGCCTAGCGTCTTCATGAGACGACGATAAGGGAGATTTCCGACAGTTGTGAGGGGACTTAACACATATTTACGATCGTAGTCAAGTCGCTTCTTCTCAGTGGGTTTGAGAGTTCCCTCGAAATAAGCAGCATAATTATCTCGCTTAGCTTTGAGTGCGGGATCGTCCAAGTTCTCCTGTTGTTCATTGTCGATAGCTTTAATTGCTTGGTCGGAAAGACTGAAATCAAACTCACGCTTTTGCAGCTTGAAAGTGTCAGCTTGGGATACCCTGTTAACCTCCTTCTCTGTGTTTTTAGCCTTTATTTCAGCATCTTCCGTCAATTGTTTGTTGAGGAAGTGTGAGCCCAACCAACGACACTTGACGCCAGAGGGACAGAAGCCTAAGCTTTTCCACACGGGGCACACACCATCAATGTCTGGAAGTTTAGAGTCCAAATAAACATCGACACTGTGTTCAAAACGACATTTCTCTCCCAAAACACACTCGGTCTCAGACTTGCGCTCTCTATCACAGAAGCGGACAGCTTCTTTCTTTTGAGCGAGCGAACGGTTTTTGTTTTGACCTCTCTTCTTCTTTTTGTTTTTGGTATTCTCTTTGGGGTCCATTCTATCGAGACCTGCACCCTCTGCATCGTCATCGGCAACTTGCTCGATAACTGGCTTGGAGTCTAAAAGGTATTCTTTTTTTATGGGAGCTACACCCTTGACTCTTTCAGATTGTTCAGGTGTGGGCTCTTCATTTCGAGGTTTTTTGGCAATTCTCTCTTCTTCTGGCATGACCTCTGAAATTTTGATGCTGATCTAATATTTTATTTGACTATTAGGGAGCTTGCATGCATATTGAGGATCGCGCTCTTAAGCATTGTATGGGTACAAGCACTTTCCGAGAGGCTGATAAGACTAATTAAATTAATTGAAATAAATACTGACACATAGATTGGAGCAGCAGTAAAGACTAGGCAAAGCTTTGTAGCCGGGTGTGTTTAAACGGTCACAAGATGTCGTCTGTTCTGCCAAGTCAGAAGTTTGCAGAAGTTTTCCGTATCATCTCCACAAATTTAGAGGAGAAGTTATTGCATACTAAGGTTCGTGAGCGACCGTTGATATCCAATATACTCATTCTTACGTTTTTCTCTCTCCAGTTTCAGACGGTTTTCGAGGTCCTTAAATTTCGCCAATAGAACCTTATCGGCACCATGCCTTGTCAACTCTTGTGTGAGCATGTCCTCAAGATACTTCACTTTCTCTTCAAGCTCCGCATTTTCCGCTGGCAGCAGCTCTGCGCCTCGAGCCATCATTGCCAGCTCATCGACACATTGCATCATTAGCTCCACTAACAGTGGCAGTTTACTGGTGCCTTTGACTTTCGATTGTTGCATGATCTCTCTTAACCGATCATCGTTATGTTCGCCCCACTCCGGACCCATGTATGCGGTCAGACGTCGGAAGAACTGCCGAGTAATATCATATGCTCTCGCAGAGGCACGATTACAGGCATCTACGAGTTGTTTGTTATCCTTGTGTAGCCTATCAACTTCTGCATGTGCGTCGATTGGCACCTTGGCTGCAAGATTCTCTATCTGCTGCTCGAGGTTTTGCTCATGGTTCACATGCTCTCTGAGCTGAAGCTCCAAGGCATCATTATTGGCGATTAGATCCAGGACATGGTCCTGTATCTGTTCATGCGGGGCACCCTGGAATAGCTCGCTCATTTCATCCAAAATGGCTATTGAGGTTGCGAGCTGTGACTGATGCACCTCCTTTTCATCAATGTATTCATGAATGAGTTTTTCGACATTAGCGTAGTTATCTTGCGCATCTTGTAAAGCAGTGAGTAAGTTAACCACGATATTACGAATTTTCGAGATCTTACCTTCTACTTGCGAATCATCAATCTTGACATCCTCTTCAATGGGCTGCGCGTACTCTTCGAAATCGGGCTCATTAAAAACATCGATAATTTTATCACATAGTCTGCCATATTCGTCTTGAGCTTCCAGAAATGTCGTGAGCATTTCCTCTTGTTCTGCTAGCTTAAACTCGAGATCCTCAGTATCTTTGGAGCGGGTCTCTATTTTGGCTTTAAGGGCAGCATTCTCGAGTTCTAACTCTCTCCGCGCGGCATGACAGGTGGTCAATTGCTGGTAAAGCTCTTTTGAATCCGCATTGAGCTTCGAGTTCTTTTCAAGTAGTGTGATTTTCAGTTTGAGGTTGAAAATCTCGTTCTCCATTGACTCCACTTTGCGTGTCTCCTCACGTGCAGCGTCACGGTTGTACAAAATGCCTTGGTTTTGGTTATTTGTTGATGCAGCAAGCTCTTTCGCACCATCCTGGCCCTCAAAGAACTGATCAAGAGATGTTTTGGGTCGGTTAAGCTGCGACGACCGTTGCGATGTTTGAGATTGCCGTGAGCTCGTCTGAGACAATCGAGATCGACGAGGAGGCTCGGGAAGCTCATCATGTCCGGCCAAACTCAGCTTCCCAAAGCTACTATCGAAAGTATCGCTCATAAACAAATGACTAAGGGGTTCCAGGAACCTTGTTTAACAGAACAAGGACGAATGCAGGGGCCTGTGGACCATTATGCCACGCAAATTTCTAGGACAGTGTATATTACATCTTTATTTTGTTGTTAATGGTAAATACTCAGACATTTCAGGGGTCCTTTGTAGCCAAATATGGGCGGTTCCCCAATGCATCCTGCAGGTTAATGCATCCCTCAATTTCAACGGTACAGAAGATGCAGCCCGTCTGAGCTCCAGAAAACGCGACTTTGGAGACTAAACGCACAAGGGTTATGCGAGACACATAGTTCAACCGGGTAAAACCCGATGTACTTCTGTAACTGGGCCCCGGATCCGATCTTGAGGTAGCTGCATATGCACCAGCCGTTGTAACTGCGGCATATAGACGAGGTGCATAATGGACGGAGAAAGCGCGTTAGTGTGGAAGGGTCAAATAGATTCTACATAGTGAAGTGCTTAAAGGAAAAGAACTCAAGCATATGGGGGTGTTTATGCCTCGGGAACAATTCAAGAAGGCAGCACGCTGAAATAGTAGCAAGCCATGTAGGGACTAAATGTCTATTATACTTCCGATTCAAGATGCGAGATCGAGATTGGTTCTGGCGGCCGCTACCGCGAGACGCGGGCCCATGCATATACAAGCTGCAGTAATACAACGTGAATACAAAAATTCACCGACCAGAGTCTATTGGTGAGTCGCAATATTCAGATTGGTAACTTCCGAACGCCAATGTTTTCGTAGCTACATTCTAGGAGCTAGGTTGGATCAAACATGTTGAAATCCAGATCGAGACCTCGTCGTGCACACAATACATGGAAGGACTCAGAGAATGACCAAAAATGCGCCGTGAGGGTATCGTAACAATATTTCTATCAAAGTCGCACCTACACCCAACACAGTTGACACGTCAAGACTTACAGCAGGGAGATATGTTAGCACGAATGACCAAGGAGTTCTTTCGAGAAGTGAGTTTATTTATCCTATAATTGCAGTGCTACAGGCGCTTAAATAGAGGGGAAAGAGACAGTCTTGGCACCATAGGCAGAGATAGCAGATGTGAAAGCCTGGCCAAGGGAGTTAACACCGTCCTTGACGGAGTTCTTGTCGTTGTCGTCAGTGTCAACAGACAAAAGCTTGCTAATAATGTCAGCTGAGGTCTGAGAGAGACCATCAATGTCTCCTTTGACGATGTCCTTGGCACCAACAGCGTTGAAGTCGTTGGCCTTGGCGGTCAAGTCATTCAAGAGACTGCTAACAGCACCAGTAAGACTGTTAATACCGTCAAGATTCTTGTTGACGTCGTCCTTAGAGGCAGAGCCGGCGTCGTTGCTCAAAGTACCAGCAGCCTTGGAGAGGGGGTCGTAGCTGTTCTGGATGCTAAGGGCACCAGACAATCCGTCTCCAGAGCTCCAGCCCTTGACGAGACCGTCAAGGTTGGAAGCGTTTGAGGCAACAGCAGAAAGGTCGCTAGAGAGATCAGCAGAAGCGATGGAGAGAATAGAAGCAAGGAGGATTGAGTTGAAAGAGACCATTTGAAGCAGTTCTGGGATTTTCAGTGGAGCACCCTGGCTTTTATACCTCTCTACCCCGCATAAGCACCCCCGCGCATGTAATTGGCGATAATGCTATCCAGCGTTACCTGCTGTCGATCGGTATGATCATCGCTCGCACTATGTGGGGTGGCACATTCCGCACCGCACACCGTAAACTATGGGGGGTGATTTCCGATTCTTAAGTAGATTGTGTTTTTGAAGTTTTATTGCGTACTATGTGCGTGCAAGACAAACCGATCCTTGCAACGGTTTTACGTGGCTCTGCATACCTGTGCATGATGCATAACCGCCAGTATATTTCGCTCGAAGTCGTGACAAAATTCGGCATTTCGTGGCTACATGCCTGTTTCCTCGGTCACTTCTTACAGTTCTTTATTTACGTAAAAGCTTTGAGTATGTGCTGGACTTCAAAGCGCTCCAGCCCCATCAATGTGGACTATCAGGGGATCTACAGTACCCCACAATCAGTAAGCACGGGTTATTTTGAGCTTAATTAGCGGTTAAACCCACACTGTTATATGTAAAAGTTGGCCAATTTGTAAATTTAGAATAATCTTTTATCTCGAATCATTAAGTTTATCAGTTTGAATGTGTGATTGTAACTTGCAAAGGTGTTCTATGGCGGACCCGAATTGGAGACTGCAGCTTCAACGGGAACGTTAAATTCTCCGAAGGCCACATAATATGCTGTGGTTTTATTTTCGCGCAGTGTCTCTAACCCAGAATCATTAGCAGTGAACAATTACCCCGCTTAACTTAGGTAGACGACAATTCCCTCCTAATGACAGATGAAATGAGGTCATGCATCTGCAGCACTCCTCTACGGCTCACCTAGATGGGTTTCGCGCAGGTATGACGCAACAACAACATCGTGCTCATAGATCAGTTCAAGAGTGATCAGTATATTTCGCAACGTGCCTAGCTAGATTGATGTATCAAATTATAGCATAATAAACCTGACTCGCACCCCCCGAAAAACAAAAAACAGCAGTACCGATGCCAACAGCCCGAATGCATAAGCGTTGCGAGAGCGCTACTTCATTCAGCCTAGCCTGTATAGAGCCCCGTCAAGTATGCTATATGAGCACACAATGTTCAAGAAACAATCAGTGGCTAATTGATACGTCATAGCGAGAAGTATATTACTGGGGAGGATGCATTATAACTGTTCACTGTGTCATCTATTAAAAGCTCAATGGTTAAATATGGTATGAACGCCGATCACAAAAACGAAGCTGTAGTGTTACGCGAGAATGCCCCCCAAAAAGTGGCAGATGACCATAACAAAACACCATGAGAAACGCGCATTAAAGGAAACCTCTTCTGCAATCATCTTTCATTAGAGACTACCGAATTAAATGAGATGAGATTCATTCGCTCTCCAAACCGCTGCTGGAGTGCAAGATCAAGAGGTGCAGTTCAAATTCGAGACTTAACAAAGATAGCTACTACAGACACTTAAAACACTATGTGGTTTGTGATTGCGTTCTAAACATCATCTGGGTGGGGTGAATTATGCACTATGCAGCATTATTGAAAATTCCGCGACACCCAATCAGAACTTCAAAACAATTTTACCACGAGAGGCACGGTCGAGCTCAACCCAAGCTTTTTTGATCTCATCAGCAGGGAAAACAGAACCGACGTGGAGAGAGATGTTAGCCTCCTCGATCTCCTTGGTAGCAGTCTTGGGCCATGTCTCGTAACTGGCGAATGGGAACTTGTACCGAAGATTGTAATATTGACCAAAAGCCAAACGGAAAGCCATGCGGGCAGTGGAAGTAATGTGCTCAATGAAATTAAAGCCAGAGTAATTTTCAGTGTGCTCAGGGTCACCATTAATTGTGACGTATGCGGATCCGGTATTAGCAGGCAACAAAATATCATTTGAAATGGCAATTGCGGTATAACCACCAACGCAGTCATAAATTCCAAGGAACTTATCGTTAGCACCAGCTTTTTGGAGATTTGCAGAGTAGTTGGGGTCTCTGTAGTTGATGATCTCGTCGGCACCGTACTTTTCAACATCTTTAGCAGATGATGGGGAGCATGTAGCAACTACGCGACGTACTCCATGCACTCTCTTGAGCATCTGAACACACAAGCTACCAGTTGCGGAGGCGCCGCCCAGTACAAGGTACGAGCCATTCTTATCGATCTTGCTATTATTGAGCATAGCCCAGGAAGTGGCATAAACGAGACAAAGAGCACCAGCGGCGGCATCGTCAAGGTTCTTTGGCTGTTTGATAACACCGTTACGAGAAACATCGATACGGCTAGTAGATCCCACAACAGTTCCCTTAGTACCCACCTTCTTGAAACCGCAAACTTTATCTCCAACAGCGAAGCGAGAGGCTGCTTTACTGCCGACTTTGGTGACGACACCACTGAAATCCTCACCGAAAGTCCATTGAGAAGTGTAAAAGGCGAGTTTCTTGAGCTTCAAGTCAACAGGATTCAACCCCACGTAATGAGTCTTGACAAGAATATCATTGGGACCGAGATCATCGGAGATTTCAATTGTACTGAGTTGCACAGGCGCACTGCGGTTAGCGTAACTGAAAACTCTGGTTTGAATAGACATGTCAATTCAAGTGCTGGGCAAGGCGGGAATCTTATAGCCATTTATCCCAACTTTCGCTGGGCATAATTACCAATCATGTTACAAATCTTGCAGCTGAGTTGCCGAGGGACTGAAATTGTGAAATTTAACTCGAAAAGTTGATTTAATTTACATGCAGGTATGCTCATTCATGACATCGAGTGAATCGATTGGACTGCAGGCTGAAGAAAACCTGTCTATGTAAATTATGCATGCCATTACATAGCCGAGCTGGAGCTATTATCTAACGCCTGCTTGACGGCATCCCGATTAGGGCCTTCGTATTAAAGTAGTAAATCGATACACACGAAAAGGTTCGATCCAGTTTGCTTGTTTTTACCTCAATGCTTGGTGGTTCTTGGCCAAGTATATATAGATCTGGCAGTATATATTAGGAAGTGAGTCGCGTCAATGAGTAAGCCCTTGTCCTCACCTTGAGCATGCTCAGTGTACGTATGGTGCGACACGCTAAGGTCTTAGTGCCTACTGTGGTTTTGCTTTTATTATTTGGTGCCCTCTTACATACCAGCGGCCATAGTCCTGTAGGAGCCATCAGGAAACCTGCTCCCGTTCCAACCTCTGTGCCTGTAGCACCAGAACAAGGGATCCCCGATGGTACCTCAGTGGACGTCCCGGAAATTCCTACTGATAATGTCGAAGTTCCAAAGCAAGAACCAGAGACAGTTGAGAAAAAGTATTCCCTTTGGACTGACGATGAGATTAAGGAAATTCCGTCGCGTAAATACGAATTTGGCAGTTGGGCGGAACTTCACCAGGACTCAATTCACAATCGCGAACCACGTATGGACGAGCGCGCTCGTTACGAATCTTCTGAGGTCTGGCTTAATGACCATAATATGCTCCCAGTGGGGGCTAGTTCGGACGGTTTACCGCGCCCTAAAATACCGCAGAGAGAAGATTTTGAGCAGGTTGGAGAGTACCTCCGTCAGCCTATTCTTGGCGACTTTAAGAGTGGTGCTGATAAGGTTTTCGTGATGTTAAAGACAAGTGCTGATACACAGTGGAAGCGTATGCCTATTCACTTCATGACCACCCTTACCCGTGCCAAGAACTTTGGACTTTACTCTGACGCACCCGGTACTATGTTTGGCCATGAGATTATTGACATTTTGAAAGACCTTCCTGAGAACGTGCTCGAAGAGAGTGAGTTTGATCGAATCAAGGCCCATCGTCAGTCCCATGATGAGCACTGGAATTGGGCTCCTGACAACCTCAAAGGTGATGGAGGCTGGAACATTGACCGGTACAAAAATATTCCCATGCTCTATGATGCATGGAAAAAGAACCCCAACTGCGACTGGTATATTTGGGTGGATGACGACTCATTTATTTTCTACGACAATATGATCAAGTGGTTTGAGACTATGGACCCAAGCGAGCTGATTTACACAGGAAACTATGTGGGTGGTGCTCCCCCTTTTGCACACGGTGGCTCTGTTGCAGTTGTATCTCGCGGTATTGTCGAGGGTTTGTTTGGACCTAACGGTAAAGTGTCAAACCCTAAGGAGTGGCTCGATCATTGGGCAGAAAGAACCGTGCCAGTATGCTGCGGTGATCTTATGGTCGCAGTTATGCTCATTGAGGAGTTCGATATTTATCTCTACAAGCACCCTATTCACGGTGACATCAAGAAGTTCGGATACCCGTTCCAGCGCGAACCTCTTGATGGTCTAATCATTCCTAAAGAAGACTTCTGTACGCCTATTGCCACTTTCCACCATCTGAACAACCACCAAATGGAAATGCTGTGGGAGTATGAGCGCCTGTGGGATCGCGATAGATTCATTACACACGATGACATCTACCGTGACTTCTACCTCCCATACGTTACAGAGGAACGTCCCAATTGGAAAATCTATGATGCGGGCGAGGCCCCTGAAATTCACACCATGGAGGGAGACTCTCCGAGAATGATTGAATACAATGACGAGACGTTCAACGCTCTTACTGAGAAGGAGGAGTGCAAACGACTTTGCGCTGCGAAAGACACTTGTTCGGGATGGTCGTTCAAACCTGGAAGATGCCATCTCTCCTCAATTGGTTTCAACTTTGGCTCTGCTCAGAATGACTGGAATGGTGAGCCTGGCTGGGTTTCTGGATACATGGTGGACCGCATTCGCGAGTGGCGTGCTGAAAGTCCTTGTGATCCTCTTCAAAAGGATTGGAACGGTGTCTACAATGACGATGATTCGACTTCGGAAGGATGGATGGTTCGTAGACTTGAGAACCCCCTTGAGAAAACAGACGGTGCCAAGGACAAGGATTCATCCATTCCCAACAGATATGCTAATGCCCAAAGTATCTAAGCCGCTCGACCCAGATTTTCTTTTTAATATGGTAAATATCGTCTGTGCACCATATGGTATCATATGCTCATTACAGATCTTTAGCCAATAACTTAGCCAACATAATTATGATATTTATATGATCCAAAAACTTGGAGCTCACACGTGTTGCGTTTAAGGGCTGTTACTGTTGAGAGGTTGAGAGTTGGGAGCAAATGGAGCTTTACAGACAGCTCTTGAGAGCCTCTTTGTTTTGTAAACAAATCAGTGCATAAATATTGTACAGCCTGACGCAGTAATTATAGCGATTCCTAACGCACGTGCTCTCTGTTGTGAGCACCAGATCGAGTCACTCATCTAGGCATAATACACGCCTCATCACGGAGCATGCCGCTGTTTTTCCGGTAATGCTCGATAATCAGTTACAAGTTTAGTTTCGTTATTTTAATTAGCTATTCTCGACTCAAGTATGAGCTTTAGCCAATTACCAGCAACCGATATCAGGCGTTGAAACATTTTTATTCAACGGTTATGCATCGCGTCATGTCAGGAGATCAGGGGTTATTTCGCGTGGGTGTCTGAAGCCTAGAAAGTAGGAATCAAATTATAAAATTATGTTTCAATATGTATTTGGTACTGGTTGTATAATTAATTTATGCATCCTGATGTGTTATCGGCAACATTTCACCTTATCAGTAGATTGCTTGGCCATGCAAGTACAAGTAGGTATTAAACCAGACTCAATGGGCGAAATCCTCTCAATGTCGAATCCCGAAAATTCTTCGATTTACAATCCGAGATCGGTTTTCAAGTTTCAGAGTGGTGATTCCATTGACAAATTGGTGGATCTGAACAAACGTTGGGCCTCCAATCTGGCAAAAGAGAACCCTGGCCTTTTCGAATCAAACTCCAAAGGACAAAAACCATCTATTTTCTGGATCTCTTGTGCTGACTCTCGATACGGAGAATTTTGTTGTGGAACTCTTCCCGGCGAAGTTTTCACCCATCGCAATATCGCCAACTTGGTTCCAAATTGCGACCCCAGCTCCCAAAGCGCAATTCAATTGGCTATGCAGGTCATTGGTTGTGAGCACATTATTGTCTGTGGCCATACAGACTGCAGAGGTGTCAAGTCCGCCCTCGGCACTGAGCGAGTGGGTGGAGCATTGGAGGCTTGGCTCCGCAACTTGAGAGATGTTAGAGCAAAGTACGCGAAGGAACTAGAGAGCATTGCAGACGCTAAGGAGCGCGAAAGCAGATTAGCGGAGCTGAATGTATTTGAACAGGTGTACAACCTCAGAGCCAATGATATTGTCCGCGAACACATCAAGATTCGCGGCGTACAAGTGCACGGGTTCGTATGCGATGTATCTACTGGTCATCTGAGAAAGCTCGATGTGCCCGCAGACCCCAGCCTTAGACATTATGAGGTCAATGTTCCTGATACCACGGGTGAGCGTGAGGCGAGTGTTGAACCCGTCGACGCTCAGAAGCGTATGATCAAGAACATTGAGCGCATCACGAACCTACCGCACGGGGATTTGTACCACAAACAAGTCTCTGTCAGGATGTGAGTCTCTTTGTTGCTCTTTCAGTAGGGACATCGATAACCACTGTCATGCATTGACTTTGTGCCGCTGTCTCGGGAACCCACAGAGAATCAAACTAAACTATTTAAGCTCCATTACAATAAATCGACTTCATAAATTAAATTTATCATGCTTTCAAGACCAAAACAAACCGTCGCATGCCATTACCTCTCACTTCAAGACCCGGCTCGCAATCTCGTGATATTACTCGCTTACATGTTTCGCCGAGCAGTGCAGTTTACGCCCTTGGTACCGCTGGTTTTTGCGCCTGTTGCATTCGCAGATGATAAAATCAAAAACATTTATGACGATTCTGTCGGTGAGAACCTTCCTGGCACTGCTAGCGCCCACCAACCCGTTCAAAATGCCGTGTCCCAGCTCGAGCAAAAGATTGACAACAAGTTGGAGGCCGAGACCGTTGCTGCTAACGGGCTCTACTTGAGATACAACGAGCAACTCAAAAGCGCTGTTGGCGCTGCTCGGGAAAACGTCGAGTACGCCTATGACAAGTCAGTGGCATTTACCCATGACGCCATCAACACTGTGTTCAAAGGCGAGCGCAGTGTTACCTCTACTTTGAGCTCATTGCGCAGTCCCGACGAACAGCTCCTGCCAGCATCCATCTATGTCTTGATTGCTGCTCTCTCGGGTTCCGTTATTTCCCGTCCTCGCAACATCCTCGTGAGAGCAATCACCCCGGTTGTTTTCGGCGTTGGTGCATTTGCATACTTTTTGCCCAAGACTGCCGCTAACACTAGCGACTTCATATACGCTCTTGAGAAGGAGCACGCCTCTGGGCTGGCCGATGCCCAGGATGCTGCCTCCAAGCAGTTTGAGCAGGCGAAAAAGGGCACTTTGGACGTTGTTCAAGAGTCCGAGAGCTCTCTAAAGAGCTTTGTCAAGAAGTCCAGAGCACAGGTCGAACAATGGACCGGATTGGACTTCAGCGGCAAGGCTAATAAATAAACTATAAGCTCTTAGGTAGGATTTTTATGGTAGTTAAATTTACATTAATGGATAAAGTCGTCAAGAAACGTAGTTCATTGCGAGTTCTCTAATAAATATTGTCGTTATTGTTTGTCTGTGAATGCAATTTTGCTCATTTCGTAAGAGGTGATCATAATAGCACATGCGGGCGCTACTTTTAGCATGCGAGGGGTCATTCCTACAAACAATGCTCGCCATCCTTCCTCTTTGACAATATGAGCCATGAAAGGTAGCAAACGCATTGATGCTGATTCTGTCGAGTGGTGGCCCAACTGCCTCCTCGTCTTACCGACATCGAATGGAGTTGTGACAACGCTTGCAACCAAGCCACCAGCTGTACCTGCGACAGCATTTTCTACGAAGACGTTTTTGTTGTTGGGATTGGTTGACTGTTGCATCTTGTTCCTTAACGACTCAACGACCAACCAATAAATCATTGAGAAAGGCACATCTCGCCAGAGAGTCAAAGAGAGACCAGACCATAGAGAGCCAATGCCATAACTGTTAATCATATCTTTGATGCTCTTCATCACGACCGGGAAAGCATTGTCTCCGCGAACACTCTGTAGTCGAGTTTTGAAAAGTTCTAAAGGACTTGTTGCGGTAGAGGCAAAAAACCGGGCAGCACCACCACACACAAGAGGGTTAAGAATTGGCGATGTGATGGGCGAGGCATCTCTCATGGCCTCATAAGCAACAAAGTACACCACGTTGCTAGGAATACTCTGCACGAGATTGAGTGACAGTCCTCTCCATAACGCAACGGGCCCCTCATCTCTGACAATTGAAGTAAGGAGTCTGAATGTGGTGGGCTGTCTATTTTCTCGCAGAGTGCAGCTGTCCACCAGTTGGCTCGCGACGCAATAGTCAATAGTGCTGGGGTACCAAAAGACGTCCCTGCAACAAACCACAGTGCCTATACCCGGGGGAATAGGTCCCTTTAGTTGTGTAGGGTTAAAAGTAGCGGGTGCAGGGAACTTGCCAGTTGGAGGAGGACCCGTGGCTCTATTAGCGCTTGCAAAGGCTGAGTCCTGCTGCATCCGCACTCTGACCACATCAAATGGATTCACAACAACAGATGTGAGCAGACTACCGGAGCAGGCAGCCGTCATCTTCTGCAACAATCCTATATCGGACATGCTAGAATGTTTTCGGTAACCGAGTAAGGAGGAAGAAGAGCTTGGGTAAGGTGTACTAACGGTTTGTTCGAGATCCACTTTATTGATAGAATAAATTTTTAGGTGTAAAAAAAACGTTTATATACTTAGGTGGATTAGCTTTATATCGGGTAAAATAATTGCGCTGAGATTTGTCCCAATTTGATCCGAGCCCGGCTAGAGGCCCCGTACGACTCCCAAAAGTATAATTTGTCAGTTTCCAGATAAATTGCGGACAAAGAGTCTCCAAAGCACAGAATTTATCGCCCAGGGCCGAGGAAGTGGTGCGCTCGCCGAGGCTTTCCTCGTGTGCGTTTAGGCGCTGCGATCATCAGTGTGCATAATCTCAACCATCTTATGTTGAGCCAACCAAAAAAATACCGCGCTGGCGGCTAAAATGCCCCACGTTTTGAGCTCATAGTAATGCTAATTATAACCTTAGAAGGTTGATGTTTATTTAGAAATAAATAACTAGGCTTAACTTCTCGACACAGACGGCAGGGGACATACATGCCCAGGGATGTGTCTTCTACCCAAGATTCATCGTATTTCCTGAACCCTTTGGGTTTGCATCAGTGAATTCATCCCAGCGTCTCAACCGAGCGGTTTCAGCATCCTGAAAATCAGGGTTATCCTCATCATCTTCTTCCTCAGCTTTAGCTTTTTCAGGCTGCACCATACCTCCGTTCTTGAGCTCTTGTGAAACAAACTCTTCTACAGACATACTGGGAAGTACTTGACCTGTTCCCATGACCTGTGCTTCAGCTTTGGTTCTCGTCAATGTGAACGGTTTCACTACTTTACCACGCTGGACGGGAGGACCATCGATCATGCCTGGTTCAACTTCCACACGCGTTGATAAATCTTTCTTTTTAATATCAGCCAGAGTGTCCATGGTGTTGGGAAGTTTGCCCTCTTTAAGAGCATCCTCAGGGGAAATGTTGGCAACACCGGATAAGAGCTGTAGTTCTTGGACGTCATTGACGATATTTTGCCATGATTGAGCGGCCTCGTACTCTAGTTTAGCAACATAAGCCTCTCTCTGTATTTCTTCGTCATTAATAGTGAGCTTGGGTTTGTGCTCTACCCATTTCTGCTCCATTGCTTTTGTGTAACGGTACATTTGAATCTTTGTCTCTCTCGTTTCCCCTATTGCGGTAAGATCAAACTGAGAAAACCCCTTTATTTTACGATAAAACTCTTCAATTGGCCTGCTCAGAAGCTTATAGTCTAGTAGCTGCCCAAAGAAATTCAGAAAAGCGCGAATGCTACGATGCAAAAGCGCCATGCGGCCTACTACGCGATCATTTTGGAGGTCAACCTTAGGGCTTTGGACCAGATCACCATAAAAATACCACAGACTCAGGTATTTTAACGATGAGGTCGCGATATCATCAAGTTCCTCATTGGAACTAAAAATTCCTTCATGGTTCACGTTCCGCAGCAGAGTCGCCGTTGCTTCCAGCAGTTTAGTGTGTTGCACACCGTAGTTTGGATCTGTTGCTGCCGGCAGACGTTGTCTCGCATCCAAAATTGCACTGTACTGCTGGTTCATACTAATCAACTAATGAAGCTTCTGGTAACGGGATTTGAACCGTTTGGGGGGCAAAAAACAAACGCCTCTTGGCAGGCCGTACAGAAACTTCCCGACAGAATTGGAAACATACAACTTATCAAAGCCGAAATCCCAGTTGTTGTTTATAAGAGCGTGGACCGGGTTTTGGAGCTAGCTGAGGCAAATGACGTTGATGCGATTATTTGCGTTGGAGAGTATGGCGGTAGCACAAAAGTGAGAATTGAGCTTATCGGTACCAATTACCTGGCTATGGGAATACCCGATAATGAGGGCAATCAAACTAAAAGTGGCCTATCCTATTCCGACGGGCCGGATGCCCATTTTGCTTCGATCCCTGTCGATGAGATCGCTACTGCATTGTCTTCTCACCTACCTGTCGAGCTCTCACTGACAGCAGGCTCCTATGTGTGCAATCATGTACTCTATGGTGTTCGCCATAAGCAGTCCCGACCCAGTGGCTTCATTCATGTTCCTACTACTGAGGAGCAGGGAAATAAGGAATCCATGACCAGTGAGAAAGCTGCAGAGTGTATTGAGGGTGCAATAGAGCAGTTTGGGCAGCGCTGGGTCAACAAAGCTGCCAATTACAAGGCAAACTGGACAAGCATTTGAGTCCATCTCACACGTGTTTAATATTTGTATTTGAGGCATGCTTGCTAGTGTATTTGCAAGTGATAGTATTTTTCTATGTAATTTAAAGCTTATTCGTCGCTGCACGTATGCCTTGGTCGAAGGGTCATACACACTGATTAGTAGCCTAATACTCTTGATTCCCCCATGAAGCAATTCGTACCTATTGAGTGTAACCCTGAGGTTTTTAGCGAATTAGCACGTAATTTTGGCGTAAAAAATGTTGAATTCTCTGATATATTTTCTCTGGACCCGGAAATGCTTGAGTTTATTCCCAGGCCCGTTCTTGCAGTGTTACTGGTGTTCCCTATTTCTGAGACTTACGAAAAGTACAGAAAAGAGACTGACGCCAAGGTCCAGGAGTACAATGAGAGTAACGATCCGAATGTGTACTGGGCCCGACAGACCATTGGCAATGCATGTGGCACAATGGCATTTCTGCACGCTACGAACAACGTGCATTCATCTAATATTCAGGGTACTATGAGTACAATTTTAGCTGAAACAGCTGGCCTTAATCCAGAGGAGCGAGCAAGGTACCTTGAAAACTCTACTGAGTTCGAGGCAGCTCACTCTGCAGTCGCTCAGCAGGGCGATACATTAGCGCCAGATTCTGGCGACAACGTGGAGTTCCACTATGTATGCCTCACGAAGGGTAAAAATGGCGAGTTATATGAGCTTGATGGTCGTCGCAAGGGTCCAATCTCACGTGGCAAGGTTGACGACTTGTTGGGCGAGGGAGGCCTCAAAGTCATTCACGAGTTCATTTCAAGAGAAGGAAACGGGGCCTTCAGCATGATAGCAATGACTGGAAATTAAGTATTCTATGCAAATTTACCACAGTTAGTGTGCGACTCCTGCCATGAGTCGATGCATTGCGCTCTATTCATCTGTCAACATGACGCGCGAGCTCTTCAGAACGAAGAGAAATAGTCCCCCATGTTCGCGTATCATCTAGTTAATCAACTTTGAAGTGTCATATAAGGCTTTCGCCAAATATGTCAAAATTATTTGACGTTCCATAATGCAAGCCGCCAGAGACAATCAATGGTCGCAGTATTTAGTCTGAGATATTCATCATGCCTAGATTTGGCCTTTGATATCCACAGAGGTCATAGCTTCTTTAGCTCTTTCGAAGTCCACATGTGCTAGCTTGCATACGATCTCGTCATCTTCAATATGCTGCGTATATTCCGCGGCAAGTACTCGAACTTCTTCTTCGCTTCCCATACGTAAGACGGACACAAGCTCTGAGAGCGGTATAGTACCTTGTTTGCGCGCCTTTGTGAGGCTAGTCAATACTGCTAATCTCTCCCTCTTGACTACAATTTCCATAGCAATTTTAGACAGATCATCCGCTTTTGAGTGGATGTAAAAAACCTTTTGAGGGTCCTGAGAGGTACAAGCCTCTACAAGGTCCAAGGCAATCTGGACTTTGGCGTCTTCACGCATCTGTGCGGTAGCGTTGATTTTGCTGAGCATAATGTCAAGATCTTGATAGGCTTGGGTATAAAGCACATAATAAATATGATAACTGACAAATTCACCTGATGTAGTCGTCAGAGTATATCCAAGCTCTGGGTCTTGGTAGAGCTCTGATAGCCTTGATAGGCACTGGTTGAACTCACCCATATCACGATTAGTGAGGGCAATCCGGGCGTTTGTTTCATAGACCCGCACGGTGAATCCATCTTTTATACCTTGTACGTTAAGATCTTGCCTAATGGATTTCATCTGGCTCACAATGTAAGAATATTTTTGATTTTCCTGATACTTTTCGAGAACGTAGTTAAGCGCTTTCTTAAGCACTCGCTTGGGCCTCACGTTTTCTGGGCGAGGCGCGGAGGTCAATCGCAAATATTGTTTCTCCAGCGCCTCGCTTTCGCCGATAACAGGTTCTGTTGACGATGGATTAGATGCGACTCGTTTCGCTGGTGAGCTAGAGTCATTTTGGAAACGAAGTTTTCGTTTCTCAGCCAAATCGCGGTCTCGTTTTGTGATTTTCATTGGCACAATTGCCGGAGTCGAGCTTGTGGCAGCTTTTTGTGCCGCAGGCTTTTGTGCAACAATCATAGAGGCGAGCTGAGGAGGCATTTGAGGCATTTGGGACAACATACTTGGTGGCATTCGGGTGAGCATTTGATGAAAATCGCCCAGCTCTCGTAATGTGGGAGCTGGTGGGTCGGGAACTGGCTTCGTATTCCAGTCAACGGGCTGCCCCGATGCGAGTGTATCAACTACTATTTTGCGCAGTTTGATCGCTTGTTCTTGTCTTCTGTGAGGCGGAACACCACTAAGGGCTCGCTCCATATATCGTTTTATATCTTCCTCTGTGGCCATTAGGTTACAATAGGAGTATTTGTGTCGCTTTTGTTTCTATAAGTTGGGGTGTGACTATGAAGCCTTTAGGTAAGGCAGTCGGTCGCAAATTCAAATATGGCTTTGCCTTCTCGAAAGTAGCATAGATTACAGTAATTGTACTTTAAGATTCACATAAAATACGCTTATGAACAGCAAGGTGGCGAGTCGCTTTCAATGCTCCAGCTCTCGTCGGATTTTCAAATGAGTAAACTATTCATACCTAAGGGTATATGCACTGTATTGGGGTAGGTGTGTGGTTTTACATATAGACAACTGAATTTGCCATTTATAAATAACTTCCTTGAAGATAAGACGCTAGACGTTTGTACTCAGCTAGTAACGTCTTAACATCGCCAATGGCCAGCTGATCTGCCTCAATACTCATAAATCGAGGGTTCACGGCTGGCACAACATACGATTCTGCATCTCCAGTGGAGACGGAGGTGGAGTCCGAGTCGAAATTTCTTCGCACGTCGGCGATTGTCGCCGGCTGCTGCACTTTGGAGAATAGGTACTTAGACACAGCACCCATTGAGGTTCCTAAGGTTCCAATCCGAGTACGTATAGGCGTAGTGCGTGCATCAGAGCTACTTCTGCTTCTAGAAGCGGCCGAACCGCTACGCGATCTTGCTTCAAAGATTGCCGGGTCGACATTGGGTGGAAGATCATCGGCGGGAATAGGAACAGAGTCGAGGTACTGGACTGCAGCCTCCATGTTAGTCAAGCAGTAGTTGTACTGACCCTTGATAGCAGATGCTCGACGGAATCTTCGTACGTACATGACTTGCCTCCATATGTTTGACCCCGGGCTTGCTAAGACACAGTAAACTATTACCGGCAGAATTGCGTCTCCGCTGACATTAGTGTCTTTAAAGACTTCCACAATCATTTTGTTAACTTGGACGATGACATGGATCTTGTCCTGTGGGGACTTTGCCTTATCGATATTGCTGCTCAAGTACCCAATGACAGGCTCAAGACTTGGCCGCAGCTGGGGAGAGATATCTAGCTCAAGCTTGTCGAGGAGCCTCTCGGATTCACGCAATGCAGTAAGACGTTGCTCAAATCGCAGAGCCTTCGCCGAGTCTGTCCCATTGTTTGGTTCTAGCAATTTTGGGTATAAAGCCGAGCAAAGCGAACGTTCAACCGCATCTAGTGTTTTTGTTATAGTTTTTTTCTTGACTTGCTGCTCTTCCTTGCTTAACATTTTTCCTGGAGTATCAAGCTCTTCATCAATCTGTTTATAGAATGCCTGAAACAGCTCAGAGATCTCATCACCTGTGAGGGGGTTGGCATATTTTGGTTCTTGTAACGATTTAAGAAAGCGCTCAACTGTATCATTGATATACTTTATGTCCGCAGCCTTTGTGCCATTCTTTGTGGGGATAACCGCGGGTTCCGTGGGGTCCGATTTAGAGTTGTCCGCGACCGATGTGTTCACCACGGGTTCGGCGATGTCTGGCTCGAATTTGAGCATTCGCGGAGCCAACGGATCCTCATCATTATCGTAGCCATAAGAAGCATTCAGAGCCGTCGTTTCATCACTAGAGCGCGCGGGAAGACTAGCAAATGTTGTTCGATGCTCCGGGCTGCGCATCTCGATTATGAAGCGTTGGAGGGAGGACGCTGAGGAGCAGTGGCCCATGCCAAAGCGGCTGGTCACTGACCTCGAGAGATTTAGTCTCAATGCTCCCCGCAAAAAGATAGTAAAGCCTATTTCTGTTCCTGAATCTAAAGAGTCGGAGAGACCGGAGGACTACACCGAGACACACGACGCTTCTCTCCCCAAATCGACTTTGATAATTGATCCGCGATTCCTGAAAATACCTAGCTTTGTTTTAGAGCAAGTAAGGCAGAACCCAGATATCAGCGATGAACCTATGGAAAATAATGTTACCACCGACCAGTTACCCAGCCAAGGGGATGACGCGCATTGGACCGACGAGGATTGCATGCACCTCAGCGAATAAGTTTTAGGAAACAAATGACCGGACACAAACAAAAACCTTCACCAAACTTCTCTTTATGAGCTTTCCTCTACCAAAGTCTGCTCCAACCCGTTGCTCATTACCCCACACATGCATCCACTCCTGGGAACATGGCTCAGCTTATGCAGGGTAAAATGCAAACAGTGAGTGGGTACGTATCCTGGTTTAATAGAATGCAGAATAGCCTGTAAACACAGCCCTATAATGAATTCAGACATCCGTTTTCCACCAGCCACAAAACTTTCCATAGTTTCAGTGCAATAAGCATACCTGCAGGTGCCCATTTGGTTGAATCGAATATTACTATAGAGCCTTACTACGAGTTCTTTATGTACTGTTCATTTTCATAGATATACAAGTATGCTAGAGGCTAACCTCATGCACTCCGTTTACTTGTCTTGTTGCTTCTCGTATCAGTAGATTGGCAAGGGAAGGTTCACATAAACATTTGAATAATAAATATCATTTCGCATACAAAACAATCTTTCCGTTGACTATTGACTTGCGGAAAGTATTGTCGTTATCAATAATGGCGCCATTGAAATCACTGTTGAGGTACAATTGCGGCTGGTCGAGTCCCAATCTGTATCCAATGCGAGAGTATAGCTCAGAAAAGGGAAGCGAGGCTGGGACGCGAATCGCAATCAGCTCTCCATCATGGAAAACCTTTACCTTAACATGCTCTGAGCCGGATGACGCACTTATGGGGGTACTGGAAGTTGGGGTCGCCAAAGTTGGGGTAGCTCCGGTGTGGGGGGGAATCTGCAGTGGCGGTGGCATTTCTCGCGTAGGTGTTTGTGTTTGTGACTGCTGTTGGTAACTGTACTGTGGCTGCTGCAGATTCGCCTGCGGCTTCTCGATTTCGTTTGCAGCAGCTGCCGATGCTTCATCCTCAGGAGGAATAGGCATCTGACTAGTAGGCTCATCGCCCTCGATGTCACCAGAGCGGATGGCAAAGAGCTGTGATATCAATTGACTTCTTGAGATGTGAGGGGGCATACACACGAGCTTGCGAACGTATTCGTCCAAATTTGCTCTTCTCTGGGAGGATATCGAGTGGTTGACGAGCGTCAATGGGCCAGGCATAAAGGGTAGAGAGCGAGGCTTACCAGTGCGACCTGCCTCTTCGGGAAACTCCTCAAGTAACTTAATCTGAAAGTCGTAAAAGTCTTGGTAGTAACGGCACAGATTGCGATACTTGCCGTTGCTCATCTCGACGTTAACAAGGTACCAGTACCTACCCCCGTTGATAGCAAAGCGATCAACGCGTGCACTCTTAACATACAGAGATGTTGGGGAAGAAGGTGTGGTGACAGAAGGGGGGACAGACTGTGTATTAATGCTGAGGCTACTGATTGCAGCAGGGGTGGGCGGATCTTCAAATCGTCCGAGGGGAATAGAAGAGGCTTTGTACTCCGCGGCCCTACGCTTCCATTCTTCGACTTGAGGAATTCCTGCCATCTTGATTGCTTCCTGGAAGTTCTCGAACGGTTTATCGGTACCAACTTCTCTTAGCTGAACATAGGAGACAGGGATGAGTCCCGGGCCACCAAGACGACCAATGGGTTTAGCAACAAACCATTCGGCGTTTGACTGAGCGATAATGATAATTGATTCTCCCCTTTTGGCGTCAAGTTCATCGTTACGGTCGGGCTCAGCCACAAAATCGTATAACACAAATCCGTAGAGTGCAAGCGACTTTCTATTTCTTAGACTTGGTTCTGCCAAAGTAGCACTAGCACTAGCGCTCGAAGGGCGTGACGAGGAAGACTCAGGCGTCTCGAACCCCTTGGTCATAGCGGTAGATAGAGACACTGAAGGGATCACCTCTGGCCGCTGGATGACCTCAAAATATGTGACAGGCACTAAACCGCTAGAATTGCTGAGCGGGTTACATGCTAAAAACCAGTCTGCATCCGAGTTGTCGACAACATAAAGAAAATCATGCTGACGGAAGGAAAGCTCGTTATCACCCTGACCATCGTAATCATACAGAGCTTTTACGATTGCCTTAGGTGTAATTGTAGCGATTTCGCTCTTATTCTCTCTTGTTTTAGGCTGTGAATTCCGTTTTTGGAGCTTTTTCAACGATTTGATCATGTAAGCTGAGAGCGAGACGGTGGTGTTACTAGTGCGTAACACAACAGGTTAGTGTACAGGGGTGCACAGACCAGTGTGGTGAAAAACGCTTTCGGCCAATTCTAAAGTAAAAGAATGTAAATTGGTAAAAGATTGTGATGAGACCATGAATACGGACCTATATAGGCTGTAACGCATAGCCACCATGGTGGGGTGAGGCTATGGGTAAATGGAGGAAGGTTAGTACAATTACCATTAAGTAGCTATTGGTTAAATCTGTTTACTGTTGTATTTTACTATAAAAGTATAAAACGGCTCAATGGCTCTCGAAGCTCGCGAAATGCACATGATCAGACTCTGTAAGGTTTTACAAGTGGCGATGCGAATTCCAAAAGCTTCTGTACTTGGCACTATCTACCACTGTTCTACTGAGAGCTTTGTGCCCAATGGATGTTGGCGAGCGTTGCGGTGTTTCAGGTATGTATTGATCCCTCTCCTGTTCAACCCTTACCGCTATAGAAAAGTTAAGCGGAACTGGCCCAAAAAGTTGAGTGTGGAATCAATTGATGAAATATAGAACAATCACAACTCCTGAGATAGAATGTGAGAACGATTTTGCTTCAGATGTACATGTAGCGAACTAGAGAAATGTAAAGCTTGAATTACACTTAGATTTCGTTTCACAGGCCGGGAAAATCTAGGAAAATCTAAAGCGTAAACAGTATTTCACTAGTACTCATGTGTGAATTCAACCTCGTAGTTCTCCATGCGTTAGGCTGACTCCATTTGTCATCATCCAAATGGACGCACAGACGACCCAAAAGAAGGCATTGCAAACAATCAGGGAGTTTCTACGAGGAAAAACGAGCTATGAGGTGTTACCAGTGTCTTCAAAGCTCGTTGTGTTAGATACCTCACTCACTGTACGTGCATCCTTACTCACTATGCTTCAAAATGGTATCATCTCATGCCCGTTGTGGAACTCAAAGGAATTCAAGTACGCGGGTCTTATTACTGCTGCAGACTACATTGATGTCATTCATTATTATCTTAGTACCAACCAGAGTGGAAATCTCAGCTCAGTCTCATTAGGAGTGTTAGCCGAGACCAAGAATGCACTCAACGCTCCTGCTGTTTGTACAGACACGATTGACCCTTACAGATCACTTGAGGAAGCATGCCAAGCAATCGCAAAGTCGAAGGCTCATCGTATTCCCATTCTTTCCCGCGATGAGGGCTCAGGTGGTGCAGATATTATTGTGTCTGTTCTGACTCAATACCGTGTCTTGAGGTTTGTCGCCCTGAACTGTCGTGAAACCAGAGACCTGCGTCTGCCTATTAAGGAACTAGATCTTATCACTCGCGACCCTCGAACAATATCGATGAATACTACAGTACAAGAGGCAGTTGCTATATTCCAGGAGCTGGGGGTCAGCGCTTTGCCAATTATCGATGAGACTGGCCAACTGCTGAATCTGTACGAAACCTATGATGTCTTAACTCTTACAAAAGGTGGCTCTATTGCTCAAGATGCTCACCTCAGTGTCGGAGAAGCCCTTATGCGTCGTCCTTCTGATTTCGAGGGATTTTTGACCTGTAGTGAGAATGATTCCCTTGCTGATCTTTGCGAGATTATTCGCCGTGTACGTGTTTTACGTCTGTGTGTGGTTGATGAATCCAATAAACTGCAAGGCATTGTCACGCTGAGTGATATCGTCAAGTACCTTCTGGAGTGAAACGAGGTCTACGATGCTACTTTTGAACCTAATAAACCGTGACCATACGACTCGCAGGCTTTAAGTTATGCTAAAAGATCCTCTGCCATGCTTCAAACCTCCTTCATTGTCCGCACCAAAGATGGAACAATGAACTGGTCCCTAAATATTTCGCTAACTCAATATGACCATTGGCTACACTGTTTGATAAATTTTTATGTAGTGTAGTGTTAGTTTCCAAGCTTCTGACGTCGCTAAAGTTTGGTCGATGGTGATGAACGGAAGCTCAAGTGGACAAGGACCTCATATGTGCTATAAAACTGTATAGCTGATGCCCGCGAGTGGGCAAGCTTTGGGGTTTATGGTTCTAAACTACGTTGGAGTTCTGCAGCGACTGATTCCTGCTTGTAATGAGACAAACACGAGTTGGTATTTAGTATCCAATTGCACTACTCATATAAAGAACAGCAGCCCATTGACAAGCTAGTTTATGCTGCTGCTAGGTGGCACTGGAGCGGCTCTCTCTTGAGAAGCACATGCTGGAGATTATTGCATTCGTTCATATCATGGAGCTAGGCTTAATTGAGGCGACCGCCAAGTGCCAACAAACGTACTGATTAGATGCAAGAATCCTGTGTACGAAATTAGAAGGGGTGCCGACTCAGTTGGTGCTTTCTGCCTGTATGCAATTCGTACGTCCGGAGATTAGCTGTGCATTACTTGCCTCACTTTGTAAGGGGCATGGTCGACAGGTTGCATGTACTTGCACCTACCTGCGTCGCGTTCAGTTTATCTCAGTAGGCGAGCAATATGTCCACAATCCGGTCTTAGGCTTCAAGTGGGGTTGAAATCAGCTAATTTTCAGCAGGGAGCGGAAGGATTCACTTGACAGAGCGTCGCGTTCAACTGCATGAAATTGATCTACATACCACACAGATGCTAATTCCAGTAATATGCATGTCAGCAGTAGGGTTGCAGCCCAGTCCACTGTAAGAATCGAAAGATTAATGAGGGTTCACTAGAAAGCTACTGATGAGAATATGCTCCCGAGAACTTTCGTACCAAAATGATTTTGCCAAAAAGATGTGAAAGAGGCTAGTTGACCATATCTAACCCCGGAACGTCAGGCACATTTGCCGCTAAGTGATGGACTGACCAACAAGGTTTCTATTTATTGTTAATCTCCGTAGCAGTTGGAGCGACTTATTTGTATTTAAGCTTAAATTTTGCTCAAGTATTGGATCAATGCCCTTTTACTGTATTGAGGGTTCGGGTACTACACTGTGGGGTAGCGGCTTAAGGCAGCCATGTTTGAGTGATCCCGTTGTATAAGAGGAAATGCTACTACAGCAACTGTAAAAAAAGAAAGCCATTTGTGCTTGAGGCGTCGAGCATGCTTGTGGATTTCAAGAGAAGGCGATCGTGCTAACATCCACACAACGTGAAGCTTGCATAAACCACGGCACATGCGACTAGCGCCAATCAAGTTATATTTAGACAGAAGGTATGTACCCTACATAGCAATTGGTGAGCATAGTGCAGCTTGACTGCAGAGGTGATCCCCACTTGTCTCAAACGCATGTAGCGAGCTCGGGGGTCAATAGTTGTGAATGAGGGTACGAGCCCCGCTGTAAAATTACACATGTATTCGGGTAAGCTTCTGTTCTACATTAGAAAAAAATATCACATGAATTTGCGACCAAATGCTCGTGACCTGCATTCTCGGACATAAACGGTTGCGTGAAAGTGATCTCCAGATTTACCCGGAATGTGCAAATAAAGACGACCCGGTGCATAGGCGAGCTCGCTAATCCAATCGGTCCTTTGTATAATTGAAGCTTCTTATACAGCAAGCTATTTTGTTAGTATTCCGCAGTTCAAGTCAACTACAGCCGTATGAAGGCTGCATGCTATGTGCTCCCCACGGCAGGTGCATGCCTATGCAATGCACCGATAATCACTTACCTAACTGTTACAGATCTGCAAAAATGGTGTGAACAGTTATGCCAACTGTAGAACGGTTCAAGACCTTAATAGGGATAAAGTCTTCACTGTTCAAGGGATGAAGGAGACCTCAACCCACACCATCACATGAATCTCATAAGGGAGTGGGAGGAATGCTGTATGTTTAGCTAGCTGGGTGTGCGTTCCTGGTTAACATCCAAAGCAAACACGAAGTCTCGCTAATGAGACCATAAATCAAATTAAAAGATACCGTACTAATTTCACAACGTTATTTTAGCCTTGGAAAATAAAGACCATGGTACGGCGTCTTCATGCAGGCACAATCTGTAGCCTTCAACGATCAGGCAATGGGGCGGAAGCTTGAGCTTGGGCACAGGCTTTCATCATGAGTTCCCAAAGAAATATCCTCGTAATTAGTGAACAACTTGTTTCTTCAATAATAGTGATATTGTTGGTTTGGTGATATTCAAGCAACTCATGCACATGCAGCCGGCGATGTAGAGCCATAACCACGGCAACAGGTGATCATCATTGTGCATATGCAATATGCGATGCCAGAAACTACGTCATCTACACATGCACAGAGCGAGGGAGTATATGAAGTGGATAATGGCCTGCTTTTTCCTCACTCAAAGATGGTAAATCCTCGTGCGTTTTTTGCGCTCTCGCTTTTCTCTGATGCTGGCAGAGTGAAGGAAATAAATGAGGGTCGCTCTTGGTTCTCACTGGCCGAACTCGGAGGCATTTCTGACTTTCTCGCTGTACCAATTCTGCCCACCCTGCTTCAGCTTTTTGTGAAGCCCATGTGGAACCCTCCTGATTGGCTTCCTGTTTTGCCAATCGCTATTGAGAACCCTGTTGACCCAACCGCCTGGGTTGGTGAGGAAGGTACTCATCCTCAGGATCCCCGTGATGACCCGTTCTACCACCCAGATGCATCATCCTATACTGACAAGAAGAACGGTGATGTGCTTGATGTTCGTGAAGTTGGCATATCCCTCATTTGGCAGAATGTGAAGAAGGCTTATCAGATCTCGTATCGTACAGAGTCTACTCTGGGCTGGCCGCAAGCCGATGTCACTACCGTTATGATCCCTAACAACCCTAACGGAAAAGTTGTTTCCTACCAGATGTGGGAGGATGCCTGCTCATTACAGTGCGCACCTTCTTACTCTATCGTCACCGGCGTTTCCGACCCTACCTTTGATATTATGCTTCTTCTCGGTTTTGTTGTTAACTGGCCAGATCATCAGGGTGTCAACGGCTCTTACTGTGCTGGTATTAAAGAAGGCAAATCCACTCTTGACTCCATTCGTGCCTATCTTAACCACAAGGAAAAGATTGGTCTAGGTGATGGCTATGACAAGATCGTCATGTGGGGATACTCTGGTGGATCAATTGCTACGGGCCACGCTCTTGAGACTATGCCTACCTATGCAACTGACCTTAACGGAAAAGTAATCGGTGGTCTTGTGGGGGGTTTTGTTGTTAATGTTACTCAAGTTGTCAACACAATTAATGGTGGTATATTCTCCGGTTTTAGTGCTGCAGGTGTCTTTGGCCTTGGAACTGAGTACCCCTCTGTTCAGCAAGTTATTGAAGAGAGAATTCGACCCGGTATCAGGTGGCGCTTCAACTCTATCGGAAAGAACTGTATTGTTAACCAGTTTATCAACTTTGTGCTGCAAAATATTTGGAGTTATACCGATAACGAAGATGGTAAAGAGATTATGGGTGATCCTCGAGTTTATGAGCCTCTTGAGAAGGAGTGGCTTGGTGTTCATGCCCATCCTACTGTCCCTGTTATGGTCTACCAGGGAGTCCAGGATGAAATTATTGATGTCCACACAGTCGACGGTGTTGTTGACAACTGGTGCAAGGCTGGCGTTCACGTCGACTACTACCGCTTAGGCCTTCTTGAGCACGGTGGTACTGCTGTTTTGTCAATCCTTGAGGCTATTGAGTTCGTCTACAAACTTTTCGATGGGTACACTTCCTCCCCCTGCAGTGGATATGAGGATGCCACAAAGGCCACCACCGTATACTACGGTGACAAGAGTTCTCCGCAGTACAGTGACCTGGTTTATGGCAAGTGGGACCAGGCTGGTCTTATTGACAAGCTTAAGCAGGATGGTTACGCCAAGTAGAGCCACAGCTAACAATTAATTTAGTATGATAGTAATTCTGTATACAAAAATAAATACGTTCATTTCGGGGCTCGCCGCTTGGGTTGCCGCTCATAGGCATTGGGCCGACTTATCGCATGGTTGTGTTCTTTGCAGCAGTGCTGGAACTTCTCCTCTTCTGCCTCGGAATCGGTCTCCGAATCTGAGTCTGGGTCACTTGAATCATCACTGGATTCACCAAACTCTGTAGGTGGGTGGTATATACAGCACACTTTCGACGATTTACGGTTCAGATTCTCATTATCGCACACCTCTTCCGACCAGTGTACCTGGCGTCTATTCGACGAACGGGGTGGTCTAAGAACAAGTCTAGGGTGCTCCTGCTGTGTTTGAGTCTGTGTTTGAGTCTGTGTTTGTGGAGAGCTGGTCCTTTGCGGGGTCTGCATGTCGGACAATTGATGGGAAGGGCTTACATTTGAGCCACTATGACTTACTACTTGAAGTGACGAAGTGCCGTGGATGGACTCAGGTGTTGTGAGTAAACTATAATAAATCACTCTTTGGTGAATGCTATGGGGTCAATCTATTTTAGAAACCTTCAATGGCCAGCAACTTCTTTTTTGGCGGATCGCGACTCCGCGCGGAGGTATTCTACGCCTATAACACCGTCTTTTCCTGGTGACAGGATCGCACCATTGGCAGACCTGAAAAACTCAATTCCGTTTGCCATCGCATTCTTCGCATCTACGAATATCAAAACAGTGGCCGAATGGCGCATGCCGCTGATCACCTCTCCAGGCAATCCACTAGCCATGTGAATGTGTTGACGGCCCATTCTACTCAAGCCGGTCTTCTGAATCGCATTCCATGCCTTCTCATTTGTTCCGTGCACAACCGTATCCGGAAGGGTTTCCAGGGTCAGTTTCTCAATACTGTCAACTTCTACCTTTACTGAATGTCCCTGGCGGGCCCTTATGGCGGTGAGATCTTGATTGAACTCAAATCTTTTTTTCTCATTAGTGTCCACCACTTGTTGAAGAAGATCGATTGTCAAGCCATGTCTTTTGTACTGATCCGAGTTGAGGAGCTCCCTTACCTCGACCCATCCGTTTGTACTAATTTTGAAGCCTTGCGCTGCAGCTTTGTGGCGCAGGGTTTTTGAAAGTGCCCTTGATAAAGCTTCATCCGCAGGAATGGCTCTTGAAGGCATGGCTCTTGAAGGCATGGCTCCCTCCTGATATATAGTCAATATCTCCTAATCTCCCAATAATCATTTCAAGGCATCGTGGTTCGTCTACTAAGAATCCTCGCTTGCCAGCCGCCTCCATCTGAAGTGGCGACCACCCGTCAGGGTCCACGTTAGTAACCAGATCAGCCCACTTACGATTGAATCTGACGAATCTCTAAATATATATTGTAATAGATTGAATTAAAGTAAAAAGCTCTTATTCTCCGGCGAAGTGTGATACGCTATAGTTTCCATACCGTTTGTTCTGGCGTTCACTCCTGACTAATGGAAGACGTTGCGACGATCGAGTATCCGCAGAGTCGCGAGCAGTTAACTCTGCTATTAATGCGGTACAACGCATTGCAAAAGCAAGGCGTAGATCCTAGGTTTAATGCAGAGATGTTCCATCTGACTCATGTTCTCTCGACGCTTTCCAACCAACAGCGCACATATGAAGCGCGGTTAGAAACTCTTAAAGCGAAAAGACAGAAACAAACAGGTGACATTACCGATCAAATTGTTGCGTTCAAGCTTCTGACGCGTAAAATCGATATTCCTGCCGATCTCCAGCAGTCTTTATTGACCACTGCCAAAGCGCCCATCAGAAAGACAAGTGAGCCTACAGGAGGTTGGGAAGGGGTTCAAAGAGAACTCGGTATATCTGTTAACAAAAAACCTCTAGCTGAGCACGTTGTCAGAAACCGTATCACCCATCGTCTTGGCGAACTTGAGCGTCTTCCCAGCCACCTCGGTACATGGGATGTTAGGCGAGCCCAGTGCCTTGCGCCAAATGTGCTGACAGAGGAGAATGATGAACTAAAAACCGCAGCGCTTGTTGAGCTGAAGGCTCTACGTATTTTGGCCAGACAACGTTCCATGCGCCAACATGTTGTCTACCATGCATCACTTTTCACTGGCGATAATGATGTTCAAAATAGCGCGCTTGCTCGAATGTTTCACCGAAGAGTTAAGCCCGCCTCTTTTAGAGATATGCAGTTGACTGAGCAGCTGGAGAGACAGCAACATTACGAGCGCGAACAGCGTGCCAGGTCCCAGCGTCTTAAGCTTCTTGAGAGTACATTGAATCACGCTCAGGCTCAAATCGAGTCCCATAACGAGCAACGTGCGAAGCGCTCCGCTTTCATTCGTGGTATAATGACCGCTCACAGTATTATGGAGCGCGAGCAAGCTAAGATGGCCGAGAAGACTGCGAAGCAGCGTCTTGCCGCTTTAAGATCCAACGATGAGGAAGCATATCTCAAGTTGCTCGATCAAACTAAAGATACAAGAATTACCCATTTGCTCAAGCAGACTAACTCATTCCTGCGCAACTTATCTAAAGCCGTTAGATCTCAACAGCGTGAGACTGGTTATGATGAGGAGGTTGATGATGAGGAATTAGAAAAGATCGATTATTACGAGGTTGCCCACCGTGTCAAAGAAGTTATCTCCGAACAGCCAAGAATTCTTGAGGGTGGCAAGCTTAAGGAGTATCAACTCAAGGGTTTGCAGTGGATGGTCTCGCTTATCAACAACAACCTCAATGGAATTCTTGCCGATGAAATGGGTCTTGGTAAGACTATTCAGACCATTTCTTTGATTACATATCTGATTGAGGTAAAGAAGTGGGCAGGCCCATTTTTGATTATTGTGCCCTTGTCCACTATCACAAATTGGACCGTAGAGCTGGACAAGTGGGCACCCAGTGTCAAAAAAGTGGTTTACAAAGGACAACCGAATACTCGCAAAGCTCTTCAAAGCGTTATTCGCGCGGGTGATTTCCAGGTCTGTCTTACTACCTATGAGTACATTATTAAAGACCGATACTTGCTTTCCAAAATCAAGTGGGAACACATGATCATCGATGAGGGTCACAGAATGAAGAACACGAACTCAAAGCTTAGTATGACAATCGCTAATTTCTACTATTCGCGGTTTAGACTTATTCTCACTGGTACGCCGCTGCAAAACAACTTACCAGAGCTGTGGGCTCTGCTCAACTTTGTGCTACCAAAGATTTTCAACAGCGTCAAGACATTCGATGAATGGTTTAATACACCTTTTGCCAATACTGGTGGTGGCGACAAGATGGCTCTAACAGAAGAGGAGACGCTACTTATTATCAGACGTCTTCACAAGGTGTTGCGTCCTTTCCTTCTGCGCCGTCTCAAGAAAGATGTCGAGAAGGATCTGCCAGATAAGGTCGAAAAGGTTGTGAAGTGCAAGATGAGCGCCCTTCAGGCAAAACTGTACGAGCATATGATTAAACACAATCTTCTTTACGTTGGTGCTAAAGCGGATAACAAGGCTGTTTCAACAGGCATAAAGGGCCTCAATAATAAGCTCATGCAGCTGCGCAAGATCTGTAATCACCCTTTCGTATTCGAGGAGGTTGAGGGCCTCATCAATCCAACGCGTATGACTGATAACCAAATCTGGCGCACTGCCGGAAAGTTCGAGCTCCTCGACCGCATTTTACCTAAATATAGAGCTACCGGCCACCGCACTCTCATGTTCTTTCAAATGACCCAGGTTATGTCTATCATGGAGGATTACTTGCTTTTTAGACAAATTCCCTACCTGCGACTTGATGGTGCGACCAAAGCAGATGAGCGCTCAGACATGCTCAAAAAGTTCAATGCACCTGACTCACCTTATTTCTGCTTTTTGTTGAGTACACGTGCTGGTGGTCTTGGTTTAAACCTCCAAAGTGCCGACACCGTCATCATTTACGACACAGATTGGAACCCTTTCCAAGATCTGCAAGCTCAGGATCGTGCCCATCGTATTGGCCAAACAAAGGAGGTGCGTATTCTCCGTCTCATTACTGAAGATTCTGTTGAGGAAGCTATTCTTGACCGCGCCCATATGAAACTCGAGATTGATGGCAAGGTCATTCAGGCCGGTAAATTCGACAATAAGTCAACATCGGAGGAGCAAGAAGCATTTTTGAGAAACTTACTCGAGTCCGAAGAAACGAGGCGTGAAGATGGCGATGAGCAGGATGAAATCGATGACGAGGAGCTAAACGAAATTCTTGCTCGTAATGACGATGAAGCCGAAATCTTTGCCAAAATGGATGCCGAGAGAAACGCTGCTAACCAAAAACTAGGTGTGACTCGTCTTTTCAGTGAAGAAGAGTTACCCGAAATCTACAAGAAGGACATCAGTGATCATATTGCGGAACAGCAGAACGCAGTTCTGTTGACCCGTCGTGAGCGTCGCAGTGTGAGATACGATGAAGGATTGACCGAGGATCAGTGGGTCGAGCAGCAGTTAGATGATGAAGAAGAGAGTGGGCGTCGCCTACGCCGTCGCTCCAAACGCGCATCCCCCGCAGTAGAGGTAAGTGAGCCCAAGAAGGCGCGTACAGACGCCTTAAGTAAAAAGGCGCGCACCCAACTGCAAAAAACTATGATTAACGCTATGGAAGGTCTTCGGAAATTGACAGTCGGTCAACCCAAACGACAGAGAGTCAACATTTTCCTGGAGATCCCAAATAAAAAGATTTATCCTGACTATGGTAAGATCATCAAGAACCCAATTTCGTTGAAGGAGATCCAGCAAAAAATAGATGACTTCTCTTACGAGTCAATAGGTGATTTCAAGGCGGATTTTGAACTGATGTTCAGTAACGCCCTCCTCTACAACGGTCCCGACTCCTTTGTTGTCAAGGATGCTGAAGTCTTGAAGCAGGAATTGAATTCGCTAATTTGATAGGTAATGGAAGCCTTGTAATATATAAATACATGTTTTCGTAAAAATCAGACAGTTTTGATATTTGTACGTAAGGGATCCAGTGAAAGCTCCCTACTCAGGTTGCTCGCTCCGTGTGCGGTTGCTACGGGCGCGTGCACTGGCTTCTTTTCGGCTTTGCTTGGCATCGAAATCGTGCCATTCGCCTTGAAGTTGGAGCGGCGCTGGCGTTGGCTCTTCAGTAAAATATTCGTGTCGCAACACTTGTATAGCTGAACAACGCTTGCGTGGGTTGAGTTGCAACATCTGCAGAGACAAGTTATAACACGCTTTTGTTACGCCTGTGAAAAGTTTCGAAAATTGTCCTTCAAATTTTGGGAACTGAAGAAGGTTGTACCATGGGAGCTTGGCTTGATGAGGCCACTCCTGTAACGAAGGAGTTCCCATGACTTTGTATATTTCTTCGAGCTCTGAAACCTCATCTTTTCCAGGAAACAGTGCCTTGCGAACAAACAGCTCAGTGAAGAGACAACCCATGCTCCAAACATCTACCTCTGTTGAGTAAAGAGTTTCGCCCAGCAGCAGCTCAGGAGGACGATACCAAAGGGTAATGACGCGGTTAGTATAGTGCGCGTGGGGGTCATTAAGATCTACAGTTCTGGCAAGACCAAAATCCGCCAGTTTGATGTTTCCCGAATTATCAAGCAAGATATTTGAGCCTTTTATATCCCTGTGCACAATGCCATTTTGATGTAAGTATGCAAGACCTTCCATCATCTGCTTGAACAGAGATTTGATGTACGAAGGAGTAATGATAAGTGCTGGATTCAGTAAAAGTCCCGCTAGATCATTCTCAATGTACTCGAATGCCATAAATGTGTCTTTGCCTGAGATCGCCATCTCGGTCAAATTAACAATATGCTTATGCTTCAGCTTCTCCAGTAACTTGATCTCGCGAACAGCTGTTATAGGCAGGCCTTCACGTTCAGACTCCAACTTCAGTCTTTTTAGTGCGAGAATCTCACCCGTCCGGTTGTTTCTACTTTTATAGACCTTTCCGTATGTGCCATCACCCACCTGTTGAATATGCTCAAAGACTGATCCACTAATGGTTTTGACTCTAGAAATGCACTGGGGCTGTGTAGTTTTCCCGGACTGTGGCTTCGCTCTGTTATTATTGTGGCCCTGTTGTGGACGTAGGGTTCTCGGCTCTGTGCGGTTTCGATTTTTGTCTGATCTTTGCCTTTGTGGAGGTCTAGCTGGCAATGATTTGTGATGACCAGGTTTTCTCTTCCCTAACTGCGTGGATTCCATTCGGTGTTATTTGATCTTAGTGTCAATACTGTCAGAGGTGCTTATTAGTAGGCACCAGGCGGGAGAGAATGAAATATGGACAGAGTGTGAAATATATCTCTACTTCCCTCAAACTCTTAATTTATGCCTGTAGCTAGAATAAAATCAAGCTGTAAGGGAGGTTCAATTCGACAAGTCTGGGCGTTGACTGCATCATACTTTATCTCATAGCTTATTTCGCTGCTTTATGCGGCAGCATCGCCCACACGTACACTTCTGAGACGCGTCATATACCTAAATTAGTATTCAGTTTCTATATCTTACAGGCAAAAGAGGAGATGGTCGTGCTTCCATTCTTTTGAGATGCCATCTTAACTTGTAGTAGTCTGGATCGAGATCGGCACTATTAATGTTGCTATCCTGGAAATCTCAAGACATTCTATCGAAGGCTCAACGAGCATCTAGATCCATTCACAAGACTCTCGTAGGCTAGCGTGCTCAGTGCTGAGCGGTGACTTTCATTAAAGTGTGCTCACGAGTATATGTGAAGCAATGCATGTAACGACTGTGCAGTATCTCCGATCAGTACTCATAGTACGCTGCTGGAATGCTCAACATACATGGCATTACCTGTGTAGACAAATGGTCCTACCTGCGGAGCCACATACTTCCATCCAAGGACAGTGTTGTAGTATCTCAATTGGAGTAGGACTCAAACCATGAGAGTCACTTTTCCGTGAAAACGTGCTTGATCGATTTTGTAGTTAAATCTATGTTCAGAGAGTGTGCTATACAATGATCGTATATCTGGCGTCGGAAAGGTGAGTGAGTGTAAATATAGGCTATATGTTCTTACATAAGAAACTGTCTTTTTGACTTGAAATGTTCAGACTACTGAGGCAGCCGGTTCGCACGTCCGTGCGTTTTTTGAGTACTGAGATGCGCCAGGCTATTGATGGAGCTGTCAAATCTGCCCCTGTTGTTTTGTTTATGAAGGGTACTCCCGAGGCACCCGCGTGTGGTTTTAGTCGTAACACTATACAAATACTTGGGTACCAGGGTGTTGATCCCAAGAAGTTTGCTGCTTTTAATGTCCTTGAAGATCCGGAACTGCGCCAAGGAATTAAAGAGTATTCCGAATGGCCCACTATCCCCCAGCTTTACATTAACAAGGAGTTTATTGGTGGACATGATATCATTGTTAGTATGAGCGAGAACGGCGAGCTCGCTGATTTATTGGAAAGCGAGGACGTTATAGTCAGTTAGTTCGTTTCTAAAGGTGCTCAGACTAGCGGCTTCATTAGCTGGCACTTTATTATATATTGTGGCATTGCACTTATAGATCTTATTGGTTGAACCATAAACCTGTAGTATAATAATACTGTGGACCTGCTCGACAATGAATTTTCAAAGAGATGATCACGTCGAGTGGATCAGGTGTAGCACTATATTGCTGGGCTGGTTATGTAGCTAGTCACGGAGCTTATTGTTATCATTAAAATATATACACCGTCGGGTAGATGTAATGATCGAGAGGGACCGGTCTTCTGTTAAAGCATGGGTACTTGAAGATAGTGTTGAAACCGTAGACCGGGCAAGCGCACATACTTCGTCCGCATATACAACCCACGACCCCTCCAATATATAAGGAGCTGTATACTCCGTCGACACTTTCTGGACCGGTGTGACTTTACAATATCTCGCTCATGGCATGTGCTTTCCACATCGAAGCCTTTCAGACGCATAGCCGCCCTCGAATAGGGTATAGGACAGCTGAACAAGTCGAGGAAAGAACACTATCTGGTTGGTTTAGTAGAAGGACCACGCTTACTCGTCACACGCGCAATGATTACCGAGTTAGGGCGGTCTGTCGCCAAACCTAGCTGGAAATTATCTCAAAGACGAGATGGGAGATTTCAGCCACTTCATAAGAACACATACAGAACAGCTACGTTGATTTTCTACACAATTAGGCACAATTAGGCAAATAGCGCACTACTGTAACTATGCAAAACTTATCGTACAGATAATAAACCCGTGCGAGTTGACCAGCCGGCGACAAACTCATCCTGAATGGTCTAAATTAGCTTCACTGACGAGGCATTAGGAGTTTTGGGAGGTATAAAGGCACAATGAAGAGACTACGTTGAGGGTTTTTGTTTGTGGTTGCACAGAGTTCTCACGCGTCGTAATGTGAGCTTCGACAAAATCACGCTAATCAGCCGAAACCCTATCTCTCACTGAAAAGGGACTGTATTGGTGACCACCTGATATTTTCAACTCCTGAAGTTCGTTAATCATGCCCAGATCTGGTGTGCGATGAAGGCATGGCGAAGATTGTCGGAGCACGAGCGATATGCGCAGCTAGCGAGGGAACGGTCCGGGTACCATTGGTCTCTACGTTGAATTGTATCATCGAGATGATAGAGGTATGGATCAATAGTTAATCATAAAGCATATAACAACACAGGTCATGCGATTTTAATGTAACCCCTTCGATGACATCGGTTGTGTCGATCACCAAGAATTGACAGCTCGAAATAACACGACTTAAGCCAAACTATGACACGTCTCCAGACAGTGTATATACGCGTATTTCTTAAATTGCTTTATGTACGAACCGGACAATTCCTCACGCATTGACAGCAGTAATTTTTCCGCGTGGCCGTGGCGTATCAACACTGAGACTGACCCTCTACTAAAAATAAACGGATATGCATGAAATCGCGAAGGAGCCATATGCTGCTTAATTCTCGCTGGTTACTTCCACATTTGTTCAAACTCTAAGAATTTTTCTCATACCATGTTCCAGTAGATTTTCTCATCGATATTAAACAACTGCCTGTTTAGGTGTCGAAATGAGCGCGTTTGGAAATGCTGCAATGTCGGAGGTTAGGTTTAGCAAACCTTTTACAGAGTTGTGATTTATAAAATAGGTAGAATAAACTAACGCCCAAAAGCTTCTTCGGGTGTTTCGGCTCATCGCAAAAACCGCAATGTTTGAAAATTTCCTAGTTGATATGCATATCGGCTATGCACGAGGCTGCTCAAGTGAGGTTAGGTTCGTCAATTTTTGGTTGGGTGATGCATTGCAATGCAATTTGCGAGCAAACAGACGTTAAAATGTGCCAATTTACATTTAAATACAGTATTGCTGATTCACGGAGCGTTAATATATTAGAACGTCGGATCAATATATTTGTTGCCCTAGAAACTGTCCCCGCCTATGCGTCGCGTCAGTGGCCGTTTAATTGATTAACAAGGATTGTGACACGTCAAAATTACAGAGTCAAGTGATACAATACACAAATAACAATTTTTACGTGGTGCCCTTAATATCTCGCGCCGGTACGATCTCGGTGGCTTGGTAGCTGAGTTATCAAGGGGGTGATAGGGTGTCCGGCACCAAATTGGTCTGTACTTGCGGTGATTTTCAATCCACCATGACATATACTTACAGAATAATTAGGTGAAATTTTTTCAAAGCCTTCGGAGCGTTCTTGGAGGTAGTGACCTCATTTATGTATATGTGTCGCCCCTGCCTCACCCTAACCCTCACCCTTTATAACACTGACTAAGTAATACACCGTCATCCTTGGATGTCGCGACAACCGTACGACGGGGACGAACAGCATTATGACCATTACCAGGGTCAAGGCTATCATAACGATGCGCCTACCCCCCCTGGTCATGAATATGACTACCGCGACGACCAGTACTATGAGCACGACATGCACTATGGTGGTGCGCAGCAGCCGTACTACTCGGACCAGTACAACTACTCTGAAAGTGGCTACAGCGTGGATCCCTATCAGAGCAGTATGCAACCTCCTAGTGCTCCCCACCATCATATGGGCGACGACCAGAGTGAGACCTATTCTGATCTGACCATGGGAACCCGTGACCAGTACGACCAAGGTTACTTGCCTCACTCTGCCTCGAGCGTTGACTATCACGGCCGTGGTTCAGGTATGTCCACTCCTGTTTATGGTGACATGATGCCCAACAGCGCGCGGGAACCCTACCCTGCCTGGAGTGCCGATAACGAGATCCCCGTGAGCAAAGAGCAGATCGAGGATATTTTTATTGACCTCACCAATAAGTTTGGATTTCAGCGTGATAGTATGCGTAACATGTTTGATCACTTCATGGTTTTGCTTGATTCTCGTGCTTCTCGTATGACCCCCAACCAGGCCCTCTTGTCTTTGCACGCTGATTACATTGGAGGTGAAAATGCCAACTATCGAAAATGGTATTTCGCTGCTCAGATTGATCTTGACACTGAGATTGGTTTCCGTAATATGAAGCTTGGTAAAGTCTCCAAAAAGCGCACTATGCGCGCCAAGAAGAAGTCCAAGAAGCTCAGACAGGAAGGTTCGCCAGAGGATGTGCCTCGCACTCTTGAGGAACTTGAGGGCGATTACTCTCTTGAAGCCGCTGAGTACCGCTGGAAGTCTCAGATGAACTCGCTCTCGCAGCAAGAAAGAACTCGTCAGATTGCTTTGTACTTGTTGATTTGGGGTGAGGCTAATCAGGTCAGATTTACTCCTGAGTGTTTGTGTTTTATTTACAAGTGTGCCAATGACTACTATTTGTCTTCTGAATGTCAGAACCGAGTTGAGCCTGTTCCGGAGGGCGACTACCTTAATCGTGTCATTACTCCTTTGTATCGCTATATTCGTGCCCAGGTTTATGAAATTATTGATGGACGCTATGTCAAGCGAGAGAAAGATCACAATAAAGTCATTGGCTACGACGATATCAACCAGCTATTCTGGTACCCGGAGGGTATCGAGCGGATCATTCTCGAGGACGGTACCCGTCTAGTTGATTTCCACCCCCAGGAGCGTTACCTCAAATTGGGCGAAGTTGTTTGGAAGCACGCTTTCTTCAAGACCTACAAGGAGACGCGTTCCTGGTTTCATATGGCCACCAACTTCAATCGTATTTGGGTTATTCACATCACTGCTTACTGGTTCTACACCTCTTACAACTCCCCCAGCATCTACACTAAGGACTTCAGCTATATCCTTGGTAATGAGCCCCTTGGCCAGGACTCCTGGGCCGCCGTTGCCATTGGTGGTGTCATTGCATCTTTCATTCAAATCCTTGCCACTATTTCTGAGTGGTGTTTCGTTCCTAGAAAGTGGGCCGGTGCTCAGCATTTGTCGCGCCGTCTCATGTTCCTCATTCTGATTTTTATTGTCAACCTTATCACGCCTATCTACGTTTTCGGCTACGTTGGGTATAGATACTCTGTCTCCGCCAAGGCGGTTGGTATAGTTGGTTTCTTCATCGCTTTGTTCACCTTCTTGTTTTTCTCCATTATGCCCTTGGGTGGTTTGTTCGGATCATACCTGAATAAACGCACTCGTCGCTACGTGGCTTCCCAAACGTTTACTGCCTCCTTCGCTCAGCTGCATGGTGTTGATATGTGGCTTTCTTACATTGTTTGGTTGATTGTTTTCGCCGCCAAGCTTGTGGAGTCCTACTTCTTCCTTGCTTTGTCTATTCGTGACCCTATCCGTGATTTGGCGCTTCAGGACATGCGGTGTATTGGTGAAGTGTGGTTCCAAGACAAGCTCTGCAAGCAGCAAGCTCGCTTCACTCTTGGTGTCATATACGCTACTGACTTGGTGTTGTTCTTCTTGGATACCTACCTGTGGTATATTATTTGTAACACCATCTTCTCGGTTGGTCGCTCTTTCTATCTTGGTATCTCCATCTTCACTCCGTGGCGTAATATTTTCACCCGATTGCCCAAGCGTATCTACTCCAAGGTCCTGGCTACTAACGATATGGAGACAAAGTACAAGCCTAAGGTACTGATCTCCCAGATTTGGAACGCTATTGTTATCTCAATGTACCGTGAGCATCTGGTTGCCATTGACCACGTACAGATGCTTTTGTATCACCAAGTTCCAAGTGAGGTTGAAGGTAAGCGGACTTTGCGCGCTCCTACTTTTTTTGTTGCACAGGATGACAACCAGGTTACCTCTGAGTTCTTCCCCCCTAACTCTGAAGCGGAGCGCCGTATCTCTTTCTTTGCTCAGTCCTTGTCTACGCCTATGCCCGAACCTTTACCTGTTGACAACATGCCTACTTTCACTGTTATGGTTCCTCATTACTCCGAAAAGATTCTTTTATCCCTCCGTGAAATTATTCGTGAAGAGGATCAGTACACCCGTCTTACTTTGCTTGAGTATCTCAAGCAGCTGCACCCTGTTGAGTGGGATTGTTTCGTCAAAGACACAAAGATTCTTGCCGAGGAGTCCAATGCCTATAACGAGGACGAAGATGATAAGGATGAGGATGACCGTGCCGTAAAGTCTAAGATTGATGATTTGCCATTCTACTGTGTTGGTTTCAAAAGCAATGCCCCTGAGTACACATTGCGTACCCGTATTTGGGCCTCCCTCCGGTCCCAGACGCTCTATCGCACTGTTTCTGGTTTCATGAACTACTCACGTGCTATCAAGCTACTTTACCGAGTTGAGAATCCTGAGGTTGTCCAAATGTTTGGTGGCAACACCGATAGTCTTGAGATGGAACTTGAGCACATGGCCCGCCGTAAGTTCAAGTTTTTGGTTGCTATGCAACGTCTTACCAAATTCCGCCCCGATGAGATGGAGAATGCTGAGTTTTTGCTTCGTGCCTATCCTGATCTTCAGATTGCTTACTTGGATGAGGAGCCACCGCTTAATGAGGGTGAGGAACCTCGTGTTTTCTCAGCTTTGATTGATGGCCACTCTGAGATTATGGAGAACGGTCGCCGCCGCCCCAAGTTCCGTGTCCAGATTTCTGGTAACCCCATTCTCGGTGACGGAAAGTCTGACAACCAGAATCATGCCCTTATTTTCTATCGTGGTGAGTACCTCCAGCTTATTGATGCCAATCAGGACAACTACCTTGAGGAGTGTCTCAAGATTCGTTCGGTTCTTGCTGAATTTGAGGAGCTCAATGTTGATGTTACGAACCCCTACACCCCTGGTATTCCCGGCAAAAAACAGGTGTCAAATCCTGTTGCTATCGTCGGTGCTCGTGAGTACATTTTCTCCGAAAGTGTTGGAATTCTTGGTGATGTTGCCGCTGGTAAAGAGCAGACATTTGGTACATTGTTTGCGCGTACGATGGCTCAAGTCGGTGCTAAGCTCCATTATGGTCACCCTGATTTCTTGAACGCGATCTTCATGACCACAAGAGGCGGTGTTTCCAAAGCGCAAAAGGGACTTCACCTTAACGAAGATATTTACGCTGGTATGGTCGCTCTCATGCGTGGAGGTCGTATTAAGCACTGTGAGTACTACCAGTGTGGTAAAGGTCGTGATCTTGGTTTCTCGTCAATCCTGAATTTCACCACCAAGATTGGTTCCGGTATGGGTGAGCAGATGCTTTCTCGTGAGTACTATTACTTGGGTACTCAGCTTCCTCTTGACCGTTTCCTCAGCTTCTTCTACGCCCACCCTGGTTTCCACATCAATAACTTGTTCATTGTTCTCTCCGTCCAGATGTTTATGATCTCCATTATGAACATCGGTGCCTTGACACATGAGTCTATTCTTTGCATCTACAACAAGGATGATCCTCAGACCAACTTGCACAACCCGTCTGGTTGCTACAACTTCCAGCCTGTCAAAACTTGGGTTGATAGATGTGTTTTGTCTATTTTCATCGTTTTCTTCATCTCTTTCGTTCCCTTGGTTGTCCAAGAATTGTGTGAGAAAGGTTTGTGGAGAGCTTGTACTCGTTTCGCCAAGCATTTCGCCTCTGCTTCTCCTTTGTTCGAAGTGTTCGTTTGTCAGGTTTATGCTAGTTCACTGCTCACTAACTTGTCGTTTGGTGGTGCCCGCTACATTGCCACCGGTCGTGGTGTTGCAACTGCGCGCATCCCCTTCAGTGTTCTTTTCTCTCGTTTCGCCAGCGACTCTATCTACTTGGGCGCCCGTTCCCTACTAATGTTGCTCTTTGGTACTATTGCCATGTGGCGCGCATCTCTCCTGTGGTTCTGGCTTACTTTGATCGCCATGTGTATCTCTCCCTTCTTTTACAACCCCCATCAGTTCTCTTGGCAAGACTTCTTTATCGACTACCGTGACTTCATTCGCTGGCTCAGTCGTGGTAATACCAAGTGGCATCGTAATTCATGGATTGGATACGTCCGTCTTAGCCGTACGCGTATCACTGGTTACAAGAAGAAGCTCTTGGGAGATGTCTCCGAGAAAGCCTCCACTGACAGCTCACGTGTCGGGTTCTTCAACTTGTTCTTCAGCGAGATCTTGTTGCCCCTCATTATGGCCGGATGTGCGTTCGTTCCCTTTACCTTCATCAACGCACAGACTGGTGTCATCGAGTTCAATAATCCCGGCAGAAGTGTTCAGGAAGTTAACTCTACATTGCGTATTATCGTCTGCACTGCTGGCCCAATTGTGATCAACGCAGGTGCGTTGATGGTTTTGGTGTTCTGCTCGTGCTTCTGTGGTCCTCTTACCTCTCTCTGCTGCAAGCGTACTGCCGCAGTGTTTGCTGGTATTGCTCATGGTATCGCCGTCATTATTCAGATCATCTTCTTCGAACTTATGTGGTTCTTTGAGTCGTGGAACTTCACTCGTTCTTTGCTCGGTACAATCACATGTTTGTTGTTGCAGCGTCTTATTTGCAAAATCCTCATTGGTACCTGTCTTACACGTGAGTTTAAGGCTGACAGCGCCAACCGTGCATGGTGGTCTGGAAAGTGGTACGGCTCTTCTCTTGGCTGGCAGGCGTGGACTCAGCCCATGCGTGAGTTTGTTTGCAAGATTGTCGAGATGCAGATGTTTGGAGGTGATTTCTTGCTTGGCCACCTACTACTCTTTTTGCAGCTCCCCTTGTTGGTTATCCCAAAGATCGATCAGTGGCACTCAATGGCTCTGTTTTGGCTCCGCCCCGGTCAACAGATTCGCCCTCCGATCTACTCAGCTAAACAAAACAAGCTTCGTAAGAGAATGGTTTCTAAGTATGCTACCCTTTATTTCGTCATGCTTGCCATCTACGTTGCTTTGATTGTCGCTCCCGCTGTCGCTGGTAAGGAAATGGGTGATATTGGCGATCCCTTCAGCAGCATTAGCTTCGCTAACGGTTTGCTTCAGCCCAAGAACCTTAGCAACAACGACACTGGTACCTCAAACACTGTCAAGTGGAACACCACCACTCCCGCGCCTCTTAACTTCACCACGCTGCCTTAAGAGTTTTTACATCCATCATATAGGTTTATAGTTGTTTTATTAACATTTCATGTGTATTAAAGAATATTATTATATATGCCATGCTATAAATAGGTGTGAAATTCACGTATTGTGATGCAAAACTGTGCTGCGGGAATTCGCTGTGTCATTAGACCGGTAACGGGTGATGGTGATAGGAGGTATATTGAGGGTATCGAGAAAACTTTTGCCACTTTTTGAAGAGTAGGTTGTCGACTGACTTCTGCGCCGCCCAAAGCGATCACTCTTGTGAGAAGAGTCATTTGTGTACCTCCTAACAATCTCAGGGAGTGAAGTTTGGCTAAGAGGTCCGGAGGACTGAGTGTAGTTCTGAGAAATGTGTGGCAATGACAACTCACTAGAACTATTGCGCAATACAGTGGAGTATGATTGTTGATGCGATAGAGTGTGGAGCAGCTGCCCAACGGACTTGTCGCGAATTATAACAGAACCTTGATCACTGTCAGCGGATTTGATGGAAGCATTGTCCGTAACTTCTCGTGATGATTCTGGGATAATGAGCTGATGCATACAAGCCAACGCAGCCGAAAACAGGTCATAAAACTCCTGCTCAGAAGCGAGGTCCTTGCCAAACCTGATTTTTTCATAATGCTGTAAAAATGCTTCTATAAAAGGTTCAGCACTGCTAGGAAAAATCTGGTACGCCATTGCATTGAACAGATATTGCCTTAGGGAGGTTCCACGTTTTCGCGTGAATCGTACATAAAATGTCACGATTTGCTCCTCCATGAAACGAGGTAAGGCCTCAGCAATCATGCTGTATGGTGTCTCCAATACCATTTCGCCCTTTTTGGGATTTTGTAGCCCGGGATGCTCGATATCAAGGCCTTCGAATTGGTTCTCAAAGCGTTCGCGGCAGTAACGACAGCAATTCTCGATGACATCCATAATTCGTGCGGGGGCATCCCTTCGTGAGATTGTGTAATCGCGCGGAATCTTGTGAAACCAAATTCGGTTGTGTGCAATACGAGCAAAGAATAGAACACAGGCTGTAATGGCTGTGATGCACAATGCAGTGATCGCAATAATCGCATTCCAGAATTGGCCCGTGCTAAATGACTGCGGGAGAACATCGATAAAAATCACAGATGTAAGGCCGCAAAGGCACGCTAAAAAGAACGTCAGGCTCAAGGTATAGAGCCCGTGTGGGGTCAACGCCTTTCTCACGAGATATTGTGAGGTGGTGACTGGTTCATTCAATATTCGACCGAAAGATTCTTCATTCTTTCTCATTGCGTTACTAGTGAGCAACTAGCTTGTGGTAGAACTTTGGAAATAGCCGTAAACTATGTATACAGTGACTTGTGATTACAAACACTAGCGACAAATGTGGTGGTTAGGGTGAAGACGGTGGCTCCCAACCCTCATGATCGCTAGAGGCAGAACTGGCACACTGATGTTTAGAATTAGTACCAAAAACAACTATATAAATGGATACAATACTCGCAAACTAATATCCAAGCGTTACTAAAAGGGTTTCATAATATTGTTCTGATCCTGCCGAGCCGAGGAACTGCTAAGCCCATTTAATGTTAATATATGGACCCACAGGCACAGGTATATCTTGGCAAAATGCAGGCAGGAAGCCGATTTGATTAGTTTTATATTCTTTTGATCAACAGCTGTCGGTGAGCCATTTAGGTACAACAGCCCAAAGCCCTCAGGTGAAGTATAGGAGATGAAACAAGGAACAGCTCACGGATCCGTGAATGGACGCGACTCAACAACAGGTGACGGTGTGATCCTCATTGTTATACTTCCTTTGGGCTCCTCTCCACCGTCTGATGGGGCATTAAAAGTATCCATGGAGCTATCCAGGCCATTCCATGCCCTTAGAAAGTCAATCAAGCTTTGGGGTAACACGGTCAGAACAATAGGTAGGATTCTCGCATAAAAGGGAGTAACAATTTCTCCTGCATATCCCCTTCTCAGCCAAGTCACAATCTGGTCCCCCAAGTCAGTTGCAAGGACTACAGGAGCCAAAAACTTATCAGGAGTTTGAACGTTCTTGAACATGGGTGTATTGAGCTGACCTGGAGTGACGAGAATAGACTTCACATCACTGCCTTTAAGTTCCTGGCGTAATGATTCGTGCCATATACGAATAGCGGCTTTAGATGCAGCATATAGGCCAGCTTTCCGTGGGCCAACGAAGCTAGTTGACGAGGAAATATTGACTATATACCCATGCGTACGCAGCATATGAGGCAGCAGGGCTCTTGTCATCCAAACAGGTGCTAGAAAATTAGTGTCCATTGTAGTCTTGATATCGTCGGAAGAGAGTTCAGTAATAGATCCCCCACGGGCGACCCCAGCGCAGTTGATGAGGCAATTGGCGTTAAGCTTAGCAACCGATTTAACTTGTTGCTCATCAGCACAGTCCACATACATGAAATTTACATTTGACATTTCAAGGGGAGGCTTCTCGATGTCTATACCGATGACTCTATTAGTTTGAGATAAAGCCGCGGACAAATAGAGACCAAGACCGGAGGAAGCACCCGTAATAACGACCACGTCATCAGGAAAAAGCTTTGTTGAGCCCCTCGATACGTATGCTCTATTCAAATAGGCAAGACCATTGCCCAGAGACACGAGGAAAGCCCAAGCGAGTGCCAAATGAACGCGTGTGCTGTGAATGTTGTAAACGGAGCAGACAAATACCGCAAAGGCCAGGCCGAATGAGCCCTTTATAGACAATATGGTATTGTTTAAGATCGCTATAATGCCATCAAGGCTGAGATCCTGCATTAAATTGAATCACCTCTGAGGTCACCAAGCAGCCACTGGCCTGCGCCACAAGCTCTTGGTCAGTCTCCAGAAAGACAGTGCAGCGAAATAAACAATGGATAACCGCCCGCCCGTTCCGCCGCGAGTTAACTCGTATTCAAAGCCGCGCGGGCCGCGTCCTCAGCAACATCAGCCGCCGCCGGTCCCCCCTCACCCAACTATGACCGCTGCACCACCTCCCCCTCCAGCGCGTCGCGTTGCAAGAAAACCGGTAGGGAGCGCGCCCGGGCATCCATTGGGTCCCCGCCCTTTAAGCCAACGGATAGCACCGCCTCCACAGCACCCTACGCATCATTATGAGACCCCTCATCCTTTCTCCACGCCGAATCTTGCTTCCTCCACTCCGAAAACTCCTTATCCCGTGAGCCCAGAACAATCCCCCAAAGTATCACCAGTTACTCCGTACCCTGTCTCGCCATTGTCTTCACCAAAAGTACTTGATAGTAGGATTCCAGTGCTCCCGCCCCCCAACACCTCTACTTCGTCCTTAAGTTCGGGCCATTCTCTAGCACCTTCGATTTCTCCAATAGCAATCCCAGTCCAGCCTTACACTCAGAACGCACCTTATCCCATAGAGGACCCCTTTCAAAGCCAAACAATAAATGTCGCAGATATGGATGATGTTGTTGTTTACAGTGAAGATTTTGACGATGTGGAAATCAATGAATCTGCAAGTATGGATACGTTGCCACTGACTACAGATGCAAGTTCCATACACTCATCAGTTCCATCGCTATTGAAGCCAGGGGGGATGCAATTGAATCTACCAGAGATCCCCCCGCTAGTTGCCGTGAGACCCAAATTCAGCGCTGAATGGCTGGGCGTCCCAGAGTTTGAACGTTGTCGTGATATTTCGCGGCTATCTGCGATTGCTTCTTGGCTTCTTTATCTCATCAACACTATCGAAGCAGAGTACAATGCTGAAGGAATAATTAATGCTCTAGCAAAGCTGTTCACCTTCAACGTGCATACCATTGATTGGATACAGGCTGAGATATTAGCACAGCAGGCATTTCGATCACTCCAAGGTCAAGGTTTTATTTACGGAAATGAAGAGATTGCACTGCAACAGGAGGTTTACGTGTCCGGTGTCCTAACTACTTTGTGTGGCACTGGTTGTTACTCGCCCCATTTTGATACGCACTACTCATGCTATTCCAGTCGATGCTTGAAGGAAAAGCGTGTCCTTGCGCCCACCCGTGAGCTCTCGAGGCGTGGCTCTATCTCAGTGAAAGAGGGGTCTGGTCCAAAGGGTCTCTTTGAGTCTGAATGGCACATTTTCTGGGGGATTCCCAGCCCAAAAGGCGAAGAAATTACAAAAGCAGTGAAAAGACAATACGCAATACACGAGAATATCTATACAGAGTCACTCTATGTTCACGATCTACAGGTCTTTGTCAATGTCTACGGAAGGCTTAGAGGGATGACCCCCAGCATAATGAAAAAGCAAGCTGAATTTTGCGCAGCTGTATTTGACAAAGTCTCAGATATCCTGGCTCTTCAGAAGGTGTTATTTGCGAAGCTAAAGTATAGACAAACACAGCAAGGGCCGTATGTTAAGATGGTAGCGGATCTTGTGCTGGAGTGGGCGCTTAAGGCTGATAATGCATATACTAGCTACGCAGAGGACTATTTGTGGACTGATGCACACTTGAGAACGGAGATGAGGTCCTCTCCCGCTGTAGAAAAATGGCTTGCTGAAAGTGGTCACAGTCCAGAGCTTAAAGGCAAGCCATTCCAGTTTTTTTTCAACCGTGTGATTCCTAGAGCCCTGAGATACAAACTTCTTCTCGAGACAATTAAAAAGCACACTCCAGCGTCAGATCCTGAGTATGAGATCTTAGAAAGAGCCATCGAGGCCACGAACAATATTGGTAAAAAGTGTGATGAGGCAGTAGATAAAGCAACGAAATCTCAAGAGCTGCAGAACATCAATGCTACTATTGTTTTTAAAGACAAGTCTGTTGAGGTTGATCTGAGGCTCCGCGATAGCCGCCGCAAACTGATCAAACGGGGTAAGATGCTCCGGAAGAGTGGTTATGGTATTGATTGGCTCGAAACCGACGTCTTGCTAATGGATAACTTCCTTATCCTAGCAAAGATGCGCGAAGGTCAGAGTGGAAATAGCCTCTACATTACCAAGAAGCCCATTTATCTTGACTTACTTGTGCTGGAGTCAAAAGATGATGAGCCCATAACGAACTTCTCATTTCTCAGCGGTAATTCAGGAGCATTCACTGCGGTTCAAAACATAGATGGGCGACCTCGCAATCTCGATGATGAAGGCGGTGAGCAGTTCGCAATCTATCCTTTCAAAATTACTCACTTGGGTAGAGGCGGTGGTACTTACACCTTGTATACTGCCACACAGATCGAACGAGAGCAATGGTGCAACAGCATAATCGAAGCAAAAACTGCAATTAGCGCGAGTGCTTATGCTCGCAACTCGCAGCCATTCCTGTTACGGAAGCTTAGCGACTCGTTTGGTTACAATGACAATGACTGGCCGAAGTTACCGGTGCCTGTCAATTCTACGGCCATGACTCGATGCATTGGCCAAGACAAGCCACCCACAGTGATTGCAAAATCTAGAGTTAACTGTGCCGCAAGCTTTGGGCGCGACTACTATCTCGCTGGTTTGGAGAACGGACTCTACTTCTGTAAAGATCGCAATGTCCGCGAGTGGACACGTTGCTTGATACTGCCAATTGACACTATGCGCGTTGTTCCTGAGTTCAACTTTGTAATGGTGTTAAGCCGTGGGCAACTAATATGGTATCGCCTCGACGAAGTCGTCAACCGTGGCTTCGTTCCATACCCCGATAAACATTCATCACCTCAAGGACAGCGTATCACACAACAAAATAAGATAACGCATTTCAATCTTGCCATTATCCGCGATCGTCTGCATGTTTTATACCAAGTTGGAGGCTCTAAGAAGGTTATCCATTTGTTGGAGCCAATCCGTGCGAAGGCAATGATACCATCTCAATACCCCACAGATTTAGCCAAGCAAAATCTTGGTAATTGTATTGATTTTAATGTCGTTGATTATTTCCGTGAGGTAGGCGTGTATGAGCCAGTCGCAGATATGATAGGATTTACTCCCTTGCTTCAAAGTGTCATTCTCCAAACCACTAAGGGGTTCCTTCACATGAACTATGAATCTCACCATGTGCAAAAAGTCCCAGTTAATAATGTCGTCCTTTCAGAGAAAGGCAAATCGCTGAACTCGCTCACTGGAGGAGGTTCATCTGTTTTTGGACCTGCTATGGGTATTTTTAGAGTCTCCGCCGATAGTCTTCTGCTATGTTACCGCACGTGCTGCGCTCAATGCACCAACAATGGCCGCCTGATTCTACCCTTGACCAAGTTTTTATGTGTTCCTGAGCAAATAACTTTTCATGCACCATATCTAATTGTTGTGTCACCCGAGCTAGTCGAGATTCGACTCGTTGACATCAATCGTAACGCAAAAACTCGCGCCAAGCTATGTCAGGTCATAACAGGCACCGATATTGTATTGCTTGGCTCCATAGAGGGCCAGGTTCGTTTGTCGATGGCTCATCCTACTCTTCCAGGACGCCAATTGGTGGTGGAGCTTCTGATCAATGACTTCGTGAACATTGATGAATCGTCCAGTCTCGTGACATTGTAAGGCTTTTCACCAATACTTTAACTTATTTTAATATGACGTGTACTATATATTATTTTAAACTAGATGCAAAAGTATTGCTCCAAACCTGGTTCAAATGATCCTCCACTACAATCTCGTTCCCAGGCCTAATCTTATCGGCGGCGACAGATCTGGTTATGTCAGCGAGGTAGAAGAATGGGGTGAAGACCAAAACCAGAGGGAACACGTAAACGCGGGTTTGCTTCTTGCCCATCCAGTTTGGGAACTTCTCTGAATGGCCAGAAAACACAATTGAATTAACAGCACGCGAGTGTTGCCAGACGGCGCTGGCAGCTGCTCCCTCGATTACGTACAAACGCACCAGGGCCCAGCGCACTAGGTCAATAAAGGAATATATGGGCCATACCAGGCCAATCAACCCTCTATAAATATTGCGACGAGACTCTGGGGACATTGTTGTCCACCAGCGTTCGACTGCGTTGGAAGTTTTGGCGATGGCCGGCACCACGGCATAGTTCATAGCGCGGTTGACTAGCAGCCCTTGGAATGGGATGAGCATGTGAGGAAGGAGCAATCACAAGCCCATTGAGATGGGGACGCGGTGTATTCATGCGAGCCCGCCAATAGTTTGAAATAGGTAAAAGGTTAGTGTATTATTTTCGTCCTCGGCGATATTAGCGTAAACGGCAACCACCTGATCGTCGCTTATACCAATTACGACCTCATCTACAATTCGCCGCACCTGTAGCATACTGTGCCAGTCTTTGGAACGAATGATTACCTTTGCTGAATCCGTATCTGGTTGTGATAGTTCTCCCTGTGACGAGTCAAGCGTCACTGAACTAACATCGAACGATGTGCTGCTCAAGAGCCCTGGTTGGTTGACTGTAAGGGTGATTTCAGCACTAACATCGGTGGGATTCTTCTTACGAAGTTCAACTTGAAGTCTTGAGCTCATTGTCTTGTATCTGTCACTCACTTTAGCTAGATGAGATAGCTGAAACCTTCGTAGCTTGCAAAACATGGCACCTTGGTCTAACTGCGGTTCCACACGTAAAGAACTTTCATCCACGGGACTTGCATAGATTTTTTGCCGTATACTGAGAGTTCCAACGGTCAATGCATCCATTTTGATGAGAACTGACAACATCTCCTCGGTTTTTCGCTCAACTATAATATGGACATCCGTTGCACTAGTATCGCTGCTTTGCAAAACCCGAGCGAGACTCTCTGCCGACAATTCAGCGGCCAAGACATCGCTATGCTCAGTAGATAGAAATAAGGTCTCGTTATTGACCTGGACCCAGAGCTCAAACTCTCGCTGGACGGTAGATATAGCAACTGAGGTCTGGTCAACGACTAAATGAATACCTTTGGAAACATTTGACATCAACTGCGCTAGATCTTGTAAGAGTTGCGGCTGCCGCAGCTTCCCTTTGAAGATCGCTGGCCGGCTCATCTCTCGTAATGGTCAGAGTTTCAACGACTACGAGGGCAGCGTATCAGGTCTTTAACCGGGCTCACAAAGTTCTACAGCGCAGCCGAGCTGCTTTAGATGTGAAATCTAGTCGCCAAGTTGATTATATTCGGGAAGAGATTGCCTCTAGAAGTATGGAGCGTCTTGCGTTCATCAAGCGTGAATTTCCCACCGTTTACGACCTCGGATCAGGTGCAGGTAGTCTTGAGCGGGCCCTGGCCCAGGATACAGAGGATTCTCGTATCGCTAGGTCCAGGCTTGGCAAGATCACGATGATCGATTCCTGTAAAGAACTATTGTACAGAGACTCCGACCTACCATTCAACAAAGTCCTTGATCTCGAACGCGTCGTTGCCGACGAGGAGTCTTTCTATACAGGACCAGAGTCTGTGGATGCAGTGCTCTCAAACATGTCTTTGCACTGGATCAACGACCTACCAAGTACTCTTAAACGCATTGAAAACATGCTTAAGCCTGACGGGCTATTTTTCGCCAATATGTTGGGTGGAGATTCTCTTTATGAGCTGCGTACTTCGATGCAATTATCTGAAATGGAAAGGTACGGCCGTGTTGCCCCACGTCTTAGTCCTCTTGCCGACGTTAGAGACATGGGCGCTTTGATGCAGCAGGCTAAATTTAATCTTCTCACCATCGATGTAGATGACATTGTTGTGAATTACCCTGATATGTTCGCGCTCATCGAGGATTTGAAGGCTATGGGAGAGGGAAATGCGATTGTGACTCGACCTGATCATGTACGTCGCGAGCATCTACAGGCTGCGAGTGCTATCTACCAGGCCATGCACGGCGATCCTGATGGAACAGTTCCCGCTACTTTCCGCATTATTTATATGGTTGGCTGGAAAAAATCCGAGACCCAACCAAAGCCGTTGGAGAGAGGCACTGCGGATGTCTCTTTCAAGGACATTTTGGGGCCCTAAGTGTATATAAGAAACTATGACAAAATGATTGATGCATTGCTGCTAGAATTTATTTACATCACTGGAAGTACTCCTCTCTCCAGCCGGTGGCGCTACGCTCACATCCGCATGTCTTGAGGGTTAGGGGAATTACCTCTTTTCGCCCTGACAGCAATGACTAAAGCTTAAAGCTAAAGATAATTATAAAGTCTACCCTTGTCAATGAAGCCATTGCAAAGTTATGCAGGTACGCCTTTACGTTCCGGTACTCAGACACCAGTAACAAAAGACGAATATAGCTCAGGAGTTATCAGTGAAGAACTGCATGCCCGTTTACAGGCACTTAGTATTGGAGAACCAACCAAAAGAGATGCATATAGCCAGTCTGTGGAGTGGCTAGCAACCGACAGAGGCAAGGCCTCTCAAGAAGAAAGAGAAAACTCTCTGTTGACCATCCTGAACGTTGTAGCCAACAAGTATGAGCCGCTATTGTTGGATCATAGTTTAGTGTCCAAGATTGCGAAGGCATTTTTAAGCGCTCGCAGTGAACTTGAGGCGGTTGTATCCCTTCAAATTCTTGCAGTTGCTATCACAGAGATTGACGAAGAACATGATTCATATGACCGATGCCACGAGATCTTCAGCGCGTTTGTTCCCCGCTTGCTGAAGAAGATCAAAGATGCGGAGGCGCCACCCGCTCAACGGGCCCAGATGGTCACTGGTTACAGTGTATTGCAATATTTTATGAATCTCGGTAGTGGAGGCTTCAACGTCGACTCACTCTGTGAAGAACTTATCTCTATTGCAGAGTCCGCCACTTCCTCTGAAGCACCTTTAATCGCATCCGCGCTTATGGGCACAGGACTCATCATGACAATTGCTAAAGATGCTGACTCTATCATTGAGGAACTTGAGCCCTCAATTGGTGCTTTTCTCGATATTAATGATCAGGAGGTTCGTATTGCCGTTACCAAACTAGTAGGACTGTTTTACGAAAAGTACCAGCTCAGCAATCTCGATCCAACAGATCTCAAAGACATTTTAAATAATTTGCTAAGCGAAAGTGCTCGTCGCAGTGGTAAGAAAGACCAGCACAAACGCAAGTCACTGATGCGTGACGCTTTAGCCACTATTGAGCAGTACGAATCTCACGAAGAGAGGAAGATCACTTTGACTCGTCTCAACCTCACCAGACAAAAGTCCATTGCAATTCAAAGCTGGTGCGACCTATTTATCATTCAACATCTGAAGTGGACCTTTGGCCCTGGTCTTCACACCCAACTCGCCAATAACCCTATTGTTGAGAGCATATTCCGTGATGAATCTGGCCACAGTAACGTTTTGGAAGATGAAACTGAGGAGGAGGAAGCGCACTGGGAGGACAAACCTCAGCGCGCTGTGAGCCGCAGAAAGGAGCGTCTCGAAAAGCTCGAGAAGCAAGGTATGTTGGATAACGTCTGATTGAGTTGACCACCCTCTGCCTGTGTCTATAAAGAGTGTGATGCTAATACGCTTGGCTGATTGCTCGCAAACCCGGGTCAAATGAATTTATTCATTTTTGTAACTTAAGTGGCCGGTGCACGCCTGGTATAGAAGACGTTACTGATCAATTAATACTTATACTTTAGCTTAATTTCTTGCAATAAGAATACAAGATTACTATCTAAGAAGGTACTAATGAACATGTTTTCATTCGCTGAAAAACTAGGGATCCTACGGTCTCATCGGCATTTAGATCGAATTTTAGAGGCTAGCGCCGTTGAGCAGCACTCTCATTAGGATTTAAAGTGCTTCTAGAGGGGGGTGGATTGATGAGTCAGCAGATTCGGCATGACATAGCATAATCTACCAATCTGTCCCATCGCAAACAAATGACTGTGATTGAGATCGGTAGCGAGCAGCAGTTCCATGAAATTACAGACTCGGCAACCCCAAATGAGCTGATCTGCCTCTATTTTCACACCAGCTGGGCTGAGCCCTGTGCGCACATGTCCTCGGTGTTTGCCAGCCTGAGTGACATCTATCCCCAGTTCAAGTTCCTTTCAATCGACGCTGAAGAATTAGCAGACGTTAGTGACATGCTAGATGTCCCCGCAGTCCCTTATTTTGTGCTTTTGAAAGACAAGACCATCATCAAAGAGATCTCTGGTGCTCAGCCCAAAGCTCTCGCAGAGGTCATCCAGCAGGCCAGCGGCCAGCCCAAGCCCGCGAACATCGCCGGTATCGGCTCCGGAAGTATCACCCCCAATAGCGAGCGCTCCGAGCAACCTGAAGGCGAAGAGGAGCTCGAAAGCAGACTTAGAAAGCTTATCAGCGCAGCTCCTGTAATGGTATTTATCAAGGGTACTCCAGCAGAACCCAAATGCGGCTTCTCAAGGCAACTTATTGGCATTTTGCGAGAGCATCAGGTACGCTTTGGATTTTTTGACATCCTCAAAGACAATGCAGTGCGTCAGGGCCTCAAAGAGTTCTCAGACTGGCCTACGTTCCCCCAGCTCTACATCAACGGTGAATTGCAAGGTGGCCTCGACATCGTGAAGGAAATGATTGAGGAGGACCCCAATTTCTTCGAGAACGCCACAAAATGAACACTCATCCATAATCGCATGTAATAATTTCGCCGATCATAGCAAGCCAACACCGCTCCATACAATCTCTATACAACTAGATGCTGGCCTCACAACCAACACTATTAATGGTTTTTACTATAGGATCAAGGAAACAAATATAAATTAGAGGAGGTTAATGCCAACTGAGCGTTTCGTGATGACTTGAACGAAAGGAGTTGCGTGAACCATGCTATACCTCAGACGAGCTCTATGCGCATATGGCTACATTCATACCCACCTTAATCACTGAAGTCACTATCACTTAGAAGAATCTCTGGGTGCGGGCGCTCATTCTTTAGCCCAAGGCTATGATCTGCCAAGATGTCGCGCATCGACACACTGGCATGGGCCCTGACATAGGCAAACTCCAGAGAGCTTTTAGCAAAGACTTCGTGTTTACTCCGTAGTTTCCTATACATTTGAGATAGATGCATTTTTTGAAATCTTCCAGGGCCGCTCGGTGCGGACTTGAAATACATATGAAGCGCATACGGAGCCAATCGCAAATTAAACGCGTCTCCTAAGCTCAAGTAGTCGCTACACTTTGCAAATTCTGTTATTTCAACAGAATGACCGCTCGCTTGCGCATAATTTTCGAATAAGTGGTTGTCAAATGTCTCGTTATACTCTTGTTCGTCTAAAAACACGGTTGGATCTACGTTTTTGGAGCCCCAAGCTACCTGACCAATGCGATGGAATATATTAACTTTAAGATCTCGTATTGATCCTGCGTTTAACGAGTTCTGATCTAAACCGTAGAGTGCCTGGCGAATATCACCCAGCTCTGACAGACTGTCCAGCAGTCCAGAGTCGCTTGTGTACTGTTTGAGACATCTTTTGATGAACGATGGGCTAATTGGGAGACATTTAATGTGCCTTACATGCTCGTTCGACAACATATCACCGAAAATCCGGGACACAACAATCATGTCTCCGTATGAGGTGCCAAACTCAATCTCAGTAAATACAATCACTAGCAGAGGTGCGTTTTCAAGCTGCAGCCAGTAATCAACGGCATCTTTAAATTTTTCTAGCGTGTCTCCATGGCTCAGGTTCGGCAGCTCGTCCACGAAGATTATAGTACGCTGATCTATCAGTGTACATCCGACCAAGAAGTCACCAAAAGCGTCCAAGTTGCCGCTTCTGGGCTCCGCGTATTCTTTGAGCGGTCGTCCAATATCTCTACATATGGCTTTCACCGCTGTACTTTTGCTGCAACCCGCTGGACCGCTGAGAATCACCAACCGCGTGTTGTCGCTGGTCTCAAGAGCAGCACGGATCTCCCGAAGTTTCGAGGGGTTCATAGCAACTTCAGCTGCGCTTTGTGGCTCCTTGATCTCTATTTTTCGAGTTGTGTTCGATTTTAATCCTGCAGGATTCTTGAATCGTGGCATTGGTGCCATGTTTATCTTAGGCTCTACCGTTCCTCTGAGTCAGGTCGTAATAACGCGTAAGCTTTCGCTATCCTGAGATTGGGGAAGACCTTACCATTCGGGCTAGTTTTACTGGTCGGAGAACGCTATTTACCCTTAATACATACAAATATTTAGAAAGCTGATTATTGTTGACGCTGCAAATACTACTGCTAGACTCTATACACCTTCTGTAGTTGTGCAGCTTTTACTTGACTTAAAGTATCACTATATACACTATCATTCTTCGTCAGAATCCTCGGACTCCTCATCCGCATTTCTAAGCCATTCAATCCATCTCGCAATTAGTTCTCTAGTTTTGGCTGAAATGGCCGGTTTACTCCACCATTCGTATATGGATTCCTCCTTCAGAACGTCCTTGTCGTAGAGGGTACTTACGGCAAAAAATAGTAGTTTATCACCGTTGTTGCTTCGGGAACACTCCGTCTCGATGTACTCCGCGAGCTGGACTTCGCTCGCGTGATCATGGGTGATGCGCTTCAGGAGAGGACTCCAAGTCGTGAAGACACTTACAGTTGCGGTCTTCACATCACCCTGCGTAATCAAGTGGGCAATGTGCGACAAGAGCGCATGAATGGCTGCCTCCCGGACTTTATCATGAGATGCATTCATAGTCATGCGAAGAGTGTTAAGCTCGAGAATTGCGATATCCTGGGTATGATTGTCAACAATCGAACGGTTGATAGATGCAACAGCTTCCTTGAAGAAATCTTCTTCGTCGTCATCATCGGCCGTCAATGCACTGCTGGTGCTCATGGTGCGGGACTTGCGATGACGACGCTGAGCATTGGGAACATTAAGGCGTTTGATAGATGAAATGGAGTCGTCACTGAGATGCAAGTAATCAATGTCCTCGGTTAAGAAGTTCACTTCCTCTTCCTCAGAATCCGAGTGATTGGTCTCATCAATATCAGCGACAATAGAGTTGACAAGCGTTCCCTCGGCACTCTGCTCGAATGAAACAATGGAGCGATCAAGGGTAGCAGATGCGGCAATAGTAGAGCCATTGGCAATAATAGAATTATTTATCCTGGCGCCATCCGCAATCTTCACGTTGTCCCAAATATATGAATTCTTGATCACGACGTTTTCTCCAACGTGACAGTTGCGGCCTATGGTGGAGTGAGAGATCCTAGAGCCGTGTCCGACACTTGTATTATCACCAATAATAGTAGAGTAACCAACGGCACAAGACTGGGACAGTTGAACATTTGTGCCCTTGTAAATGTGACCCTTAGCGTAAGTATAAGACTCATTGAAGGTCTGAGGATAGACGTACCGGGATATGAGATCGCGGGAAACTGCATCATAAGTCTTGAAATTCTCTACGCGAGCAGCATAATCTTTGCTCACCACATTTCCATAGATAGTCTTACCCAGCAGCTCGCTAGTAAGGATACCAGTGACAAAGTCCCGGCGCAAGTACTCATAGTCAAAATTCTCGGTAAATAGGGCAGGGACGTCGGGAGTGCAAATGTCAATGTGACAGTCTATGAGGTCATTGCGCACACTGCAGCTGGGATGCTTGAGAATCTCTGAGGCATCGATGCTGATGCTCTTGGAATTCGTATAGGGCTTGTAGCTCAGAACCTGTGAGGTTTGCTCCTCTAAGACATATATTCCAGGCTTAGAGGATCGAGTGCGATGAGTCGCTGTAGCCTCCCGCAGCGTGATGGTCATGATGCAGTCTTTGTCTGCGCGCTTATTAGCCTGGTGCTGGGCCCATAATTGGTTGATGTCGATGTTTGAGATAACGTCTCCCGAGATCAGGAGAAAATCACCGGTGATGAAGCCGCGAGCATCGATATCTCTGAGAGCATCACCGACGCTCATTGAATTCGGGAGCGAGATGCACTCGAGCTTAAAGGGGGCATCAGCCCAGCGGGACGTGGAAACGTATTCTTCAACCTGGTCGGCATGAGCACAGCACAGCAGCGAAACATGCGAAACACGAGCGTTGTGAAGGAACTGCAGAGTGTAATCGAGAAGGGGGCGATTTGCAAGGGGCAAAAGGCAACGAGGGACGCCGCGATTCAGAGGGGCAAATCTGTTTTTATAACTGTCACATAAAATGACGGCACGGAGCGGTTCATCCTTTTTAGGGGGCATCCTTGGTTAGAATCAGGTCTGTAAGATGTCAGTCAAAAGTAGGGGAGAGGCCATGAAGGGGCCTTAGCTTCCTAATGGACGCGCGGCACTATAAACGCAGACGGTTTATTCTGTTCATAGTAGCAATAGAAACGGTTCTAGTGTTTCTTGACTTCTGGTTTATGCCTGTGTTGGAACACCGCAGCGTTTATGGGGCAGCAGCGCTCACCAACTGCGTGCTTGGTGGCATGTCCCAGAGCCTTTACCAGGGGTTTACGCGTCAATGGAGGCCCGAAAGTATACTGAAATTCCATGTTTGGGGTGTTTTTCTTGGCGCATGGACCAAGTTTTGGACGGACCAGCTCGCAAATAAGTACGATGACCCGCTACGAAAAGTATTATTTGACCAGCTTATAGGCAACCCCGTATGCGTGTTTGCTTTCACTAGCTTCAATGCATTTTGGGAAGGCTATAACGTTGACCTTTATCTCCAGGTTAACTACAAGCCCGCCCTTAAAGCTAGTATAGCACTTTGGCCTCTGGCCGCCACGATACAGTTCACATTTATCACCCCTGAAAACGTATTCCTATTCAACTCAGTGGTCACATTTGCATGGAATTTGATACTATCGTTGTTGTCGCGATAATTAAACCTGGATTGCGAGATGAATCAATGGTCTCTCTCAATGTAACCTGCGCTGTGCGTGGGGACCTTTGATAATTCCCAAAGCTGCGGAAATCACAATCATTATTTTTCAAGTATATGCTCCTAGCAATGCTTCTAATAGTACGCTTTTAAATTAAGTACATAGTACGAACGCTCGACTCGGACCCGCGTCATTGTGTCATTGCGCGAATGCAATAGATGTCTTTGTGAGGTATCTTAGATCAAAAGACGCTCGATCTTATCCTTAAGGGCATAGATCTGGTCCTTGAGCTGAGAAGCGTCGTTGGAGGTAACGGCAGCGGCGACGACGGGACGAGAAACGCCGCAAGCGCGGCCCAGGGCAGTTTTGGAGGGGACGAAAACGTAGGGGACGTTCTTGTCTTCACAAAGGAGGGGAAGGTGCAAGACAATCTCGAGAGGCTCGGTGTCAGCAGCCAAAATGACAAACTCGGCGATACCACGGTTCAAAGTCTTGGTAGCCTCGTTGGCACCCTTTTTGAGCTGGCGAAGGTGAGAGCTCTGCTGAACAATGTCCAAAAGCTGTTGAGTAGTGGCGGCATCAGCAAGGGGGAAGGCACGTGAATCGCTCATTTGATTTTGTAGAAAACTGAATAGATCGAGATGCTGAAAAATATTTACTCGAGAGACTGATGACAAACGCCTGACTAACATGGCACTCTCCCAATCTAGCTATCGCCCCTCTCCCGCGCGTTTGACGCCACGTTTTGCCCACCTCCCAATTGATAAGTCGTGGCCTATCAAACTCTTTGTCATCTTACCCATGCCATCGGATCTTTGCCCTGTCTACGCTCCCTTTTTCGGCGCTCTTGGCTGTACCGCCGCAATTGTCTTCACATGTTTCGGCGCTAGTTACGGTACTGCGAAGTCTGGTGTCGGTATCTGCGCCACCACCGTCTTGCGCCCTGATTTGTTGGTCAAAAACACAGTCCCCGTTATTATGGCTGGTATTATCGCCATTTACGGTCTCGTTGTCTCTGTTTTGATCTCTGGTAACCTCTCACAGGACCATTATGCTCTTTACACCGGCTTCATCCAGCTCGGTGCCGGTCTTAGTGTTGGTCTCGCTGGTCTTGCCGCTGGCTTTGCTATCGGCATCGTTGGTGACGCTGGTGTCCGTGGTACTGCTCAACAACCCCGTCTATTCGTCGGTATGATTCTTATTCTCATTTTCGCCGAAGTCTTGGGTCTTTACGGTCTCATTGTTGCCCTTCTTCTGAACACTCGTGCCGGTCTTGATGTGACTTGTTAAGCAACACCTAGGACATCATATGTATTTTTTAGATTTGTAGCGTAGCCTAGCAATGTCTAAGTGAGCCGTAGTGACATATTTACCGTCCTATCAACAGCCACAGGAGTCTTAGTACAGCAGGGTAGTCTTGGCGCACGTGCAGGTGCATCTCGAATTAATACATTCTTCAATCAACATGTAAGAGCACCCATGCTACTATCTCCTTTTAGCTGCGATGAATCAGTAGTGACTCGGATGGAACGTAAACCAAGCCACTGCTCGCAGGCTTAGGGTGTCTCAGTGCCAAGGTTCTGCGATTTCGAGCACAATACTGTGCTATATGACTTTTATTATTTTTACTATCTAAGCAATAAAGCCTCCAGATGGGTGTGCTCTCAACTCTGGATACGGTTCATGATGGTGCTAGTCTATGGTGTAAAATGGGACAGATAAATACTGGCGCATACCTTGCAAGGAGGGTCTTGAATATTTAAAATAGATGCACACATGTCACATAATTCAGGAGATCGAAGAGTTCGAGCTATATGTCTAAGTTGGCTACACTAACCATCTTTCAGTGTACACTGAGAAGTAGAGAAATTCAGTGTCGTGAATAAGGACCCCTTGAGTGTCATCAACCCAAGGTAAATCTGACTGCCATTCATAACAACTTACTCTAATAGGCAAGACTTCGACACAGGTACAATGGTCCTGATCTAAATCAAATAGTTCATTGTGGAAGATACTCACATCGCAAAGGAGTGCTCTCAGAACGTGTATGCACCCTAATTTTATTCAATTAAGCTATGTCAAGGTCTATTTATAGTACGGCTACTTTTTAAGGCATATGACAGCAGTACGATTTTGGCATCGAATTATTAGCTGACCCAGGTTACCGAAAGCTTAATGGATTCTCTATAGCTACTTGACCTGGAGATGACCCGGCACCTGCCTCAAGGGGCTACCCAACTCATGGGGGCTCTTGCAGGGAGTATGCAGGAGGGGGCTCGAGGGATGTAGAAGGCGGATCCTGACGAACTCGAAAGCTCGGAGGACAAAGCAGAGTAACAGTCTCCTGGACAAACATAACTATATATGGCGAAGCATATAAATCACCTGGTGCTTATGAGTGCGTTAAGTCTATGATATTCACCTCTAACGGTTTCCCAAGCGTACTTACGCGACATGCGTCTTAGAAAATCATGCAGGGAAGCATGATTTATGCATATGCACGTCGACACACCTTTCCCACCTTGCATATTGAAGGAGGCGCTAATTTGACCGAAAGGCCTCTTCGCGCGCGCCTTCGTGAGTACTTAAAGCTCTTTTGGCTCTAGAATATCATTTAGGGTGGACTTTGGCTCGACAGAAACTGCAGCGATAGGCCGTTTGTGCCAAGCTCATGAAGATGGTGACGCTGGGAACCGGCACTACAGCGAGATCCCGTGTGAAATTAATAAATTTAGGGTCTTCTTCATACATTCCACGCATCTATGTGGCTTTTTTCCTTGCATACGTTGATGTTGACGCCTTCGGGAGTAGAAACCACTATCTTTTATGCATGTAGTCAGCGACTAATTTATGCACAGTTAGGAGTGCCTCAATTTATCATCATATTGATGTGTATTCAATTATAAGGAGAAAACTCGAGCGTTCTGGATTTGGTTTGTATCCGTCGGTATTTAATCATCCCACCAGCTACAATCTGCGTCTGCGGTCGTTATGCATATCACTCGACGGACATGCATCGGATTTGTCTGGATAAGCGGAAAATACCCTGAGGGGATAATGTAGAGATTGATTGGGTCGTGAAAGATGCATCTACATAAATATGTACAAAGCGTAATAGTTTTATTGTGTTACTTCAGTCCAATGGCCGCCATATCCATGGTAACCGGGTCTCTCGCCGTGAGAGGATGCAAGATGGCGTGGTGATGTTCCATACTTTAAGGGACCTTTTCCCGGAGTCTTGAGGGGCAAAGGATGCTCAACTTGATAAATGGTCCGAGAAGAATCAAATCGAGTGTAAGGGGGAGGCACTGCGTAGGCAGCTGCTCCTGCAAAGGCCAGATCGGCACTAGTGGGACCGTTAGATGAGGTGATCATGCAAAGGATGAAAACTGGAGTGAGGATGAGAGGTCCTACATATATAGTTTTGATAATGCATATATGTACTGCATACATAAATATTTTTCTCGGACAGTAATAATAGCTTCAATTACGCGTTTTGTTGTTTGTTTCTCTTGTTCTCACAAAGGCGAAGTAAATTACGAAGAAGCATCATGATGGTCACTTTTCCCATCATTGGCACATAGAGAGATGCGTGCTCTTTGACTTCTGGACTGAAGTTTTTCTCGCTGGAAAAGTTCACGCAAACTGCACCATACTTGACAGCTTCAACGGGAAACTTATACGAGGCAGAAGGGACACCGGTAATAATGACGTCCGACTGCAATGCAGCTTGCTCTGTAGTAAGATCGGTATCATTAACAACGTGTTTGACGTAATGAAGTCCATCTCCGCGAGTGTATTTTTGAACTCCGTTAATGTCACATGAGTAAACCGTTGCGCCGTCATTGGCGAGAAGCGCAGCCAGGGGACGGCCAACAATTTCACTGCGATTGACCACAGTGATTGTTTTTCCATAAAGACGATTTCCATAGGGAATTACTGTATTGTACACACGCAAGTACTCGAGAGCCTTGACGCAAGCCAACGGAGTACATGGCAGAATACTTTTTTGAGTCTTGGCCTCATCAAGATAACGAATATTTTGATAAAGGTTTCTGATAAAGATATTGCTGAGGCCCTCACAATCCTTCTCTGTAGAGATACACTGCTGGATATACTGATCCTGAGCGCCACCAAAGACTGGAAAGTAAACGAGAATACCATCTACTCTGTCCTCATCATTGGCTTCAAGAATCTTCTCCTCAAGCTGCTCTTTGGGGAGCTCTCTCAATTCATACTGGAATCCAAGGTCCGTGCACGTCTTCTCAGTCCATTTGGCATACATGCGAGCAGCTTCATCGTTATTGGCAAGGAGACCGACTAGAAGGGGTTTGCGGCCCAGCGATTCAAGACTTTTGCCAATCTCCTCGTTAAAGGGCTCGGCAATTTTAGAAGAAAGTACTACTTTGCACGGCGACATGTCTCAGGGATAAAGTGAAAAATGATCGTGGCGCGCGCCACCTTTCACGTGCAGGTACCTGCAACCACCTGCAACTCAGTGGGGACGATTGAGCTCTCTCACCAGACAGCATGACATGTAATTGAATTTTACAGGTAGTGTACTGCCATCACTTCTACGTTTCCTCTACCGTGTACACCGGGTCAACATCCCCTCCCCATCCCAGGACTTCATCCTTGAGTGCCAAACGTCACATTGATCTGGATCACTCCCCATTCTTTTCAGACATCTAGCCTATAACGGTTTTCTTTTACTCAAAACTAAAGCAAGTCGTCTCATCATTATACCACACGGTTGATACGTTAATACGTACGATTAGCATGAGCATTTGCGTGGGAATGAGGACCTGACGATGCGGAGATGATAAGCTCGTTTGCTCGGTAGCACTTCTGCCGATAAACACATTCTTACGACCCGTGCTCACACAGTCCGTACAATGCCCCTACAATATAAATCGAGGTCATCAACTTTTGAGCTTGACCTTGTTGATACGCGGATTGCGAAATGAACTTAAGCAGTAATCATAGATGTTAGTCAGTGACTATTTTAACATTTCGCAATGGGGTTTGGTCTGCCTTTATGAATTGGTTGACGTCATGAGAATCGTTGAGGCAGGGTGTCTTGAGATGGAGATCATCATTCCCATGGTTATAACCATAATGATAGAGGAGTGGGCACTCCAGATAACAAGTCAACCCCCTTTCTTTTCCCCGAATTAGGCTTTCAGACTAGCGACCGTGATCCAGCACTACAAGCCACGCCGAGATTGCAATATAGAAGTCCTTCGCGAAGTTCAAACGACCAGTTGGTCCTTGGGCACTTGCTTTGTGCACTCTCTTAGTTCATGGTGACTCGCGCTTCATTTGTTGGCCTTGTCAACACTAACACACACCCTCGAGCGAGACAATTGCCTAAACTGGAAATTCGATGACTATAGATGAGTATACATGTATAATTCCGATAAAATAGCCCAGATCCTTAGATGATAGCAATTCTAATCCGCAAGCAAACCTAATTTACCTGTGACGCAGGCTCGCCTTTCGTTGACCCTCTTACCCCAGACTTAGTAACTGCTACCCTGTACATATAGTCAAAGATGGCACCTAAACCGGAAATGGCGGAGCTGGAGTATGTATTCGGCGAAGGAGGTGGAAGGGGAACGCCGGCACCAAGTTTCTTTCGCAAGAAAAGCAAAGCAAGCTCGAAAAAAGTCCCAGACACAACGCCCAAATCGATTGGTAGTGGATACAGCCACGCAGAGCTAGCACGATCACAGAGCCCTGCCATACGCAGTAGTTCATCAATTTCCAAAAAACCCGACTACTTTGATCTGGACGACGACTGGGACACAAACTTTGAGCCTCAAAAACCGGTAGTAACCCCGAAGGAAACTCTTGCGGAGGTTGAAGTGCTCAATTCGACCATTTCGCGGATTAGGAGGTTCGAGAAGGTCCTGAATGAGCCAAATGTGGATATTGAACAACTAAGAAAGCTCGCCTATGGTGGAATTCCCAGTGATCTTCGGCCTCGTGCGTGGCAGCTATTACTCGGTTATGCACCGCCAAACTCTGCTCGAAGTGAGAAGTCGCTCGCGAATCGCCGCAAGGAATATTTCGAAGGAGTGGATCAGGTCGAAATAACCGGAAAAGACCCCCAGATGTGGCACCAGATCGCCATTGATGTAAAGCGCACGAACCCTCACATCCCATTGTACCAGACCCCGAAAGTCCAGCGATCGCTCGAACGAATCCTTTATTTATGGTCTATTAGACACCCTGCATGTGGTTATGTTCAAGGTATCAACGATCTCGTCACTCCGTTCTATCAAATATTTATGGGTAAATACGCCGACAACATCGACGAAGCACCGAAGGAACTAATGGATAGAGTTGAGGCAGACTCATTTTGGTGCCTTACAAAGCTTTTGGAAAGCATTCAAGATAACTACATTCACGCTCAACCGGGTATTCACAAACAAGTCGCTCGTCTTCAGAACCTCTGTCAAAGAGTCGACGGCGCCCTATATAAACACTTTGAAAAGGAGCATGTTGAGTTCATGCAGTTCAGCTTTCGTTGGATGAATTGTTTACTCATGAGAGAAGTCCCTATGGACTGCACCATTAGAATTTGGGACTCATATTTGGCAGAGGGCTCGCAAGGGTTCTCAGAGTTTCATGTCTACGTGTGTGCTGCATTTTTGGCTAGCTGGGCTCCACAACTGAAGCTTATGGATTTTCAGGATATGCTCATTTTTTTGCAGGGCCTGCCAACACAAGATTGGGGCGACAAGGAAATCGAGTTAATATTGAGTCAAGCATTCATGTGGCAGACACTCTTCGGTAACTCTGGCGCACATCTCAAATAAGACCCGCAATAATTTATATATGATATGTATCCTGTTTAGCTGTATTGCCCTACACCTTGATCCACGTGACGGTTACCAGCGACTGAGGGAGTGCATACACCCATGTTCCGTCTTGCTGTGCATCCCATCGAGCACCTGCGAATGCCTGGGCTTCAGCTTGTTTTTTAAAGCTTATCACATTAACCACAAGCTTATAATTCTGTGCATGGGGTGCTACTGTATCGAGAAACTCACCAATTCCGGCCTCAAGCTTTGAGGGTTCAACATCGAGAAACTTCTTCGCGTTTTCAATCAGAATAGATTCTGAAACTGGGTTCGTTTTGGCTAGCACATTGTTTACATTCATTGTTGTTGATGATTGCGATGGTAGGGGCTGGCAGGTCTTGGATGCCTAATCGTAGGGAGAAAGCCTGTGGAGGCCATCAAGGAGTCATGAGTCCACTGTCAACTGTCACAGTAAAAGTGACACAATGGAAGTTAATTTATGTTTTAAATTAAAGCCAAGTCAGAATTACATGCTTAAATAGTCTAGTCTTCTTAGAAGGCGCCGTCAAATAGCCATGTTTAAGCCTCCACAAGCACTTTCAAAAGCTCTCCTGTTTCGTACACCTCTCCGAAAGTGTAGTCATGTACAGCACTTCCACTGACGGAATGAAGGCCAAGCTCAGCTGCCAGTAGTCTAATCGGAGCCGTAAAGCAAGCGTACGCGCCTATTTGTCCTACCCTGACGCTGGGCACGAGAGGGATGATTCCCGTTGGTCCTCTAGTTCCAGCCCTATAACAATCAATCCGCTTTTTGAGCGTGAAAGAATCTGAGACCAGGGCCCGCTCGTCTTGTTTGGCCAGTATTTGCGGTAGGCCGGTTTCTTTTGTGTTGAATATCAATGCCAGTTTCCGTACCCTGTTGCTTTTGTTGACGAACGTAAGATTCCATTCAAATTCCTCGCCAAGTCGAACCTTTTTTGGGCCATGCAGGTGAATTGATACCCCAGACAAAGATGTGCGATAGCTGGCGCTAGCATTATTCGAGGGTGCAGGATATAACGCTGTTTGAGAGGAAACGCTCTGAGCACTGCGCATACTCACAGCCGAGTTACGCTTCGAAGATAGTGGGAGGGTTGGTGTTTTGGTGACGGGCCCAAGCGCCTCCGTAAGATTAATTTTGGAGACCCATTGCGATTTGATGTGCTTTCCATCGCAGGTGTATTCCATGGAAACGGATGACTTGCAGTTCAGTGAAGGCAGAAGGGTTTCTGATTGTAATGCAAAGGACCAGCATCCCTTTTCAGGGATGACAAGTGGTAATTTAAGAGGCACGAGCGGGACAGACTTGCCTTGTTGAATTGAGAAATCCAAGGCAGACACTTCCAATGGTTTTTCAAATGCTGCAAAATCGTACTGGCAGAGAACTTTGTCCTTCTCATAACCTGGGCGGATGTAGTGTATCGACATGTCGACGCATGGCACAAGCTCAGCGATAAGCTGATCTCGAGCAACTTCATGGCCCAGTTGGGCGGGGTCCTCGTGTTCTTGGGGAACTGATTCAACCAAGTCAATGACTGGAAAGCTAAAGTCGAAAGGACTCGCTGTTTGCATGCTCTTAATCGTCTTCTTGACGCGAGGTGCGGCTTTGGGGACGACTGCCACGGCGACGAACTCCACAGATATTTCGGAAAGGGACTGGTTGGAGCAATGCAAATGTACTGTATGGGATACTGACTCGGTCTTCATGTCTAATTCTTTCTCGTAAATGGGAATCACGACTTCGGTGTCTTGGGCCGATTGACCATGCATATTGACCTGTAAAGTGACCTGTGCAGTGTCTTTACTTTCGAATATCACTTCTACGTTGACTATTTGGTCATAGAAGAAGGATTTTGTTTGTCCGTCGTCAACCTTGAGCGAGAGCATCCAGCTTGAATCCCTTGACAGCGATACCGCGTTCAAGCCTACAGCATGGTCTAGTGACGCTGCTTCATGAGTCAGCAACGACTACGCGATGACTGTCGAGTCTCCCCGTTGCCTAAGACCCCAAAGCAAGCACTCAATTGCTCTAGATCCTTCGTTGGGAGATATCTGGCTATATAAGCGCTAGTGTCACTTCAACTTCTACAATGAGTCGAATTCCTCAGAGCAACTCCGATTGGGAGAGTCAAACTGTTGTTGGATCTCGTGCCCGCGTTGGCGGCAGTGGACCTCGTCAGGCCGTCGCCCGCACCCAAGCCGAGATCAACGCTGCTCGCCGTGCTGGCAACGTTGTTGGTGTTGAGAAGAAGTACACCACCGGAAACAAGACTAGTAACCCCGAGGGCCAGCGTCTCACCAAGATCGACCGTGAGGATAACGTTGCTCCTCCCCCCAAGGTATCTGTATCTGTTGGCCGTGCCATGCAGCAGGCTCGCCAGGCCAAGAACCTCTCACAAAAGGATCTTGCCACTGCTGTCAATGAGAAACCCCAGGTTGTTAACGACTATGAGAGTGGTCGCGCCGTTCCTAACCAGCAGATTCTCGGCAAATTGGAGCGCAAGCTTGGCGTCAAGCTTCGTGGCAAGGACATTGGTGCTCCTCTGGGCGGTCCCAAGAAATAAATAAATTTTAAACATGCATATAACGAATTAACGTCCGTGAGGGAATAAAACCTTCAACTCAGTAAGTCACTTCTTCGTGTAAATAGCTCGTCGTTCAGTTGGCGCTCCGGTAGTGATTTCATCATAACATTACTAGCAAACATACATATATATAAAACCTTTAACTCAAATGCTGACCCCATGAGATAAATCATGACCAGAATGGCCCCTCTATTAGATACTGCGCGGCCTGTCCCAGAGAATCAATGGCTTGCTGGAGCGAGAGACGGACGTCATCTATGTTCGACATCCAAACAGCGTCGCGCACACCTGGGAATGACCCTGTGTTTTCTTCCTCTCCAGTTGACTCGTATTGCGGTCCATATATAGGGTTCTTGAACCAGTCGCGGCGGAAGATACCTGTCCTCTGTAGAAACTGCTTGTGACACCCGGTGAGCCTATCGTTCCACTGTTGACTTAACTCACGAACAGTCTTGGTTTCTAGTGCCAAATCATTGTCTATTAACTGATGCCAAACTCTCCGCCAGTCTTCCGCTTTGCGACCAGCCTGGCCTAGTCTCGCAATCGCGCTCTGTATTTCCGATATTTGAGAGGCGAAGGTGTCATGCACTTGAGGACCAAGCTTTGATGCCACATAGTCATCCAAGCTGTTCGCGTACTGAACCATTTGATCAGCAGCATAGGTATAATTTAAGCCGATGATGGCGCTGTCTGCTAGCTCATAGACCAAGTGAGCAGTGATATCGCCGAGCTTTTTGTGAGCTGTGAAATCTTGGTCTCCAAACTTTTGTTGCCATTCTAAGCTGTCAAAGCAGCTATCCTTCGGGTAAGCACCACCCTCCATGCTAAGAGATATAGCTGGCACACCAGCGTATGAAGAGAAGACATCGCGAGTTCCAAAGTCCCACGGTAAAGTCCGTGCTTCTTCCGTTGAGCCATCAATACTTTCCAAGATTTTGCGGATGTCTATGCTTGGGTTACCTTCCGCGTGAAATTTAGAACCCCACACGCCTTTATCGAGATCGATGTAGGCAAGTCCGTCCTGTGTAATTCTAGACAAAAACTGCTCCATCCACTCTGTCGCTCCGGCGAAGTTCTGTGTACTTCCATCCCAAAAAGTGAAATAGATAGATCTGAGGGGTTTCCAGTCGTGGACATACGAAAGATAGGACAGTGCCCTTGCCACCTCCAGCAAAACACTTACTCCGCTGAGCTTGACTCCGCCACGACAGAATGAGTCCAAGGAAGCACCAATAAATACAGCATGGTCTGGCTCTTCAGTTCCAGGTATCCTTCCTAGAACATTATAGACAGTGTGGCGGGTTTCCTCAATTGCTTTGACGCTTAGCGTGCCTACAGGGTTTTCCGGTGCTGTGTTGCCCGTCCACCACTCTTCCACTCCTTTAGGGTATCCATGGTTGTGCCAATCCGGGACCTGTACACCGTGGCCCTTCAGCGACTCAAGTAGTGGTGAGATCCCCTTCCACGATACTGATACGACAGGGAGTTTACTAATTGAGCGAGCATCTTTGGGTGATACCATGAGATGCTGAAGGCTGGGCCATCCAGGGCTAAGAGGGTCGCCAGGCCACATCTGGGGGATACCAAGGCTGGCTCTCTGAACACTCTCGTCGGAGTAATCGGGTCCATCTGGCCAAGCCGCTGCGTTTTCATCTTTCTTGCTAAAGAAGACGACACCTACTGCTCCCCAATCTTTTAACCTTTCAACTGTTAGAGCAGGGCTGCCCTTACCGAATCGCACAACGGCTATGGCGCCATTGATTTGAATGCCATGTTGTCGTAGATAGTTAAGATCGCCTTGAGAGCCGAAATTCACGTACACAAGTGGGCCCATTGCATTCTCTGAGAGTCCTAGGGACATGTGTGGAGGGGGCTGCTCAAACGACTCGTCTACCCGTCCCTCTGTTAGATCTACTTCGAACTCACGTTTGTCGTTATCGACTCCTGCTGAAACCAACAGCTTGTGATCTTCTAGATGGGTGATAAACGTTTCAACTGGATCCAGCTCTATTCGCTCCAGACCGTAACTGAACAGCGCTTCGCGGACATACTCCGCGGTGGCGTGGTCCGACACTGTTCCAGCAGCATGCGGTATTGAATTAAAATACTCTGTAGTGTGACTGATACGATCTGACTGAATTTGGTCATATAAATAAGATATCAACTGCGAGTGATTCCGTTCCCTTTCGTTGATATCGATATCCTCTGGTGGTGAAGAGGGGTAGAGTGCCACACAAATAAAATACAAGAGTACAACCATGACAATGCGTTTAGCCAAAAGGGGGTTCATGACTCGGGAAACTTGCTTTGCAGTAAAGTTGCTCATTTCGGCCCATTTCCGGGCTACAGGATCGACCACGCGTAGCATAGGGCGTATAATTTTGGACATCCGGGTCTGTGTTTCCCCGCTCTCGGGCTCTTCGACAGCGAATTCATATGAAGGAGGTTGTTCCATCCCGAGTGGCAATCAGTTTGGGTAATTCCTTGATAAGACTCTATTTGGGCTCGTGTCTGCTCTTGGTCAGAGCCTTGACGCATATATGGATATATACCCAGGGCTGTTACGTAATCGGCACGCACACAGTAGTAATCTCCTACCCTGCGCGTAGTTCTGTCAAGGCTTTAAACACTCTCATTAAAAATGAACATCGCGATGGTCTGTGATTTCTTTTTCCCTCAGCCAGGAGGTATAGAATTGCACATTTATCAGGTTGCGCAAAAGCTCATAGATCGAGGTCACTCGGTCATTGTCATTACCCATGCTTATGGGTCAAGAACAGGCGTGCGAACTCTTACCAATGGACTCAAAATTTATTACGTGCCTTTCTTGACTGTTTATAGAGAGTCAAGCTTCCCCACTGTCTTCTCATTCTTCCCGATATTTCGCAACATTGTGCTAAGGGAACAGATTCAAGTCATTCATGGCCATGCCTCAATGTCAACATTCTGTCACGAAGCAATTGTTCATGGTCGCACAATGGGACTTGCCACAGTATTTACTGATCACTCACTTTTTGGGTTCACAGATCCGGGGTCAATTCTAGTCAGTAAGTTACTGAAATTTACCATGACTGATGTTGACCATGCTATTTGCGTGAGCCACACCGGTAGAGAGAACACTGTACTTCGTACAGCTCTTCCACCCCATACTATTTCTGTGATTCCCAATGCCGTGATTTCCTCTGAGTTTACGCCGGCAAGCCACCCTCCATCGACTGAAACCATCACAATCGTGGTGTGCTCGAGACTTTTCGTGAACAAAGGAGCTGATCTGCTAGTCGCTTTAATTCCTCAGGTTTGCAACGCCAAGGAAAACGTAAGGTTTATTATTGCAGGCTCGGGGCCACGGGAAATCGACATTCAACAAATGCTAGAGCATAATAGACTACAAGATCGAGTGAAGCTTCTGGGCTCTATAAGACATGAACAAGTACGCGGTGTCATGGTACAAGGGCATATTTTCCTGCACCCCTCTCTGACTGAAGCATTCGGTACAGTTTTGTTGGAGGCTGCATCATCAGGACTTCTTGTCGTCACCACAAAAGTTGGTGGAATTCCCGAGGTTCTGCCCGGTGATATGACTATTTATGCTGATCCAGTCGCTAGCTCTTTAACGAGTTCAACTCTGAAAGCTATCGAACTCATTGAGCAGAACAAGGTGGACACATCATCCTTTCACGAGAGGATCAAGAAAATGTACAGCTGGCCAGACATTGCGGCGAGAACGGAGGCTGTCTACAAAAACATTTTGGAAAATCCTCGTGATGAGGATCTTCTGTGTCGACTTCAGCGTCATTACCAGTGTGGTTTGTTCAGCGGAAAGCTTTTTGTTCTGTGCGTGGTGGTAGATGTGTTACTTTACCATCTTCTAGAGTTTTTGTATCCGAGAAGCAAGATAGAACGAGTTAAAAAGTGGCCAAAGCGTCCAACCGCTAGGGAATGAAGGGCTTAGATAGCCCACCAGTCCGAAGTGTTACCTTAGGGGTATGTATCTTATTTATTTATTTTTGCATCTAAATGCATCTAAATTGGAGGTTCACATCAGTGCCGGTGGGCGAGGATTTCCTCTCCTTGGCAAGAATCGCATGAAGCCATGGCTCGCGCAGAAAGGCACCGTGTTTTTAAAGAGACCTCCAAGATACAACATCCAATGGACATGTTAGAAACCTTCTAAAAACATAACGATAATTGCTGGTCGTGTAATGCCAGAAATGATAAGAAATGTGCCTAGTTAGACGCTAAAAGTGGTGTTACGGGAAAAAACGAAAAGAACTCCGAATCGTAGAATTTTGGGCTCTGCCACGTAACGAACTAGTAGATAGATACATAGAAGTTACAACAGAAACGTTACAGGATCTCTCGATCATCAAATTGCCTTTGAGTAGTATGCGGCTTTTTTGTCTAAAAAGTGGGTATGCGCTGTTACCGCAAAGAAGCCTTTCCTAGTCGTTATCTTGACTAATTATGGATTCATGTGGGAATTCTTATGCAGAACCAAATGCTCGGGACGGAATTCAGCGGGTGCAATACATCCGAAAATTAAGCTATGTATAATTGTGTCAACTTGGTCGGAAAGCACTCTCCACCGCACTTGATCAAGGTTTAATCTATTGTAGTCGAACGAGAGTCAATCTATGACAATAAATACTCAATCCTATAGATAATGAGACGGTATCTTTCACCCTAGTTCGTTGGTGTAACGCTCACCCGCAGCGTAGTTTTAGCCCTGGGTAAGCTCTGATAATCCAGCCCTTTGCTTAATACTGTTACTCCAACATTAGCAATGAATAATAGTAAACGTCTGTTTCCCCGACTTCCGTTCTCAACTTTCAATGCATGGCCCATCTTTAGTGCCTCTCATGCATGTGCCCATGCTTATGATGCAAGGTGCCCAGGGCAACCTGCATGAGTGTAAAGCGTATATAAGAGATAGATTCGAAACTTTGCTAATTTGCACTGTAGACATGGAAGATCATAGTCCTCAAGACTATACAGGCAGAAATGCTACGGCTGAGCCGGAGGCTTGCGAAATCCAACATCACCGTGTGAATGAACACAATCAGGTAAAAGCTGCTGAAGCACTGGACCTACTGTCTCGTGTTCCAAATTCGCATCAAGATGATGTTTTAAGAAAGCTGCTTATCGGAAAAGAACACACATATGATCATGATCTCCCTGAAATGGGAGAAGGAAAACCTATACCGCCTCCACTCCCGAATAGAAGGCCATACAGGGTGGAATTCATGGGCGACAATGATCCATATTACCCCATGAATTGGCCACTCAGAAAGCGTCTCGTTATATCTGCTGTGCTTGCCTACGCAACAATGAACTCCACATTTGCGAGCGCAATTTACGGGTCCGCCTCTAACACTGTTAAAGAGGTATTTCATGTTGGTACTTCAGTTGCACAGCTGGGGACTTTCGCTTTTGTTTTAGGCTTTGCCTTGGGTCCTTGTATTTGGGGTCCCTCGTCAGAGTATTTTGGTCGTAAGATGCCGCTTGTGATTGCAACGCTTATGATGACTTGTTTTTCATTTGGTTCAGCAACTGCAAAAGACTTTCAGACTCTGATTCTCTGCCGATTTTTTGCAGGCGCGAGCGGCTCTGCGTGTGTGACAGTCGTACCAGGTGCCTACGCAGATCTTTATGATAGCCACCACAGAGGTACTGCAGCTAGTGTTTTTGCACTTTGTGTGGCAGGGGGGCCGATGCTAAGTCCTGTTGTTGGATCTTTTGTCGATCATTCCTATTTGGGCTGGCGCTGGTGTCTTTATCTCACTGGCATAATGAGCTCGCTTTCACTCGTTCTTCTAGTCTTTTTTTACGAAGAAACATATCATCCAATTGTTTTAATAAGGAAGGCTGAAGAACTGCGCAACAGGACCGGTATCTGGGGTATTTACGCTAATCATGAACTGGTATCATTGAGTCCTGTCCATATCGCCAAAACCTCAATTGTGCGTCCAGTGAGAATGCTTACAGTGGAGCCAATATTATTGCTGATCAGTTTGTATGGTGGGTTTGTGTATGGTCTCTTGTATATGAGCCTTGGCGCAGTTCCCTACATGTATCAAACTAGTTATGGTTGGCAAACTGGTGTGATTGGGTTGCCATATATAAGCATGCTTATCGGCTGTGCTATTGAAACTATGATGTCCGTGTTATACTTCGAACCACGGTATAATCGAGCGCTTGACAAGAGCGGCTTACCAGTTGTGCCGGAGGAAAGACTCATAACAATGATGGTGGGTGCCCCAATATTCTCAATTGGTATTTTCTGGATGTTCTGGACGGGAGCTTATCCTCTCACTGAAGAGCACCCTCATGGCTGTCATTTCATGGTACCCATTATAGGCGGGGCTTTCTTTGGATACGGTTTCCTCGCAATCTTCATGCCAATGATAAATTATGTTCTCGATTCATACCTAATGCTTGCTGCATCTGGTATGGCAGCAAACACCTTCCTGCGCTCGATAATGGGTGCGGTATTTCCTCTGTTCACTCTTCAAATGTTTAAAAATCTGGGCATTCAATGGGCAGGCACACTAGTTGGGTGTTTGAGCGTTATTCTCATTCCAATCCCCTACTTATTCTGGAGGTTTGGTGGTGCGATTCGCCGCCGATCGAAGTTTGCCGTTGATTTGAGCGAGGAGGACTCTGACGAGGAAACTGAGCAAGGAAGTCAAAGAAAAAGTGCCTTAAACAGAGACTCTTCGTCGTTCAAGACGGCAGCAGAAGGCTCTTGTTGATTGTTTGCAAGTATGTATAATATAGCACATACTTATTTCAGCTTGAACTTGCTCCAGCAGCACATATCGACATACACGAGCTGGCCTGCACCTCAATAAAGACAAAGTACCATCTTCGTAGGGTCTCTAACCAGGGTAAAAGGAATGAACAGTTCAACGGATAATTCTGTAATTTTGTCCCTCACAATTAATCCATGACTGCCATGCAGAATTCGTATAGCATGCAAATAGGACCTGTATACACTACCCTACACTTCGCAGCTGAGTGGTTTTTACGAACATAACAGAGAACATATTACTGAATTATAATTATTTGCATTTGAAACCTGCGTGGAAATACTCAAAAACTCCTATTTCTTGTTATTTGGCTCACTTGACAGCGCAGACAGTAATGCTCTGAACAAAGAAGCACGTGGGCTGAGGACAGCTGAGTTTTTTAAAATCTTGACAGTAAGAGAGACACAAGCAATCATTAGGTAGTATTCTGGGCCCTCGTGTCTATGCTATGAAGTAATAGGTCATTGAGTAGCAGGTGCCAAAGCCTGCAGAGAACTGACCAAGTCGGGATCGAAATAAAATATAGTAATAACAAGAAAATAAATAACTGGTTTGGGGCAGAACGAAATCTAGCCAGATGAAACGATTCCTGGTGCACCCCAATAATTGAGCCGCTAGAGTGACTGACCCAGCACAAGCACAGCTTAGTGGCTAGGCGTCGATAAGACTAAGCTTGCGCATTTGCACTGCCCACTGCATTTTGTTCTTGGGCTTTTCAATTGTATCTATGGCATCCCAGATCTGATTGACGAGCGAGCCACCAGCTAACGCACTGAGGTTACGCGCAGCGCCGTACTTGATTGGTTCCAGTATTAAAGGCTCAGATCTTTTATGGAGTAGCTGAATCGTGTCAGACAACAGGCTCAGAGTCTGGCGATAAGTAATGGTGCTCAAGTCAGGTGTCTGAGCCGCCTCAAGTGAGTAAATCTCATCTCTTTGAGCACTTAATTGGGATTTGAGTTCATCAATGTGACTTTGGAGCTGCTGCTGTTGTACCTCAGTTGCGCTCGCGTTCTCTTTTGCCTTTTCTAATTCGGCTGCAAATTTAGCAGCCAATGCAGCCTTCTCTGAAAGAATGCTAACCTTGAGTTGCAGGTGTTCTATCTCTGACGAGGTTTCTTGAACGGGTTCGAGCTCTTTCGCAAGAGTGGTATCCACTGACTCTGTCTCCAGGTCTTCGATACGTGTCGGATCCTCGAGCACTTTCGCAGCCGCCTGATCTGATAAATTAAGCATTCTGCTATCATTGCTCACTTCGAACAAATACTTCCTTGCATGCTCTGGATTAAATTTGGGCGAAGTTGCTGCAGATGCATTCAAAGATTGAAGCAGCTCATGTAGCTCTCTTTGAAGGTCTTTAGTCCCGAGTGTACCCGACTTGAAGGAGTCAAAAATGGATCGGACAGCTCCTTCGTCACCATGGAGCGCGACCATGTATCTTGTCTTTGGTAGATCAAAATCCACATACTCGCGTAGTGTATCAAGAATACTACTTTTAGAAGCCGCTAGCTCAAGCTTTGCAGCCTCAAGTTCGTGTTTAAGTAACGCCAATTGCTGTTTGAACAGGTCTTCGGGGTCATTCACTCTCTCAGACTTCATATACGTGAGTTCTGAGGTTGCTTGGGCCAGATCTTGTTTAGCTTGGGCTAATTGATCCTCCAAACGTAGAATCTCTTCCCGTTGGTCCTTCTCCAACTCATCTGAAAGGCGTTTGAGAGTCTCCAAGGCTTCGACTTGGCTGCTCAATTCTATCGATTGACGTGGATTTTCTTGATAGCTAGCTAGTTCAAGCTCTGCTGCTTTGGCCTGCTCCAAAGCCAAATCATGGTCGAGCTGCAGGTCCTCTAATTTCGCTTTCAACTGTTCGTTTTCATCATGCAAAGGCTGCATTTTAGCCTCTAGCCGCGCAATAATTTTGCGCAAGCGTGTTGTTGTTGGATCATCCATCTGCTCAGTACACAAGAGCTTTTAACGGGGTACGAAAGACAAGCGATGGAGGGTCTCCATGGTCAAGGTCCCACGACTGTAATCAAGCCTATGAGATGCTTGCCAATTGCCTAGAAAGAGTCTAGCATTCTTTGTAATTACATAATCATGTCGCCTGTAGTTGGGACCATTGATCCAAGTAAAGTGACGTGTGGTCTCAACTGTTGGAATATGCAAGAGTGTCTGGGAAGCCCTTACCCTACCCATGCCTGACGTATGCACGTCTATTAGGTAGCGGCGCGAGTACAGAGTTTCGCGCTGTTGAACGGCGTACCCTCCCGATTCTTGCAGGCTCCTCTTAGACTCACATTGCCGAAGAAATGTGGCTATTCTGTTCGATTGGAGTCGCACTCTAATCAGAGTCGGGTATGCAGGATATGCAGCCCAGCACGAGGTGCGTTAGAACATATCGGAGGTAGTGTAGCAAATGCTTTGAGGTGAAAACTGGAAAGATGCGCGGAGAAATGATGTCATTTTTCCTGGATCCATTTCAGAGGTTACAGGCGGAAATTTGCCGCTATCAACACTGACACACTTTACCTTCTCTATAATCACAAGCCAATCTAGACGCTTACCAATGGAGGACGACCTAAACCCGATGGTTATTGAAGGTGCAGAGATAGAAGGAGTCTCGAACGAAGAGGAGCAAACGTCTCAATTATGGGCCCCTACAAGGTCTGGCCCTGTTGGAATTCCATTCAGTCGCAGCCCTCAGAGTGTTGCGGGATCACGGTACACTCCGTTTGGGCACACACCGCACTCTTACGCACCTTCCAGCGTTTCCAGCAGTTATTCCCGCTATAGCTCCTCCGCAGCTCCTCCATCAGGGATGAGCGGCCCAAGCCGGAGCTTCAAAGCACGCATCAAGCGAGACATTCCGAGGGAGAGCCCTAGCTCACGGCGATCTCTGTTATCCTCATTACTCCAGCAACAATCCAGTGCTCCACAGGTACCAATGGTTTCAAACAGAAGTAGAAGGCAAAGCACGGCATCGTATGCATCTGATAGTGAGAGCAGTCCCTTCGCTCCCGCTGCCATGTGGGGGCCTCCAGATTGGAAGCCTCCCCTCCCTGCTTCGCTCAGCCAGAGTAGCACAACATCGAGTGTTAATCGCACACATGTCTCTATTAGCTCAATTATGCTGTATGGACCTTGGGCCGCGCCAAGAAGTATTATGCCGAAGATTCCTCAGAGCGCATCACCGGAACATATTGATCTGGTCACTTATGATGTCAGTGAAATGCTCAAGATGATTGCATCCGTTTTAAAGCATATTCTAGACACAAATGATGCGCTGTATGGACCAGACGCGAAGGGCAACCCTCTCCCTGCCCCTCCGGTGAAAACAGAGGAAGGATCGCAGATGCGCACTAATTTATTATCATTCCATGGATGCATAATCCCAGCAATTTCGCAGAGAGCTTACCTTAATCGCATTCTCAAATATTGTCCACTCACTAACGAAGTGTTTCTGGCCTCTCTAATTTACTTTGACCGAATCTCCAATTACGCACACCAATGCACAGTGACAGGCGCGCCAGTAGCGCCAGGAGCAGCGCCTGCTTTTTTTCTGCTTGACTCTTACAATGTGCATCGTTTAATTATTGCTGCAGTAACGGTGGCCTCCAAGTTCTTTAGCGATATTTTCTACAAGAATTCGCGATATGCGCAGGTCGGAGGTCTCCCGGTTGATGAGTTGAACAACCTAGAACTGCAATTTTTGATACTCATTCGCTTTAATCTCATGGTCACTGCTGAAGACTTCCAAGGGTATGCCAACTATGTACAGCAATTCTATGCTCAGTATGGAGGGGACGAGTAATCTTAGGACCGTTTTATTGAAATCCTGACCCGTGCTTTTCTCGAAACTAAATCACTCCTCGCTTTAATCGACTCATTGAACTGGATCAATAACAATCAATGACCGGCATGCTCTGTAATAATACAAAGCGACAGAGAAGCACTTTGCATGCCATGAGTGAGTGATCAACTCAGTCTCAAGCCTGTCCATGATGTGAGAGTTCCACGAATCGCGCTTCTTCTTGCCAATTCCACATCGCATATCTACTTCACATAACGCTGAATATATTTATAGACTATTAGACCATAAGTTCAACACCCCTGGAGGCGATGGGTCATATTTGCTCGCTGTCCTCACTTGTGGTTGATCATTTAGTCTCAAACGCTCTTCGGTCCATTTGTTAGACATGTAGCATTTTTCGAGCACATTTCCAACAACAGTACAAATAGCGCAAACCCCTGTCTCATCGGCGAGTCAACTTATGCTGCTCTTAGTATTAATTTTCTTGTAGAGCAGGGAGTAGCTATGCATTGGAATCAAGCCTACGCGCAGAATGATGTCATTACGCAGAACAATATATGCACGTTTAACTTAATGCCAGAACCACTGGCACCCAGAACGTGCCACTTAAAATTGACGCAATAACTACGCAATTAGAACACATATCGATGCACGCCAATGAGATACAGCACATACACCATCATACACCATCATCAGGTTGATGCAGTTAAAACCCATATCTATACACTATACAGGAATAATTTAAGCCTAACAGACATTATGAAATCTTTTTTTAAGTCCACTTAGCGGAAGCGGCGGGCCTCACGCTCAGACTCCATGAGGCAGAGAATGTCGTTCTCGCGGACGGGGCCTTTGACGTTGCGGACGATGGAGCGGGACTCATCGCCGATGAACTCAACGCGGACCTGGGTGACACCACCACGGGAGCCAGTACGGCCAAGCACTTTGGTAACCTTTGCGAGCTTGATTGGGTTCTTGGAATCCATTTTGAGATGTGGAGTAGTTGCCAGTGTAATTGAGTGGTGATGAGTTGTATAGGCCCGAGCCCTAAGCTGCTGAGTCATATACCTCTGCGATTGGATCCGGGGTCTAGGAGAGGTCCACCACGTTGGGATGATGGTGTGACTAATTGAAAAGCCGTTGTATCACGTGGTTGAATCATCTCTATGGCTTTGTGCATATATAGGCCTAATAATCAGTCATAACGGTTTGATCTGTCCTAACGTCAAGCATGGAACTCGTATCTCACTTGCCTGATAAATTACTGTTCGCCGTTCCCAAAAAGGGTCGTCTTGCTGAGAAGTGTCAAGAGCTTTTGCGTGGTGCTGATATCCAGTTCCGTCGCTCTCACCGTCTCGACATCGCCATCTCTACTAACTTGCCAGTCGCCCTGGTTTTCCTACCCGCAGCCGATATCCCTAGATTTGTTGGCGAAGGTAACTGTTCGCTCGGAATCACAGGAATCGACCAAGTCCAAGAAAGTGGTGTCGAGGTTGAGGATCTGCTTGATTTGGATTTCGGCAGCTGCAAGCTTCAGGTCCAGGTTCCCGAAAATAGCAACTTCAATGACCCTAAGGATCTTATCGGCAAGAACATCGTTACCTCTTTCACTAAGCTCACAGCCGAGTATTTCGCTCAGTTAGAAGGCAAGCCTGTGGATCAGATCACCACCAAGATTAAACACGTTGGTGGAAGTGTCGAGGCCGCCGTTGCTCTCGGTGTCGCCGATGCTATTGTTGATCTTGTGGAGAGCGGTGAGACTATGCGTGCTGCCGGTCTTCGTGCTATCAGCACTGTCCTCGGCACTAGTGCTCACCTTATTGCATCTAAATCAAGTCCCCATCAGGACACTGTCAATTTGTTACGTCGTCGCCTGGAGGGCGTTCTTGCTTCTACCAAGTACGTTCTCTGTAACTACAATGCCCGTAGGGATGACGTTTCTAAGCTGCTTAAAATCACTCCAGGTCGCCGCGCCGCCACAGTCTCTAGCCTTGATTCTGAAGGATGGTGCGCTATCAGCTCCATGGTGGAAAAGAAAAAGATTGCCGATGTCATGGACCAATTGACGGACAATGGTGCGGAGGATATTCTAGTTATCAGTTTGCAGAATTGCAGAGTGTAATGGGTTGATTTGTATTTTAAATAGTTTCATAGATGCATGCTTTTAAATGTGAATTGTTCGCCTTGTAATGGTAGGTGGAGACCGTCATAAGGTCGTGCAGTTAGTCTTGAAGAACTGGCGTGAGCGAGTTACTAGTCATTTTTAGACTGCTTACACGCTTCCAGTATCGAGGGGCATCAACAGAAGTAGCCCCTTGACCATTTGAGGCATCTCTGTTATGCTCAGCGGCTACGTGCCCAGGCATTAAATGCGACTCGTGCGGCGCACCGCTTTCAGATGGTAAGATTGGCTGGCGATGAGGATTGTCCCTCAGCTTCTGGATCTTTAATTCTGATTTTGAACTAGGGTCCTTTTTGTTGACGTTAGAGGGTGTACGCGGCTGAGATGAAACCCGGCGAGAAAAATGTACCTCAGTGTCGGGCTTGACCTGTTCGCTCTCACTGCGGCGCATCTTAGACCACCAGCCTCTTGGCGCATGTGTAGATATCTTCGTAGGTGCCAGCTTGCTTCTCTCTTGGACAGTGTGCTTCCGAGCGTCGCGCCAAACATCATGTGCTGCTTCCTCAGCTATGCGATGCGCCGCGGCTTGTTGGTGTGGACTTATCTGGCGCGCACTCGAAACTGGAATTATCTCTGCTTTTGATGCCAGCTCAACTTTTGCTTTTGGTGTTGCGTTCGTGTGCGTCGTCAACCCCAATATTAGTGTAGACAATAGAGTCCGACCAGCCCCGACCACAAATAGAGTGCCGCCGAGGCCAAGGCTAAGTCTATGCGTTGGCTTTGCTTGTACTAAGCGGCGCATCAGCAGTGCACTTATCTCACATACTAAAACCCCCGAATCATTACGGCTAGGCTGTTGAGGGGCGTGAAGTTCCACAAGCTCAATTTCGTATTTACAGGTCTCATATACACGCTGCAGCACATTCGATGCCAGAAAAAATCCTTTTTGACACTTCATGTGAGGGTTGTAATAAAATGCCTTTTTGTGAGCTGGACATAAGATCAAAAGTGACCAGTCGCCGTCAGGACACTCGATAGGTAAAAATGAAAACCTCGCCTTAACTAGCTCGAGGACGTAGTCACGTTGTAAACCTATAATGATTTCATTGCAGATGAATGGATCTACCATAACGACCCGCGCTTTGCAGGGCCTATAGTCGACTAAAGTCTGCAAGTACGCGTATGCAAAGCTCAGAATACCAATCGAAATGGGTCGCTTACTCTGGAGGCTGTCAAAATCTGCCCGTGTTAGGCTCAAAGACTTGAAAGCGGCAATAATTGCGGAGGGTCGGCGCTGTTTAACTTTCATATGCTCCTTTTGCAACGCATGGTACCTTGCGAGGTGATTGAATTGTCTCGGATTACCATTCTCTGCTTCTTCAAACCCACAAGTTGTGACCATGTCTGTATCGAATGACTGATTTCGGTTTGAGCGGCGGGGACGTTTTGAAGCTACATATGCATAATTCAGGTACACCATGCATAGGACGCGTGATGCGGGTCGAGCTTGAACCGGCAAGCAGTTGTGTTATAACAGTTATAGCGTGGGACTGTTACTGGCCAAAAAGAATCTCAGACGTGTCTGTGTAGCCCAAAACTTGCTCGCGTAAATTAAGGTTTGGTGGCGGTCGCCTATTTTGTCGGGAAATCAAAGACATGCATCTGATGACCTAAGACTGCTGATATGCACAGGAGACGAGCCATGCCGATTTGGACTAAGCACAGATGATACATGAGAGGCTTGCTTGAGTGATCGAGCGATCTGGGAATGGACAAATTCGGACAGTTGCTCCTTCTCCATATCTACTGTCTTAGATTACACAGGGCTAGGTTTAACAAGCGGATACACTGGATCATCTTACCAGCCCAAGAGTACTAATGCTATTCTAGTTGTGAAGCCACCGTGAATGATACAAATAATGATTGCTACGTGTTGCTAACTCACTTTCTGGGTGTAACTAGAGTATATACAAACCATGTAGCTGTTCCCGCGGTATGTCCTGGCCTGCCGGGCTGGGCAAGTTGAGGTCACAGTATGCTCATGTGGCAATTTGTGGCGTTATGTTGTGCTCAATTCTGTTCGGGTTCGTTAATTTCGCGATTTCATCGATTTTGGCGATAGAGAAATTCAGGTGTACAGCGAGGTTATATAGGAAAAATGAACAATATAGGTCCAATTTTCGCGCGATACTGACCACGATAACACCTTTTACTCGTACCTTGTTGTAAATGTTACATCCTAGAGTTGGGCATGTGTCGATGAGACTTCCGATACCTCTTTCGTACCATATGGGACACATTGAGCTTAGCTGGTTCATGGCTATGCAAAGCTGCTTATGACCTTCAAGCCCCCGGATAGCACGATACGAAGCTTGCGCAGCACACAATATCTTGCATCATGCAGGTACAAGATCCACATAGAACGCATCTTAGGTAGTTCATGAGAGAGTTATTTGTTCCGGGTTATCCATGCACATAGTGATTAGCCATTATGTGTAATGCACAGATATTCTTGTAGACCGCGTCATTCGAACATGAAGTGTCTCGCTATTGTTACACACGACGTACTCGTCTGTCTATGTCAAGCTTAAATTCGCGATTTCAAAGATTTTGGCGGTGGACTAAAGTAACTATATAATGAGAATTAGCGTGTTCAGAAACTCCTGTTTACTAGCGGCTTCCTCGAATTGAGCTGTAAATGATGGGTTTACTGCAGCCAATGTGATAGGTATGACTCCGTCATGCACAGTTGAGTCAGAGTATGTATACCGCCGCAGGGGGGGACAACATATGGAACCAAAGGCATTACAAGTGCGGTGAATAGTAACTTTCCCTTTCCATAAGTCTTGAGGCTTCAAGTCCTAACATTGACTCGTGAGCTCGAAAACCGAGAATGCATTGAAACTACAAAGTCTAAGGTTTTAACTGTGAGAGACCATGGGAGTTCCTAGGCAAGTAAAAAGCAAGATGGAGTTCACGTGGCAATTTGTGGCGGACAACTGTCCTCAGTTCTGTGCGAGGTTGTTAATTTCGCGATTTCATCGATTTTGGCCTTAGAGGTATCCAGGTATACAGCAATACTATTTCGGATAAATGACGAGGATTGGCCCAGTTTTAGCGCAACACAGACCACAGGAACACCTTTTGCTAGTACCATGTTGTATGTGTGACATGCTTTAGTCCTACTTGAGTCGCTGCGACCCCTAGAACTTAAGGTTCAGTAGCATCTTAGATACACCCATCTCAGTTATTTGGTTCGCGGCTCTAAAGGATCCTTAATCCCAGGTGGAAGCAGTATTCTGTTGAGTGTGCTACATCTTGCATTATGCAGGTACGAGATTCAATTCACGTATAGATCAGATGCAGGCAGATCTCTACAGATGTGCATCAGGCCGATGCGCTTATCGATTGGCACCGTTATTAAGCCATTTTGAGTTTCATAGTTGAGCTACGTAGGTAAAATTAGAACGTTCTCCTAAAGATAATATACGCTGTTATGGCATAAAAATATGTTCAGTCTGAATGTGACTATTCGTGGCACACGACGCTTCCCGTTCGAGCTAATTTCCGCGATTTCATCAATATGGGTCTTACGAGGATTGAAGTGCACAAGGATGTGCGTTGGCCTAAAAGAGCCTGTGGCTTGTAATTTTCACTGCGTATTAACTACCGAGCTACATACCTATAGTGGTAATTCTTTTAAACTTGTAAGTGGTTTGAGGTCAATCAATTTAGCCTCTAAACTATATGTGAAAGCCTTATGTATATCACTTTCACGCATATTCTTGCATTTATGGTTGTATAGTAATGGATTTTTTGTGCACATAAAGTGGTAGCGTCGCGCATGATCGCGCGTATACATCACGACGGTCACACAGGTAACGATCATAAACTCGTCAAAATCGGAAAACCTAACGCCGGTGAAACTTCTTTTTCCAGTTACAGATTTATCACAGCGTTGTATCTGGTCTTCTTGATGCAAAATCAAGCAGCTGGCCGCGTGCAAACTGAGGCAACGGCTTCCTCTTGTCGGCATAAAGTGCATGGTGGCGCGCATAGAATTGAGGTTTTGAGGTACTTAGGGGTAGGATTACAGCAGGTCTACAAAACTTCCTTGAACCTTAGAGACTTGCTAGAATACATCCGCTGATTCAAGTCTGGATCAAAGGGTTTTTAGTAAAAGCCGAGTTCTTATTCACCTCTAAGTATGCGTGTGTGAGCCACCATACTAATGTCAACTGTCAAACAAGTTTGCACTGAGCGTCAATACTTCTATAGTACCACTGTTTCTATCCTTCGCACGGTTTCGGTTTGTTCTCGCAGGGCAGCATGAATAGCGTACCAACTCTGTAGAGATCTGTCCATAGTTACGGCCAAGTGGGTAAGATCTCTGACTTGACATCTATGTGCGATACTGTGTGAGACCCTGTATATATTGACAAGCAAGTCCCATTTATCAAGTACTGTGTCGTGACTGCAGCCTGTCGTGTGCAACTTACCACAATATGCGCGACTATGCAAAACCAAAAGGCAGCCATGCTGATGATAGTATTTGCAAGTCCTTGTTAGCACGTTCTTTCGGGGCGCTCCCACATGCTCCTACTTCAGACCACCTCAAATTATATGCGCGACATATGCGCGACCCTGTGCGTCCATACTACTGAAAGACAACATGGCCTCCCTGTGGGTCCAATAGTAGGAACCTTTTACATATTTGTATCCATATGCAAAGTCATATGCAACTATTTGCGGGAATCGTTCTATCTCGGTAGCGCAGTGTCTATGCCGCAATGTCGAACTTCATCGCTGACTTTTTCCTACTGATTTCTATGAATAACATTTTCAAGAGCTATTTTCATACTTTCATTTTTACTCGAATCTTACTAGATCACTTCATATGGCATTTCAAGGCTTGTGTTGTGAAGATACACGCCCTTACGTTTCAAGCACATTAAAGCATCCTTTCATGGTCATACACTTGCTTGCACGTTTTGAGTAAATATGTTAACATATATGGATATATGCACGACTATGGCTGCGGCTCCCGTCCAGAACATACCATCGGTGCGACCTCTCGACTTCACTGACAGTCTGGCGTGAGTTCTACACTACCTCAGTCTTCCTACAAGGCTCGCTCAGTCGCTTAACGTTTCTTTCGTTGGAGCTGTCATCTCGTCAACCCCACCCCTCAAGAGTCGCCTGAATCTGCGTGTAGGCATTCAGTCACGCTTTGGTCGCGCATGGTCGCGCTTTTACTGCCGCGTTGTAGCGCATATGTCGCGCATGGTAGTACATAGTCACACATTTATCCAGTAAAAGCATTATAAATCCGCTGTAATATATCCAAAAGCCACAAATCTTGTTGATTTTTCCAGACGCATATCTGTACAACTTTATTATGTTCACATAGCTGAACCTCAGTACTGCATGGTCATGCAGCTCTGACAGCACGTAAAATGATGCGAGGACCTTCTCTCGGCTGCACAGTGTCGCACAGTGGTCGCGCAATTATAGTCATATAGCGTCTTTTCTACACTTTTTCTTCTCGTTAAATTACTACTAGTCGCTAACCAGGCATACTCCTAGAAACTTGCTGGCAATACACGCACGGCCAGCAATAATAGTTACGTTTTTAGAAGGTTACTATGGTCAGTTGATGTTGTATCGTGGAAGCTTCTCTGTAAATTTTTGCACGAGCTAAACTTTCATGCCGTTTTTAATGTGGGCGCAGTCCTGGCAAAGGAAGATAATCCTCGCCCACCGGCACTCTCTCCAACACACCCCACTTCCATAGTATATCTACATAGTAAAGTGCTTAAGGAAAATGAAACCAAATGGAGTACGTAAGGCCACGTCTTGTTTTCATCTCTTGTTTATGCGTATGTGTACGGTCACTACGTCTAAAGACAATGAAGGCGATACTGTAGACGCGCGTCGCATCTACAACTCTAGGCCGTATGTTCGGGCTGATACTGCGAGAGTCAATATCTGGGCAGTCCAGCAGCTGCGAACTATCGGTTGATCTTGCATTGAGCGTTTGCAGTTCCATAGTGATGTAATTCTATCTACCGGGTATGCTTCTATGCTTCCCAAGGGTAGTATGATATTATATATCGCTCCAGCTGTTACGTGTAGACTCTCAAGCTCCAGTCATCAAGGGATGTGTATCTTTTTGCTGCTGGCATTGCTATGCTTGCGACCATGCGATGCTAATGCGCGACAGTTCTGCTGCATATGCGTGACAATGCAAGACCATGCGCGACACATGCGCGACCATATAAAACCCCAATATTGCATGTCTGTGCTACAACTGCCAAATAGGCCAGCCCAGTACCTGGGTTTTAGAGTACTGAACAATTGTTATATTCTCAAGCCCCGCAAGCTTCATAAGGTAGTACTTGTGCCCCATCGCTCAAGGCTCGATCACTCGCTGAAAACCTCTAGGCACCATCAATTTGTCGTTCTCATAAGCTCCACAGAACGCTCCATGCGTGCATCTCGTCGCGTGTCAGTTGCGCATCTGCAGCAGTACTGTCGTGCATGGTCGCACGCAAAATGAGGCTGCGGTCTCCACTTGTCGGCACGAAATACACACGGTCGCGCATGAATGTGAGGTTTTGAGGTTTTAATGCACAAGTATCAACGGGTCTAAAGAATTAGTGCAGAACCTATCGATTGGTACAGATAAAATCTGGTCCTAAATATAAGCATAAATCAGAAACAGAACAAAGAGACATCATTGCTTCTCGAATTGCTGAATCTGAACTGGTGCTGATACCTGATTGCCTAAGAAGTAGTGATTTTCAGTGTTACAACGTTTTATGGAGTCAGGCACACGCTAACTCAGAGGCTCGTCGCGACAGCTCGCCGGCGCAGAGAGAAGCCGTGGACTTACCTGCTTCCAAATCTATGGGCCAATTCGAGCTGCAGCCATGAAGTCCATCTCAATATCTCCGATCTGTGAGCCATAGAACGGACGACAGAAGCCCTAAATGCAAGTGCGGCTCCGCACGAGAGGAATCATCTAGTACTGTCGGCCAATATCGCAGTCCTCTCTCAGATTCACTAATTTTAACTATAGGACCTATTTAAACTTTTGGGATACTTGATCTCACGATGTCAAGCCGGCTCATGCACGCCCCAGCTACTTTGGTGGGCAAAGCATGCACTGGAAATTAGTGCGTGCAAAGACGCCCTTTTTTCTTTGGCTCCTTGATCTCAACAGTTTTATAATGTTATTTACTGTTGAACACAATTTTTGCCCCTGCATAATTTGCCTCCATAAATTCGAGTGAAAAATAATTTACTCATCATGTCGATTCGTGCTCAATTTGAAAACTCCAGCGACGTTGGTGTATTCGCCAAACTTACCAATAGTTACGGTTTAGTGACTATTGGAGCATCGCAAAATTTTTTCTCTTCGTTCGAAAGCCGTCTTAGCGGTGTTATTCCCCTCTGTCAGACCACCATTGGTGGAAACCGGATCATTGGCCGTGTGTCTGCCGGAAACCGTCGTGGTCTCCTAGTTCCTCTCTCCACAACTGATCAGGAACTGCAACATCTGCGTAATACTCTTCCTGATGAGGTCAAAATTCAACGAGTTGAGGAGAGACTCTCTGCTCTCGGAAACGTAATTTCTTGCAACGATTATGTTGCTCTCGTTCACCCTGATATTGATCGCGAGACCGAGGAAATTATTGCTGATGTTCTCGGTGTCGAGGTCTTCCGTCAAACTGTTGGTGGAAATGTGCTTGTCGGCTCTTACGCTGCTATTAGCAACAATGGTTGTCTTGTTCATCCGCAAACCTCAGTGCAAGACCAGGAAGAACTTAGTAGCTTGCTTCAGGTCCCTGTTGTCGCAGGTACCATCAACAGAGGTTCTGCCGTCATCGGTGGTGGTGTCTGTGTTAATGACTGGTTAGCGGTCGTTGGCAGAGATACTACTGCCCCAGAGCTCCATGTTGTCGAAAGTATTTTCGGCATCAATAACGAGGCTCCTGATCAGGACTTGTTGATCGAGCATTACTATTAATTTATTTGCATGTAATGATGTAGATGTGTCGGTCGTTCCCGACACGTTAACTGGTGAAGCAGAAAGCTCTCGTACTAAGTAGCGCTAAAAATCTAGTTGCTACTAACATGTTAGTCGCAGTTGTTGCCTGGGACTCGCTTCCTAGAGAGCCCACGAGGACGTGCATACCCCACCAAGGATTATCATGCATGAGAGCCGCAGGAATCGGACGAAAATTTGCCCCTGACAGTTACCCTAGAATAGATATTTCTACTCAAATTTAAATGATTTCTGGTATTTGAAACCATTGAAAGGATACTTGCGGAACAACGCCGGCTTCGCGCTCATGTTAGCATACCTTCTTCACACCCCTCCTGCACCACCCTCGTAACCCCACAATGGAATTCTGGGGTATCGACCGTTCGCGTACTTCTTTACGCCTGAAAGCTCTTAAGAGGCTCGGAAAAATTGACGTTGAGACCTCCTCTGGTGATCTATCTCGCTTGAGTTCCGTTTTGAACTCTCCCGGCATGGCAGAGGCTCATGGTCTGCCGATGAACTCTAAGGAGTTCGAGATTCTGCTCGTGCTGGCCGAGAACGCGCACTCTGCGACTGCCGAAGAGCGAAAGGTGCTTTCTACCCAGCTAAGCACTTATTTGGTCGAATTTCTCGATGCCAAGTTGAGCACACGCGCTGCTAACTACGAAATCGCCCCCTGGCAAACTGGCACTAAAGCTCTTGTCAAGGCGCTGCTGCAGATTGGTGAACCCGACGTTTTTGCTCAGTATACTACTCGTGCCGAGAAATTGTGGAGATCAAAGCTCAGAAACGATGACTTGGTGCCTTTCGCCTTCTCCCTTAGAGGTTTCTTCGAAGGTCTCTCCGAAGGTAAGCTGAGCCCTCAAGTCGCCGTTCATGTGTTCCAATGCACTCAGAACTTTCTCAATGCTGAATTTATGTCTGAACTCCATGGAGCCCTCGCTGCTGCGGAGTCTCACTTTACTCGCGATGAACTTTCTCAGCCCTTGGAGACTTTGCGCTTGTATCATGGTGATACCTTGGCTTATCCTGGTCCCACTCAGTTGCAGATGGCCATTGCTGCCTTCGTGCGTAATTGCACTCGCTTTTGCTGTAATGTCGAAGAGAACACGCTCACTGTTCTGCTCAACTCGAATCATTTCAACCCCAAGGGCCACACCACCCCCGCTCTTATTGATCGCGGGTTTTTGGCAAGTCTTTCCGACTATGCTGCCGAGCAAATTGAGATTATTGAGAGCGGATACCAGTTCAGAATTCAAGAGTTCCCTCACTTGGTGCCTCTGACTGCTCGTTCTCTTTGGTATTACTTCGAATCCTTGGGTGCAGGTGTATTCTACGGTGTTCACAGTCCTGAAAATGCCTCTTCTATTGTTACTACAGCCATTGAATCAGATCAGGTTGACTCGCGTGATGATGCCTTGCTCAATCTGATTCGCCTCTGTGTGATTTGCTGGCAGGGTGAGGAGAATCAGCTCGCTCAGTTCGTGCGCGGTTTGAGTGGATATCTTGGTGCCGTATCTTCTGAGACAGCTTTCCAAGTTGGCTCTATTTTTACTACTGGTATTCTCAACCAGCCCCAATCGCTCTTGATCTCCACCATCTATACATTGATCAACTCCCTGAATATCGACGAGTATATGTTGCGTAAACGCCAGTATGAGCTGAGTATCCACTCTGAGCGTGGCTCTGTCACTCGTGAAGAGCATGAGGAACCATTTGGAAAATTTGCTGCCTCTGTTCTAAGTGCCGTAGTGGCAATGGTGGTTACCTACAATGACCCGCAGGTTCACGCTTTAGCCATTACTGTTTTGAGCCAGAAATACAATTCAGTGTCGCTTACTTTCGATGTGCAAGTTCTTAAATCTCTCGCGCTGCTTGCACCGCACACTTCAGGACGTGATTTTGATGCTATTCTCAACTTCATCAACAACGCCGAGCATGATGCGTTTGAAAAGGACAAAGATGTGATTATCACTGCTCTTAGTGAAGTGCGCACCAGTATCTCCAAGTCCCTCGAGCGTGACACAGACAACTATAACCATTATTTGGATTACCTTCTTACGTTGATCGTTTCCAAAGGCGAGACTCCAGCCGAACCTACCCGTCACCGCGAGCGTAAACAAACTCAGGATCTCTCGCAAGCTGCACGTGCTGCTACGTTGCTCTTTGCTCCTCTTGCTGCTTTACTCCCTGGCCTCACTGAGCGGCCCCTGATTATCAAAAACCGTGACATCATGAATAAGTTCAGAGATGCTTGGTTGAACTTGGTTGTTCTTGGATTCTCTCACCAAACTGAGTGGACTGCCGAACAGAGAAAGAATTTGAAGATCATGGCTCGCAGCTCGCCCTCCCTGGTCATGGAGAACTCAACGAACCAGGTCGATTCTGATCTTGAACTGAACCCAGTGTTGCGCCGTGGCTCCACATCCAGCAACGTAACTGCCCAGCGCAAGATGCTTGGTCGTATTTTTAACCGTGAAGTCCGTACAATGTCTTTCTTGAGACTGATGTTCGTATCCGCTACCGTACTTCTAGAGCATTTCCGCGTAAACGGCGGTATTGTCTCTCGCTTGCCTCACTACTTTGGTGACCCTGAATTTCGTGAGGGCGATGGGAACCGTGAGATGCACAAGATTACCATGGACTGTACTATGGATTACATTGGCTTAGTTCTCTCGCGCAAGTCTCGTTATGGTGAATTTGACCTTGCTTTTATCGCTGATCAGCTTCGCGAGGTTTTAGTGTTATGCTGTCACCGAGTGGACGCAATCCGCAAGGCAGCCCTTGAGATTGCCAATGCCATTGTCAACCGTGTGCCTTCTGCCCTCTGCCACAAGACTTCGATGTTCGCACTGCTAGATCTTATCACCCTTTTGTGGCAGTCATGCGTTGATGCCGAGCAGGACGAGTATGAACCCCAGAGCTCCTTCAAGTCCAGTCGCTCTAATGTTGAGATACAGCTCAATGATTCATATGACATGCGCCGCCATACTCTCAAACAGCTCATTGCCAACGCTAGAGTTTGGTCGACCGGTATTCTGCAGACGATGAGTGAGGACTTCAAAAGTATCTTGACATTTTATCTCGATGATTTGGACACAGACTATCACTCCAGTGACATATTCGATAGTGTCGCGCTTGGGCGCTCATTTGCTCTTGAGATTGGTGGTAGCATTCGCAACGCAGAGTCCATTCTTCCAAGCAATCACCGCGGTTTTGGTGGTAACAATCCCGATACTCTCGCTGATGGAACATCCGGCTTCCTCAGTCAGTACTTGAGTCTCAGTGAGTACAAGGCTCGCAAGGAGTTTGGTGATGATGAGAAGACCAAGCGTGAAGTACAGCAGGATTTCAAGCATCTTGCAACCCAGAAGAATCCCAAGGCGTCAGAGCTCAAGCCGCAGACTTTGAGAAACCTTTATCTCCGTGCTACTCAATTCATGTCCAGTTACAGTCCTACAAGTTTGTTCATTGCCAGAAACGCAGTGCATGTTCCCTTCAGATTTTTCTCTGCAAAGTCAATGAAGGTTGCTGTTTCTTTCTGGATCTGGATGTTCAACGAGACTCCTGAGCTCCGTATGCCCATCATGCAAGAGGTCGCTGACCATTGGATGCGCTCAATCGATCGCAAGCTTGGTTTGTTTAACCGTGAGAATGATACTGAGGACCCCATGTTCGCAGAAATGCACTACTCTCCTACGGAGAAGAAAGAAATTGATCACACTGTCAAGCTCTTGGAGCAACAGTACGAGCCACATGCGCACCTTATCAACTTCTTGAGTAGTGGATTCCATGCATCTGTGTGTCTTCATGGAACTGATTATATTGATGTTTACGCGCGCATCATCTCTACAGCCATGAAGGGTTTAGCCAGCAGTGGTTCCCTGCACTCCCTCGCCAGAACCCACAGAATGGAGCTTATCAAGCTTGGATTGGAGGTACTCTCTCAGTACACGCGTGCGCGTCCTCGCCAAGCAAGAATTTTGCGTGATGAAATCATTGAGGCTGCTTTGAGCTGGTACAAGCAAACTGCCAAGTGGGCTTTTGGTGGTAATCTCATTCAGCAGCGCAAAGATATGGAACTGCTTCGTGGGTTGAGCCATCGTTTGCGCGCTATGTTCAAGACTGACGCTCCAGCTCAGGTTAGCATTTTGTTGTACTTTTTGGAAGAAGAACTGAATCGCCTTGAAGTTTGGTATGATCCTCTAGGCAAAACGGGTAATGATAAATTCACTGTTACAGCAGAACTTGTTGATGCTGCTTGGACTGTTGGTCCCGAGCTCGCTGTGTTTCTATTGGATCGCAACTATGAATCTCGTGCTTTCCAGGTACTTGTTAATCACGTTATCCGCGAGCCGTTGAAGGTTGCTCACGTTTCGAAGGCTCTGCCTTACTTCTTGGAAATCCCTGGACATCCCAATGGACGCTTTGTGCTTTACTGGGCTCAATCGAGTCCTCTTGACAGTATCAACTTATTCAATGTACCCAAGTCTGCTACGACATCTTACTTACTTCAGTACACTATGCGTTCGCTTGAGTCACACCCCATCACGACTTGCTTCTTTTACGTTCCCCAGATCGTCCAGTTATTGCGCCATGATAAGGACGGTTACGTTGAGGAGTACATTCTTGAGGCTGCGAAATTCTCCCAACTATTTGCTCACCAGATCATTTGGAATATTCTCGCTAACAGCTACAGAGATGATGATGGTACGGATCCTGACCCTATGAAGCCCCAGCTAGACAGTGTGCTTGACAAGATGATGGCTGATTTTACTCCTGAGGAGCGTGACTTCTACGATCGTGAGTTTGGTTTCTTTAACGAAGTGACTGGTATTTCCGGAAAACTTAAGCCTTACATCAAGAAATCCAAGGCCGAGAAGAAGGCAAAGATTGATGAGGAGATGGCCAACATTAAGGTCCCGAAGGATGTCTATCTGCCTTCTCACCCACTTGGAACTGTCATTGATATTGATCGTGAAAGTGGAAAGCCTCTGCAGTCTCACGCAAAGGCTCCTTTCCTGGCTAAGTTCAAGATCCGCCAGGAGGAAACCGATTTCGAGTCTGAAGCTCAAAAGAAAGTTTCCATTGATACTTGGCAAGGTGCTATTTTCAAGGTTGGTGACGATTGTCGTCAGGATGTACTTGCACTGCAAATTATTTCTGTCTTCCGCAATATTTTCAATGCCTCTGGTCTGGACACATTTGTTTTCCCTTACAAGGTCACCGCTACTGCACCTGGTTGTGGTGTCATTGACGTCCTTCCTAACTCTATCTCTCGTGACATGCTCGGTCGTGAGGCGGTCAATGGTCTCTATGAGTGGTTTATCACCAAGCACGGTGGTGAGGACTCCATCGCATTCCAGCGCTCTCGTAACAACTTCGTCAAATCTATGGCAGCCTACTCTATCATTTCTTACTTGTTGCAATTTAAGGATCGTCACAATGGTAACATCATGTATGACGATGATGGACATGTCATTCACATTGATTTTGGTTTCTGTTTTGAGATTGTTCCTGGTGGTGTGAAGTTCGAGGCTGCTCCATTCAAGCTCACCAAAGAAATGGTTGCTGTCATGGGTGGCTCTCCCAACACTCAGGCTTACAAGTGGTTCGAGGAGCTTTGCGTTAAGGCATTCCTTACGTGCCGTTTGTACGCCGAGGATATTTGCCGCATGGTCATCCCTATGCTTGAAAGTGGATTGCCTTGCTTCAAGGGAGAGACAATCAAGAAGCTCAGAGGACGCTTTGTTCTTCAGAAGACCGAGCGCGAGGCCGCCCAGTACGTCAGAACTCTCATTCGTAAGAGTTACGAATCCACATTCACTACAGTCTATGATGAGTTCCAGCGTATCACGAATGGTATTCCCTACTAGAGGAGGTGCGTTGTTCAAAGAATATTACTAGGTTACATAAAAAATAAATTACAAAATATGTTCGTGTCTTGAAGAATAATATTATAAAGTCGGCGTACTGCAATAGCCATCACTTGGGGAGCTACCACTATCACTTGGAGAAGGCGCTACTACCCGTGAGCGACGCTTGCGCACGGACTTACTAGGTGAGCCGCCAGGCAGGCCACCATCGCAAATCATTCTAGCCCTGTGGCGTTGCATTGCGTCCATGCGCGTGAATCCTTTTCCACAGGGGCAGACAAAGCTTCGCGTGCTTTGGTGGCATAATTGATGGCGTTTGAGGTCATGTGGGCGAACAAATGTGGCTTCACAACTCTCACATACATAAGGGCGATCACATAAATGTGTCTGGATGTGAGATTTCAGATTGTACTTCCTGCGGAATAGTCTCTCACAGTGAGGGTAGAGGCACTTGTATGTGCCATTGTGATGATCACCAATAAACTCGTCGACTGTTCCTGGAGGCAGACAGGACTTGCGCTTCGTTTTGAGCTCGGTTGTGGATCGTTGGCTGCGGATAATTCTGTCGCTCTCGCGATGAACCTCCGCAGGTATTGTGAGAATAGGCTGCCAGTTAAGGGCGTCCTCGTTAGGCGGCGATTGATAGTCTAGTGGCTCCCTTTTAATTTGAGAGCTACTGTTAGTAGACTCGGATTCCTCTTTCATCTGGATGCCAAGAGAATCAACACCCATGTATCCATCAAAGTGTCTCACAGGTAGTCTTCTAGAGGGGCTCGATGGAGGAGAAGAAGAAAGGTCTGCGATAGGCGGTGCATGCGACGGACTGAAAAGTAACTTGTTAGGCTGTGCAGGAGTGGATGGAGTGAAAAACTCGGGAGAGTGACCAGCGTGCATGGGAGTTTTGACAGGCGAGGAGTAAGGCATGGGGTCCAATCTCGGTTGATGGGATGCTTTCACTGGAGAAGAGTTCAATGCCTCGATCGGGGCGAATGCACTTTTGTGTGGAGATGCCCACGAGTTTTCTTCGGCATCATAGTAATCGTAACTGGAAGGGTGCTGACCAGGCCTGGTGATAACAAACTCACCATCTGTAGCAGGATCATATACGCTGTAATTGTCATGGCCAGAGATACCCAGGTCATGAACTTTGTCTAAAGTGCTTTGTAGATGTTCGTCGTACTGCGCATAGTCTGTGAAGAAAGGCTCGAAGTCTTCGTTCGGCATAGGAACAGAACCAGGCTCTGAGCACTCATCAGGATCTAGTCCAATACCCAAGAAACCTGCTTGTTGGTGTTGTTGACTTGTCCAGACTGTCTCCATTTTGTTATGTCTAGGCGTATATCGCTTCGGAGGGTCTAGTAGTTTTGAGATCTTGACTAGATACTTTAATACAATTAGTCGAGATCATCTGTTTGCCTAAAGGGGTAATATGTAAACATCGTATGTCGACACAAGTTCTCGGCTGCATGACCACTTCGGGGAATATGTAAACAATAATTTGGCAGTTGAGAAGTGACTCGTAAGTTTCGAAGGGGTAGATAGTGTCTTTGATTATTTATAAAGCTTGAAAAGACTTAAATGTGTAAATTTTTGCGTCAATACTACCACAAATACTGTTCCTCGGTACTAGAGAAAAGCAGTTGCAAACAGATATAGGGTTAGGGCCTTAAATTTAAGCGAGACAACTGTGCGTTACATGCGAGCACGTTTTAGCGATTTAGTCAACTGGATTTGGGACGTCCTGCATTCAGATAAAGCACAAAGCGCTAATTTATTAGTTGCTGCTGTATCCGATGAATTCTTTCTGGCTTGATCTCCCTTCTTGGGTTTCCCATATTGACGGCTGGGAAGTTTTAAATTAGACGTTAGAGCCCCACACATGATGATCATGTAAATTCGCGTCTATTATGTGAATATATATAAGGTGTTCATTGCGCTATAAATGCACCAGAGTAGAAGAAACGACTTATTTGCTCATCCCGAGGTAAATATTCGGTCCCTGGTCCTAGCTCGTGTGACTAAATATAGAAAGTAGCAATCTACAGCCGGAAACCGGTCATCAGTTCTCTCTTACTATCTAGATTTAACGTTTTGATAAGCCAGATTCTCGAGATTAAAATTCCGTTTGGGAGGGCCCATGTAAATAGCTGCATTCTGAGGCACGCATCGGCGTGCTTAGTCATGCCCAATCATCTTGCCCATTAAGTCACCTTTTGACCTTCAAACCTTCCAACAATGCTGAGAGGTGCTAGAACTCACGCTCTTAAAAACGTTCGTGCCGCTCTGTTAAAACGGGTGCAAACTGCAAGCCCTCAGATCATGCGCCAGGCCGCTGGAGTCCGCATCTTCTCTATGACCGGCCGTGCTTCCTTACCTCGTCCTCAACGCTTCGCGCGCCCACAACTTATCTCTAAACGTGGATACGCAGAAGTTGTAAAAGTTCCTGAGATGGCCGAGAGTATCACCGAAGGTACTTTGACTGGTTTCAGCAAAGAAGTAGGAGACTCTGTCGAGGCTGATGAGGAGGTTGCTTCCATCGAGACAGACAAGATCGATGTCGCTGTTAACGCGCCCTATGCGGGTACCATCACTGAGCTCTTGGCGAGTGCTGATGACACTGTAGAAGTCGGCCAGCCCTTGTTCAAGATCGAGAAGGGTGAGGGTGGAGCTGCTGCCCCCAAGAAGGAAGAGTCCAAGGAAGAGTCCAAGGACGAGCCCAAAGAGGAGACCAAGGACGAGCCTAAAGAGCAGCCCAAGAAGGAGGAGCCCAAGAAGGAACAGCCTAAGAAGGAAGAGCCCAAGAAAGAGAAGGAGCCTAAGAAGGAGGCCAAGGAGTCAGAGTCCAAGCCCTCCACCGGTGCTTTCTCCCGTAATGAGGAGGTTATCAAGATGAACCGTATGCGTCTTCGTATTGCTGACCGCCTTAAGGAGTCTCAGAATACCACAGCGTTCCTCACCACCTTCAATGAGGTCGATATGAGTAGCGTTCTCGACTTGCGCAAGCAGTACAAGGATGTGATCCTTAAAAAGACCGGTGTCAAGTTCGGCTTCATGGGTCTTTTCTCCCGCGCTTCTGCCCTCGCTATCAAGGAGGTTCCCGCCATTAATGCCTCCATTGATGGCCAGAACATGGTCTACCGCGACTACGTTGACATTTCCATCGCTGTTGCCACACCCAAGGGTCTCGTCACACCCGTTGTCCGCAACGTTGAGAGCTTGGATGTTCTCGGTGTTGAGAAGGAGATCGTGTCTCTTTCCACAAAAGCCCGTGATGGTAAGCTCAGTCTCGAGGACATGTCCGGTGGTACTTTCACCATCTCCAACGGTGGAGTCTTTGGCTCTCTATACGGAACCCCCATCATCAACATGCCCCAGTGTGCTGTCCTCGGTCTTCATGGTGTCAAGGACCGCCCTGTTGCCGTCAATGGCAAGGTTGAGCTCCGTCCCATGATGTACCTCGCTTTGACATACGATCACCGTATTGTTGACGGTCGTGAGGCTGTCATCTTCTTGCGCACAGTCAAGGAGCTCATTGAGGACCCTCGCAAGATGCTCTTGATCTAATTGTAGCTCAAAGTAGTTGGCGTGTGTATAGTTCTCATTTAGTATTTTCGTTTAAACCATCTACTAGATAAGTTTCGATTAAGCTATCTTTTATGTCAATTGTACGTGCGATGAGTCTTCAGGCAAATGGCTCAGGACCATAGACTCGTTACTGCGGCGTACTCGCAAGCTCCTGTGATAGCTTTTGAAACTCTTTGTTTCATCCATATGGTCAATTCCCATAGACTCAAAAAATGATTTAAAGCTAGCTGTCTCTCGACAAAATAGCACTTCTTCGGGTCTCGCTGCAGTCATACGCACGTCAATATCTTGAATTGGTACAGGAGCTGGAACAAGCTCCTCTTGAGAGTCTCGCTCATACCCACGAGTAAGGAGAAAAAGGTTCTCTCTCAGGGAATTGATCGACTTCGCGCCATTATCGTCGCTCTCACTGTCGCAGTTCGCCTCCTGCTCCCGGGCAGTCTCCTGTATATTTACAAGACTTCGATAATGGAGCATCTTTCTACTGTGTGCTTTTAAGCGATGCTCACGGAATTTTCTTCTCAAGCCCATGAAAAACAACGGTAGCTAAGAGCAGGTATTAATGTTGTACTTGTTGAGCCGGTGCTTGTAAATTGCCGAAGAGTCATAAGCCTGGACTACACCAGTATAATTAACCTATGATTAGAATGAGTACTAACGAATTACTCGACTTGCTTTTCTCCGTTAATACTTATGTGTTATACAGCTATCTGTTCAGTTCTGCAAGCTCCAGAAAAATGGTTTGAAGCTTGTTAGCATAGCTATCATGGATAATAGATGACTTCTCGAGTAATACTGATGCATGATCTAAATTACTCACAAGGGTCTGGATATCAGCTTTCTGTTTCTTGATAATCTGCTCAAGTACCCTTTGACGCTCCTCAAGAGCTTTGACCACATCAGCAAGAGGTCCACAATCTTTGATGTTCATATCAGGGAGGCCACACAAGTCAACTGAGTAATTGGTATTCATATTGACTGTTTAAGCTTTTGGTGTTGTAGTTCACTCGAGACAACAACAAATACCCACGCTGGGAATCGCTTTCTAAGTTGTAGTTCTGTCATGATGTTGCAAAAAAATTTACCCTTTATAAATTAAAGTACTACATCACTGAAGTATCTATTAATGCTCATATAAAAACCTATGTCACTAGCAGACGGGCAAGTTTGTCTTCCGAACACAGAGTGCGGGTTTTCAACTCAGCGCTTTCAAGTCGCGCCAAAACAATGCGAATTTCTCTTTAGAGTATGCCAAATAATCAAACACTTCATCGGTTAACTCATTAACGATTTCGGGTTTCTGCTCAATTGCCTGAGTCCACTTTTGAAACTCATAGCCCGACGTAGTCGCAAGCTCCTTATCTATGATCTCGAGCTTTTCCTCAACGTCTTTGGGAGCCTGGATTACGCCCCACATTCCCCAATGGATCGACACTGCGGGTAGCCACTGGGAGACCTCACGGTGAAGCTCTTCAATTTTGGGCTCGATAACAGATTCATCGAGAACTGAGGCATTGTGTTCAACGTAGCTAGATAGGAATCGAATCTGCTCTTCATGTGAAGGATATCTGTCTAACCAGATATGATGAGGTGTAGAAGGGTGGTGGTAATCGTGCATCCACTCACAAAAGTGGTTGGCGATATCATACGCTCTGTTGTTTTGGCCCGCATACTCAAAGTCAATGACTACAAGTCGCTTGTGCTCGTGCTGAGGCATGAGCAGAGGTGAGCCTTTTGGAGGCTCTACTTTGAGTATATTACCATACTGCGCATCGTTGTGACAAAATGCGAGCTCCTTAAAATAAGAAGAGCTGTGCGTTTTCAAAAGATGAGCCTTGTAAGATTCCACGGCCTTAAAAAAAGTTTCAAGGTCGGAGCCCAACAGTTCCTCGATATACCCCGGGTTGTCAGCACTGAGCTCCTTGACACGGCTGGTAAACGACTCTTTCCATTTTGAATACTTGTCAAATACAGCTGGGCCCTCTTCTAGCTGCTCCTTGGAGAGACTTAAGTGATCATGAAGATCTCTAAAACGCTTGGCAATCTGGATGCTTGTTTCGGGGTTACGTAGATCTTCTTTGGTCAAAGGCTTTGCGTTGAGAAATTGCTCAAATCTACCATTAGTAAAAGTGCCGAGAAGTTTTGCCCCGATGTTGTGACGGGTCAATTTCTCAACAATCTTGAGCTCCTTCTCTCGATCAATAAGAACGCCCACTTGTGGACCGTAAACCCGTAATAGAAGAGGCATTGGGAGTCTGTGATGATAAGGGCGACCCTCATGCTCGTTCTTTATCCGCTCCTTGATGTAACTTGGGGGTGAGACCTTGTAGACGGCGTTGGTGAGGGCTCCACTAATGCGGTCGATTTCAATATGTTCACTCATTGTGGACAGCACAGAGTTCCAATTATGGATCCTCAATCCATGAATAAGCCGCAAAGTATCTTGCTTGAAATAATCCTCGGGCATAGAGTCGTCCAACAGGGCGTCGACATTGGGGGTGGGATTGGGTCCCTCTTCATCACTCTCGCCTCCACTGCGGCTTCTGGAACTATCTTTACTACCTCTGCGGCGAAATCTCGGGCGTTGGAGGCCCGAGTGCGGCAATAGCTCATTCATCAACCCCATTGCAACTGTTGATGCGGTAAGTCTAAGGGTGACAAACCAGCCTTCTTTAAGGCGCATACCTCCCGGCTACTTTTCAAGTGTGAGTGTAGAAGTGAGGGCGAATCGACGTTGTCGCAACCAGTAGAGAAGCTGTCACTAGGATATGCTTGTGTCTATGATCAATATGACATTTCTGACATATGCGCGGGTTTTCTTTTTGGCAGCTTAATGGTGGCAATGTTAGAACAGTAGAACGTTATCAACAAGATTGTAAGCCAAAATTTATTCATACTCATCTATTTGTGGCCTTTTGATTCAGTTTCTGCATGAGGTAATGCGTTTTTACTGCATTTCCAGGCCGCTCTTATCGTCATGCAGGCTCATCCGATCGTCGTGACTGTTAGGACCATGCATAATCATGCATGTCACTTTACCCCACATAACATGGCGCCTAGAATAACTCTATAACTTATATGATGATGCATAACAGCGAATGAGATAACACGGATACACATGATGAATTAGCAAAATAAAAAATGATTGACCGGAAAAGAGTGGGCACGTATGAGTTTGAGTAACCCTCCCCGCGTCAATTAACAAATAAAAAAAACATGAGACAATGCGCCGCCTAGACACCACGAGGCACCCACTGCTGCTGATGAGGAATTTGCCATCCCTGAACGGGGTAATAATAGATGGGAGCATACTCAACAGCGGACTTGTTTTGGGGGTGTCCCATAAACGACATTTTGGGCTTGGGGGCATCCCTGACTTTCCAACGAGGTTTCAAAGGTCCGCGCTTGTTATCGTAGCTGTTGCCCTTGTAGCTATTGCTCTTGTTGTTCGCATTGAACCCAGGGAATATCGGTAATTTGGAACCTTGAATATGGCTGGGAGGGGGCGCGAGCTGAGGACGGACCTTACGATCTTCACGGTTCTGAACATGGACAGTGCGACCTTTCCAGAGCGTATGGTTAACCCTCTCGATTGCCTGCACAGTGGACATGTAGCTATCGAAGTTGATAAATGCATGAGCATCTGAAGAAGGGGCTTTTCTAATAATCTCCACAGATAGAATTGTGCCGAACTTGCCAAACTTATTGCGAAGCTCTTCTTCAGTGATGTCGTCGCTAAGTTGCCCAACAAATAGTGTCTTGGGATCGTAATCGCGAGATGCTTTGGGGGTTTTGACATTTTGCACCCAGTAAACCCGATAATTAGTTGTTTGTTGAAGACCTACAAATGCTCTAGCGGCATCATCACGATAAGCAAATCGAACAAACATACCTCCACCAGGAGTTCCATCAAAGCTGGTCATGTTTTCAACCTCGCCATACTCTTTGCTCATATTGGTAGCTAGTCCGAAACTGATACGCTGATCGGGTCTATCGGAGCAAACAAGAACAGTGCGGTTGACTCTGGCTGCCTCACATCTAATCTCACGTCCGTCTAAAGTGCTGAGGTGTCCCCCGGCCAATGCCCTCTCGGCGTCCTCTGGTGTGCCGTATTGAACAAATGCATAGGGGCGATTTTTGGGGTCTCTCAATACTTTCACACTTACAATGTGACCAAACTTATCAAAATGCGCGCGCACATTCTTGCACAGATCATCGTCAGAGCGAGTAGCAGCCAAGCTAGCAACAAAAACACAGAAAGCGGGCCGGTGCTTGACTTCTTCATCAGTTACACTGCCACGAGAGCTTAACGACAGTGTTTGAATGTCATCAGTGATAGCTGCAGCTTCAGTAGTAGGGGTGCTCGTAGCAGTGGGCTCCAGGTTCAATACGGCACTACCAGCACTACTCAGGTTTTCCAGGATGTTATGCTGGACGCTGAAGTCAGAGGAGGAGTTGTGTAAAAAAGCAGTATCAGGCTCAAAGCAGTCGTTTTCCATAGTGTTGTAGGTAGTGGCGAATGATAACCTGTCAGTGGGCCACGGCGCGCTTATATGTCTGGGTCACATCTGCAGGTACATCGCGCAGTTGCATATGCAAGTCCCACGCGTGACAGTTTTCAAGCATAAATACTCCTTTTTGATACGGTCGCACTGGCGCTTTTGATTCATTAAATTTCATCTGTCTATAATATGATGTTGTGATTTTTTTCAGCTCATGAAAGCTGAGATTTTGTCTTAGGTCGCTACCCGTAGGGAAGCGCATGCATGTGGTGTGGAGAGGATAAAAACATTAGGGTTGTTGTAAGGGAGCACGCCGCTTGATCTTCCGCAAAACCTGCTCCATTACGTATGACATACCCATTCTTGAGTTTCTTACTCTGTTTAAAAACGCGTCTTTACTCCATGTCTCAATGCGTTCTCGAATGCCAAGTTGTAACCCAGACTTGAACACAACCCAGTGTTTGAGATGAGTTTTATGCCCGTGTTGGGTATATACCGCATGATCGTCTACTCTCAGTATTTTGCGATGGTTAATGTTCCGAGTCCAGCTCTGGAGTGTACCTGCCACAGGGTCTACAATTGACGACTCAATGATCCACGAGTCAGTGACCTTACCTATTAACGCGCGTGCCCACCATGGCATCGACCCTTGCTTGTGAACAAGTCTATCAATGCAAAGGTGGTTCTGACGGTTGAACTTGAATGAAATAGTGTCGATTGAAACAACTCCTTTAGAGTAAGGGTTCGGGTACTTGTTATAGTATGCTGTTGACGCTGTATTGAAGTCATAGTCATACTCAAATGTTGAGTTGATGGTTACCATGCTGGTTTTTGCACAATTTAGGTGACCTTTGCGTAGATGGAAGACTGTCGGAGTCGCTCGCGGGCTTTTGTAATTCGACCTTGATGAGTGGTGACGTACCCCGAGACCTCTATTAGCACCCCCTCTCGGTGAACCCTGCAATGCGTCTTTACTGATGCGTGCATGAGCGTGAGCGAGGGAATGAAAACTCGACATTAACCAAAAAGATATAACCAATTGAGCTTCATAAAGTGGATTTACCCAATCTTTATTGCGCGATCGGTGGCCCGCATCAATAGGCGGAACCACTCATGAACTAGTTACAACGGCACTCGAATTGATAACTTACAGTATAACCATTTTACAAATATCTCAATTTAGATTGGCCTCGTATCTGAGCAGTTTCTTTTCAAGACTGCGGCATAACATGCACCACCCCTGTCAAATGCACGTGTAGGCGCATACTCATGGATACTCACCAAACAGTTTAATTGCATTCCAGTCCCAGTCATTTCTGAGGTTTCAATCTGATTTAACTCTGCCCCACAAGAAACAAGAATCTTATATGTACATGTATCTTCACATCTCGTCAATGTATCGGCTCCAGCGGACGGTAGTACAGCCAATGGGTCCTCTGGACACCTTAACAATTGATCCTTTTTATATCCAAAAAACCTTAGACGTCTTCCGAAGGCACTGGCCCAGGCAACGTTAACGCTCTCACATGAATTCAGCCGTTGAGATCGTCTCCCTGACAGTGTGGAGATTAGTGTCAGTCCCCTAGTTCCCTCTCACATAGAATTGATACACTTTTGCGAAAATCTGAAGTTTCAGCTAACTTTGCTGTCAACAGCTCACTCTGAGGTGCCTCCAGGGCTTAGTGTAAACACCATATCTAGTAAGCGACCGCTCCTCCAGAAACAATGAATGCACACATTACTCCTTTCAAAACGTTCGTGGATCCCACTTTCTTCACAAAGCTAAGTCAAATTAAGCTTGAGGATGCAAAGCTAAGTGAATTGAGTATTCCAATTAGCGGATCGGTGATGAACCCGCTCGTTCCAAACAAAGCACCAGCTGTGACCTTCAGCGCCCGTTCTTTCGACAAGAGGCATCATAAATCTGACGCTCCCACTGAGTATCTACTTCACGGTCAAATCTTTAATTATAACACAATCAACGCCTTCAAGGAGCTCAACAAATCTCAGTTTATCAAGGATGCCGCTGACCGTATCCAAAACCTCATTGACTCGAAGAAGATCTTTGAGGAGCCTATCAATCTTGTCAGTTTTTCTCTCATCTCCTACAGCGATCTCAAAAAGTATCATTATTACTACTGGTTTTGCTTCCCCTCGTTGCCACTTGAATTCACGCATATCGATATCACCTTTACTCATGAGGCGCATTTGAACGAAGCAATTGAGAAGCACCAACATTCAGCAGATGACTCGGGAATTTTTTTTGCCCTTCATCGCCGTAGCCATGATCAAAGCTGGGCCGTTAAACATTTACGGAGCCTCGAGTTTGGACCTAAGCATGCCACTGTTGGATTAGTCGATTTTGGGTCTAATAAAGGCACCCTTCCCTGGCATTTGCGTAACTTGTGTGCTGCATTGAGACCATACTTTGAGCGTGCTTTGGTATACGTTTACAGAGCTAAGCTTGAGAGCTACTGGGTTGAAGTAGATCTTCAGAAAGTGGAACACACACAGGTGCTTGGCTGGGAGCGCAACGCAAAGGGGAAGCTTGCACCCAAGGTCACTGATTTGGGACCGCTACAAAACCCCTTGCAATTAGCAGATCAAGCGGTTGATCTCAACCTCAAACTGATGAAATGGCGCGCCGCGCCAGAAATCGAGTTAGACGAAATCAAAAATGCACGGTGTTTGCTTTTAGGCGCAGGAACGCTTGGATGCTATGTATCCAGAGGCCTGATGGCTTGGGGTGTACGGAATATTACTCTTGTTGACTCTGGCCGGGTGTCGTACTCTAACCCGGTTCGCCAACCTCTCTTTACACTTGAAGACTCAAAGCAGCAAAAGCCCAAGGCTGCTGCTGCTGCCGCTGCTCTCAGTGACATTTTCCCTGGAGTCAACGCTGCAGGTCATATGCTGGAAATACCTATGGCTGGCCATCCTGTTTCAGACGAGAATAGCCAACATAAAGATTACGGAAAGCTTTGTGAGCTAATTGATTCTCACGATGTCATATTTTTACTCATGGACTCTCGTGAATCTCGCTGGTTGCCGACTGTTATAAGTCAAGCCAAACAAAAGCTCGTACTGAATGTGGCCATTGGGTTTGATTCCTTCTTAGTTATGCGTCATGGGATTCCTGGTCAGAGCGAGCGTCTTGGCTGCTACTTTTGTAATGATGTGGTTGCTCCAATTGACTCGGTCTCCCGCTTATCACTAGATCAAATGTGCACTGTGACCCGACCCGGTGTAGCTATGCAAGCAGGATCAGAGGCTGTGGAACTTTTAGCAACAATATATCAGCATGCAGACAAAGGCAACGCATCACATGATGCCAAAACCATTCTTGGTGATGTTTCACATCAATTGCGGGGATTTTTGAGCAAGCATGAAACGATGAGTATATGGGGCCCCGCATTCAACAATTGCTCCGCTTGCAGTCACGCTATTGTCTCTGCTTGGAAGGAGGATGGATGGGATTTTGTCAAGGCTGCTCTCAATGATAGTAGGTACTTGACAGAGCTGAGCGGGCTTGGTGCATTGCAAAAGGCCACTGAAGACTTGGCCGACGATTTTGAGATCTCCGATGACGAGCTAGCCTAGACAAAGAAGCAATAATTCTATGTTGATTTAATAGATAAATGTTACGCAGTTTTTTATTTTTCCTTTCTATACCAGCTTGCAACCCCTTTTTGCACCCATGTCTACATCGATAAACGCGTCGCATCTTTGACCCAAATTTGTCAGTTGTAAACAAACGCTGCTCCGAGCCTGTCTTCCCATATGGACGAGGACGTTGCCTCTTATCTGCCTGTTTTCGGTAGCGAGGGCCTCGATAGAGTTAATGTCATCTCTCAAGTCCATCGGATCCGCCAGCTTGTCATTGCCCACATTGATGCTAGCATAAAGTACGAGCAGCTCAAAGCACCTCAAGCCTACAAAGCGCTCATCAAGCCAATAATCGATAATATTGTGGATTTTGGGCTTAACGGAGGTACGCTTTACTGTTTGTTAGCCAATATTGACCAGTTTCAAAAGCAGGGGGAAGAGGAGCCCGGTAATGCAGGTCTATGTCAGACAAGAGCCTCTACCTGCGAGATTATCTGCACAAAAATCGTCAAAGAGTTTTCACCTATGCAAATTGCTGAAGCTTTGATATTTGACTTTTATCCCTTGAGCGACGGCACCGAGAATATGCAAGCCCCGGCATGGCTGCGCATTTCTGCCATTGAGCTGGCAATTCATACTCGCTCAAAGCATTTTCTAAGTACACCGCTTGTCGTTGATTTAGTCGCAGATCTATGGAATGGCAAGCTGGTCTTTGACACCTACCTCAACAAATCACATCGATTCAACTTCAACTCTCGCGAAGAGCTAGGGCTGCTTGTGCAAAACAGAAAGGGTATCGTTCACAGATATGAGTATAAGGATGCTGGGCTGTTTCGCCTAAGTCGTCTTCGCGTCCCGCGCTACAGAGCTCTCACTCGCACGTTGTCAATGGCTGGGTTCATGATAGTATATTTCAAGCACGGCATCCACCCTGAGGAGTCCAGCTCGCGCTTAGCTTTTCTTGCCTATGGATATGGACTTTGCCTAGATGAAATGCTCTACTTCTGGACCGTTCGTCCCAGTATCTATCTTATGTCTCTATGGAGTGTTTGCGATGTCGTCACCTTGCTACTGTTTGTGATGTACGCGTTGACGTACTCTAATAACCCCGATCTAGCTCATGACCTATTTGCTACCATGAGTATCACCCTTGTACCACGTATTTTTGGGCTATTCGACGCCAATGAGAGCTTTAGCAAGATGCTCATATCAGTCCGGCAAATGTCGATTGACCTTGGTGTATCCTGGCTGGTGGTTATGATATTTTCTGTGGGGTTCTGGGCGGCTTTTGCATTCAGCTTTTCCCGCGATATTTATTCTCCTCAATATGTGGCATATGAGTTTGTTCGCATTATGTTTGGCTATACTGGCGCCGGATGGGATCAATGGGACTTCTATCGATTCTTCGGCAAAGCGAGTCTGCTGGCATATTTATTCTTGACGCAGTTTGTAGTGCGTCCAATCCTCACCGCGGTGTTGAGTGACACATACAGTCACGTTAACCAGAACTCAACCTTGGAATATAACTACTTGCGTGCCCTCAACACAATCTCGAAACTCAAGACTGAGGCCACGGTGCTATTTTTTTTCGTTCCACCACTAAATATTCTTGAATGGCTGCTCTACCCAACGCAATATTTGCTACCATACCATCGCTTCCTGGTGCTAAATCGCACTATTCTCAAAATAACACACTTACCTCTTCTATTCTCGATCTATGTCTATGAGTCTATAAGCTGGCACTTAAGCATCATTAAAGAAGCCTCACAGATTCATAACCGGGAAAATCTGGCTAAGCGGGTGGCGAGTATAGACAGTTTACGCCCTCCGCGGGCAACGCCGCAGGATGTATTGAATGTTAGCAGGCGTGGACGGCCGGGTGGAAGTACTAGAAGAACACGGGCTTCATCAAATTACGCACTACTCGATGAGCTTTTCAATAACCCTGTACTATCTCTCAAGTATGGCCAGTCATTGCCTGGAATTCTAGATGAAGAGAACGAGACGATGAGCAGCATTGTCAGTGAGGGCGAAGATCATGAATATTCCACTCTGAGAAGACGTCCTCAGTCGCATACAACAGTGGAACAAAGACTGGACCGGCTTGAAGAAGCAACAGAGAGGATCGAGACTCTGCTGGAAGAAGTGTGTGCTGGAATGAGGCGTCGACAGAGTAGCTAGCATCAATTTGAAAATTAACCAAATACCCTAAAACATTTTGCTCACTCCTAGCGCCAATCTGGTTAGCATAAATATATATACCCCATCTCTGGCGTCACCTTAAAATGAATTTGCTGGATATAATAAATTACTTTTACATCATACACGTATGTTAATAATGTAATTGAATTGTGCGTTATCCTCAGGGACACGCGTGTGAGAGGCCAACGCGTAAGATAGACCCTCAAGCCTAACTGAAGTGATTGTAGGGGTGCAGTTGCGTCTACCGATAAGAATCAGAGTAATATAGCACACCTGTGCACACTGTGATAGCACATCTTGCGAGCGAAATTTCACCCGGTCCAATCATCTCGAAAGACTCATTCGTTCGTTACTTTAAATAGACATGTTTTGACTGTATTAGTATGTCAACGTTTTCCGCGTCTGTTCTTGTTCAGTCTCAACCACATTTCGTGTTGTGCGGTGAACCATGATGGCAGGTTTTCCCGCGAAGGCAATGTGATGGCAAAAGAGAGAATATCAGATGCCTCACTGTCCTCTTCCTCCTCGTCAATTTCGTCCTCATAGAAAATACATTTGGGCTTCACCAGCTCTAGGAACAGCTCACCAAAGTAATTTGCACGTGGACCAGCGATGGATGTGTACTCCGCAAGAATTGAGCTAAATGCCCAGTGCTGAAGGCGCCTCAATACACCTACAAACATGCATGAAGCATCTACAACCAAAAGTGGGTAATTGGTTTTATCGAGTGTGATCTTGATAGCGTCTTTGTAGGGGTTAAGGCCAACAGCTCGCATTTCCCGCGCAGGCCGCCAGGGCTGGATTCCGTGATGGTGTGCAGTGATTGAGTTGGCCTTGCAGTGGTCCATCAATGAGTTACTGGGCGTTTCCAAGTTAAGAAACAGAATCGACTTGAGACTTAACGTTTCAAGAAACATAACGTGCGGTTCATAGAGATGCGTCGCCCGGTATATACAGTCCTCCACGCAGGCAAAGCCTTCAGGAACCTGGTACATGGGGGCTTCAGGTTATGGTGCGCTGGTCAAGCAGAAGTATAAGTAGTCTGCCGCGGCGAAGCACTACTCAGACGTTGCGAGTTAGGATGGATCGGATTACATCAACCGTCCCTTAACTATAACAGGGTAACCAGCTTCATATCTACATGCATATTGGTGCATATATATGGCGTACACTGTCCCCATGCTATTAACGTTGATATTTAGGCCTATAACTTATAATAATGGTTGCTTTCCGTCAATAAAAGCTGCATATGTCCCGCACCTCCAGGCTCATGCCCAGTCAAATGTGGCGAAGACGCCACCAATAGTATAGTGAGCTGACTTTCTTTACTATATAGTCTTTGCTTCCTAGTACAAGTGTGTGGTCAGGTTGAGACTGTTTCGGACCAGAGCTCTAGACTATCCACCAGCAACATGAGTGAGGATATGTGCCCAATATGTCGGTCGAGCCGGTACCTCAATCCGGATATGCAGTTTTTGGTAAACCCAGAATGTTATCACAAAATGTGTGAGGCTTGTGTGGACAGAATTTATTCCGTGGGCCCTGCACCCTGCCCCTACAAAGGGTGCGGTAAAGTATTGCGCAAAGGGCGATTCAAAAAACAAGTCTTTGACAATCTCAAGGTGGAAAAGGAGGTAGACATTCGCCATCGAGTTTTCAAGGTGTACAATCGTCGAGAGGACGATTTTGACTCGGATAAAGTATACAATGATTACCTGGAGCACATCGAGGATCTCGTATTCGATATCATGGCGGGCGGTGAAGCGCGTGAAAAGGCAGAAGCCGAGATCACTCAGTATGAACGTGAACACAAGAAAGAAATCACTCAGAATGCGCTTAGGCTTAGAGAGGAGGATGCGGCAACTGAACAAATGCAGCAGTATGAAGCAGAGCGTCAGCGCAAGTTGCGACTCTTGGCGATTGAATTACAGCAAAATGAGCGTGATGTCATGACTGCTAAGGAAGAGGAATTGGTACACACACTTGCCGCTACCACTGGCAGAAAGACACGGAAAATCGTGCAGGACATTGAACAAAGAGCACAAGAGCAGATCACAGAGTTACGAAAACAGTATGAAGTGGAGATCAGAAAGCCACAGTATCAGAAGTATTCCGCACACACATCCACAAAGCGGGACACTAAGGGTGCAGCAACTCCGTTTACACCATTCGCTGGTGATCGTCCTTCTGACGAGTGGAAGTCACGCGACCGCTATTTCGACCCATCGATGGACCGCGCAAGCATGACCGCTGTCAAGGCTGGAGGATTCAGCGTCAAGCAAGCCCAAAGAGAAATGCTTGTATCTGCCTACATGGGTCTTGACGTCGATATCCAAACAGAAAAAAGTGTGTCTGCGTAGCCGCGTGAGAGCGCTTCATTGTTTGCTATCGCAGGCGATACCGTAAAATATCTATGCTCTTATCACCCTATTTAGACTATTTATTATGCTACTGTTGAAGAGGTATTCTGTGTTGAAAGTGTTTTTGGTACATCGTATGGGCGCCGTGTAAAAAGTCAGGCGTTCACTGTTTCAGAAGCTGTAGGAACTCGTCTCTAGTTCTTTGTCTATCTCTAAAGCAGCCAAGCATGCAACTAGTGGTCGTGCTGGCCCCAGGCTTCTGTACACCTCTCATCTCCATGCACATGTGACTGGCCTCCATAACAACCGCGACACCTTGTGGCTGGAGGGTCTCCCATAAAGCCATTGCGACCTGCTTTGTGAGTCGCTCCTGAACTTGTAGCCGCCTGCTGAACATCTCGGCGATACGAGCGAGCTTTGAAAGGCCAATTACCCTTGATTTTGGAATATAAGCGATGTGAATTTTACCATGAAAAGGGACGAGGTGGTGTTCACATAGACTGAAGATATCAATGTCCTTAACGATGACCATTTCATCGTGATCCTCGTCAAATACAGCACCGTTAATCACCTCTACGATGTTTTTCTGGTAGCCCTTGGTAAGGTCCAACAAAGCACGGGCATACCGGCCCGGCGTATCTTGAAGACCTGGACGATCAGTGTCTTCACCAAGCTCCTCCAAGATAGTGGCGACAGCTGAAGCAATTCTGTTTTCTCTTGCCTTGGCAGCCTCAGAATCCTCAGTAGCTCTCTCCGAGGCCCCAGGACTTGGCCAACTCAGAGCACTTAGCTCTGTTGGAGGTCCCTGTACCTGTCCTGAAAATTTACGCAAATGCTCCTTGTATTTCGGATAATCTGACGGAGGTTTAGAGCCTACAGGTGACATGTGATGAGTGAGCGAAATTGCAAGGCGAGGTAATCAGGGTACTTGGTTCCCGCCGTTATGCACGTGCAATGTTAGGATGCATCTTAATTTTTTCGTTATATTAATGGGTTGATACTTGAGAACGTATATTCTACAGATATCTTGGCAAAATCAGATAGGTCAGAGCAGGTCAAAAATTTCAGATAGCCCACCATGCATGAAGGCGATAAGCCAGTAGAAGATCAATCACTAGAATTCGTCGAGTATATATGTACCACTATACATATCTGTTCATTAGTATTAACTATCTTATGATGTGATGTAGTATCATAGGATTGCAGTCAGGTTTTTGACTCCGCTCACTGTTCGTGCTGCTGGGCTTTATTTAAATAAATGGGAACATCAAATGAGTCTTTTGGTCGCTTTAACGACCCTTTGGAGGATTCACTCTATTAAGACATAATGTATTATCCCTTTGTGGTCATACGAAGGAAAGATCATACCGAGCCACCCGTTCTCAATTTCAGCTGCCCTCGAATGATCAGTTGTGTTGACCTGGCGGCTTCGACCCTCTTTCCAGCTGGTCTTTTTGCTCTGTACCAAATTACAACGTTGGTTTAGCGTGCAGAGATCTGAGAAGCAGCGAAATACTTTCAGCCATTAGAGGGAACCCACTCCTACCCAGTTCTAAGACTTTGAAGTACTCAAGTGCTCTGGAATACAGTTGATTCAGGACTTCTCTATCGTGAATCACAAGGGGTAGCTCTAGGCGGAATACTACGCTTAGGTGTGGTCTAAGTAGTAGTCCAGAATATAGAGGATACCACCATGACAGTGTTTCCTTCTTTGATTAGCACTAAGATCCTAAAGTTCACCTGATTTATTCACCTGGACCAGAGCTGTGCTCGCTAGAATAGCTTGTGCTATTATGAATTTTGTATTTATCACCGATATGCACCTAAACTAATTTTTCAGAGGCTAATAAGCTGATCCCACGACGCCTCGCCTTTTCCCATGCTTCTGATCATATCTGCCATCACTTTGTCTCCACCCACCAGGAATGAATTGTTTTGCACGAGCGTACCTTGATGCGCCATGAACTCGGGATCATCGCTAGACTTGACCTTGACAAAACCGTCATGTGCAAGTTTCGATTTTATCTCCTGTCTTCTCTCCGTGAGAGCCTTTTGATCTTTCTCTTGTTGCTCGCGCTTTAGTCTTTGCTGCTCAGCAAGCTTCTGAGCAGCCTTCTCGCTTCTGAGCTCTCTTTGGGCCTTTTCCTCGGCAATTAGATCACCGAACATTTCATTCTCGATCTCCTCTTGTTGTCGGCGGTCTTGCGCTTGGTTTGCAAGGTATTCAAAGTACATCCGCCTTTGCTCCTTTCTGGCAAGTGACTTGGCCTTTTTAGCTCCAACGACCCTATTTTTCCAGGCAGCAACAGGTCTTTGCTCATTCTCAGCCTGTCTTTGTGCTAAAGCTGCCGCTGGATCTCTCGCTTGTTGTGTGTCTTCTTCAATTTCATTGTCGTCATCTTCATTAAAAGGGCCAGCCTCTTCAAGGTGCTCATGCTGGGCCATAGCGGCCTCAAATTCTTCACGTTCTTCATCTGACAGTGTATCCCTGTTTTTCAGATACAAATATGCGCCTAACCCGAGCAATGCTGCTTGAACATAGTGATACCACTGCATATTGATACCTAAGCTTTTTCAGTCAACACCTCCTTAGGGAAAAGTGGTTGTTATGAACTTTTCTGACAGCGTCAAGGGGTATGAAAGGTATTTAGCTAATTTAATCAGTGACCCTGGGGATATACTTTCAACTACCTTCAAGTCCTTCCCTTTTTTACATAGACTTAGATACCTTGTGACTATGTTTTGCTAACTTCCAGTCGTCCGATTGCCCGGTTTTTTGGTTTTTTTTGCCACAGTATATGCCAATGTGGGGAAGCATCCCTAGTTTTTGCTCAGTGTGCCTAGTTTTAATCTTAGTTTATTGTGTGTCCGCAGCTGCAGCTGACGCGTAAGTATAGACTCTACTTATCATTCATATACGGTCATTCTAAGAGACGCGATAGCAGGAGATAAAAATGCATGGATATATACACAAGTAAGTAAATTGAGCACTGGCTCCTGTACGTGGTCCTTGTCTTGCTGAAGTAGACGTTGCAGCCTTGATTTCATCAGACGTGGGATGGATAACGAGTGGACGAGATCTTTGCTCTATGAGATAGACGAGACACTTAGAGACACTTGGTATGGCATGAATAACTGCAATACGGCTAGTGGGACGATCAAGAACTAATAGTACATGGTATTATGGGCAGATCCTACTCACTTCAGTCTTGCCTGGAAAGGTTCAACTGAGGCTGCAATGGTGGCCACGCAGCCATAATTAAAGCAAAAAATCACACTATGTATATAGCATATGTTCAGCTGCTCCTTAGCCATCTCTTGGCCAACTTCTCTAGCACATAGCTATCACCATTGTTTTCCTATTACACATGCAGCACCACTCGGGCAACAAAATCGATGGAACGGTAACTCACCTGCTCATGTACACAAAAGAGCTTATATTTACGCTAGAGCAGTGGGCGCGTAACAAAGCCACAGAGGAACAAGTGAGTGATGTGTACGTCAAACTCGGTAACGAGTTCAACCTTGCATGCCGTTGTTTTGTCGACGCCAATGTGGACATATCTGATCTAGGAGACGTTCCGATGCAGTTAAGAAATGTTTTGGAACGTGCATTGAGTGAAAATGCTAGCCAACAAACGCTGGACAACTATTTACCTTCTATTCGAGAGATCATTGTCACGTTGCTGCAACAGCTCAAGCACAAGCAAACGATTTCACGGCAGAGCTCACCCCGCATGCACCATGCAAGAGCGGGATCAAATGCATCTTCCAATTCAATCCACTCTTCGCGGTCCAGACGCCAGCCGAGTGTTTCTAATGCCAGCGCCGCTCCCACGGGGGTGATGGGCCCATCGACAGACACACCGATGCCACCCAGTCAAAGTCCTAAACGGCAACCAAGTGAAAAGAAGGACCACAATGATGCACTCACTCAGCTTCAAAAGTCACAGGCGCTCGAACGCAGAGCCTCAAAGCGATTCTCATCTTATCACATGGCCAGGATCATGAACGGCGACCAGTCAACCTCTTTACCAACCACAGCATCCCATGCAACACACTCTGCAGACTTCACCGATACGAGTGTAGTAGAAGAAAGGTCTGGATCAAGAGCAGTATCTCGCGGTAAGGCACAAACTCCCGCGATGTCACCGGTCCAAGAACAAAGTGAACCTGGAGAAGGGAAATCTGTACCTACGGCTCTACCACAACCAAGTCCTAAAGCTAACTACAATACTGCCTCTCAACCACAGCCAGCAGAGGACACTGGTAAAACTCCCATATTCTTGAGACTAGGCAAACGGATTCGCAAGGGTCTTGTTTCAGTACCATACTCCCTAGCTGGTGTTCGATTGCAATTTGTAGATTTGTTTGGATACACTCCTCAAGCTGGTGAGGTTTTTCCCGATATGACAATTCAGGATCATGACACAGGGGTAGAATACGAATTAACTGAAGCCACTTTAAGAGACATCAAAAAAGGATCTCTTCTGACCTTATGCGCAAAAACAGAACAAGAAGCTGCTGTCGACACTCAGATCAAAGAACTCGTGGGTGCGGTACAAGATCTGAGCACCAAGGTCGATGCGAGACTTGGAATCAACGCCAAGGCTACACCCCCTACTCTCGGATCTGCAAGGTTCAAGACACCAAATTCAGCGCCTGCTACTAGCACAGGAGAAAAAGCAACACCAGTCCAAGGTAACAAAATCTCTGCTGAGAACACTGACGGATTCCGACAAGAGCTGGCTATTATGCGGCAGATTTGCCAAAAGACTGTAAACTCAATGAGACAGGATGTCAAGAAGCTCAAGAGTCAAATTGTGGAGCTTAAGGCCGCAAATGCAGGTACAAACCGCGGTTACATGACCTCCTCGACCAAGAAACTCACAGATGATACGCAGAAATTGATCACCTGGGTCGATGATCTCCAAGACATGGTAGAAGCACAGCGCAAAGATGTTGCTTCTAGAGGCGTTCGTCTCAGCCAGAAACAATTGGATGGAACTAATAGGCAAATTCAGAAAGCACATCAAGATTTACGGGAGCTGCAGTCATACATCGCCAACGAAAACCCTATCTGGGTCAAGACATGGGAAACTGAGCTCAATACTGTGGTCCAAGAGCAGCAATTCTTCAAATTACAGGAGCAGCTGGTTAATGATCTCGAGTCAGACCTCCAAAATGCAAAAGAGACTTTTGAACTCGTTGAGCAATGTGCTCTAGAACTCTCCAAGAGTGATATAAAGCGCAATCCAATGGTGATTGCTCCTATTGAGGACCCTCAAGAAGTCAAACACGAGCTTTTGGGAGAAATAGTAGCATTGAAACCAAACCACGCCGAACGTGCAGAAGCTATTGAGCGTGCTGAAAGAGTTAGGAAGCGTGAGCTAGAAATGCGTGGTGACGATTTTAAACAGGAACTTGGCGACTTTGTTGAAGAAGGCAAACTTAAAAAGTCAGGCGGCGTCGAGGAAGTTGAGCGCCGACGTAAAGAACGTGATGAAATCATGCGCGAAGAGCAACGCAAAACAGATGCAGAGGCCATTAGGCAAAAAGAGCTAGCCAAAGAGGAGCGCCGCCGTAAACGTGAAGCGGGCAGAGAGGATGGGCCAGAGTTTCAGCAACCAGGAGACGATGGCGTATAAATGAAGTGGCTTTTCATTCTCCTTCGCAAAGGGAACTAGTGCTGCCGGCCACTGGCAACTGGTGATGGGTCAACACGCCTAAATCAATAAACCGAGAGGGTGTAATTTAATGTAAGTACGTACGATAACGAACGCTATCACTCACTATATCTATGACTATGCTTGTAAATATTCAGCCATATTTTCATTCCAGCGCGCTTCAATCCAAGTTGAAACCCGCCGCACCGTCTGCAGAGAACCTTGAGAAACCTTTGCATGTATTTTCGGCTGCCATGGAAGCTCACCCCTAGGCTCAGTAAAATACGGCAAATAGACCGTATGGATGCTCGGAAAACATACTCAAGATGCTTAAATGGGACATTTTGGTTTCTCTTGTGGCTACTTGTCACACTGTGGAAGCTGCGAAATATCGTACCAAGCTTTGCCAGCTCTGAATTGATAATGGCTTCAATGCTAACATTTACTGGTTCACCATCCAGCCACTCACGGGCCTTGATAAAGGCCACCATGCTTTTGGGAAGGTAGCGTAAAGATAAGCGATCGATATTACCACTGTCCCTCAAACCAAAATGTCCATGCCGATAATTTCGGCATATAGCATCTTTAAGTAGCTGCAAGTCTCGCGACGGAAGAAGTACAAGTTTCCCGTCTGTCAAAGACATTGGAACTCCAAGATACTCAACGCTCTTAACTGGTGATGGGCCAAAGTTGCAGTATGTTTTCTCCTTAGAAAATGTGATCCCATATTGGGGATATGGTTGCTCAACTGATTTGAGGAACCTCTCAGCCAGTCTTCTATTCGTTGATACAAACAAAAAGTCATCAATATAACGCAGCAAGAGACAGTCTGGCGAGCCCCAAAACCTAGCAAGTTCTGTTCTTATGAATTCCTGACAGAGGAGATCACAAAGGGGTGTGGATATAGTAGAACCCTGAGGAATCCCTCCTACTTTACGGTATGTTTTCTGATTGACCTCGATAATTAGATTAGTGAGGACTTCCTCAACTTTTCTTGAAATATGTCCACTGTCATATTCCGCGTGTCTCCGCTCTTCCAAAATTGTTTTTCTTTTTGAGACCGGAAGATCTAGAGGTTGAGGCTTTCCATTACTCTTAGGCTGTACATTGTATACGTAGGAGCAGAAGGGACTTCCTTTTCTCCACTGCTCGAAGCACCTTAAAGTGAAAGTGCTTTCGCCGCGGTACAAGTGAGAGCGCAAGATCTGGTAGACTTTCTCAGTATTTGCAGCGTCGAAGCAGTTCTTGATATCTGTGCGTACAGCGTAAAGCTGTGATTTTTCACTTGATTGCTTGAAATCAGAGATGTAGGGGTATATGTCAATGGGTGCTTTTATACTAGGAGTCTCGAGTGCCTGCGCACTTAAGTGTTTCAATATTTCACCAACAGGAAGCAATGAGGTATTGACTTGCGAAAGGTTCACAATAGCTCTGACTGAGCCCATCTCTGACTTGGGAACGAAGAAAGTCTTCGCAGGTCTCATCCACTTAGAGGTGGCGCTACTTTGTTGTATTGGTTGAAGCGAATTCATCAGCTGAGAGTGTTGCTTCTCCAAGAGCTCGAACCAGCGATGCTTCTTGAAGTAGATAGGTGTTCCATTGGATGTAGACGATATGCAGAACCCCAGAAGCAAAAAGTTAACCAAACGAAATACCCAATAAATAAATTGCCGAAATAGTAGCTGATGAAGTTTTCCCTGCCCTGCGCTTGTGGCCTTTCCCAGCCAAGTTTCTGTTAGCTTGAAGTTAGCAGTCATTTGAGAAAGCGTGAGGTTGTAGTTGAGACCTTTCTTGAGATACCTGGCAATTTTCTCACTCAAAACCGTCCAGTTGTACTCAGACCCCATACTGAAGCGGGGAAGTAAAACTCTCAAACAAGAAGTGCAATATTTGGCCACACACTGAACGGGAACAGGTCGACTATACTGGGAGGGAATCCTCCGAAATTTTGACTTGATAGGATTTTCCCCTGTCGCAGAAATACTGGCTTTGATGTGATCGATAATTTTGTAGAGCGAAGCCAGACGTTGTATGTTTTTGCCCTCAGGTTGCCCGTTTAAAGGGGCCTCACGGGGAAAATCAAAACCAAACAGACAAGGAGCAATGACTGAAACATCTAAAAGACTCTCAAGTTTAGGAAAGACTCTACGAGTATCAATTCGTTTATTAAGTGCGGCCTGATACGGCCTTGGGGTAGCGAGCGGTCGAGGGAGCGGTCGCTTGTTCGACCCGGATACTAGTAAATAAGACTCATTGCGTTGGCGTTGAAACAAGGATGCATGCGAGATTATAAAATTCATGAGTTGGCGCCCAGCTTTTCGCCCAATGTCTCTCCATACCTTATTGCTCAAGATAGCGCGAGAGTGGGCGGCCCTCAGTAATTTGACCTTTCTTTCATATTCACTCCACAGGAATTGACTCCCCCCGGAGTCTGTCAACGATGGGGGTGAGCCATTGAATGCAATGATGAGTGCCAGTATTTCTCTGAAGTCATGACGACTCTCTACATCACGAGTTTTTGGATATGCTCTCCCAGTTGATTTCTCAAGCTCAGTCTCTACCTTTGTGTCTAGTTTATCCTCGTAAAGGAATAATTTTAGATTATCCATAGTACATCCCTGCTCCTTGAAGAACGCATCTAGCGTCATTACATGCTCAAACTTTTGTTTGAGCACATTCATGTACTCCAAATCGCGTCGCTCCGTGCTTGGATCTTACGTCTACAAATGGCGCGTGAGATCCTTAGTCATCAATGACTTTCACGAGTCTTCCTCAAGCTGGGCAAACTGGGTACTCTAGTAGACTTCGTTTGGAGCAAACTTCTCTCTTCGTTGCCACAAGGCCTCTAGGAAGAAAGCGTACTGCGGCTCATATTAATTACGCCGAGTTAGATGATGACTTTGAGGACGAGGATGGCGTTTTTGGCTCTAACGGAGATTCACCTGGATCTGACTCTAAAGCAGACACGCCTTTACATGAAACAAAAAAGGCTGCTCAACCAACAAAGCATGCAACATACAGTCAAGCTGAGCTCGACAAAATCTCCAAGCAGGAGGAGATCCTAGTCCCGATTAGACTATCACTAGATTTCGAAAACTACAAAGTGACTGATTTTTTCATGTGGAATATAAAAGAGACAGAGCTTACACCTGAGCAATTCGCTATCATCACTTGCGCGGATCTGGACCTTCCTGTTGGGTACACCAATAATATTGCCAGCAGCATCAAAGCCCAACTACAGGAATACAGCGAGCTCGCTTCTATAAAGATCCCTTCGGGTGATGGTGTTAATGTCATAATTCATCTCAGCGTTATGCTCGGTAACCAAGTCTACGAGGACAAGTTTGAGTGGGACATGAACGGAGACCTGACCCCGGAAGAGTTTGCTCGCACAGTGGTAGCTGACATGGGTATATCTGGTGAGTTTTATCCTGCAATTGCTCACGCGCTACACGAGTCTCTTCTCAGACAAAAACGCGAGATTCTAGAGGGCCACATACCCAAGCACATTTACAACCAGGCTGCCCTCGATATGCGCGCTGGCTGGAGGTTCGACCAAGATCATAAAGGCGAAGACTGGGCACCTACAGTGGAAACATTGAGTGCTGCAGAAATTGAAAGACGTGACATGGAGCGGGAAAGAACTTTAAGAAGAATGAAGCGAGAGAGTGCGCGGTTCAACGCAGAAATTGAGCTTGGATCTTTTAGCAGGCTGAAAAGAAGACGTAGAGATAGTCCTGCCGTTGGCTCGCCTTGGTAAGTGGGTTTAGTAACGTTTAGAATAACTGTATATTTAATTGAATCTCAAAAAAGCTACTTCGTTGCGAAATCGAGCGTTCTAGTGCCGGCGTACCTTTCACAATTCTTACCTGAGACATCAGACCATTCTCTTGGTTGCTTTGTGTGAACTGAAGGTTTCAAGCACCTTGATGCGTTTCATCTACATGCCTCGAATGTTTCCGCCGCTAGGGATGTTTCACGTCTCCTGGTCTGGCAACAGGATCAAGAGCTCCATATGACCTGGAAAAGAATTGTCAGCTAGGCGTTGAATTCATGATTCAATCGCCTACTTTACTCAATCATAATCACAATGTAGAAAAGAGGCGGTTCCTTGTTGCTCGAGCGACGATGAACGGCTCTTAGCATAGATAATGCGACGCTATCTAATATATATAGATCGGGAAAAACCCAGGTGCACAATACTTCAAAATAACTACATCTGTCTAGTTGAGCCGCGAAATGGGTCTGGCTTGCGATGAGGCTGGGTGTTCTTCTACTGGCTTGGCATCGCTGGAATGTCCAAGTGCAAATCATGACGTCATGCACAAAAATCTTGACATCGCCTTCGCGGAGGGGATGTGGGGTATAATGCACAAGCGCAATGAACGACATTAATTGCCTAGAGCAAAGAAATTGAGGTATAGGATTCCACTGAAACTCATGCCATGAAGAAGCCCGCCCTTAGATTAACGTCCCTTATGGCATAATGCTTGCATAAGTTCTTCCCAACTGGGAACTGGCACGTACAAAAGGGTGTTTCAGATCTGCAAGAAACAGCATGGTTTTGGATTCAAAAATGACCGCAAAATATGGCAGAGAAACATTTTTTAGGCCCTGTAGAAACTGAATGACAAGAAACTTGAATTATATTTTCCGTAAACTAACTTTAAATACTTGAGTGGTTCCGTTAACACACACATTAGAGGAATTACTCCACCATCAGCACATTGACTACTTTTTGTTGCTTCTGATACAATTCAGTACACACTTTTCACCCATGGCTGGTACGCAGTTTCCTCAGATCTTTGTGCATATTTCCTTACCCTGGTGGCAGGGTCCAGAGGAGAAAAGAGAGCACGGAGTCGAATTCTCGAGGTATTCTCCTCGAAAAACGCGTTTTTCTTCCGTAAGTATACAATGATTTTATTCAAAACCACTTTGCACCCGTAGATTCTGTGATCTGCACAAGGGAAGCCTTGCAGCGCGCATGTGCCTCCCCCTGTTTTGTCACAGCACCCCTCTCCCCTCCTCTTCTCCTCACACTTGCGCTTGTCACCACACACACCCTACCTCAGTCGTTCTTTATTTGTGTGTTCTTGAGCAATGAAGTTTAGTATTTTCAACTCGCTCGTATTAGCAGCCATGGCTGCCGCAGACAATTGCCAGCTTATCGACGGAATGTACTACTGTAACGAGGTCAAGCAAGTCCAATACTCTGGTATTGGCTTCTCAGGCTCTTACAATAGAGTCACATCCATGTCCAACGGTCAGTGCTCCTCTGAGCCTTTCAGCTTCGGTGGCTCTCTGAGTCCCATGGATGAGGAGATCTCTCTCCACTTCCGTGGTCCGTTGAAGCTTGCTCAGTTTGCCTCTTACACTCCCAGTAACGGCGGCAACAAGAAGAAGCGTGAGCACCACGTTCACAAGAGAGAACCCGTTCTCGTCACCCAGGTCGTCCAGGAGACTCACTTCATCACCGTCGATGGTGATGGAAATTTGGTCACCAAGACTGCCGAAGTCCAAGCCCCTGCCTCTTCTGCTCCCGCCTATTCTGCTCCCGCCTCTTCTGCTCCTGCCTCTTCTGCTCCTGCCTCCTCTGCCCCTGCCTCCTCTGCCCAGAAGCAGACATCTCAGGATCATCCCAAGCAAGGCAAGGGCGCCAACGCTGGCTTCAACTACAACGGCCTTGCTAACCCCAGCGAGACCGGCCCTAGCGAGGTCAGCAGTGCCCCTGCTCCCAAAGCTACTCACTCTGTTTCTGGTAGCGGTGACTGGTCTCGCAGTGGTTACTACCAGGCCAGCTCTGGTAGCAGCGATGGTCTTGTTTTCCTCAACAACAAGGGTGGTGCCGGCTCTGGTGTTTTCGACTTTGCTTTCGGAAACTCCCTCTCCTACGCAGCTGCTGATGGAAGCAGCTGTGCCTCCTCCCCTGAAGCCCTCTCTGATACCACTCTTGGTAGCAACGAAGAAGTCATCATTTTCACTGATAACAAGTGCAATGGCGACGATTGTGGCTTCTACCGTGAGGGTATTCCTGCATACCACGGTTTCGGCGGTGCTGAAAAGATCTTTTTGTTTGAATTTAGCATGCCTACTGATACTAGCGCCAGCAGTGGTTTCAACTACGACATGCCCGCTATCTGGGCTTTGAACGCCCAGATTCCTCGTACTTTGCAGTACGGAAATGCTGACTGCTCCTGCTGGAAGTCTGGCTGTGGTGAGCTTGACCTTTTCGAGGTCCTCAGTGCCGGTAACGACAAGTGCACCACTACCCTTCACACCAAGCAGGGCGGCGCAGGAAAGGGCTCTCCCGACTACTTCGCTCGTCCTACCGATGGCACCGTTAAGGCTGCTGTTATTTTCAATGATGGTGTTGTCACTATCACCACTTTGGATAACAGTGTCAACTTTGACCAGTCTCTTGACGATGACACCATCAACGGCTGGATCTCTGCTACCAAGGGCTCTTCCTCTACTGTACAGCTCTAGTCCTATAGTATCAAGTAATTAGTATTCAAATAATTTTAAAAGAAGCGCAAGCTGCACGACTGTGTGTGGTCCTGGCCAAGAGTGTTTAAGGGCCGCATTGCTAAGACATTAAAACGCAGGGTCACTGAAAAAATATTCATTGAGAAGATTTCTTCCCATTACAAAACTCAGTTTTTATGTCTGCCAATTTGTTTACTTCCGCAGCCGCACGCACGCGTAGACCGTGGACGCGGCTCCATCACATGCAGGGCTGAACTAAGCAGCGGCTTTAATTGGACTTTAATTGAAGACTTGCGCGCTTGAGATTAATTAGTGAGCATTGGCTAAAAGGAAATAAAGTTTCTAGGTTATGACCGCTTGTATATGATTTTATATTTTATGCCGAGACCGGTCCGGCAATCACGAAAACTAACGCTCTATGCGTGCGTCACGGGCAGGCAATCTTGTGTTGCGGAAAGCTAAATATAAACTTATGTTTGCCTTCTAGCGGAAAAGATACAAAACACACGCCCGTTTGGCTCCAGCAATCCCTCGTTGAGTAATCTGGTATGCTGAACGATTTAGTGGGGGAATTGGCTGGGGTAAATAAACCGAGCTGATAGTGTTATCAGCGCGCATGTAAGCTATCGACTACGCGTAATTTTTGTTCATCCCAGTAAATGGAATTATAGCAAGCGTCACTATTGAAACATTGCCTCGGAATGACTTTCGGAAAAACTGTTCGTGCCACCTCTGCCATGTGCATAAACCTTGCATGAACAGATTTCATGAAATGATACAACAACGGGGCGTATGTGAGAAAAACCGAAAGTGAAAAATAGGTCTTCACAACTTTCAACACGACAAGATTTTTTAGTTCGTGCCGTTTCTCGGCAGTAGTGATGTACAACCTCGACCACGATAATTATCGGCCCGGGACCTGGCATAAGCTAGCTGCATGTACTTCGATGTGCTTGATCATGAAAAAATGTAAAGGTTGGTAATCTTTCAAAACAAGCATGAAATTTTTCTGTTGATAATTGTTCAAGTCGAAAAATTTCAGCCTATTTATCACAGTGGCGGGCTCCTAGTTCTCGGTACCCCGCGTTTCGGGAAAACCGGTTCTCCTTGCATGAGGCTGCATCGGGTACACTCGGGGAGGTTGGACGTCACGAAATAGACATTTCAGTGCGTAATAGACGAAACCAATTCAACGAAGATTTACAGAAACTATATATAAAGGTATTAAGTTGACAATGAACGACTCAATTCCTTACAGTATCGCTGAAGCAACAGAAAAGTGTCATCACGAGGCCATGTGGGCACATGCAGGTCGCCTAGGAGGCATATGCACACTGAAATATAAAAGAGTGAGGTACCCCCACCATGTTCTTTGACTATAATGAGCCCCATTAACCAAACCAACATCAACCCTAGCGGTGTCGTTGCCCATCCTCCCTCTGCTAAAATCGAGAAGGACCTTTACGAGTCTGCCCACATTAACTACCACGAGGTGCACATTGAGCACAACCCTAGTGTTCCTTCCCTTTACGAAGATGCTCTCACTCAGGAGATTGGCTCTGCCATCAACTCCACTGGTGCCCTTGTTGCCAACAGTGGTAAGAAGACCGGTCGCTCCCCTAAGGACAAGCGTATTGTTGACGAGGAGACCAGCTCCCAGCACGTCTGGTGGGGACCTGTTAACAAGAAGTTGAGCGAGAACTCTTGGAACATTAACCGTGAGCGTGCCATTGACTACCTCAACACTCGTAAGCGCATCTACGTTATCGATGCTTACGCCGGCTGGGACCCCAAGTACCGTATCAAGATCCGTGTCGTCTGCGCCCGTGCCTACCATGCTCTTTTCATGCGCAATATGTTGATTCGTCCTTCTGCTGAGGAGATGAAGAACTTTGGCGAGCCTGACTTCACCATTTACAACGCCGGTGCCTTCCCCGCCAACCGTTACACTGATGGTATGACCTCCAACACCTCCGTCGACGTTAACTTCAAGTCCATGGAGATGATCATTTTGGGTACCGAGTACGCTGGTGAGATGAAGAAGGGTATCTTCACCGTTATGTTCTACCTTATGCCCGTTAAGCACGGTGTGCTTACTCTCCACTCCTCTGCGAACGAGGGCAAGAAGGGTGATGTCTCTGTCTTCTTTGGTTTGTCCGGTACTGGTAAGACTACTCTTTCTGCCGACCCCAACCGTTTGCTCATTGGTGATGACGAGCACTGCTGGTCCGACCACGGTGTCTTCAACATCGAGGGTGGCTGCTACGCCAAGTGCGTTGGTCTCAGCCAGGAGAAGGAGCCTGATATTTTCAACGCCGTCAGATTCGGCTCTGTTCTCGAGAACGTTGTCTTCGACCCCAACACCCGTGTCGTCGACTATGACGATACTACTCTTACCGAGAACACTCGTTGCTCTTACCCTATTGAGTACATTGACAACGCCAAGCTTCCTTGCTACACTGAGAACCACCCTACCAACATCATTCTCTTGACCTGCGATGCCCGTGGTGTTATCCCCCCTATCTCCAAGCTCACTAACGAGCAGGTCATGTACCACTTCATTTCTGGTTACACCTCCAAGATGGCCGGTACCGAGGAGGGTGTCACTGAGCCTGAGGCTACCTTCTCTGCTTGCTTCGGTCAGCCCTTCCTTGTCTTGCATCCTATGAAGTACGCTAAGATGCTTGCCGAGAAAATTAACAAGCACAAGGCCAACGCCTGGCTCCTCAACACTGGTTGGACTGGTGCCTCTGCCACCAAGGGTGGTAAGCGCTGCCCTCTTAAGTACACTCGTGCTATCCTTGACGCCATCCACTCTGGTGAGCTCGCCAAGGCTTCCTACGCTACTTACGGCACTTTCAACCTCCAGATCCCCACTGCTGTCCCCGGTGTTCCTGCTGAGATCCTCAACCCTGCCAAGTCCTGGACTCTTGGTGAGGCTGACTTCAAGTCTGAGGTTGGCAAGCTCGGCAGCTTGTTCGCTGAGAACTTCAAGCGCTTCGAGTCTGAGGCCACTCCTGAGGTCATTGCCGCTGGTCCCCAGCTCTAAGCACCTATATATTTAATTAGTTGATGCATTTCGCACTTTACGCTAGAAAAAATTACTATGTTCTTTATCATCACATTACCGACAACACAACGAGTGTCCGATGTTCAGCGCTCAATGTGGATATGCAACATGCAGGTACACACCGGCGGCAAACTCTTAGCCGAATTCCGTTTGGCTGCGGCAATTCTGTTGCGTAAGTGAGTGTCTGAATGAAAGTATAGTCAGTGCTCTCACTTGGGCCACGTGCCCATTATTTCCCTCAATGTTTTGCGCCGCTGGTACCCCCTTGCCCTACCACAACATCCCAATATAGACGGCATCACCAACATACCTTCAGCAACCTTTACTAATCATGTGGAAATGGGCCCAAGGAGCTGTAGCTAGTGTTACAGGCACTGCAGAGCCAGAGTATGGCGCAAATGCATTCATGGCCGTCGATTCTACTGTTACTGGACGAAACCCTTACGGCGAACTGCTCCCGGAGGATCTCAAGTGGAAGCAACCAACACAAGCGCACGTTGAGACACAGACCTTCTACTTCCATGACGCCGAATCTGGTCTTTTCGGATTTGTACAGATCATCCACTCTAATCCCGTTAATCTCATGTTCACCAGCCAGTTCACTACGTTGATTGTGAGCACCAAGGACCCTAAGTTTAAGGTCTGGAAATCCGTCAATCTAGGCAACTATACCATTGACGGTGCCAGTTCTAGTGCTGATGGCGGATTTAAGATCCAGCTGAACACAGATGCCACCGAGTATCGCTTCACTAATGGCACGGTAGAGCCTACCCTCAAATTCGACTTCACTTTTAAGGTTGTCGACAAGGGATTTAAGATCGGCGCTGACGGTGTTTCTCGTTACGGTACTGACTTGGCCCAGCCTTGGGGTGTTATGCGCCACGTCTTCTGGCCCCGCGCTACTCTTGCAGGCACCCTCGAGATCGATGGCAAGAAGCACTCTTTTACAAAGTCTCATGGTATGTTTGTGATGGCTCTTCAAGGCATGAAGCCTCATCACGCGGCTTCCCGGTGGAACTTTCTTAACTTCCAGGGTCCGACGACTTCCATGATCACCATGGAGTTTGAAACTCCTAACTCATACGGTAGATCGAGATCAAGCATTGGTGCCGTGGTCAAAGATGGCAAACTCATCGCTACCGGTGTCGGTGTGAAAGTTGAGCATATCGATGCCAAGATCGATGAGGTTGGCTGGCCTGCTCCCCAGTCAATCAAGTTCTCACTTGAAGGTCCTGACCCATCGGCAAAGTCGGCCGACGCAACCGTCAAGGCTACAACTTCCGGCAAATTGGGCCGTCTTGTTGACCGCATGGATGTTATGGCCGAGCTCCCTGCATTTGTTAAGCGTGTCGCCAGTGGTATCAGCGGCACCAACCCTTTTATCTACTGCTACGCCAACCCCATGAAGATTGAGATTGATATCAATGGAGAGAAGTTCTCTGAAGAAGGATTCTCATACAATGAGGCTACTTTCATCTCATGAGCGTATAATAATATTATCTATCTCTATGACATTACTTGGAAAGTCCACTATGCTAAATGCTACATGAACGAGCTGGTTGTTGAGTAGCTCGTTATAATTAAATAAAGAATTGATATTAAAGACCATGAGAATGGTACCCATGTCGACATCTTGAGCGCTCCCGCAATAAATATTCCACCTAGAAAAAGTCCCGCTATTGCACCTACAGTGAAGCCATACAAAGCCCCCAAAAACAGATACAGTGGGATTTTGATAAACAGTTGTGAAAGTTTTCGACTCGAGAGAACACCTATCAAGGCACATGCCACATGAAAGCCAGAGCTCATTATTATACACCAGTAAGTTGTGAATTTGAAGATATCGGACACTGAGAAAAGTCTCGCAGTATCGCCTACGCCTAATCCAGGAAATGAGGGCGTTACATAGCCCAGAGGCACATTTTCTGCGCCAATGATAAGGCTTCCTGAGCTCATGAAGAAGTAGGCTGAGCTTGTTAGTAGCTGAGTAAGACCTACCTAGTCAGTTACTATTATGCAAGAGTCTGGACTCCAGCATGTATGCACAATGCCACTAGGAAGGCATGGTCCGCTAAAACGCACTGGTAGGCAACTATTCATGCGGCGGAAGGACAGAGAAAATAACTATAGTTAGTGCGCAAAATTTAACACACACGACTACTTATTGCCTAGTCTATACTTTAGCTTTATTTATAGAACGGTACGCTCATACCATCATAAGATATTTACTCACTTTCTTTGTTGGAAATATCGACGGTGTCCAGCAAGACCTGGATATCACTGGGCTTCCAAACCTTATAAGAGACCTTGTCTGCTCCAGCTTCTCCCTCTCTGCCAATGGTCGCGATTTCAATCTTTGAGCTGGTGAGGGTCGCTGAATCCATGGTCTTGGCAAGGACTTTGAGCGCGAGTTCTGAGGCCTCTTTGAGATCACAGTCCTGCTTGTAGTCTTGCTTCAAAAGCGTCTGCGCAGCCGAGTTATTAGAGCCAACAGAGGTAGCCAACCAGCCGCTGTAGTTACCACTGGGGTTCGACTGGTACAACTGGAATCCTTGACGTTTATCGTAACCGGCATAAATAAACGAGACACCAAAAGGACGAAGACCACCATGTTGTGTGTAAGCCTGCATGGTATCGCACATGTATTTGACCAACACATCACAGGGAACCTCCTCATCGTACTGGGCCAGGTAGTCCTGCGCGTAAATGCGGGCTCTTTCGACGAGCGTGTTGGCGTCAGAGTCAATACCGGCGACAGCACAAATTAATTGCTTGTTGAGAGCATACATTTTCTCTGCGCTTGTATCTTGCTCCAGTAGCTTGGAGGTGACCTTTTTCTCGGCGGCAAGAACTATTCCATCTTTGGCAAGAATTCCGAGACACGTACCAGCATGTGAGATCGCCTCCATGGCATATTCTACTTGATACAGGCGCCCTTCTGGCGAGAAAATGGTGGTTCTGCTGTCGTATCTCCGGCTCATATATAACGGTTAGGTAAGGACCAGTTTCTCTGGACTTCACCCTTAGGAGTAGGGCCACGCTTGGGGAGATTTAAAGTTGTTGATTTTTTTCACCTGAATTGCAACGTATATAAAGCATTATATCGGAAAATATATGCAGCAAGTCGACGATCCCACCGACGATTCGCGTTCGGTCTCTGAGTTCAGTGAACCAGCGTTTGTGGACAGTGACAGTGACAATGAGCTTGCAAATAAAACTGAAGATAGCGAGAAGGGCCCCTCAGAACAACAGAATGAAGGAACACATTTTGACGAACATCCTGATGGGTTTATCGACTTTCTTAAAAAGCACGCAGATCCAACCCTTCAATTCTCTGATCAGCAGGAAAAACTAGCTCAATATCCCGAGTTTAATATCGTGTCTCCCAAGAATAGACTGAAGCTGTTTGACCAATGGGCGAGTACGCAGCACAGCTTTCTTGACATTGTACAGAAATACTGGGAGGGATCATTATACTACCCACAGTTCAAGCAGAAGTACAAGTCGCTACCTGGGTTTAATTCCAAATACTCTGAAAAGCAGCGGATGTCTATATATAGAGACTTTACTAGGTTTAAGAAAAAGTCACCATCAGAGCGCGCACAACTACGCGAGCTACTCATTAAGGATAGTCCAGAAGACCTGCGACTTGCGGTGCTAGACCTCATCAAATAGAGTATAGAACATACCAAATATCAACTAATCTTCCATCTACATCATTTTCTTGCCAGCTCTGAGTACCGCTTGTGGTGCCCCAGGCCGCGTTTTTTCCAATAAAATCCATCAGTTTGATCCAGTTGCATCACCTCATCATCGTCTTGATCCACTTCGAGAGGCTGCTCCATAATAAATGTTCCGTTCTCGATCTTGTATTTACCAGTGATGAGATCTTTGAGAACAATTTCACGTGTGCGACCCAGTGATTCGATTGCGCCTACCCGTTCTAATGTTTGATCCAGCAACTCATTAAAACCAGGCATTGATACAATTTCGCGAAAGGCATGCATCATCACGACGCTATCAGGTTTCACACGGGACATGTCGTCTAGGGTGAACAAATTGAGGTTATCGTACTCTTGGATATAGTCAGGTCGGGTCATGACTTGGCGAGCTCTCCATAAAGGGATGCGTGGAACGACAATGTCACCCTCAGCATTGAAACATGAGTCCCGGCTTTGTTCCAGCTCAACCATCTCTTTTGCGAGAACCATCGCGGCAGACGAGAACTTACCATACTCCATCACATCGTCATCCATATCGTCGCCTAGCAAACCACAATGATCTAGAAACCAGACCTTTTCCCGGTCAATAAGTTTGTGGCAAGCACTGATAATGTCCAAAGATCCAGAAACAGCTGCAAGATGCTGTGCGCGCCCACCGACAAGGTGGTAAACCTCCAACGCAACTCGATCAGAGAGTGTTTCTCCAAACTTGCTCAGTCTCATTCGCTGAAGGGCTTTTATACTTTCTTGTTTGGAAAAGTCCTGAACAGATAGCAAATCTAAGCGAGTGCCAAGTCGTTTTAGCCGTCTAGAGAGCCAAAAATCATCGCTATTGAAAATAATAGTGACCAGCCCTGATCCTGATAAGCCCTCAGCTTTCTGTTGAAGAAGCTCTACAAGATTCCGACCCTCTTCATCATCACGAATCAAGTGGGCGTTATTTAAAATCAGCACCAGTGGTTTTTTAGTGCTTTTATGACGATGTAGCGCTACCTCCTCCAAGACATTGAACGCGCGCTCGATATCCAAAATGGCGGAATTCTCACGTGGACCACGAATTGAGAATAAAGAGCCAAGGTAGTCTTCAAAGAATTCAAAATGTAGAGCCTTGCCCAATCTGATTCTGAAAATTTCGGGGTCCGCATGACAGTCAATCATCACAACACCCTTAGAGCTAATTTTCTTAATGGACTCCAATAGCATAGTGAGCTTTCCAGTACCTTTCTCGCCATATAAAAGATAATAACGCCCACTTAATTCACCAGAAATGATAGCGTCCAGCTTTGCCTGGTGAGCGCGTTCAACCCATCCGTCGTCTGTACTGGAGGACCGAGGGTGGGCTGTCATAAGTTGGATCATAGACTCACCACCCTCGAACGCGTCGAGCATTTTGGCGTGAGCATGGGTGCGATAGCCATTGTGATAAAGAAGCCCTGCCAGACCAAGTATTGCCAGACTCGCGAACATCACAGCAGATGTCTCTGCCGCCTTGAAACCAATCTCACGCCAAGAGCCTTGCGATCTTTTCTCGCTCTCATCTTCAGGTTGAGATGATGGAACTCCAGGCATGAATGTGCGATGGAATGGCTTTAAATGCCGCGGAAGGCACTTTGCACGCCCAAAATGTTTCAACATGTAGTATCTTGTTGGAGACCAGGGGGGGCGCAGTTTTAGGTGTAATATATGCAATTATCTATGGCTTTAGAGTAGGCAGGACTCGAGCAAACTCCTTTTTGTCCCCTTCTATTTCCTTCATTAGCTCCTGGGTATATTTCATGTACAAAATTCTAACCAACTTGTCGAGATTCTCGGTATCACTGGTATCGATGGGAGGTGGTGTGAGACCCCTCTGAATGTGAGGCTCCACAGCTGCTGTGGCGCTCTCAAGAGGCGGAGTTGATGGTCGTGATGGTACTACAGATACATCAACGTCTTCTTCTTTTAGAGGCTCTTCTGTCTCTTCTGATTGAGGTTTTTGCTCAGGTACTGCGGCATCGTCTTCTGATTTGACCTCAGCTGCGTCTTCTATGATATCATTCTCAGGTACGGGCCTCTCAGGCTCGTCAATCTCCATCTTATCTTCGATCTCGTCACCGTTTGCCTCGCCATTTTCCCCTTCTTCGACTTTGTTCTCTGACATGTCCTCTTGATCGTTATTTGAGAGGTGTTCCTCGGTAGAGTCTTCGTTTTTGTTGACGTGCGTAGAATCAATTGTTTTTCCATCTTTATCGACGATCCCATAGATGAGGAGCAACCTTGCATAGAGAGTTTTCGCTCGTGTTGGATCTATTAGTGCGCTCTGCTGGAGTAGAGGGTGATTATTGACAAGTTCAGGTACCTGAGACAAATCACCCGCTTTCTCAACAATGGCTTGAACGAATATGAGCTGGTAGAGCAAAGAGAATCCATCTACATAGCTAGCGAAGTGACCCTGCATATTCAGGAGCTTTGAGGTAGCGAGAGCTTGTGCTTACTCAAGCCGTCGAGAGTCCTGGACTGGCGCCGGGGGTTGCCAGTGGCACGATAAGGGTTCAAGATGCATACAGGTAGCAAGAACTTCTTTTGAATAATAGCTTAATCTACATAACGCAACGCCGAGCTTTAATATGCTTCTGCATGTTTCACTAAGGTTTCACAACCAACGCGCTAGGGGTCTTAAGACGCGTACTCGGACTTTGAACACCAGCTTACCAACCGTAAACAGAGCGGCGCGATTTTGAAGGTTTGTGATGGCTGAGCCTCATTCGCAGAGTGTGAACTATTCTGCACTGCCAGTTTTCTCTGGTGAGGCCCTTGCTGTTACTCCGCCGAGTGAACTGATGGCCCCTCGGCATAGTGCAATTCCACTGCTCGTTGGGTCTCCCAGGACCACCCGGCGGCATGTATCAGCTCACACAGGGTCCCCAAAAGAGCCCATAAAGATGTCCATGCCAAAATCACAATCAATGCGTAATATTTCTACAAAAGCGCCGCCACCATCAGGGTACCCTCTTCGCGTCCGGCCTAGACAACCATCCAACAGCTCTTCTGCGAACACTAGTGTATCGAGCATCAGTTCTGCAAATTCAAGTAATCAATCGACTACTTCGTTTCAATCAGAGCTACGCAGAGTCCCCAGAACAACCTCGACCAATAGGATTAGTGACCGTCGCCGACCCCTTGCGGTTCCTAGTGCTGCTCCGAGTTGCGCAAGTGCGTCCACTGCTGCATCTGAGGCCAAAAAAATCACTCGATCGCCTAGCTCAAAAGTTTCACAGAAACCTCCACCCGCAAGGCGAATTCCCATGTCTGCGTCCACTCGCTCATTACGACTAGCGGGAGAAACGCAAAGTCAAAGCACTGTTCCAGTTGCTGGTCCAGTTACTGGGCAGCAACACACACAGGGACAAACTTATACTCACTCTAATGCTAATGCATCACACTTGCCTAATCAGAGTGCCAAAATAATGCAGACTCAGTCTCATCAACATGCCCATGCTTCGGCGTATACTCATGGTCACATCCCTGCGCAGCACACACATGCTAAAGCACCCGTACAATCACACTCGCAGTCGTTGCATAATCATGCTGGAAATGCTGGCGGTTCTTCTGGTGCGCTCGGTCGCTCCCATCGAGTTCAACCCACCCTTCAGTCGACCAGACGATATGTATCTAACCCTGCGTCGTCTACCACGTCAACTACTACGACTACAATTAACCAACCTGTCACACCTGCTCAGCCTAGAAAAGTCACGCCGTCGTCAAGCAGACTACCCAAGATGGTACACTCTCAATCGATGCCATTTAATTTAGCCATGAAGAACAAAATTCAGAATAATCAGGCCGAAAGAGAGAAACGAGGTAAAGGTAGTCTGAAGTTGGATATGGGCCTTATTCCAAGATCCATCAAAACCCTGGATTGTGACCTTGATTCACCTCTGGAGATGCCCGGGAGTAACCCTTCCTCGCGATCTAGCAGTCGCAGTCTTAGTCGAGCAACGCAGAAGTTTCTTGACAAGATCAGAAGTGCTACTAGCAGTCGTGCATCGTCTAGAACCCCCACTGAAAAGACTAGCTCCGGCCCGACTCCACTTGATGGTCGTGAGGATGACTGGGAAGAGCTTGTGGTAGAGCGCGAACCCTCTGAGCAGATAAAGGACCAGCTCGCGCTTATATCACCCAGTGCTACACAGGCAGGCGCTAGTCTCAAAATTGATGCATCGACGGTCAACGCTCCACTCAGCGGAGCTTCTTTATCCAATACGGCTTCAAACCTAACACCTTCAGAGCATGTTGAAATTTTGGACTACAAACAGGTGTATTTCAGTGGCAAACCTGGCATTCTGAAAAACAAAAGTAATTTCACTGATGAAAACGGCAATTATCGCCACGTCTTGAATGATCATATTGCCTACCGTTATGAGATTTTGGCAGAGCTTGGCAAGGGCTCTTTTGGTAAGGTATTTAAGTGCCAAGATCATAAGTCTGGCCGTATGATTGCCATCAAAATCACTTGCAATCGTAAAGAAATGCGTCGCCAGGCCCGCGTGGAAGCTCAAATACTGCAGAACCTTCTCAAAGCCGGCAACACTGACAAACACCACTTTCTCAGATACCTTGGGAGCTTCACGTTTCGTGATCATTTTTGTATTTGTACGGAGATCCTTGGTATTAATCTTTATGAGCTATTGAGGCGCACCAAGTACAAGGGTCTTGATTATGACCTCGTACGCTACATCACTAGGCAGCTTGTTGATGGTCTTGAATTTTTGGATCTACAAGGTATTATTCACTGTGACCTAAAACCCGAGAATATTCTTATTTCTGACCAGAACCAATGCCAGGTAAAAATTATTGATTTTGGATCGGGTTGCTATGAAACGAACCGTGTTTACACCTATATTCAATCAAGATTTTACCGTGCGCCTGAGATTCTACTTGGTATGCCTTACTCAACTGCCATAGATATGTGGAGTTTGGGATGCATTATTCCAGAGCTTATCTTGGGACGGCCCCTTTTCCCTGGTGAAGATGAAGCTGATCAGATCGCATGTCTGGCTCAAACTCTTGGCGCGCCTGACCAATTTATGCTTAAATCTTGTTCAAGAGCCAATATCTTCTTCGATGCAAAGGGTAACCCCCTAAAGCGTCGCAGTCCTGATGGCATTGTCAGAGGCGTACCAGGCAGTAAGAGCCTTAATACGATGCTCCCACCTACAGCAGCTGACTTTGTGTCTAAAATTTTGCAATGGTCTCCTCATAAACGCCTCAGCGCTGGAGGAGCCCTGTACCATGATTTCATCCTTGGCATCTGATCTGATGTGCAGGCACGTCAGAGGTAGCGCATTATGTTCAAGCTACTAATTTTCCACCCTTAATATATTTAATACCCCAATTCACTACCTTCAAGTAATTTATTATCATTATCGATCAAGACGCTCGCACGTGTCGGAGGGCGGCGCAGTAATATTTCGGTAAACAAACTTCAGATACACGTGTGCTACAGCGGTAAAACTTCTCAGTACTATTGGGATATTTCTATTTTGAATATAAAATTGCTACCCATGTAATTAGCTGAACGACGATACGCATTCACTCTGATCGAAGATCAACATCATGGGCGGGAGCGGATAGTCGCTTAAACATATTAAAAAAAGACTTAAGGAACTCAAGACTTGAATAAAAGTATAAATGTCACATTATACGCCCTCCTTACTGTTCATTTTCTCATGCTTTTGCTGCCCCCCGCTCAAATGTCAAAACGTGCTTCACTTAGCTAATCATCATGGACAGCCGCAAAGCTAGCCGCTCATTGCAGCTCTTTCAGGATGATAAGGGCTGTTCTAAACCTGTATCAAACTCCATGAGCCAAGGGAGGAGAACAAAGGTGACGTACGTACCACATAAGAGCAATCTGGAGTCCGCAGTTGTGGAGAGTGACGACTCAGATTCTAGTACATCTTTCGACGAAAAATCAGATGTAGAGTACCCACTTAGTGTTGAATTAACTCCTTATAAACACAGGGTGGGAGGACATACAGCAATTTTCCAGTTCTCTCGTCGCGCAGTGTGCAAGGCACTAGTATCACGTGAAGATATGTTTTATGAGACGATAGAGCGATCTCACAGGGAATTGCTGGCGTTTATGCCGAAATACCTGGGTGTACTGAATGTCAGACATGATACGAGGTCTCTCAGACGGCTGTCATCACAAGTACCAGGGGATCAAGACGAGATGGAGCATGAATGCGGATCTGCTGGCAGATCTGTGTTATTAGACGATAACATTCATATTCTACCAGACTGCTTACGCCCTCGTAGTCGTAGAGGAAGCGAGATCAAGTCGTCCAGGTCTTATAGTATGGGCTCCCCGCAATCCCCAGCCGCCAGTGCCAGCGGATATTTATCACCCAATACATCAGGCGCGACATCCGTGAATTATCAATTGAAAGACCAGGTCCTCAAAGAGGTCTTTACACCCAGGCCAGGCTTTTCTCATTCCAGCTCAACTGCGGCATTGGATCAGGTATTTGAGCTCGACGAGGAAAGCGATGAACATACTCATTCGGCGCCTGTATCTCCTGTGCTTACGCCGTCACTGACAGAGAGGTTTATTTTATTAGAGGACCTCACCCTAGGAAGGTCACTTCCCTGTGTTTTAGATCTCAAGATGGGCACTCGCCAATATGGTGTAGACGCAAACGAAAAGAAGATTCGAAGCCAAAAAGAAAAGTGTAAGACTACAACTTCTGCAAGATTGGGAGTACGCGTTTGCGGTGTAAAGGTTATTGATCCCGTCACTAAAGAAAAGCATTACCGTGACAAGTATTACGGTCGTTCACTTCATGAAGGCACTGAGTTCCGTCTTTGCCTGACTAAATTTCTGTATGATGGTCACTCAGTCTGGTCGATCTTAAGGCACATCCCCAAGCTCATTAAGAGACTGGATAGCTTACACGGGATCGTCAACGCACTTGTTGACTACAGATTGTACGGTGCCAGCCTCTTGATTGTATATGACGCAGCAAACCGGGACAAGACGGACATATCTATTCGACTTATTGATTTTGCTAGGTGCGTAACTGCGGAGAACCCACCATCTAATGCCGCTGCACCTCCGGCGAATAAGTCTCAGCCAGATAACGGATTTTTGAGGGGCGTGAGAACATTGATTCGAACTTTCAAAACTATTTATGAGCGAATCACTGGGCATGAATTTACGCCGGACCATTTTAATTCTCTTAACAAAGAGGACTTCTCATATCACATGCCTATTATTCCTGAGGGAGCTCAGAGCGGCTCGCAGGATGAGAGAGGTATTGATCATGGCGCAGAGGACTCCTCCGTGTCATTATAATTTATTTACGATCTTAATAGCCTAGTGTAATGAGCAAACTTAAAGCTTAGACTGGTGGTTGGAGATCTTCTCCAAGTAAGGGTTAAAGAGGCGGTCGCTTCTCTCGTTGCGAGCGAAAGCAACACCGCTTTCATTCCAGTAGTTGTACATATCGTCCAAAGCCTCCCTGTATAACTCAGTGCGGAGTGCACCGTAAGAAGGTGCCTTGGCGTATCTCTGGTATTTCTCAACGAACTCCTCCGCAGTAGAAAGGTCACCGAGGGCATCGACCAGACCCAATTGGTGAGCTTCAGGGCCAGGGAAGCGGTGGCCGTGCATCATGATCTTCTCTGTTAATTTAGTGCCGGCCTTGGCCTTCATGATGGCCATCATGGGAGGGGGCATGGGGGCGCCGAACTCAACCTCGTTCATGCACAGGAAACCCTTCTTGGGGTTCATAACACGGAAGTCGTGGCACATGGCAAAAGTGAAACCAGCGGCAAAGGCGTGACCGTTGATCAAAGCGACGGTAGGCCAGGGGAACTCGAGGATGGCTCTCATAACGGCATAGTAGCCCCAGTCAAAGAACCCAGGGGTAGCGACAGCTCTCTCAAAGTCCAAGCCATTGCTGTAGAATTTTGGGAACTTGGAGGTAGTCACAAGGGGTTTAGGCTCACACTCGCTGCGAATGTAGGTCAAGGCTTCAACCAATGCAGGACAGGTCTCGGGTGTGAATCTATTGTCAGGAGCGATGTTGAACTCAAGCAAGTGATAATTCTCTTTGGTAGTGAGAATGTAAAGTTGATCTTTGCTGCCAAGAGGAAAAGTTACGGAGGACATAGCTGGTACGAAACGTGGAGATGTGGGGGAGTTTATATCAATACCTCCACCTGGGGGGCCATATGGGGTAATGCACCCCGAGCTCCGGTGGCGCCAAGCGTAGCCGAGGTACTCGAATGGGGTCCTGATAAACACAACCAATAAAGCTAAATTTGAATGTGGGTTAGATTCATAACCCACTCGACCATTCATGTAGATGTGCAAGTAAAAAGTCGAGATTCGAGCGCCCGCTCCCATCCGGATGCAAGGCTATAAGTAGTGCCTATACCTCAGAGATATGGAGCAGAAAAAGGTCACCAAAAGTTAGAGTCTAGTTGCAGAGACAGAAAGTGATTTTTTCTATACAATACAAGATCAGAGGATCCCCTCTATTGACTAATTTATAACAGGGTGCCGTGCTATGGCGTCTAATTACGCTTACAAAAACCAGAATGAGGCTGCCCCACGTTTCAGCTTTTCGGGAATCATTTTGCGTTCAATTCACTTTTTGAACCCCGAAGTCGTTTACCCCAGGTCACATGTTACATAAGAAGCGTTGATCATCATACCCCAGAACATCTGCTCCAGGCAGCTTCGGCACTACAATGGGTTAGGGCGATTCCTTGAAGCACAATTGGCGATGTAATTGTTGATTTTCGGAGCTTATATACAAGTAAATAATAGCGGCTCATCCTTGATACTCTTCAGTCTACATTCTCTATCGTCTCATTGGTCAAACCGGCGACCCCGACCGCATGATCTCACACGAGCTGCACGACAAAGTTACCAGAGACATGTAACTTTGGATTTTGAATATAGCTTATGGTATACTAAATAACATATAAAAAAACAACTTGGTTCATGGATGCGGGGATCACTCGATCTCTTAGTTGAACTCACGCCATTTGATGCCGAAGAAGCTCAAGCTTGTAACACCCAAAGCGACGAGGGCAAGAGGAACGGGCTTGCCACCAGTCTTAATTGCACGAGGAATTCCGCCCATTAGCAGCAAAGCCGACGCTGCTACGGCATATTCCAGACCACCCTCGGCGTTGTCTTTGAGCAAGTAACCACTGTAGCCGTAGAGCGAGCCAACTGCGACACCACCAATAAGAGAAGGAACTGAACCTTTACGGAAGTAGCCGGCGACTCCACCGGCAGAGCAAAGTGCAGCAAGAGTGAAAGCAGGATGATCAAGACCCATTGTCAGGAGATTAGTTAGGGTAACTGAGGTTGGGTACTCTTTATACCCGGGCTTACGTGCACCAACTTCACTATCTCGACTGCACCACGGACTACACTCATGCCTGAAGAACCTCGTCGCAGCGTACGACTAGGCAAATCAGGCCCTCCTATACCAACTCCGGGGGTTTGTGTTCCCAAACACCACTCTCAAAGCCCCGGACCGAGCAGTCTCAAACAGGCGGCGAAGGACAAATCCAAGCCAAATCCTGGGTTTTACACCCCTGCTGATCTCAAACTGTACATTAAAAAGATTGAAAAACGAGACAAACGCCCCAAACGTCGCAAAATCGTGAAAAAAGTCATGTGGAGTCGCTCTTTAGAGTGGTAGCCTCGGAAGTACCCCCATTTCCATGAGCAGGAAAACGGAAAATGAGCACTGTTTAATGTGCTCTTGTACCACTTTTAGCAAAACAAAGCACTATTTATTACGACTCTTCCCCAGGAACGCGTCCAAACATGAATCCAGCGGGTGGCGGCTGGTCGGTAAAAATTGCGGATCGCTACTTGAATTGCGTGATTTGATCGCAATCAGTTTATTTATTAGAGGTAAGTAGCTACTTTTAGCCTAAAATTTGTCTCAACCTTGCTCAACCATTGCTATTCCCCCCTGTGGCGATTCCAGCTGCGCCAAGTTCAGACCTTAACGCATGCCCTCATTGAAGCCAGTGGGATAGGGTGTTATCGATAAGCGATGGTTTCGCCCAAGTCAACAAAAAACTGCGTAGTAGGTGTATTTAAACCGTAAAGCATCAAATTAAATTCACAGAAAACGCATCTTGTCAATATTATTGTCCCCACAACAAGATGAGCGTCTACCGATGCATAAAATCTAACAGCTGCGGGAGGGGCGTTGCGCAGAGCTGCATCTTAGTTGTCATTCCAAGATATGGTAATCATATATTTTAAGGCCCCCCAGCGCTGCGGTAAAACAACAAAATTTAGCTCATAAATGTATTGAAGCTTCGGAAAAGCCGTTTCGTCAAAAAAGATACAACAGCGCACATGTTACGACGCTAGTTTCATAGCTAACTATATATTTAGTATATACTCTCAGGATAAATTAGTTTTGGGCCTTGATGAGAGCGTTAATGTTGTCCTCACGGTTGCCAAGAGCACCACCCTCGATGAAGTGCTTGAACTTACGGCGGACACCCCAGCCTCCGTTAGGGTTGGAGAGGTGGAAGGGCCAGAGGAAGTTGGCGGCCTGCTTGAAGTTGGGGCCAACAGTGTAAATCTCGTGGATGAGGTCCTCCATGCAGATGATGCCGTACTTGCCAAGGGACTCCTCGACAATGGCGTTGTCAGTAAGAGCGACACGCTGCTTGTTGACCTTACCGAAACCACGCTTGTAAACGAGCTCACGGACAGAGGCAAGAGTGGGGTAACCGTAGGTGACGAAGGGCTCGACAATGCGCAAAAGCTCGGCGGTAGCCTTGTTCAAACGGACAAAGACACCGGCGTTGATGCGGTCCAAACGCAAAAGCTCGAGAACCTTGCGGGGCTTGGGGGCGATCTTGTTGATACCCTTGATACGGATAACGAAGACAAGCTTCTCCTGGGCAGGGACGTAGACACTGCCGTTGGCACGGGCCTCGCGTTTGAGACGGATCTGCTCGCGCTCAGCGTCACGGTACTCTTTGACGTATTTCTCGGCACGCTCGAAGATAACAGCACGCTTCTTCTTGTTAGCGGCCTTCTTCTCGGCCTGGGCCTTAGCCTTAGCCTCAGAGTCCTTGGCGGCGCTCTTGTATTTCTTGAGCAATGTCTCAGGGGGGAATACGTTTGTGGACATTAGTGAAATTTGACTTTGTGAGAGTGGATATGATGATGAGTGGATTTTCGATTACAGCCCTATATGATTACATAACTAAACCACCCACCCTCGAAGGGAAAACGCAAAAGCCCTCAAATGTGGCGCCGAGGCGCAATGACGTAATCTCTATCTATATAATTCCGGGACGCGTGAACACACCTTTCTTTGTCCTTATGCACGGGCATTACGCATATCAATGAGGATTCGTCCGAGATTGTGTTTTTGCTAGTTGAAAATTATTTGACTGCCGCGAAAGCGGAATTTTTGGAACCTTTCTCCTCGGAGATACATTTTATTGTTTGTAGTTAATTTCACCAGTCTATTTTACCAGCCTATTAACTTCCGTTAGAAGAGAATATTCATCGTGTCTTTACTTGGAAGCGCCGGACTTGTGTTTCCCCTCAGGTTATTAAATTCTCTCGCTTGGGTATCGGGACTCAGACCCAATTAGGCGAACTGCATATTTTTATGGTGAATTGGTCGATACACCCCTCCAAATAAAGTTTTGGAATGCATTAAGCGACAACAAGATATTCGGCGCGATAGCTATTGACCTCTCCACTTGATGCTAGTGTAGCCATCCAAGGCATTTAGCTATTGGCTCCACAGCATCGCAATGTTTTACAGTAAGATCTCGCTTGACCATAGTAATTAAGGTTCCTCTTCTCCCCGCAGTGCTCTGATAGATGTATTATATCTGTTCACTAAGCTGATCCAGTGTTCTGATAACTTATGCATTACCTCCACTTGCATGTATTCACACCTAAAATTAAAACAACAACTGAATTGATAGCTGGCCGTCCCTGACTCACGAATCTCATTGGAAGTAATCTAACTCTAACCTACTCGCTAAGCTATGTCGCATATCTATATATCGTGATGGGCCAGCGGCTGCGTTCGATATGGTTCACGAGCGGATAGTGCGCGAGGGCTGGGGCAATGTCAAGGATGTGTGGCCAATGGCATGGCCGCGGCGCTATATTGTACTATCAACACAGGCATTGTATCTTTACAAAGCCCAGGCCAAAGGTCAGCCAACCTTTCAGGTTCCGCTACGTCACATTGAAACTGTGTCGAAAGTGTCCCGTCAATGCACATTTGAAATATGCTTTGGCGTCAAATTGAAGTCTATACTTATCGCTTTCAGCTCAGGGGTCGAATTACACAAGTGGATCGACGACATATACGCCACTCTTCCAACTAATACCATCTCCGCTCCTCAGAACTTTGTTCACCAGATGCATGTGGGGTTTGACCCAATAAGAAATGAATTTATCGGTCTACCTGATGATTACTGCCGGCTTCTCAAAGAGTCTTCTATATCGACACGAGAGTACCAAAATCATCCAAAAGCTGTTGTTCAAGCGCTGAAGTGTTACGAAGAAATAAGAGCAAGTAAGAGTTATATGGAAGATACATCAGACACCAACGGGATGTCTGCTTGTCGTACAACTCTTTCCACTTACGGGCATGGCTCATCTGTGTCTTCGGTGTCTTCATTCAAGTTCAAGTCCAGTGATAAGATCTCGCCGGCAAACGCGAAGTTCCAAAATATGACAGTCAAGTTTGATCTCAGTGGTCCTGCAAGTATCCAGAGAGTAATCAAGGAGCTCAAAGCGTCTGTTTCACCTGGGAACCCGAATACAATCTATGAACAGGTCCGTCCATTGGGCCGTGGTGCGAGTGGCAACGTGTATCTTGCCAAATCTCAAAAACCCAACCGACTTGTGGCAATAAAAAAGATCGATATTAGCAAACAACAGCGTCCAGAGCTCCTGTTGTCTGAGGTGAGTGTTATGGCCAAGCATAAACACCCCAACCTTGTCAGTTTTATTGAGGCATACTTATGCGCTCAAAACGAGCTCTACATTGTGATGCAATACATGGACTCTGGGCCCTTGAATCTAATCATTGATCATGTAGGGTCACTAAAAGAGAGCCAGATATGCGTGATCTGTGATGCGGTGTGTCAAGGACTTCTTTTCCTCCACAGTCGTCATATCATCCACCGGGATATTAAGAGCGACAATGTTCTGATTAATAAAAAGGGGCATGTGAAAATTACAGATTTTGGCTTTTGCGCTCAACTCACGGTTACAAGGAACAAGCGTAATACCCTCGTGGGTACACCTTACTGGATGGCACCTGAGTTAGTGAAACGAGAGGACTACGAGTCTAAAGTAGATATCTGGTCATTGAGGATTATGATCATTGAAATGATTGAAGGCCAGCCACCTCATATTGAAGAAGAGCCTCTGAAAGCGATCTATCGTATTGCCAAAGAGGAGGTTCCTGAACTCAGTGAGCCCATGACGACCTCAGTTGCTCTACGAAAGTTCATAGGAAAATGCTTACAGCCAGATCCGCATAAACGAGCTGGTGTTCGGGACTTAATAGCGAGTGAATTCCTGGATAACATTGACCCATCTGCAATGCTGGAAATAACGTCTCAGTACTATTTTGAGGCTTGCGACGCGTAATTTAGTCTAGCAGATCGCAAACATAACTAAGCTAAGTTTTATATTCTCCTTGAGCGTGAAGTTGAAGCCTTATCACCACTAAAAGCACGGGCTACTTATCCTCTACCACAGGACAGAATCAAGCGAAGTGGCGATACATAGAGATACAATTCAATCAAATTATAGGAAAAGACGATAAAATTACTTATTATGGAATCGACAAATCCACCAGCTGAGGCAGTGCATAAATCTGCGCCCCTGCATCCCACTTCACTTGCCCATTAGTCAGTTGCCATGAATCTATTTCTGAATTTCATTCTAACTTGTATCCTCATTTTTGTTGCGTCTGGAGTGCTTTTTGCAACCTATCGTTGGGCATTGGAGAACTTCAATCTCGGCCGCATCCAGCTGCAAGACCTCTCACACCGTCGCCGTGGATACACTAACGTGGACGAAGAAAGCGCGCCCGTAGCCGCTGAGCCACAGGGAGAACACGGTGGATACACCGATCTAGAATGATTTATTTATATTATAATTGCAGAATATGTTTATTCTGTGTGGAGATTGCCAGATGACATCTCTCCGCCACACCAACCTATTTTTAACGCGACATGAGTATCAAGTAGAATTAAGTAGTACTTGAAGTTAAATTATTTCAATCATAACCTTCCTCCTCTTAAAAGCCAGAGAACTGCATTTACCCTCTCCACTCTGTCGAGCCTCTGTACGCGCAAGTAGGAGAAGCAAAGTTACAGACGCGACAGTCAGTTTAGCTCAGAACTGGCAATCGATACACTTGACATTTGACTCATGAATTTATCATACCGGCGTGAGGTCATCTGCAAATGAGTGCGTAGGCGTGTAATTGACGTCATTCAATGCCTCTCGAGTGCCTACTTAGTTAAACCGAGTGAAATTGGTGTGGCTGCCGGTTTCCTGATCCCCAATAATGTTCATCTGCTAATCTCAGGGAATAAGTGGGCCTATAGTCAGATTCTATTGCAGATACGTTCTCGCACCGCTTCAGGAGCTGCGCAATGACGTCATGATGCAGGAGAGTATATGCTCAAATTGAGGTCGGTACCACCCTCCATCTCTAGTAAAATGGCTTCAGGAGTTCCTCAGAAGTGTTGCATCGAAGGCGCTGTTTGGACAGGCGAAAGTGTCGGCGAGTATTCGAAAGTAGAAGGTGTGAATGTCTACATTACTGGTGATAAAACCTCCAAAAAGCTGATTTACTTTATTCCCGAGGTGTTCGGTATCGAGTCAATCAATGCTCGTTTGCTCGCCGACAACTTTGCCCGCGCAGGCTATTTAGTTGTGTCGGTAGATGTGTATTTTGAAGACCCTGCCAGTCTAGATCCTAGCTTCGATCTCGGCACGTGGCTCGGCAACCATCCGCCTGAGAAGGCTTGGCCCGTAGCCGACAAGGTATTAGCAGCTCTCAAACGTCAGTACAAGCCCGACTTTGTTGCTTCTACTGGCTACTGTTACGGTGCTAACATCGTCGCTCACTTGCTTGGGGAGGGTACAATTGATGTTGGTGCGTGGTCACACCCAAGTCTCATCACAGAAGAGCTTGTTCGTGCTATCAAGAAGCCATTGAGTATCTCCGCTGCAGAGTTTGACTATGTTTTCACGGATGAATTGCGGGACCAAACACTAAAGACTCTTCGCGAGATCAAGGCTCAGTACTATATCCAGGTATACAGTGGAACTGAGCATGGCTTCGCTATTCGCGGTGATCCTGAGGACCCCACTGCTTCTCTAGCCTTAAATAAGGCTTTACAAGAGCAATTGTGGTATTTTGAGGTGGTGGCTACTGGCAAGGTCCCTAAACGTGGATAAGAGTTGCACGTCAGAATCTGAACCATTATCCTCAGGTAGAGACGCAATTATGATGCTTAAAGTTATGGCGTGAATAAATATGTACATCTAGATAATGGTAATCTGGCATTCCACAGCACCCGAAACACTCCCGGATAAACCAAACCCACGAATCTAGGATCAAGAATGGATTACTCAGCGCCTAGATTCGAGCTTCTTCCCCACACCTTACTATGGTATCCAGTAGAGATAAAGTGTTTGGAATGGAGAATTTTGGCAATACATGCTATTGCAATAGTGTATTACAGTGCCTATTCTACTATCAACCCTTTCGAGAGCGAATTTTATCGCTCAACCCAATCCAACGCCCACCCCGGCTCCAGACTCCAGGACACCACAAACACAATTTCGAGGATTCAGCGCCCCCTCCACCTCCTGTAGGGTCGGTTTCCTCAGGATTACGACTCAGGATTAAGAAAGAGCGCACAGAAGCTCTAGAGCCACCTCCCCAGCTGGAGGGCCTAGAGCTCGGACCATGGAAACCGGGGTTGGGAATCCCCATTGTGGGGTACACAGATGATGTCAATGCAACTCCCGAAGCGAAGAAGAGGGCAGCATTACTGAAGGGACCCATCATCAATCTGGATCACTCCTTATCGAAGGAGTATGGCATGCAAGTGTCGTTGCTGACGGCCCTGAAGGATTTGTTCGAGTGCATCCAGGAAAACAGTAGCAACACGGGTGTAGTATCACCGAACTTTCTTGTCGAGCTACTGAAACAAAAAAATGACTTGTTCAAGAGCTCTATGCATCAGGATGCTCACGAGTTTTACTCATTTATGCTTAACTCTGTGCTTGAGCTCGTGGATGAGCCTTGGATCCGTGAGATGTTTGAGGGATGCCTCACGAATGAGCTAAAATGTGTTACGTGCGAGACTACATCTTATAGAGACGAAAAGTTCCTTGATCTGAGCCTCGATCTGGAAAACAATTCCTCGCTTAGCGAGTGCCTCCGCCAGTTTTCTAAAAGTGAGGTTCTGGGGGGGCAAAACAAATTCCATTGCGACCGCTGCGGTGGCCTGCAAGAAGCGCATAAACGCATGAAAGTCAAGAAAGCTTCTGCCTTTTTGACTCTCCACCTCAAACGCTTTAAGTACTCCGAGGAAGAAAATACAAATATCAAACTCCAGCATCGTATTGCATACTCAAAGTATCTCAGACTTCCGGTTGTGAGCGACGAGAACCCCGCTCTTTATGAGCTGTCAAGTGTAATTGTGCATTTGGGTGGTGGCCCTTACCAAGGACATTACGTCTCGGTAGTGAAAACAGAGGCAGGATGGCTCCTTTTTGATGACGAGACCGTTGAGGCAGTGGACGATTCATATGTGCTCAAATTCTTTGGTGATCAGCAACGGCTGACCTGCGCATATGTACTGTTCTACAAACGTATCGATGAAAAGGTGTTTGAGAACGACAATCTGTACGTCAACACTGATATTAATACTATGGATACTGAAAGTCTCTTCAGCTCTTCCGATTTGTCTAGTGCTGTGTTCAGTGATGATGGTCGCAGGGGGTCAGAATTTGAGATTGACCGAAGGAGAAGGAGCACCCACACCAGCTCGGTAGGCAAGGAGCGTAACTCCAAACTCTTTGGGTTTTTGAGAAAACCTAGCGTCGCTTCTGGCTCTTCGCCATGAGCAGGGACCTCCAACTGTAAAATATCTCGTCTGATTTCAACTGTGGGAACGAGTTTTGCTCAGGAGGCAGCTTTTCCCACTAGCTGTCAAAGCTTTCGCCATAGAATTTTGTATTTATTTCGAATGATACATAAAGATTCTTCAGTATTCGCGATGCTATACTATTGCCACGTAGAAGAGGTGCATTGACATTGTTTTCGGTGTCCTCAGCCGCGAGGTACTGTGGCGAGTGAGTCCAGTGACGTTGAACAAGATCTCGACCATTGGGAATCGACTTTGTTGAACACAGTAAAAAAATTTACGTATGCCTAAAACTCAAGTACCTAACAGTACGTTCTAGTGGATCAACTACTTTTTTAGTTGATGCAGTCATACAGGTGCATATGCAGCTGCGTGCATAAAGCCAGCTGTAAGCATTCCACCAGATCATGTCTCTTAACACCACGTTCACTCTGAATACTGGAGCAAAGATTCCTGCAGTAGTCTTTGGCACTTATGGTGCTGTTGATGAAGAAATGTACAATGCCGTTGCTACTGCGTTGAAGACTGGGTACAGACACATTGACGCTGCGTACTTTTACCAAAATGAAAAGGCAGTCGGCAGAGCTATCCGGGATAGTGGAATTCCCCGTGAGGAGCTTTTTGTAACAACCAAAATGTGGCCTACTCAGGCTAAAAACCCCGAAAAGGCTTTGGAGGGGTCTCTGGAGGCACTTGGCTTGGACTACGTTGATCTATACCTCATGCATTGGCCTATTGCCACCATTCCGGATCCAAAGGAGGAGTTCAGCTGGGGTCTTGGTGTTGACGAGTCCATTGACTTTGTAGATATCTGGCAACACTTTCAGAAGCTTCCCAAGTCGAAGGTCAAGGCGATCGGTGTCTCTAACTTCACGACCTTGAAGTTGGACAAGCTTCTCAAAGCACCGACTACTACAGTGGTTCCAGCTACTAACCAGTGTGAACTTCACCCGTTCCTTCCCCAACAGAAGCTTGTCGATTACTGCAAGGATAAAGGCATCATCTGCGAAGCGTATTGTCCTCTTGCCCGTGGCAAACTGGACAACCCTGTTTTGAAGAAAATTGCTGAGGCGCACGGCGTTGATATTGGCCAGGTCGCTTTGAGCTGGAATGTTCAGCGTGGAGTCATCGTTCTCCCTAAGTCAGTCACTCCTAGCCGCATTGCCTCGAACCTGAAGGTCACTAAACTCAAAGACGAGGAGATGAAGGAGATTGATGCTATTGGAAAGACTGAGTGGTCCAGAGGTGTCGACCCTGCAAAGCACCTGAAAGGTTACGATGTCTACGACAATAACGTTGACTGCTGATCATTTATCTGATAAGTGAAGTATATAGTAGAGTAAATATGTAGTTTCGTCCTCGAACTAATATACACATGGCAATATTTGTTGCAGTCGACTCAATTGCACCAGTGCAAATGTTGGTTTGAGAGTGCTCTCAAAAACTGATGGGGATGAAGGCTTTCTACGATACGCCTTAGCGGCAGGACCTCTAACGACTTTTTTGATGGATATGGACAAGTTTTTGAGCTATAATATAATCTATGAGGTCGCTTATGGCGGCGCGCATATAATCCCGGTCAAGAGACTCTAAAAAACACTGATATAGTTGTTCACCCTGTCCTTCTGGTTCTGAGCAATACATTCTGCGATCCAGGTAATGTTTCTAACTTCCTGCTCACTTGCCTTAAGCCATGCGTAGAAAGTAGAGTAGGTGAACTGTTGGGTGAAAGCGTCACGGCAGAATTCCATCTCGACCTGGTAGAAGTGGTCCTCCAGTGACTTTCCGTTCGAATTATCAAAGATTCCACCGAGGTGAGGCTCAGCCTGGGTCTCCAAAAGGTTGCGGATCTGCTCGGGGTCATCGGCACGGGCCAACGCGTCAGAGGCAACTGGGTAAAGGGTACCAAGGTTAGGCATAAGGTCCTGGCGCTCTTTTTTGGAAAGTTGAGTACCAATAGAGTTGAGCGCAATATTAATTGTACGGCGGTCGGCCTCGAAACCCAACAACTTCTGCATCACCTCGGCTGTGGGCTGAGGCAGCGTCTGAGTCCACGAATAAAAGTCCTCAAGATATGCTTTATAGAGTTTGTTACGAATAATCTCAATGTTGAGATCATCGAGCTCCTCGGCTTTGAAGCAGTCTTTAAAGTAAGGGGCAAGCGGAGTGTCTACCAGCACAGTCTCGTATAGACCCTGAACGTCAGTGACAATACCCAAAGCGGGTAAAGAATCAAACATTCCCAGAGGAGAACAGCGGCTAAGAAGCTCGCTCTTATCACGCTGATGCACAGTGCCTGAAATAAACAGAATCACGTTATCAATCATGTACCCGTAAGTGATGTACTCAAGGAAGCGACTCAGGGTACCAACAGCGGTAGATTGTAATTGGCGAAAGTTCTCAATGAGTCTGGCTTCGGTTTTTTCGGCAAAATTAGTGGTAGATAGGGGCGAGGGGATGTTGGCCATAAAGTTGCCGTACTCCGTGGCGGAAAGCTGCAACTTGAGGTCGTCCAAGTTGTCGCATTGCGTCATGTTCAGATACTGCGCCGAGGACAAGAGTCCAGCCCGGTGTCCGCGCACCAAAGCCTCAGCATAGCCACTGTCCACGTTGAAGAATAGGCCCTCCATGGATGATGATGATGTAAGGACCATGTGGATGGGCTATATGTAGATGGTGCGCAGACTACGTTGAGACGGGTTTTAAAGTATAAATAACATCAACCAATGCGTTTCTCATCTATTGAAGCTATATATCTAGACAATGATACCTAGTTTTCTTCTTGCCGTTCTCATGCGCTCATGATCTGTTTGCTTATCAGTATGCAGTGAAACCAAAGCCAATCAGGCGGATGACTGCGAAAGTAAGTGAGAACTGCGAGTGCCAAACTTGTTTCATGGCTAATTTTACGGACTGCCGCGCTAAGCTACGGACTCATCGGTCGTTTGATTATGTCCAGCATTCTCAAAGTTAAATAAATACATCAAAGATGACGCTGCTGTCAAGCCATCAGCAACGCGGGTAAAGGATCCGTGGGGCGCATAGTGAGCCTTAAATCGCCAGCGCTATCCCCATGAATCATGTTAGCAAACATCATTCTGGCGTCTATCAGTGCAATACACACCTGCTCTGACCGCAGATACTCGGAGTCATCATCAGAGAGGTAATGAGATGCTTGCAAAGCTGCCCGCACTTCGCTGATATGCAAAGCCCTAGGTTTTCCTTTAATGCGGTGAAGTCTTTTGATTGCTCTCCTCAGGATTAGCACAGGCACGCTTGATTGAATCAAGCTAGCAACTCGGTTTTGGCGAACCCACGGAGTCTCAAGTGCTTGAAGATAGAGTGAAAAGTTGACTTGTTTGATTGAGAGACAGAGCAAGTTAAGAGCATTGAATTGCTCTGTATTCTTTTTATTAATTGCTTGGAGAGCTTTTGGGGAAAGCATTCGCCCCGTCAAAAGGGCTGGCAACATGAGCTTTTGAAAGACTCGTGCTTTGTTGGGTCCAGCAATACAGTGATTGTAAGACCATTGCAAGTGTTTGAAAGCCGCTTCAATTTCTCCTCGAATAAGCGCGTACCGGCCCTGAGCATATTGCAGCTCAACCTGTTGAGCTATGGGCCACTTGCTTAGTTTTTGTGACTTCAATGCCTTGAAAATAGTGTCACACAGCGAGGTCTGATCAGTAGAGAAGTACACTCTGCAAAGTCTTGTGGCAACAAACAATAGTATTTCTTGCTTCTGACTGAGAGGCTCGCGTTCACTTCTAATGTTATTAAATATTCTTAGCAGGGGAGATGCTACCCACAAATCGTAACCGAGGCGGGAAACGAACTGTATCACTGTGTCGTTGAGTAGGTAGCCCTGATTTTGCGTGAACGCGACTTGCAAGGCTGCGAAGGCCCTTCTAAGCGCAGGCTGTGAGCTGGCGAGATCCTGGGGGTTAATGTAGTAGCATAGCCATAAATATTGTTTTGCAAACTGGGTGAGCGCTGACCATTCCCAGTCAGGTCTGAACTGAGCGATGGTCGACTCAACGTTGGTCTGCCAAAGAAAGTTCTGCAGTACAGCAACGTCCGTGTTTTTGGTATCTATAGGGAAACACTTCGCCAAAGTTTGAGAATCCTCTGCCTTTATAGCGGCAGAAATGGCGTTCGACCATTGATCCAGCATGATGACCACTTTCAGTAAGCTTGTGTTATGAGCCTAGTCACCTTCGACTAAGATGTCAGCGTGAGGCTCTTATGAGCCCGATGCATTAACTCGTTGAACCACGCAGTAATTTATCAGATTTTTTATATTCTTGCAATTGAACTACACCATTGTTGTTGTGACTATGGTAACATTAAAGATAGTATGGGTGCTTTTGGGCGAGTGCGCGGAACGCAGTATTAAGGAAACGCTATAGGCGTCAACAAGAGGAAATAGAAACTAGCGGTCAAGTACCTAGTCACTGTCTGTGTCAAGTTCGTCCTCAGAGTCCAGGGCGAATTCCTCTGTGTACCAGTCTTCTTCCTTTGATGATTCGGCCTGCCGAGTATAATCATCGTATCGAGGCTCTGGCTTGAGAGTCAAGGTGTGGGTAGGCCTTAAAGATGGCGGGCTCATCATTGTTTTAGACTTTACATGTGCTGTGAGACCGCGTGTTAGAGACTGCTTTGAGCGGCGTTGCCGTTCAATCATGACGGTCTTTATGCAGCGCCGTACCTGTGCCATGCAATGGGATATCGAAGAATTATCAGACACAATACTGTTTGTGCACATGCACAGGGCACCCTTTTGACTCATGGGAATACAATTGTGATCGGCGCTATATATATATGTATACATATGGTTCTGACCGGTGGGTCTTAAGATCTGCAGAAGCGTCTGAGCTCTGACTCGACTTGGTCATGCCTTCAAACATTTTTAAAGACACATTCCATGAGTGATGAAATGATTTCACCGATGCTATGGCCCGGACGCCGCAGACGTTCTATTACTTGCAAGATGTTTCAGATATGCATTATGCAGGGTTAAATTAGATTGACGTCATAAACTTGTGGCTACTGCGCTGTGGAAATATCAATTTTTTATGTCATACCAGCCTAAATTATATTAGCTGCAATTATGCCTGCTCATGAACATGCTCAAATCATTGAGATTCAATTGCTCCTAAGTTCACCTGCAAGGTCATGCACCCACTAGACCAACGCTATGCATACTCTTAGTTTAAACGTAAAGGGAGCAATACTTGAACGAATCTGGTATGTGGCATAAAGATGTCAAAAGTTCTTACGTTTATTATCATTGGTTAGAAGTAGTATATGCAACGCGACTGAGACGCGCCCTCGCCTCTCGATAAAGTATAGATTCCTGGGGATGGAGGCAGCTTCGTAAGATTAACTTTGTAAAAGCAGAAAATGTCTAACTTCGATGTATTTATGAAGCTAAGAGCCTTACAATTCTACATAATCATCATATGCTGGAAACTAATGTGCGCCAGGCGCCAAGCATCAAAAAGGCTCAATGAATGGCTCAATCGTGAGCAATGATGCTCAGATATTTATAAGCCAACACACTCCAAAGTTATCAGCCACATCATTCACACTTGACACAGAGATCTGCAGGAGCAGCTCCTGTGCTCATATGGGAGGCGTGAGCTCACCCCTCGCCCTAGTACACGCGCGCTATGCACAGTCGATATGGGAATGTAGTCCCAGCGGTGTAGTGCCCACCTAAGCCCCCTTGTCTTAGGTTATACAAGTTCAGTCGCTGATAACTGGGTATATACAGATTATGAGTCTGCGTGATAAGAGTGATGTTCCAGGTGAAATCCTGCCACAAGGACCACACTACTACAGATGCATGAAGCGTAATAATGTTTTGATAGTCCTACTATGAGCTCAAAGGCACGTTTGCTTCTATAAAATAGGTGGATGCCCTCGCTTTCTCTTCAGTGCGCGGAAACCCGACTACACGACTGCCGAAGCCATAACTCTGTAAACTTGAAGCGAATGTCGCATGCGGGGCGCCAAGTTGAGAAGCATACTCGGGCTAACTTTTCGCATCCACGAGGCTCTGCGCATTGACGAGCTTGTGAGTCACTACAGAGCACGATTCAAGTTTCACATGAGCGATATACACGGACATCATTATCCATTCCTCTTCGAAGCTGTTAGAATCGCGCATTTCTCATACAAGTTGAGGGTCAATTCGCCCACCTAGATGCGAAACTAGTCGGAAACTTTCATCGAAGCCGCCGATTAGTCTCGTCAAAGTTCCAGTTCGACTAGGCCCAAGATAATAGTCATTAGCCCGGAGCTCACTACGGCGATACGTGTGCCTCTATAGAAATAATAAAGCCAGTAAATATGTACATCTTCAATGCATGCACAATGACAAGTTCTTCCTTCCTGTGATCTCGATCTGAAGCGTTGGTCCCTGAAGCTGAACTACGGCAGCATCATCTCGACAGTCTTCGTCATATTTAGACAATGTATACAATTTAAGGTGCACTAAGTTGGATAGCTTGATGGATATAACCCTCTTTTAAAAAATAGCTCAAATTGCCTAAAGATGCTAGCCGAATAACCGCGTAAATTCACGTGACCGGGAGTTTCAACTACATCGACCTGACTCTTACACTACACAACTATCATGAGTTTTGCTAATCAGTTGGCATCCAATACTTCTTCTAGCCCTGCAATCTCCATTCCCAATGGACCCAGTCTCTCTTATGCCCAGTTGAACAAAGCTATTAGCACCTTCAAGTCTGACCTTGCCAAATTGGGAATTAAGCGCCATGACTTTGTTTCCATTTCGCTTGCAAACACCATTGAATTCGCCGTTGCATTTCTTGGTACCACAGCGGCCGGTGCTGTTGCTGCTCCTCTCAACCCTGCTTATCGCCAATCCGAATTCGAGTTCTACATTGAGGACTGCAAGTCGAAAGTAGTTTTGGTTCCTAAGGGCTCTGTTAAGAACAACTACCCTGCTGTTGCCGCCGCTGAGAAGTTCGGTGCTGCAATTGGTGAGGTCTGGTGGTCTGGCGACAAGGTTGTCATTGACTTGGTCAAGGGTAAGATTGGATCGTCTGTGGAGTCTGTTTCAGCTCAGGACGAAGACATTGCGTTTGTTCTCCACACATCAGGTACGACTGGTCGTCCCAAAGCTGTGCCTTTGCTTCACCGCAACATGGCCGCTACCATCAAAAACATTATTGGTACATACGATCTTACCAGTAAAGACACTTCTTACTTGGTTATGCCTTTATTCCATGTTCATGGACTTTTGTGTGGGTTCTTGGGTCCTCTTGGCTCCAACGGCCACGTAGTTATTCCTGGAAAGTTCAGTGCAAGTGTTTTCTGGGATGACTTTGTCAAATACAGGGCCAACTGGTACACTGCAGTACCCACAATTCATCAGATTTTGTTGCGCACCAAAGTCCCTTCTCCGTTGCCAAATATCCGCTTCATTCGTAGTTGCTCTTCCTCGTTGGCACCTGCCACTTTCCACCAGTTGGAAGAGACCTTCAAGGCACCTGTCTTGGAGGCATACGCCATGACTGAAGCTTGCCATCAAATGACCTCTAATAGCCTTCCTCCTGGAAAGCGTCAGCCAGGCACTGTCGGTGTCGGTCACGGTGTCACTGTCGTTATCCTCGATAACGAGGGTAACCAATTACCTCAGGGCAAGGAGGGTGAAATTTCCGTTCGTGGTCCTAATATCACTCCTGGGTACCTGAACAATGAGAAAGCCAACAAGGAATCGTTCACTAATGGCTTTTTCCGCACCGGTGACCAGGGTAAATTTAACTCCGATGGCCTTCTTGTTATCACTGGCCGTATCAAGGAGTTGATTAACCGTGGTGGTGAAAAGATCTCTCCAATTGAGCTTGATGGTGTCTTACTGAGCCACCCAGCCGTTGCAGAGGCCGTTGCGTTCGGTGCTCCCGATGAGAAATACGGCGAACAAGTGAACGCCGTTGTGGTCCTCAAGTCTGGACAAAAGGCGACTGAACAGGAACTAAAGGATCACGTTGCCAAAAAGGTTGCATCCTTCAAGGTTCCGGTGCGGATTGTTTTTACAGATGTTATGCCTAAGACCGCGACTGGCAAAATTCAGCGCCGTATTATTGCCCAGAAGTTCGCTGCTCCCAAGGCCAAGCTTTAGTGTAAATACATACGAGGTGTAACTAATCCATCATTTAAGTATAGACAATTCTATTTTCACGCTGTACAGGCATCGTTTTAAACGTACGCATCAATTAATGACGCACACTTGTGGCGAACGGTGGAGAACGCGTCGTCATACACCGAGTCATACACCACTGAAAAACAACCGTCACAAGCCTCCATGTACTATTCTGTTGATGATATAGAAAGAGATGGCGTTCGGGTTCCTGCTCAGTTCGAGGTCGACGTGCCAAATCTCGAGTTTCTCAGTAAAAATGGTGTCTCAGTCGAGGCAGGCGAAACGCTGAAATTACCTCTCTGGCTGGCAGTTCCATTGGCGTCAACAACTATTGCGCCTGACAGTGAGACAGCTTTTGTCACAATGGACGAACCAGAAATGTTCAGCATGTCTGTATTAAATGCAATCAAGACCGATCCCTTGGACATGGACTTAAAATCGGAATGCCCTGTGTTCACACCCACCGGAATATTTTGGGCTAATTTGTGGGAGCACGTCTCTCTCAAGAGAATTTTTTATGAGATGATTCGTCTCCGGGCTGCCGCTATTTACGACAGAGCACTTGCTCAGCTAGGCCCTGATTCAAAATATGATGAGTGGGAGCGCGAACTCTACAAGATAGCGCATAGAAGCAAAGACGACAAGACGCAATGGCTTCTTGGTAACCGCTGAAAACACCTGCGGCGCAAGGGGTTCAAATACGCGTATGACGCGAGCTGTGCCGAATTTATTTATTTAGATTGTATGTTCTAAACACTAACTAATCGTAGTTCTTTACTGGGCAGCCTCAAAAGAGTCGCCAATATCGCGAGCGCAGGCATTCAAGAAGGAGGTCAAAAACATGAACGCGCCGGCGTGGATACTTTCGTCGGTGGCCAGGTTGACACCCTTGGCGACACCTGCGATACAGAAATAGCCGTAGACCAAACAGTTAAGGAAGTAGTAGGAAAGAAGAGGGAAACGAGGCACAGCAATGCCATTCAAGTCCATGAAAGCACACAGGAACGAAACAAACAACCACGCGAAGCTAACAGACATGCTCGCAATGTTGAAGACAAGAGGGCCGTAAAGCGTGGTGACAACGACGTGAGCAGCAGCAAGGAAGATCTTGAAATGCTTGAGTTTGGTGCGAGGAAGACTGCCATCCTTTGGAGGAGTCAACTGAGGAATGATCCACAACAAAAGCAGCACCTGGGGCAGAGCAAGAAGATAGGTGTTGATCTTGCATACATTGAAGTATCCCTCAGGCTCGAGGCTGAAGTCGAGGCCGCAAAGAGAGCCTTGAAACATCAAATTTATCGCCTCGAACGGGCTCATAGACTTCGTGGACATTAGTAAGTGTGCAACGAACGTGCCGCCGTGAAAAACGGCCTCGAGGCCGACCTACGCGGTAGGTACCGTCTTTGCGCGACTTTATCGAGATGCCAAAAAGCGTCTTTTAAACAAGCTTGGCTCTAGTAAATACACTAGCACTAAATAAATTAGCGGTAGAATGAAATCTCATCGACACGTGGTACAGACATAAAAAAAATTTAAATAAATAGCTCACCCTAGAGGGCACAAAGAAAATAAAAGCAGAAAAGGTGCTACTCGTTCAGAACTCGCAAACTTTCTTTAATGACGCGTTTAATCCTTATATGCACCATTTCAGGATACCTTCTCTTCAGCATGATCACATGCTTGGCGAGACGGGGTTCTGTCAAGCGCCAAAGAACTTCTTCAGCAACCTGAATATTGCGATCTCTTAAATACGGTTCTGCGATTGACTGTACTAGTGTAATCGCGTCGTCACCAATAGCATCTTGGCTCCCACCTTCTCCATTTCGCGGAACGACTTGCTCGTCAAGACCATGGTACGAAGAGACCGATCGAATTCCTGGTGCGTTTCGTGACCTAAAAATCTTGGCAGGACCACTCGGAGCATTACTGAACGGAGTATTACGCTTGGCGTTTGATCCATTACTGCCAGATGAATCGCCAGAAGTGGCCATGTTATCTGAAATTAACGAGTTCGGCTTCGGCGGAGCCAATGTCGATGGCTCCTGCCGCTTATGAGCTAGCACAGAATTGTCATTATCCGGCGTGGCTGGTTGGTTGGAGGGATGAGGTCCCAATCCGTGCTGCGCAAATAGCCTGCTCACGCTTGGTGGCATTGGTATGTCTCCTAGAGCATTTACTTTAGTGGAATTTGAGGCTGCCTTAGTGGTTTCAGTGTCATCGGAAGCCCTTCTCACAGCCTGAGTCCGAGTAGCGGACGGTTGAGTAGTGCCTTGAGTATCATTGGAGTCTGAAGAGTGAGTTGCGGCTCCCTGAGATTCTATAGGAGGAGAAATGTTGCCATGATCGGTGTTTTCACTTTCTAATTGCTCCATCGCCTCGCGTAAAGGATACCCTCTTGTGGAAATCCTGTTGAAGGCTTGCTGAGCCTTGGATTGCGACTTGTAATATCCAGGCTTGGAGAACTCTGATAATATGGACTCCTTGTCAGTGTCTGATACTCTAGGAATCTTCCTGTCGCTCAAGTCGCCTTGACATTTCATCATTCTCAAGTATAACGCGTAATTGATCCTCTCTTGAACCACTTTCTCGCGTAAAATCTGTGCATTTAGCTCAGTGCCAAAGATATTAGGAAATTCTTCCGTTAGTTTTCTCGTGGTTTCCTCATAAACTTCCTTGTTGAAGCTGGCAGCGTTCATCTGAGATCTCTGCTTCATGAGCGTTAAAACTGCAACGGTCATAACATCAGGCCCGCGGGACCACTGAATACGTTGAACATTCCATTCAGGGCCTTTCTTTGGTGATTCCGCACGGGCTGCTTCGGTGGTTGCCACGCTCATGTGGGAGTAACAATAGAGTAAGCTCAGCATCGTAATCTCGCACTATGAGCGAGTCGAGATAAAGGCTTTGCTAGTTGCCTTTAGGGATCAAGACTGCTCTTGATTCAAAAAGGTAGTTATAGTCCGTACTAGACTCGATTTTTGTTCATATATTTGTTTATTGTCTCTTGATGGGATCTGACGGGACAATACCCATATCACAAAATAAAATGAGCGCATTAGCTTATACCATTGCTATATAATTAGCCTAAAGACTCAAAGTAAGAAGGGGATGAATGCCTTACGGCCCTTGGGGTAATCAGGGAACTCCTTCTTGTATCTCCTGTGCTTCTGGAGAGCCCAAATACCCATCTGCACACTACCAACTATCCAGAATAGCCACAGGCTCCAGTTTCCTACAATAACACACTGAACAAGCCACCCCAAAGCCTCGAAAAAGTAGTTAGGACAAGAAACACTAGTGAAACCGAATCCATAGGGAATGGCTCTCTTTGTACTGCCTTCAGGGCGCAAAGCGCGCAAGATCAAGTGGGAATTGAGGTTTCCCCACTCTGAGAATAGCCAAACACCCCAAAGGGCAATCTGTTGTGTCTCAGTCCAACGAGTGAAGTTGCGGCCGAACCAAAAGGGGTGATTGACAGCCCACGCTTTGGGGGAGTAAACACAAAAGGCAGGGATCAAGCCACCAAGAATCCAATAATGGAATGAGTTCTTGAAAACATTGCGGGCTGGCATGGTTCCAAGCGAAAAGCGGTGGATGAAGGCTGTCTCAACTTCACGCTTGACGTAGTGGATAATGTTGGCATAAAAGAACCAGGACTGGAACTTTGTAAGAGGCAAATCACTGCCATATACAGAGCTGTGGAAATAATAGAGCAGAGCATGAATCACAATGGGTCCAAAGTACTCGATCAAGTAGACAGTACGCCAGCCTAGCTGCGGACCTAAATCCTTGACAACTACCTTGAGCTCACCCCCAGTTGCGAAAAGTGAAAGCTCCTCGTTGTTGATTACCTGGGTTTTGGCAGTGGCAGTCGAGCAGGTCAAACGGACACGGTTAGGATTGAGTTTAGTGGCCTTGGCGATAGCAGCACGTAATTGACCACCAGTAGTTATACCAGTGGTGTCAATTTGGGGCAACTTGATGTTCTTTGACTGGAGAGAAATCATCTGAAAAGTGGCAGGTGGAGGCTCGCGCTTGCTGAAATATCTGCTTACGCAATACGCCGTCAGGACGTTCAAGCTGTATTTAAAAAGGCATGAAACTCGTTCGGTTTCTGCAAAAGCTTAAACACGAAAACGTCTCTATAGAGCTTAAAAATGGTACAGTTGTTACCGGCACAATCGTCCAAGTTAGCCCGAATATGAATACTACTCTTTCAAATGTGAAAATGACTATCCTAAATCGTGATCCTGTCGGACTACAGCAGGTCAACATTCGTGGGAATACCATTCGAAGTTACTTCTTGCCTGACGAGCTCAATCTTGACAACCTGCTGGCTGATGATGGTCGTAAACCAAGAAACCATATTCCCAGCCAAACTAGAGGTGAACCAGCCAGGAGAGGTAGAGGTAGAGGAAGAGGTAGAGGCAGAGGAATCTGAATACTACTTCAATGTCATGTTCTGATAAACCAGGTCAACTTGGGTAGCCTATATTGTGTAGGATACAATGCTAATGTACTTTAATATAAATATGTGAGAAGCATACTCAGTAGGGTAATTCATAGCTGTAATACCAGTGAATATAATACACCTTGTTCGCTAGTAATGCCTAGACAACAAATCTCTCTCTGTTTGTGCTCTCTCCTCTGCAAGTTGATACATCTCTTCATTAATGGGCCATAAAACCCCTGTGAAGTCTTTAGGGTGGCGAGCTTTAATCGGCAAGAGCCACTCTATCCAGCTTTTTCCTAAAATCTGATTAAGATTCTTGGTTGACCCTAAATCCCATAAATTACCCAGGGTTGACATTGTCGGTGGTTCTCTGTAGCGAAAGTGAGTGTATGGTAGGGATGTACGCCATATAGTAGCGCCTTTTTCGAGCGACTCAATTGTCGTATTGTTATTGACTGCTAACCATGTTGTGTACCCTCCAAACCCGGCCAGCACAATGAAGAATACACCCGACACAATCATGAACATGAGGCAGTTGACATCGACGAACTCTGTCTTGTACAGCCTAGCACTGAACCAGTCGAAAATAACAATGGATGCAAAAGGGCATGCAAATGCACAGAATATCGTGGTGTACCATAACGTTTGTAGGAAAGGCTTGTGGTTATTGAAACCAATGCAACTACTAAACCAAGGACAGTGGTGGTCCATTCTTAAACGACATGCATGGCAAGAGCTACAGTGATGAGTTCTATCGGGTTTCCAGAGCTTGCATTTTTGACAGTATCGATAGCCTCCTTCGCGCTTGGCCATCACGCCCAACTTGATGCATTGTGGTACAGATTCCTCGTCACAATATAATTCGGGTAGCTCCAAAGGCGATCCAGGACCCATATACCACACTTGATTGTAGGCAATCATAGCCAAAGCTAGAAATAATAGCGCAGGAATTCCGAGTAAAACAGCCACATAGGGTTGCACCAAGCCTAGGTTTGCAAGTAGAGTATATAATGACCAGAGCAATAATCCATTATTAGCTGTCCGAGGGAACAGTTTTGCGACCGTGTTACAGCCGTGTAAGAGCGCCCGCTCTATGGTCCAAAGCATTGATTAGGAAAGCGATTCAACCGTCGCGTAAAAGCAGTCGCGTAGGGATTCTCACGCCAACAGTGAGTGCTCAAGTGGACAATGGGATGGTGCCAAAGTACGGAACGCGGTAGCAATACCCTCAAAGCATTTACATTCAAATCTTACTACAGCTATGGACTACGTAAACTTATTTGTACTTCTCCTGCAATTGCTTGACAAGAGCAATGTACTTCTGCTCAGCCTCTGTCTGGGAGAGACCCTTGACGTCCTCCCAAGCTTGCCATTTAGACTTGCCGGCAAAATCGAGCACGCCGGGCTTAGCGGTTGTGTTATCACCGGTGGTGGCCTGCTTGTAGAGACCATACAACTGCAAAAGCTCGGTGTTGTTGGGCTTGGTGGGAAGAACCTTGGCGGCCTCAGCGGCCTGGGTGAATTCGGCGGAGGGCATTTGTGGTGACGGAGATGTTCTTGGGTCATTACATGGCGTTTATAGCTCTGCGGGCTGACTAATTGCATGATGGGGCCCCAACTCTTGTGAACGATCGGGTCTCTTGGAATAATATACATAAGTTCGGTTGAACTTTCTAAGACGTTATTACGGCCGTAAGGCTACCGTAAGGCTAGAGAGTGTTTGATCACTCAGGCCCTTCCGCTTTTCTATTATCACGTTATGCACGTACTACGCCTCGGATCTGCATGTGACACATTTTAACAGATGAAGGTGGGCAGATGTTACTGAATGCGTACTAGGAAGTGTTTCGGCCCTATAAATAAGGGCCAATCTGCTAATAAATAAGGTCATTGAGTGTGACCACCACATTTCACTGTTACTCCCATTACTGCTTGCCCATTGCAATTTTTTGCGCAGTCTCGAAAGCAGTTGATAATCCTTGCTGCTTTTCTAACTCTTTTAATTCCTCCATATCCATATCTTGCCACAACAGTGGCATGAATTGCAATAGGAGCATACCACCAGCTGCCAACAAAACCATTTTGTCAGTGTATATATCTGAGAGACGCGCTTTGCGAGGCTTCTTAAACTCTGCTCGTCTCTGAGCCTCAAGGTTCAAAGGATATTGAACAATAGTCTCGCCGCTATTATCAAATGGTGAACGACTTACTGCAAGCTCACCGCTATTAATCTCGAGACGATAGTCAGCTCTGTCTTCTAGAGTCGTAGAGACCAGGTTCAGAATGTACTTGCCGTCCCCCAGGTCTCTAAAAGTGAAATTTCCTTGGGAAGAAGGAATTTCAGTATTGGACGCCCGAGTAGCGAGGTTAACAAGACGAACTGACGTTGTTTGTATATCCTGTTGTTCGAAATTACAAATAAACCCACGGATGACGTATGCGTTGGCGATCGCCAGTATACAAGCCAAAATAAGCATGCGAAAGAGTGTATCGATGAACTCTGCAACGAGATTCAGTTGAATAATAGCTGACTAAAGTGGCCTTGCATGTACTTGCAGGGCACAGAGCGTTAAATCACAGTGGATATATCAAAGCTCTTCAGTAAATCACCTCATTTTATAATTCTATCGAATAGATAACTATTTCTGAAAGTATAGCGGGAGTGGCTCAAAGCCAAAAGGGAGAAAGGTTGTTGGCACCGTTGGATGGCAGGGCCACAATGGCAGATGTAGGGATCTCGGTCACATTAATAGATTGAGAAGGGCTAGTAGATTCAAATGAGTCGTCAGTGGGGAATGCACCAAAGGAAGATACTTTCGCGTCACTGTTTGGGACTTCGAAAGTAGCAGCAGGGTCGAAACCATCACCAACGACAAGTGAGAAAAGGTTTGAGATCAGGAGTTGGCAAAGCATATTCACCCAAAGCTTACAGGGATTTCCTTTATATAGTTGAGGCAGAATTTGTGACGCGCCAGGGGCTCGTCGATCAAATGCAGCTGGTTTATCTGAGTTGGTGCATATTGGAGATCAATGCATCAAGTTCCAGCGGAGAATGGGGCGCATTATTTTTGTCGTAATGAATTGCATTGTTTAATGTCTAAACAGATTTTTCCCCCAGCATTCATGTTGATCGTGCGTGAATCTGCAAGTGTCACGAGTAGACCACATGTATCAGGACTACAGGGGCAAGCACAGATGATGTTTGAGGTAATGCAACATCAAACTGCTGTGTTTCTCCTGAACAGTACGCGAGATGCTATGGATCCAGAGAATCTAGTCAAACACATAGTAAAATACATGATATATTATGCTCAGAGTGGATCTATTTAAGCGCTCACAAAAGCGTGGGAGCTGCGGGCCATAGTAGGCGAGGAACGCGAGATAGCGTCTGTAAAGTAAAAGTTTTGCACGGTCTTCTTGAAGATACCGCTGGGAGATGCAGGGCCCTTAGCAAGTTGCTTGGCAGTCAAAAGGCCGAGTGTGCTGGGCTCAAGGGCATCATGTGTCAAAAGATTAGGCGCAACCTCTTCAAGACGGGCGCGAAGGGCAGGAGCGTTCTCGTAAGGCAAAGGAACGCCAAGAACGTCGGAGACAGCCTTGATAATTTTCCAGTCCTCGCGGGCGGCACCAGGTGGGCCTACGGCAGCACGAGTCTGCTGGGCACGGCCCTCTGTGTTGACGAATGTGGCAGCCTTCTCAGTGTATGCCGCACCAGGCAAAATAACGTCGGCAAGTGGGGCACCGATATCACCGTGGTGGCCCTGATAAATAACAAAAGCGTCTTTAGGCAAGGATGAAGGGTTGACCTCATCAGCTCCAAGCAAGTAAACGATCTTGGGAGAGACAGAAGAAACTTCAGCGTTGTGAGTAGCGAAACCAATGTCGAAAGCACCAGTGCGAGAGGCGGAACGCTGAAGTACGTTGTAGCCATTCCAGGAGTCGGTGACGACGTTAGCATTCTCAGAGATGAAGCGACCGAGAGTGCCAAAGATGGCATCAGCAGAGGCATGTTCAACGACAGAGGAGCCCACAATAATCAAAGGCTTCTTAGCGTTGGCAAGGGCCTTGCCGAAGTCACCCTTGAGAGCACTTTCCAAAGAGGCGGCATCCTGTCCGAGAGCCTCGTAATCAAAAGTAGAGTCAAAGTCAGTACCCACAAGGCCGACGCGAACATCATTATGAAGCCAGTGCTTGCGAATACGGCCATTGAGAACAGCAGCCTCGTGACGAGGGTTGGTACCAACAAGAAGGATCGCATCTGCCTCTTCAACACCTTGAATTGTGGAGTTGAAAGTGTAAGCGGAGCGAAGATCGACACCGTGAGCAAGGGGCTTGTCACCGTTGACAAAGTCGTGGGCAAGGTTCTCGCTGCCGAGACGGTTAGCAAGGTCCTTGAGGGCTACAAGACTCTCAGTGTCAACAAGATCACCAGCGACAGCCTTGAACTCATTCTCCTTTGGAGCAATTGCCTCGAACTTTTCTTTGATGAGCATAAGAACGTCCTCCCAAGAGGCCTGCTTGAAAACACCGTCTTCTTTAATGAGGGGGACAGTCAAACGCTGAGTGTTGAGTCCGTCAACAGCGAAACGAGTCTTATCACTAATCCACTCTTCGTTGATTTCGTCATTGAGACGAGGAACCACTCGGAGAACAGACTGGCCACGTGAGTCAACACGGATGTTGGATCCTAAACCATCGAAGACATCAATGGATTCGGTCTTCTTGAGCTCCCAAGGGCGGGCCTTGAAAGCATAGGGCTTGGAGGTCAAGGCACCCACGGGGCACAAATCAATGACATTACCACTAAGCTCAGAATTGAGGTTACGCTCGAGGTAAGTGCCGATCTGCATCTCGTTACCACGGCCCGAAGTTCCGAGCTCGGGGGCACCGGCGATATCATTGGCAAAACGAACACAACGGGTGCACTGAATGCAACGGTTCATGGAAGTTTTGACGAGGGGTCCAATGTTTTTGTCCTCGACAGCTCTCTTACCGGCGATTTCGTTGAAGCGGCCGCGGTCACTACCATAGCGTAAACTCTGGTCCTGTAGGTCACACTCACCTCCCTGGTCGCAAACAGGGCAGTCAAGAGGGTGGTTAGCAAGAATCATCTCAGTAACTCCCTCACGAGCCTTTTTGGCGCGCTCGCTTTGGGTGTGAACTACCTGGCCATTAGCGGCAGGGAAAGCGCAGGATGCGACGGCCTTGGGGGCACGCTCGACATCTACGAGGCACATACGGCAGTTACCAGCGATTGCCAGTTTCTCGTGGTAACAGTAGCGAGGGACCTGGACGCCAGCAGCCTCGATGGCCTGGATGAGGGCGCTGCCAGCAGGGACAGTTACCTGCTTGCCGTCCACAGTGAGCGTGATATCGGCGCAAGCCGCCCTCGTTTGACTGAACAACCGCAGGTTCTTTTGAAGATTCCGCTTGAGGTTGGTACGGAGCATGAAGATTGAGTGGGCGTAAGCGGGTTTTGTGTTTGTCAAGCGTGTGATTGGTCCAAGAGACGGGGATGGGATGTTGGGTCGAATGGGCTGAAAAACCACAAATATAGTATTTTAACGTGATTGAAGTAAGTTTATGTAGTTTCAGCACACACCTCAGCGTGTTTTCGAGCATGACCAAAAATGCGAATGCAGTATGTGTCTTCCGGTGCATAGATATGCCTAAATTGATATTTGCAATGATTTTTCAAATTAATTAGACTTTTAATTCTATATTTGACGTAATATGTCTCTCCTATTTGCCAACTATACAGTGTCTATCCTCCACGACCGACACCGAGGAAAGTGAGTGGAGCTCAAACTGAACAAGAAAAGAACGGTACACTACAGAGTTATATCAACTACTTTAACGTTTAAGTAGTAAATCACGTTCCTACATCACTCACAGAGCTCAATAACCTTGAGATCTTATGCAGTCAGATCTCATCACATCTGCAAGATTATCTAGACGCGATTTATATTATGGCTCGATTTTCTTCACCTGCGATTTTTGAAACAGATAACAGCCAACTCTTCGGCATTCTAGCTGGAGATCTAGCAGCTTGCTATTTGCAAAATTAATGAAAACATCAGCCGTCTGATTGGACCGGTAAGTTCATCTGTGCGCCTGTACAGCCCAGAACAGTTAGACTCAGGCGATGAAATAAATGAAATTTCTGAAGTCTTCCACCCACACTTTAGCTACTTCTTGTCGACATTGTTGCCTCTATCACTAGTATGCGCACCCATAACACTTTCAGCTCATTTGAGAGTCACTTACTCACAGCGCAAGCCAGTAAATTAGCCAACCCGGCTGCTTCGTTTTGGCTGCTTCACACCTCAGAACACTCTAACGATTGGGCCTTCAATTTCGCGGGAATTCGACGGAGTCCAATTCTGGTGAAACCATATTGCGCAGAATAGTGAAAAATTACAAAATGCAACTGATAATGCGCTATAGAAATGGCAATATCGTCTTTTAGTGAAACCATGCGACGCTCTACGATCTTATTGACATCACGAGACTTCGCGGGTACCATTAAATGTACTGTGACCACTGTGAGAAGACTCCCCCGTAAGCTGAGATATTTCTCTCGTTGCATCTGTTCTAATCCTTTTCAACAGCTTATACCCTTGACTCAAGATATACAACACCACCACTTCCTCCTCCTCCTCCTCCTCCGGCAAATCCACCAACTTCGACTTGGGATCAAAGCAGATCAAAGCAATGCATCTATGCAAGTGGCATTTAGCTGAAATTAACTGTATTAAGACAATATAAAGCTATTTGTAGTTATAGGTAGCTTCAGCAGCAGATCAGCGGGTGATTTTGGCGGTTGTGTACCTGCTTGGGCCCTACAGTACTGGCACCGATCAGCGTCCGTACAAGTAGCGAGGCAGCGAGTATTGGCGCGAGCGTTGACCTGAAGGAAGGCTTAAAGACTCAAGAGCTCAGACTGAATTGTGTTGGTCTTATGCGATACACGAACCCAGGCACTGGTGGTTGTCACTTCGACCCGGTCATAACACGCTGCGAGGGCAATATCACGAGGAGTAGATCTCACCAGCAAATAATAATGACATTCGCAGCACAGGATATGTCCCAAAATGACAATCTTTGAAGTATTAGTTGCCTCCTTGAACACCACCTCAGACGAATGTTACGAGGAGCGCAGAGTGAGCAGTTGAGACTGGTTCTGAACAGTGCGAAAAGACGAGCAAGAAGCTCCTCACTGAACCCCGATAATGGCATATGCATTGGCTTATGCATGCACCATGTGAGTTCTATGCACTGTCCTGCAGAGGCAGTTAGTGGCTCTATAAACTGGCTTCTTTTATATTCACTGTCAAAAACAACACTTGATAGCATAAAGGTTCTTTTTTTACCCGCCAGCAGCTGGGATATTAGTCGCGGATTAGGGCATCCTGACGCGACGGTCGAGCACTAGGAAAGCCTCGAGTTCTAGGGTCAAAAATATGTGCATGTGTGCAAGACAGTCTGGTGTGTAGGAGGTGCAGACTCTGAGCGAGCAGGCTCCAGCACATCTAAAGGCATCCAGCTGGAGGTGGTCGCGCAGCTGTTAAAGATGGAATCACGGGAACCTTCTGTACTGCCTAAATACCCTGAGCTCCCTGCTCCTCAATCACTCAGCTCTTTGCTATACTTTGCAACTCTTTATCATATAACCCCAAGGCTACACAGGCGCTAAAGTCATGTATATTTACACAGAGTATAGGTAAATGGTTCCAATTGGTCAAATCTCCTCTAAATTTACAGCCTCGCTCTTTGATTAATTGAGATGTGACCAAATCTTTTCGACTGGACTTCAAACACGCTTCTGACCTGGTATGAATTCCTCGGACGTGAGGCCGGCGAATAGAATAGCGTTATATAGGCAGTTTACGTGGTCTTTAATGGCGTTTTCTCATAATACAAACTCTAATGTAGACAAATCAAGCATTTTGCGCGCCAAAAACCCCCTAAACCGCGAGTTATAGCCCAAAATAGGCAAAACCGGGAATTTTTTCTGGACCTCGAAATCTTTCTTACGACGGCAAAAATTCATTGTTATCTGGCACTATGGCCGAGCGGTTAAGGCGAGAGATTAGAAATCTCTTGGGATTTTCCCGCGCAGGTTCGAGTCCTGCTGGTGTCGATATTTTTTTTTTCCCTGGTGTACTCAATTTTTGGATGCCTAGTTAGCGGCTAGTAGTAATTTTTACGAAAAAAAACCCAAATTGGATGAATTAACCGACCGTGGAGCTTTAGCAAGCTGCCATACTATATAGACGTAGCGATAAGAATGTTTCCTCGATAATTAAATAAATAGCTGAAGTCTCATCATGACGTGGTATTGATGATGAACTCATAGTACCACGCCACTGCGATCAAGTGAGAGCGCAATGCCACTCGCTCATTCACAGTGTGGCGATTGACGTTGTCTCTCGCGTAACCAGGCGAGAACCGGTAGATATAGCGGGTGAGATCCCAATAAAAATGGGAGTCGGTGCTTGATGCTCTCACAGAGGGCGCAACGATTACCTCGCCCTTGACTGGAGTCACGCTGCCGAATACATGTCGAGTCGTTCCCGCAACCAAATCCCAAATACGACCAGTATAAGGCGAAACGGGACTGGGGCTGTGTACGTTGCTGGAAGAGATATAAACTGCCCCCGAGGAGCCGCTCCGCAATCTTGTGTTCTCAGACCAGACCTCGAGGTCAAACTCCTCAGCTACCTGTAAGACGAAATGCTCAACACGGTCAATTACGGCGGCAGCACTCGAATCAACGCTAACATGATGGGTGATGACTGCATTAACTGATTCCGGGAGAGCATTGATTTTAACACCACCCTTGATCCAGGTCACTGCCTGCGTTGTGCGCACAAAATCATGAAGCTGGTGGTTCTGCTTGATCAACTTGATTTGTTGACGGCGAGTGCTATCAGGGTCCAAAACAATACGACGGTCATCTTTAGACATGTGTAAGGAATGCTCGGCAACACATCTGTACAACTGTAGGATGGGATTGTCATCTGGAACAATTGTGCTGTGACTATTACGTTCAAGCAAACGAATAATCCGCGCCATCAGCCCAATGCCGGTATGATCAGGCGGGTTAGAGCTGTGTCCCCCTGGTGTTTTAACCTCTAGATTGACATCAATATTTCCCTTCTCATTAACCGCTGTTAGAGCGACAGGCGACCCAAACAAATCCTCGACACCTGTACCTTCATCCAAAGCAACTTTGAAAGACTGTTCACCGTATCTCTCTTTCAAAAAGCTAGCGATATTTTCTGCACCGTTCCTACCACCAATCTCCTTGTCAAACCCAAAGGCAATTACAAGCGGAGACTCGGGCTGCCAGTCTTGAGCAAGTAATGCTTCCACGGCCTCGAGAATGGCCATAAGAGTGTTTTTGGAATCACTAGATCCCCGGCCATGAACATAGTGGCCATCAAAGTGACCAGAGAAGGGCGGGTACTGCCACTCTGAGCTATTACCCGCGGGGATGACATCCTGATGAGACACCAATAATGTGGGCCGGTGTGAGGATTTGCCATCAATAGTGTACACAAGTCCATACTTGTTAACAATTTCAACGTGCTCCGCAGCCAGTGGAAATGCATCTCTAAGGAAAGCGTGGAACTCGGTGAACACTAGGAACTCGGGGTGATTGACATCCATTCCATCCTCTACCTCGGTAGGATATTGAATAGCTTTCTGCAAAAGCTCGAGAGAATGCCTTTTATAGCCATCCTCAAGGAACTCTGTTGAGTTTCTGAGATGGGGTGCGACCTCGAACGGGTCACGGCCTTGCTCTTGAGGGCAAAAATTGGTCTTGACATCTTTAGGCGCTTTAGGGATTAAAGAGAGTGTAATGAGAAAGAAGATGAGACAAACAGCGATCATTGCCGCATTTTCGAGCCGCGTTCTTGGACGGCGACTCATTATGTAAAGATGGGTGTAGCCTGCGGTGGGGTTAGCATTATAGCTGCTGGGTGAAGAAATTAGAGTTGGGTACTCATAACTTGTTCAACAAAGCTTAGTGTTATGATTTGTATAGAGCAATGATGTAAAAACTGGGAGGACCTGAAGAAAATTGGAGCGCTACCCTTTGAAACTTTGAGTAAAATAGTGAAATATGTAATACTTGTACAGATGCTATGCAGTTTGATATATACTAATTGAGCAAGCGCGCCTACCGTTAAGGCTCGCATTTAGTTAATGGGGAATTGAGCCGCGAACTTGCGAATCTCAGCCTCGCTAAGATCCCAGAAGGTGTGGAATGAATGACCAACTGCTTTAGTGGCCGGTACAATCTCGTCTTTACGCGAGGGTGCGTAGGAACAGCGGAAGTACTCGGCACTCTTCTCAGGATCGGCGTCAGAAGACAACATATAACCAGGGTTGATAAGAGCAGGATTTGGGTCCATGGTGTTCCAAATCCAAAAAGCACGGCTGAACTCCAGTTTGGTGAATTTGTCGGCCAATGGATGCAAGTCGAAACGCACCTTCATCCACAAAAACATACCTCCAGCAGGAGGGTCGTACTCGAGAATACGGGTACCGTTGAGGTTGGCAAAGGGCTCTAGTGCACCCACCATCAAGTCACGGCGCTCTTTGTACTCTGTACGTAAAGTTGCGAGCCAGTCAAGCCATCCTTGAATACCCCACTGACTGAGAGTCTTCCACACCATAAGCTGTGCAAATCCACTGGGTGCCTGAGTTGCCTCCTCAGCAAGATAGTAAATACGACGGATCAGTTCTGGCTGACCAGTGACCCATCCCATACGGCATCCTGGCGCAAAGCTTTTGGAGAAAGAGTCAAGACGCAGAACACGGCCCTGCGTATCAATACCCAAGTAGCACTGAAGAGGCTCATCAGTGTATTGCAAGAACCAGTATGGCTCATCTTCGACAATTACAATGTCGTATTTGCAGCACAACTTGTAGATCTCCTTACGACGCTCAAGAGGAACGGTTACACCAGTGGGGTTTTGACCGATAGAGATGGTGTAGAGAATATGAGGGCGCTGGCCCTGCTTGGGATCCCAATTCTCCAAGATTTTCTCCATTTCGCTGGGAATCAATCCATGGTTATCCATTGGAATACCAACGACGTTGAGGCCACGAACGCGAACGGTCTCGGTGGCAATGGAGAATGTAAACTTCTCACAAAGCAGAGATTGGCGGTTCTCGATTGGGTCGGTGTCTTTCCACTCGTTAGATAGAACGGACAGAGCTTTGACAAGACCGTCGGTGTTACCAGTTGTCTGAAGAGTACTGTAACCACCATTGTAGAGGCACTTGGGAAGTGTGGCAGTACTTACATCCTTGATCCACTGATCGAGTTGTTCAACGCCCTGAACTTGGGAGTACTGAAGGCCGACGTCAAGATCACTCTGCTGAGTCTTGTAGTCAAAGGTAGCGCACTTGGGGTCATCAACCAATTGCTTGGGATTAGGAGCAGTACCACTTAGCTGCTGGACGGGGAATAGACCAGAGTAAGGGAGTCCACCACTAATATCTAAGAGATTAGGAATTGCATAGTAGGGATAAAACAATTTGTAGCTATTGGCCTTACGACGGCGGGCAGTGGCCGATAGATGGTGGGAAAGATCAACTGGGTCGCTCAAAGTCATGCTGTTTTCTCGAGGATTGGACCCCATAATAAATATTTTAGGGAAAGGATTATGCAAAACTTGTACCGTAGGTGTCAGCGCTGCCTAAGCTTCCCACCGCTTGTCCTGCGATACCATCGTGCAGCGTACGGTTAGTGTCAGCGGCCATGGGTCTTCTTAATCTGGAGAGTGTCAGCGATGAGGAATCGAACCGGGAGATAAGGATACAAATAATAGAAACAAAGCTCTTGTATTACTATTTCCTCAATTGATTCATTTTTAGAGGACACAACGCCTTTGATGGCCCATCCGGAACCAGTGTGATAGTACAAGCACGTGACGACAAATGCCACAATTTCGACGAGGTCTTGATGTCTAGTATCGCAGGCGCCATGGTTATGAGTTGAGGCTTATCAAAATCAAACAAAGTGGATAAACATGGGGTTTAGAATATGTATCTTGTGGAGACTGTCTACCCCAACAGATATGCATATGCATGTTTAGCTCCTACGCCGCCAACTATAGAGGCAGCTCATAGCGGTGCGAAGAAAGCGGCTAAATCACAACGCTAAAATCCAGGGATAATCTCCTTATAAAGACACAATTAAGAATATGGTTGTACATGCAGAGGGGACATCGCTTGGGGAGCTCAGTACATTTTTATTAAAATTTAGTCTACAGTGTTTCATCATTTATAGATATTAACGACTCAAATTGAGCCACATAATTAAGCGTTCCTCGTCTGCCTCGGCACCGACAATAGGAGGAGGTCCATAAGGACGAACCGTCCCGGCAGAGTCAGGACCGATGACTGCTACAGTGACCTGGTTTAGTCCTGGGCTCAGTCTGAGTTCAAACTCTTCTCTTGCTGCATTAGCATCGGGGGTTGCGTTTGCACCATTTTGAAGTTTTCGCCCGTTCAGTATAACAGTGAGGTTATGAGGAAGCATACGCATACGATCATGTAAATAAACCGTAAGAGTTAAGGTGTGATGATAAGATGGAAGAGTTGTGGAGAAAGAAGTAAAAGAATCTTTCTTGGAGGCTGAAACCCGTACTTGAACCATATCCCGCGCATAAGCGGGGGGGATCTGGGGCTTATCTCCTCTACCGCCGTAATGCATGGTGTGAAGAACAGAGTGGTGAAGTATGGAAGAGCATGTAACCAATTGTAGCATTGCGTCTTTTGCAGATGCCCCCTTTGGTCGCTTGACAATCTCGTCTCTAACGACAATCTGCTTCTGAGGAATATCAGACTGACCGTCCAAAGGATTGTCATTGTCGTCATCCTCATCATTTTCTTCTTGATCCTCTTCAAAATCATCATCATCATCGTCATCAAAGCGGTGTACGGTTGGTCCAAAGTCGATGTCCCCGAAGACATTTTCCTCGCCTTTGACTGCTTTATGGAATCGCAGCGCGGGCACTGGCTTTTTTGATTTCTGAGTTTTCACAATTCTGTTGTGAAGTTGGCGGCTCAGGGTCTTGGCGTTGGCATAAATAGGGGTGCCCTCAGCGTTGTATTGCATGGCATTGGTGAAGATCTGACCTACTGCACTCTCAAACTCGTCCCAGTCTTTGTAGGGGCCAGACTCAAGCTTCTTCTTGATTTCGGTGAAACTTACTGGTTTCTTAATTACCTTGTAGTAATTAGGCAGGTCTTTTTTACTAGGAAGCTCAAGAAATGCTTCGGCTAGTAGCTGGCCACGATACTTGTACGTCGTCATATCTTGCACAATCAATATTTGATCGCGCCTCAAACTCATTTCACTCTGAGGGCGGCCAAGCGCAGCAAGAACAAAATCATACATAATTAGTGCGTCGTCCACTACGGGAGACTCTGTGCCATTGTAGAGTGCAGCATTGGTAGCCATTTGCGAGAAGTCCTGGGCAAATTCGTCATCGCTTTCATAGGTTTTGAGACGGACGCGTTTACTGATCTCGGCCAAAGAGATGGGTGCCGCGACAATGTCCCTATAGTCAGGGTAGAGCTGTGCCGAGGGGATTGCCAAAAATAGTTCAGAGACTTTACGGCCTGCATCACTTAAATCAAGCACGTGTTCAAGGATTTCGCTGTATTTATCGTCCGGTGCGCGACGATTTGACGCTCTGCGTTTGGACATGACAAAGGTGGGTGCTATGAGGGTGATAGGTGTATCTCAAGTGAAGTGAACCAAATCCGCACTCTGCGCATCTTCATGTAGACTAACACCCAATAATTTAATAGGATTATATTAACGAAAGAATATCTATGGTATCCGGGATCACCGCCAAATTACTTAGCTGTTTACCGCCAGCACTTTCTAATGGGCGTTTGAGAGAGTGACAATGGGTGGTCCTTTCGCCAAAGTACTTATTTTTTTGACCTTTTGGGACTATTAGTGTACACGCTTGAGCGCTATTAATAAATATGCTCAGTATAACCTGAGACGTGACCGCAAGCGATGCCTGGGTCGGAATTTTGTGTACTCATCTTTGTCAGTGGAGGCTGAATTACCGGTAGCTTTACGACGATCAGCAACAAACTGATGAATGCCTCGAATATCAGCTTGTGATAGATGCCCAAATCCATTAACTCTTTTGAAACAAGACTGAAGAAGAACATTCGGGTTGATTAGGGTATGAGGGAAATGCTGGATCCGTTGGAAAACTTCCATATCGTCTTGCATATTTTGGATTTGGGACTCCACGAGCTTGAACACAGTGAGAGCGATACGATAGACAACTGCAGAGCCCTCCAAGAAAAAGCAGTCCCATACTCGAAGCATTGTCTCCGGTGGAAGAATACTCACGAATAAGCTCATGAACCAAGATGCGGTACAAAGAGAAATAGGGGGAAGATTAGTGACAAAGTTGTCCATGTATTGATCCTCTAATTTGAGTGCTTGCCAAACCTTTGGAAGACGGTCTCGTATATTGACCATAAGAATTCCTTGAGAGATATTGACTTGTTCAAGATTAATTTCATGAAGACCAGGAACATACTGCTGGGTAATAATCACAAGCATCCAAAAGGCCTGCTCCTCTGACATGAAAAGCAAGAGGGTACCGGCGACAAAGTTGAGGCTCTGGCAATAGCCTATTTTGGGCTGGTAGACAGAAAATGCCACAAGAACACGGCGAAGACTTTTCAAGAGGTCGCTTTCTTCTTGGGTATCTGGATTGCTTCGGAATCGCGCGTTGTCAGGGAAAGTTCGGAATAAATCCCGTTCAATATGCTCCGTATCGGAGTTCTTCAGGTGGATACTCTCATCGACAATACTCTGATACAGCTTTGGGTGAGCGTTCAACCTCTCAGGGCCTCGGGCATACCAAAACCAGGCCGCTCCGCGCCATTCAGGGGGTATACCTTTTCGGACATAACGCTTGAGTTTTGCGCTCTTTGGGGGGAATCTTACTGGATTCTCGGTACTAAGTCCATTAGCTTCCATTAAAATGTACCACTTTGAGCGCCTTTTCTCGATATATGCTTCATGTGAATTCCACCACGCATCGTATTGGCTTTTCGATACAAAGTTGGTGGCCTTTTTAAACCCATAAGGATCAATTTCATCAGGACTGAGTTTTGGGGCTAGAATACTAGGATTACTCGCGCAAACCAGATTTTTTCGAGGATCAGATGACGATGGCTTTACAGATTCCGGGGGCACCGGCGTAATAACCGGCGAAATTGTCTCCTCGACGCTTGACTCGTAACTGTCAAGTATAGCGTCGACGGAGTCGCCCACAGAACGCTGCTGTAGTGCAACAAACGCCGGTGGCATTTGTATGCCGCCCATGTAAGCAGTGACTTTGTTCTGGCAATCTCTGAAATATGCACATATTTGCGGCATCAGCATGACGTTTGGGCAAACTTTTCCCCGCTGCTCAAACGATCGTGTAAAATACATTAAAACTGCTAATTCTTTGTTCTAAAAATATTATGTTCATTATATTTTCTCGACATTCTTGACCTTGTTCCACTAACGATACAGTCAGCTCGGCGATCATAGAGATGCAGTGAGCTGCCCACAGGTTGCATTTCTCGAAGGGGGTCGTAAGCCGCTTTTACCAAAGGTTTTCAAAACTACACGTCCAAAGTTCTTGATCTCCCTATATTAGTTCTCTAAACTTTATTAGCCATTATTGATGCCACTAAACGACGCTTGCACTGGTGCCAAGACTTAGTGGTGGCTACCCTGCTTATCTTTGCAAGAGTCTTAAATATTATCCGTCCGTCAAAGAACTACAAAGCCTCCGGCAAATGGCCAGTTTGCAGTATTTTGGGAACATCATCACAAAATTTGACTCTGCGATCGAGGCTTGCAGGCCGATTGAGGTCAAAGACTTCACTCTGATAACCGCATCTGAGGTAGTGCGGGAACTGGACTCCTCCATCCTTTTGACACCGTACTGCCCGGGAGGAGCAGTCTATATCTATGATATCAGTCGTATGTACATGCAGAACCTCCACATTCTGAGTGCGTCCACGCCGGCGTGGAAACGTATCTACACTCACAATTCGGGCTATTCCTCCTCCCTCCCGGTTTTTGTTTCCATCATTACTTTTGCCATGACATCTGTTGTTGCGATGGCTGCATTCATGACTATTGCCCGCCACGCGCGTTACCCCTTGTGTCTTCGAGTCGCAGTGTATTACACCACTGCAGAGGTCGTTGCGATGTTTGGCATTTTCATCAATTATATGAAGACTTCGTACAATGAAGGTGGTAACTCTGTTACTCTTGCAGGTGAGGAACTCTCGACAAAACCCCATCATATCGCTTCCTATGTCGCCAACATCTTACTGACCTACTCACTCATTCATGTCGCAGTTAAATTCTTCCGACGTAAGGCAGAATACGTGTCAGTGGGTATTATCTCGGTTTTGCTTGTAACATGCGCCGTAATTCTTAGTGGACTCTCCACATTCGGGCTTCGAGATAATCGTATTCTTGCTGCATTCCATGACCTCATTGAGCTTTCGGTATACCTCTTGTTTAGTATCTGCTTAAGCCTTCGAGCACTTGAGTCATGGCAGGCAGCGTTCTCAAAGGATATGATTGTTCTGACAATACTTGCCATTTTAACCTCTTGGATCTCACCAGCTATATACATATCTGACTTTTACGGATGGTGGCAAGCAAGAGTGATAGATGAGCTTTTGCCCTTTAGTACCGTAATAGTTCTGGTAACTAGTTGGTACTGGATTCAAAAGATTGATGACGCCGAGCAGGGATTGGCCTCAGGTAACCAGTTGGGCAGGCGCGTGTTCAACCAAAAGTTTGAAAATGGCACGAAAGAGCGTCACCGAGACCGTCTAGAAGACACTACCGAATATGATTGGGCTGTGCGTATGTTCTGGGAGTTCAATCCGTTTCGACGGGATACATAACTTGGCCGAAGTTGTTCGCGCTCGGGACAAATCACAGAAGCCGTATGGCCGCACACCCCGGAGCGCAACCCGCTGGGTATGCAATTTTAACTATTATTTATTTGATGCAGTATTGAAGTACTCAAGAAAAACATATTTACATAGGAACTGATGATAATCAGCATTGCGCGGCGTCAAGCGCAGACGACTAAGAAACTCTGGTGAGCAGGTGCGACGCAGCCAATACCAAGCGGATATAGCAAAACTTGAGAATTATTTCTCAAGTCTGCGCTTCAAAGTTCTTTGCTCCTTGAGGCGCTTGCGGTATTTGTGGCGGTTCATCTTCAGCTTCCGCTTGCGACGGACACTTGTGGCCTCGACAGTGTCATTCTCAAACTTCTCGACCTCAAAATAGGGTTTTCCGTTTAGAGGCATATGAATAATAGCTGGCTCACGGTTGTGTCTCTCGAGGAACTTAGCAAGGGCGCCCAATGATTCCCGCGCATGCTTGGGCATATGACCGGCATCTGCATAGCGACCTTGGTAAACATTCTGCTCCTTGAGACTCACAAATGGTGTACCTACATGGAAAGGACCCAACTCATTTGCAATTTGATAAGGAACAGGCATGGGTTTGTGCTCGCCAAAGAGGGAGTGTGAGCGGGCATTCGTGTCCACAAACATGATATCACGAGAGTCCAAAGTGTTCTTGGGAACCGACTTTGGCGGCAGGATGTTCATAAGGGGACGATGTTGGCTCAGAAAAGTTTTGAGGGGGAGAGGCGCATCAAGTACCTGCTCGCTCCATCTACGGAAATGGTGTTCCGGGAGGCGGGCCAGCTCAAGTCCGCTGTGGACTTCAAGACCGGATTTGGTTCGCAATCCACGAACAGCGCCCGCGAAAAGCGACTGTTTGCCAATCATGAAGAATGGTTTGTCAAGGTGACGTAATATTTCTATTCGACTAATTCGGCAAGTGGCCGGAGGCCAACCCAGTAAGCTAATACCCTTCACTACATAAATATCTACTGGGTCATTTAAAATCAAACCAACTCCATAAGTTGACCAAAGATGCCTCCCTCCTCTTCCTCGTAGTTTTTCGCTCTAGAATGAACTAGCGCACATCGCACGGTTTCATCATCGTTTCTTTCATCGAAAACCACTAAAACTAAACAGGCCCTCATTGAACTATCTTATTGTTGAAGCACAATCATGCCGAGACGGACTGGCCAGGCTTGTAGAATTTAATCCACTTGTCGTCGAACCTGGCGCCATCGGACAAGAGCTTCTTATCCAAATAATAGTCGTGGTGCGTAATCCATTCAACTGTGTCTCCCTGTTTCGGAAGGTGAGGAGTGGCTCGACGTACATAGGTGGCCTCTAAGGGGAATACGCTCTTCTCGGTGTTCATCTTAATGCCCTCAGGGACAGCCTCAAATGCCTCATACCCATTCTTATGCATGTATTCAATTAGTTTCTTGAGATAAGCAGTGCTGATATCCACCTTAAGGGTCCAAGAAGCGTTGACGTATCCAATGAGATGAACGTAGTTCGGGAGACCCGAAACCAAGACTGCGCGGTAGAACATACTATTACCGGCATCAAAGTCCTTTCCATCAACCTGATACTGAATGTGACTGAAGAACTTGAGGTTGATACCAGTAGCAGTAATAATAATATCGGCGTCAATGAACTTTCCGCTCTTGAGACGTATACCATGCTTGTCAAGTCGGTCAATATGATCGGTCACGACACCAGCTTTACCTTCGCGAATATAGTTGAATATATCATTGTCGGGAATAAAGCACAGACGCTCTTCCCATGGATTGTAACGAGGTTCAAAGTCCTTCATGCTAAAACTGGGACCAACTGCGTGCTTAGCGAGCCGGATAAGAACAAACTTCATGAACTTAGGGAATGTCGTGCAGAGCTTGAACAGCAACTGTTGCAAGAAAGTGTTCTTGAGACGCACGATAGTGTATGCCCACTGGATGGGCATGAAGTATTTGAGAAAGCCATACATAGGATCTCTGTCCGCTCTAGAGAAAATGTAAGTAGGACTGCGTTGCAGCATGGTAACATGAGATGCGCCACCTTTGACCATGTTGGGCACGAGAGTGATAGCAGTGGCACCAGAGCCAATGACAACAACCTTCTTGTTTGTGTAGTCGAAATTCTCAGGCCACTTTTGAGGATGAACAATAGTACCTTGGAAGTCCTCTTGACCAGGGAATTGAACCTCATGGCCCTTCTTATAGTCATAATAACCTGTACAACCAACGACGAATCTACAAGTAATCTCGATGGGCTCACCCTTATGATCGACATGCAGTGTCCACAGTTTAGTCTTGGTATCAAAGTTTGCCCTAGTGACCTTGTGACTATATCTGATCTTGATGTCGTACTTGTCAATGACTTCCTTCAAGTAGTTTACAGTAGAGTTGGCGGGGGAAAAAAAAGAATCCTCACCCCAAGGATGAAAACTGTACGCGAAAGTAAACATATCAGAATCAGACCTGATGCCAGGATACTTAAACAAGTCCCAAGTACCACCCCATTTCTCCCTGCCCTCGAGGATGATGGTGTTCTCGCCACCCAAGCGAGCGGCAACGCCAATACCCGAGATACCAGCACCAATAATCACTGTTTCTGCGTGTAGCTGTTTCTGCATTTTCTGTTCCTGCTATTGGGCACTGAGAATCCACTAATATACCACGTCGAGTTCACGAGGGCTAGGGTATTAAACGTTCATCGCGTGCATGATCGAAATGCGGGGAGTGCGGAGACGTTATGCACTTCCCCTCTTCCCCACACAATTGATCTACGACTGTTCTACCATAATGGTCTAAGGCTTTTAGTAAATTATAACTTTGTTTCTCCTTGTGATGGTGCTAGGAATTGTACTTCGCTCCATTGGCCACCCAATGATGGGGCTAGGGTTAATCTGATAAGAACCTCTGAGGTGCTCAGCCGATAACAAATAATCAGCTATTTAAATTTTTTATGTAGATTAGCCTGGGGTATTCCTCAAAGCACTATATTGCAGTTGCGGGGTCTTCTGAATTTTTCAAGACAATTGACAATGATCTCCCAATGAGGGGACAAAACCAACGCGACGCTGCAATGGGGCTGCATTCAACAATCCCCAACTCGGAGATCGTTCGCACTTGGCGCGAAACTTGTATCAAAAGTTGTACAGTGTTATGGAGGAAAGCCATTGAGCACGGTATCAATTAAACAAAGGGCTCTTGAGTCTGCTAAACTTGACAGTTTTTCCATTGATAATTGAGGTTCATACATTTAGCTTTTAGCTGGTAAGTTGTATACAAGACTGTAAATCTAATCAAGGCTGACTTCTATCGGCTTTCGCGGGGGACCAGCGTTTGACTGGTGGCTTTTTCAACAGCCTTGTTAGTCGTTCCAAGCTATGGGCACAGCTTATCAAGAAAGCAACTCAACCGTTATCGATATCCTTGGGAGGGGTAAAGCATGCCCCTCTCGTTTGCGGGTGAATTGTCCGGGCTACGTTTTCATAGACTATTGATATTATGAGGGAAAGTATCAAGTCGCACTCAGACCAACTAGAACGGTAGTACCTTGAATAAATACCTGGCTTAATTTTGTAGGTCGTAACCTTGAGGTCAATACATTGAAGAACGCAACTTGACCGTTATCGCGACGTAGTACATATAAATTTTTCTATTGGCTTACACTAAAAGTATCGATAGGGAGAGAAAATAGTGCGTTCGCACCCAACCTCTTGGGATTTTTGTCAGATCGTGATCGGCAGCGGCACACATGCCGATGCCAGGGTGCAAGACCATGACGCGCAAAGGCACCAAACGTCTCACTATATTAGCATCTTTTTCCATAGAACTTTCCTTATGTAGTTACGAAAGGTACTGTATACTTCTATCTTCTAGTTGATCGACTGCTGGATTTGAGTTCCCCCGGATCATAGTGATTGTTGATATGGGTCTCGCCTACCTCAGAACGAGAATTGAGTACTTTTTTCATCTATCGAGCCTCGGTCATCATGAAGTAGAAAGGGACGTTTCGGTCTTGAATTATTCTGGGACGATGTGCCGTGGCCATTCTGTGTATCCTAACTAGATTGTATACTGAACTTCGGTACTTTCTTTGGCCATAATCATTCAGCTCTGTGTAAAACAAAAAAATCGCAAATTAGACCGGATAGCCATTTAAATGTACACACTTAACGCATTGATTCATATATATATATTCTTTACAGGTGTAATTTCCTCTGTCGCACAATGACAGAGTTATTCCCTGGGAAGGGGTGTTACATCCAATAAACCCCCACCAGGGGACGCTGCGACCTGCAACTTAGGCGACAGAATATACGTAATTTAAATCACACACGCGTCGCGTTTTCTCATCCCCTGGGTCATGTTAACGGAAGAAGACGCTGAGACTTGCAATTTCTCAGAAGTTTTGTCTAAATGGCAAAATTATCGTAGCGATCAGAGCTCATTTACGCGCCGATGCGTCTCTGCTCCTTTCTCATCCATAAGTGGGATAAATAAACGATCTGGTCAGAACCCAGCGAAAGTTGAGGAAAAAACTGACAAAACAGCCACTGCCTTATGCCCTGAAGCTGAAGGACAGATCGATAGAGGAGGACATTCAATTGATGCTGAGTTGCAAAATGCTCCTTCTCGAAAGAAAGAGGTTTACAACCACGAATTTAAACGAAAACATGTCACAAAGCCCAGCGGATTAAACCCCTTTTACAAGGTACCGGACCTGTGTTACAGCATGAAAGGAAAATCCATTATGCGTACGGATCTAGGCGATGCGCGAATCGTCGAGACTACAATTGCGGTTTCCATTGATCAAACTACCACTTTGAACATTGACGATTTGCAAAAACCGTCGATCACTCCGTTCTCAACTAGTTACATGAGCTATGACGGTTATCTGTTCAACTTTGACTCAATTGTTTATGACCTTGCTCGTATCTTGGCTCTAAATAAATTTCACTCAGTGAAAAAGAGAAGCCTGGAGCTTAAATCATTATTACCTGATCATAAGTACGTGCTTAAGAGTATGTGTCACTCTGACTTCGTTTATTTCACGAGCGATAAGGCGCAGTTCACTCAAGTTACATTAGGCCGTCGTGAACGCCTTATGCTCAGATTGGCTGCAGCTCAGGGTTCTCAAGTGGGTTTTAAGGTGGATAAAGAGAGCTCTGACCATACCCTCACTACCGATGAAAAAGATTTCACAGCCCCAACCGTACATGCGCTGCTATATACGCTCGCGTTGTATTACGGCAAGTCCGGGAAGCTGGCCGAGTTCTTCATTGCATATCTATGCGGTGTACACTCTGTGCTTAAGTATAGCAAGACAACAAACGAGTCGCACTTTCTCCGTGATGTCCTCCGAAACTTCGATTTCGCAAAGCCCTTCGGTAACATGAGCCGTATATTTGAGCGCAATGATCCCAGCAAAGTATTCCACGGCCTGTGCTATGAGCGCACGAATCACTTCAGCCCGATCAATGATGTTCTCGTGTCTGCTGCTTTTGTTTCAGTTTCTGATCCGGGGTATGCTCACCATCGGGATTGGCAGCCAGTTTATTCAAGAGCGCGATCACCTGCCGAACATCTGACCAACATTTCCGTCAACTCCGCCGAGTTTTTGAGTATATGGTTAAGAAATTATTGCGGGATGTATAGCACTAAACTCGAACGAGATCGGTCTGAGCTAAATCGAACATTGATCGGTCAATGGCAGCATGCCTTGAATAGAGTCAATGCCGACTACCTCAGTCAGAAAACTGTATGCCCTTGGTTTGCACTTGAGCCCACGCACATACTTAACTTTTCGGACATCAGTTTGTATTTAAAGACTCTGCCTTTTGCGGATGCTACTGGAATGCCGAAGCAAAGCAATTACCACTGCAGGGCCAATGACCCCGAGAACTCGACCAAGAAGTCGGTTATTGCGATAGACTGGGTTAGTTTGAGGGAGAGCCCACTCTGTTGGATACGTGGACAGCAGGATACATTTCCGCTCGCGACTCGTGAGTATATCGATGTTCCCAGTGTTCATTGCCTTGACGCGTTGCCATCACCGTTGAGATACTTTACCCCAGAACATAAGACAATCCTAGAAGTACCGCAGTTTGGGGAATTTAGCTTGGAGAATTTCAAGACCACAAATCATGTGGCCATGGAGGTAGTGGTCTTTCCCTTGGAAGAGGATCAATTGAGCGCTGAAGTCGACAGACAGCAATCAGAGAGCAGGGACGAACTGAGAGATATGGTCAGTAAGGAAAAAATAGAACAGGGAATGCAAAGCAATACTAAAGATCCCGTGAAAGTCGAGCCGAAGCCCGGCGCGAGTCCTGACCCGGCATGTACAGGGCCAGAAAGCGACAAGAGCCCATCCGATGAATGGACTGATTTGAACATCATTATTTAAATATTTTAGGACCCACTTAGGTTATTTACACTATTATATGTACGCACTTCTTTCTCCCAAGGTCAGAGCTGTAGTCACGCCTTGCTTCTCCCAAGGATGCCCCTATGGAGCTATCCCTATTCTAGGAGCTGACACTTCCACCTAATCCTCAGCACAACTACTTTATGAGCAGCGTTATCCACACTGAGCTGTCAAGTTTTATAGCTCAGGGTAAAAAAAGAAACGCAGAATTAAAAAATAGCGCAGAAATCTCCTTGCGCCTCCTAGAGGCTCTGCCTGATGCGTCAAACTTATCCGACTTGAGGCAACATAAGGAGTTTGTGACTCCGTTTCTTATTGCTTGTACCAGTTCAAACGCGAAATCGTGTGCTTCTGCTCTCCAATGCCTCCAAATAATTGCCTCTGCTGATGCTCTTGCCCCTGAGCGTCTAGATGAGGTTTTGAGCTCTCTGTCTGATGCCGCGAGTTTGGGTATCGCAATTCAACTGAAGGTTTTACAGCTTTTGCCAGTCTTGCTTGCGTGCTATTCAGACTCCTTAAAGGGCGACTTATTGTCTAGACTACTAGAGGTATGCGCAGAGCTCAACAAGGATCATAAAGCATCAATGGTGTCAAATACAACGTATGCTACGTTGCAACAGCTCATAACGTCGCTATTTGATCGCATAAGTGACGAAAAACCAGAAAATAATGATCTCGAGATCGGAAACGAGATCTTCAAGCTTAACGATAACGTCTATGACGCTGTGCGCATCTTACTTGATTTATGTGAGATTGCGGAGCACAACCCGCCAAACTATCTCAGAATTAATGACTTGCCCACAACATTTACGCTGGAACTTCTTGAATTAACGCTAACAAATCATTCAGCTGTTTTTCATGGTCGTGTTTTTCGAAAACTGTTATCGAGCCGTATCATTCCTCTGCTCTTACGGCTGTACAGTGAAGCATCTAATGACTTTGCGCTGGTAATTCGTGTCGCTCGTATGTTCTACCTGTTAATAAGGAAACATCTGGATAGTATCGCCGTAGAGGCGGAGGTTATTCTCAACACTTTAGCCCTTACATGCAAAAACAGCACAGTCATTTGGAAAAAAATTCTTTGCCTCGAGGTATTTCAGGGCGTGTTTTCTGATTCGAATCTCTTATTGCTGATCTTCACGAAGTACCGGCAAACCAACAGCGCCACACTTCACGACATCATTGACTGCCTTTCTGCCGCACTGGTCAATTCAAGGATACCAATGGCAGTAGATTCAGATGACAGCATTTCAAAAGCGAACAATCCCAAAGTAGCATGCATTGAGCTCTTGGATAAGACAGATCCACCGGAGTTTAAGCGCTCTTATTTCTACTACCTTATCATGGTTTGTGTAAACGCTCTTGGTGAGGGCCTTGCGAAGATATCATCGGCTTCAAGAAAATCTGAGGGTGATGTAGAAAAAGTTACAGAGCTATTGAAACAAATTCAGGTACCTCTGACGAATTGCTTCACCGCCTTGCTTGTTGGTTCAATGGATATTGATCTCTTCAAGGCGCTGGTGAAGGCTGTTCAGCGTATAGCCCATGTCTGCGGCGTTAATAATCTCTCAGATCAGCGAGATGAGTACATCACTATATTGGTGCAGCACAGCTTCCTTCCTGAGGATGAAGGCGTAAGAAAACGGCTCTTACAGAGAAACATATTCTGTGTGCGGGCCTTGTTCAACCTTGGATTTGCGCTAGGTAATAAGCTGGGACCTTCATGGTCTCTTATTATTGATTGTATCGGTCGCATCGCGAGCCAAATTAACCCTGGATTTACGCCCCACTCTGGTGAGTTTTTTGGGGGATCAGAAGAGTATCGGCCCATTGAACTATCACTAAAACGAATGCTTGATCAGACCAGCGATCTAGAGGATGAAGCGCTTGGGCAAATTGTCACAATTATGTTAAGAAAGAAAGACCTCATATTCTTTGCTTGTACAGAGTACTTGGTGTCGGTCAATAGTGACAGGTTCTTCAACTTGCAATTATGGCAGACTTTCAGTACCCAGATACTAAAACACATTTGCAATGAATCTCTCGAGCTCTCAGTGAGAGTGCACGCGGCCACTTGCTTGGATAACTCGGTACTGAGCGTTATGAAATTTGCTAGCGACGGAGAGGAGTTGAGAGCGACGATAAAGACACTCTATAGTCAAGTTCAAGTCGATTCTAATGAGATAAGACTTCAAGCCGTCACAACCATGAACAAAGTACTTGACCAATTCTTTTCATCTTTTGAGTCTGGATGGGTTGAGATTTTCGAGATAATATCGTATGTTGCGCAGAAGGACGCACCTCAAGACCTTTACAAGACTACATTTGAGGCTCTCACGCTTATATGTCATGACTTTCTCGAGAATCTGCCTTATTCCTGTATTTTTGACCTCACTCTTTGCCTCGATCAATTTAGTCGACAGAATTCTGATCTGAACACTTCTTTCACCGCCACGTCACTTTTTTGGTCAGTTTGTGACTATCTGGTGAAATCGCAAAGCATGGTTGATGTTACTGACTTTGAAGTTCACAATGAAGAGTCCCTAATAGCTTTCGCGAAGGATGAGCACTCAGATCTCAAGCAGTATGCTCTTTGGATGCTGGCCGAAATAAAATTGGCGCAAATTGCAAGTGAACCCCAACATCAAATCAAGACTGGTGCCGCACAGATCTTTTTCCGCCTTTTCGAGGCACACTCAAAGAAGCTCCCGGATGTGGTGTGGGACAGGTGTCAAGAGCTTGTGTTTCCTGAGATCATGAATGTCAAGGTAGATGAGGACCCCGCGAATGCAAATGAGACTTACAGCATCATTGTCGATGGGTTGGGCTCTATTTTTTCTTCGAATATCACTCGCTCAGGAAAGGGCCTCGTGCCGGTGCTGGACTACTTCTCCAAAGTTTGCAGTATATCAACAAGCAATGTTATGGCAACCTTGAACCAGACTTCTTTAATTGTTGATGCCTATGTTGCGAAAAAAGTGCATGATGACTCGCTTGTGAATCATATTTGGTCATACTGGATTCACCAGAACCCTTTTCCAGCACATGCGCAAACTCATTCCAAGCTCGTTTATGATTCGCTTGAGTTAACTGTAAACCTGTTTCCTCGTATTCATGATATCATGAAGATGTCTACAGATCAAGTTAAAGAGGCGATAAGTCTTTTGGTGAAGTGCGCTAGGTACAATAGCAAAACGAGCAAGTTATCGTCTCTTCAGGAGCAGACGTTGAACCAGCTTAAATACATTTGGGAAAAACATGACGAAACAGAAGTTCAGATTGCATTACTGGAGAGTGTCGGTGATCTTTCGGTGTTCTGCTTCAAGCCAAACATACCTTCAGAGCCATTCTTGCCGCTCAGTCAACGCTCACAAGAACTTTTGAACAAGTTTGTGAGCTCCTCTAGCTCACACGATGCCGCTGTATTGAAAAACATGGTCATAATTATGGAAAAATCCACAGACAGATCTCAAGCCATCGATACCTATTTGCTTATCTTGGAGCGCTCAAAAGATCGCAACGCGATTGCTGATGATGTAGTTTCAGGCGGATGCTCTATAGTCAGTGGTGGTCCAGAGGGAGAAAGCCGGACTGAGGCTATCGGCAAGTTCTTCTCTATAATCGAGGACGATACAGGAATTGATACGACAGTCTGGAAAAAACTTCTTGTAGCTGTGACGATCAACACTCTGTTGTATCAGCGAGGCCATTACTTTCACACTAAGTTTTTCGAAGGAGAAGAGCCTGCCCCCAAAGAAATATACGGCAGCATAGAGCGCGAAGTTCCCAACAAACGCAACGAGGTGAGCTATTACTGTCTTGATCTACTGATGAAACTATCCAAGAAAAGCACTGACTATGCCAAAATTGCCAGGAAGCAGTACATTAGACGCATACAACTTGTACTGCTACAGACTATTGGAGATTCAAAGCTGAGAGGAGCGGAGCCCATGTCCACGTTACTTCGGGAAGAGCTACTATTTATACTTAATCAGTTGCGGGCAAATAAAGGTACGTTCTCTAAGGAAACTAACCACCTATTGCTCAACTGCATAACCATCAGGGACCACAGAGCCCTCAGTACGTTACAGGATATTCTTACCTATGACGCATAAAAAATACCTATGTAGGTGAGTGAATACTACTATTTAAACTTTGCGGTTGACAGGATCAGTCAAACCAATATCCTGAGGGGTGGGAACAGCGACGGTACCCCCCTTGAGATCGTCACCAAGGAAGATCTTGTAGATGTGCTCGAGCTCAACGGTATTAGAGACACCTGGAAGTTGGTAAAAGTCCTTGAGCCACTCAAAGAGGTTAGGCCACTTGCTCGCGGGTGGGAAACCGAAAAGCTTTGCAAACGCGAAGGTACGAAGCACAGTCACGAAGAGGCGGATGTCGGTCTCTGTGAGCTGATCTCCATTGTACCAGCGGTTCTTGGCAAATCTTTCATTCAGTGCATCGAAACTCTTGGAAAGAGTGACGGCTGTCTGCTCCTGCTTTGACTTGTCGGGAGACTTGAATCCGATGAAAACGCTACCAACATTGTCTTGAACCCATTGATTAGCTTCATCAATCTGCTTGGCAAGAGATTGAGGGTAGAAGTTTCCGGGTTTGGCACCGAAGGCATCAAAGGCCCCGCTGAATTGGCGGACGATATCAGCACTCTCGGCGGACACAATTGTGTTTGTCTTGGTGTCGAACAACACCGGGACCGAAGCTCTGGCAGTGGCCTCGGGATCACTCTTCACATAGACCTCGTAAATATGTTTGTGCTCGGGGAAAAGCTTGTCACCGGTGGTTCTTGGTAGGGTTTTGGCGAAGCTCCAGCCATACTCGGTAGGACCAGGATTAACGATGCTGAGGTCGATAATGTTATCGAGGCCCTTGAGAGCATGAGCAATGTGAGCTCTGTGGGCAAAGGGACATCCCAAATTTAAATAAAGATGGTAGCGGTCCTTGTCGGCCTTGTAGCCTTTCTGGCCATCTGGTCCGTTGCCTCCATCCTTGGTGACCCAGTTGCTGAACGGCGTGGTCTTGCCCAATGTTTGCGGTTCAACTACGTTCCATTTACCCTTGACAATAACTCCCATAGTGATGTACTATCGTACAGGGTGCATGACGTGGTTTTATATACTGTTTGCTCACGTGCTCTGGTGTTTCTCCAACACTTACAGTATGCAATGTAATGCATCTACGTGCATAGATGCTTTGAAATTGGAGAATTGGCGTACGGAAGAGACCCTCCGTGTGGATAGAAATATAGTCAGTAAAGATTGAAGTGAGTAAGGGGAGCGGATATTATTTTGAAGACAATATTCTCTCTCATATATCCATCTACACCCCAAGGATCGCTGCCGCCCTTCCTCGGCTACTGATCTTGACTGTCAGCTGATAGCACCCTATTAACACCTTCCCTGACCTGTTAAACCCCAATACGAAATTGGCTCTCGCTACGGAGACCCTAACGAAGGTCAGACCCTCTATTACTAATACACACTATAAAGTTATTCAAAACTCATCCACAGTCTTCACAAACTCCTTATTCAAATGGTAAGTAGTGAACTGATGAAAAAAACTTTCACAGACCTGTTCTGAGCCTTTTATGAGGATCCTAAAGCCATAGCTGATCACTAACAAGAATTCATCACGATAGTATCACAAAGTAGTTTAATAGAATTTTAGCTGTTTACAGTCAGATGCAGGTGGATGATGTTCTCGTTTGGCATCAATTTCTTCTACCAACCATAATCTTAATTATTGTTTTGATCGGCTTCTTCTAATTATAACCTGAGGGGCCATATGCACCAGCATCTTTCCTTCAGGGCGGTGCTGTCAGGAGAAGCGCGAGTTGTATACGTGCAGGCAGTCATTATCATTGTGTTGTTTTGGATCAGCACATTTAGTACTAGCAAGTAGACAATTTACGTATTCTTTAAGGGAGGCGGATGAAAATTTTGGTAGTGCTTCTCACCCTGTAAATAAATTATCAAAATCAGGTGTAGGTAATTAGCGGATTCATAACACACAGTACAAATTACTGTCGAGAGTAGCCCTTTTCAGGCATACTGATCCCGTGGAATCGATGACAGACGTACCCTCAGGCCCTCGACCTTTGTAGGGAAAGTTTGAGGGCCCTCCAGCGTTCCAAGTGTTGAACCAGTCTCCGCACTGTCCGAACGTGTCACCGAGTGTGTTATTGACTTGGCGTAGGCATTTGAGAGTCTACATACTGGCTGGCTGATACCACCAGGGGCAAGCTCTGGGCGTGCAAGACCCATGACTCCATTGCGATCACTGATTGTGCGACTGCGCACATAAGGATCTAGTTTCCAGTAGTACTCATCAGTCTCTGCGAGAAGTTCCTTGCGCTTTGCCCAATCGACATATCCCTCTACTACCCACTTGGTGGTGAGGGACTCGAACTTTTCCATGAGATCTTGCTGCTCAAGTTGAAGCCTTGAGCGTGTCTCATAGTCATTCATGGGAGAGTCATCCCGAGGATTGGGCTCTGACCAAATTTTCAAGTCGCGGAATCCTCCCAGCGATCGAGGTAGTTGGTTCAGGGGTATATTCTCAAGCAACTCCGAGGTCTTCGAGGTGAAGCGAGTACGCTTTACCACCCAAGGATCCAACCAGTGCTTAATTATATTCCAGGCGACTTCAAAGGAGGCGGGCGCATTATGAACGTACATGCATGTCAGGACATGAGGATACCATACGTTGAGGGCAGTAAAAATAAACTTAACGACACTGTAGTCCATATTTTTGGAAATTGAGAAATCCGACATATCCCATAGAATAATCCCACCGTCTTTCTCCCTTGATTGGCACATGTATGCTGTCTCCATGATCACTGTCGCAAAAGCTCTGAGTCGTTCCTTTGGCATGGCCTTGGGATTATGAACGCGTGGTGTTATAACTAAAAGGGGATTGTTTTGCTTATCGATACCCATTAGCTGTACAAGTCCGCTCTCATAATGGTGCATGTAGGCTGGATCTGGCTCAACCTCTCTGTAGTAGCGTTCACCGCGTTTGAGCTCTCGCTCCGTGTGATATTTGACAGCATGGAAGATCGAAGATCCAATAGCATGGAGAGCTTTCGAGCAACTACCGTTTTGCCTTATATACCGCATGATTTGACGGTCACTATTGCCGCGTGTGAGCCATCTCCATTTCTCGCGCGCAGTGCTCTCGGCGACCCGGCCCAGCCCTTTCTCAAAGCTTGATACAAGACGCGGAAGAGGCTCAAACCACCTTAAATCAGAGGCCGCCACTCCTTCGTGCAATTTGGCTTCGACGGTGTCTATGTGCTTCCTCGGTATTACCCCTAGACCAATGTATAAGCCCGCGTAGACTAGCCGTAGTTGTTGGGTTTCTTGTTTGGAGAGGTTCATACAAAATGTTGGGATTCACCTAGTTGAGTGGTTAGTAGTGAAGAGTCTGCCGATCCAATTTAGACCATGCGGGGGCTGTGAATGCCGCCTTGAATTCGAGGGGGGGGGTGAAGATAGCTTTGCAGAGCTAATATTACTCAATAAAGAAGAGTCATACGCGTAAAAGAGCTGCTAGTCTCGATTTAAATTTAATACGTCACTATACTTCTCATTGAGATTTCCCAATTCGATCCGAGATTTGCCCGTTATCGGATCTGCATGCCTGTATGCACCTTCACTCTATTTATGCATACGTCGTCGATGAGTACTTGTAAGGAGGTCCGCCACTGCAGCACGGGTTAAGTCAGCACATGTCTAGGCACAGGCCGGACCTGATAGTTTGTTTACGGCTATGCGGCACCACTGATGCGCTTGTATGTGACAAATGCGATGGGAAATGCCCCCTATGTGATTCTCATGTAAACCTTGTCACCCCTGCAAAGCTCTGCGACGAATGTGCTCTATCTGCTTCTTCCAGATGCGTCATCTGCGCTAGCCCTGCAAAGCTGCCTGCTTACTACTGTACAGAGTGCGTCATCCAAGAGAAGCATCGTGACGGCTGCCCCAATGTCCTTAATGTAGGTGTCTCTCAAGCCGACAAGTTCTACCAGCGCAAGCGTGTCAAGACCGGCCATTGAAAGTTCACTAGGGCTAGTATTTATCTCAACAAATTACATATCTTCAGCAGACTTCATTTCCTCAAAACGTAGATTAGCAGGTCTTGATTCTATTTATCAAGTCATGCCATCACCTGGTCTTTTGCGCGCGAGTCAGTTTGGCGAGGCATAAACATTTTTTGACATACTACCACACTAAACTAAATAAAGAATCGTTTCGCTTTCTCGTTGTTCAGAATTTCAATTGCTAAAAATAACCATGCTCTGCAACCCCAAGAATGTGGGGTATGACTGCTTGGCATAGGCGCCTGGATGCGCCCAGCCAGTTGATGTAGGCGTGGTGCAAATCTCCACCGTTATGACATGTAACTTAATTGATATAATCCAGTTGCGCTCCAGAAAATATGCCATATAAGGTACCAGCCTCAATACCACTCAGCGCTTCTGACGGAATCAGTTCTCTAATAAAGAGGTGACGTCGGCCTCTTTCATCATAAATTGCAAGGTGAACTCGTGTCTGGTTTGGTTCCACTGGCAGTATTGCAGCGAGTGGGCAAGAGAGGTCCGCGTAGCATGCCGTTTGGAACTCCAATGAAGAGGGGGGCTAGAGCAACGGCGGCACTGCATTAGAGCCAACTAAACAGAATTGGGTACTTATTTTAACAGACGAAAATAAAATTGGCTTACGCGCCGACGATAATGTGTGCTAAGTGTCGAGCGAAGATGAAATCAATTAGCGAGTCCTGACAAAAAGACAAAAGAGTATTGAACATAGTTAAATGACTTTTTGTATAGCAAGCTACGTAAATAAAATTTCAAAACAACTGTGTAAAGGTGCAGTATGTACACACAACATCACATTGACCTCAGTATATATCACAGATCGCAGAGTAGACACTCCAACATGGAGACAACTATTCTCTCGTTGGCTACCAATGCGCTTTCAGCTGCTTACTCTGTTTCGCCAACCTTTATTCACAAATGGAATCATAATACAGCTGCCACTTACACGCCCCTCCCCGACGGCGCAGTCAGATTCAATGTCCGCGTTGACAACGGGGAGCCCAACACTATTGTGAATGTGTTTGATTCTAACGGCACTCTGGTGTACACCATTGAGAGAAACTCAGAGCGGAGCACTCAGTGGGTTGTGTTTAAAGCTCTCGATAGGAGTCAAGTTGCAACCATTGTGATTGGACTGCGCAACAGATACATCAACTACTTGAACAAACCTCACATACGCCACCAGAGAGTCGACGGTATACTCACTCAAAAGTTTCATTACGATAGTGACAGCTACCTGTGGACTAGAGGCACGAGACTTCTTGAGAAGGTTGTTAACCCCGGTGGAGGTAAAGACGAGCTCCACGAGCGCGTTGCCGAAGTTAGTTTGTTACGTCGCTTCAAATTTGACTGGGAAGTCTTTGTCAAAAAGGAGCTCGATAATGAAGTTGTTCTGTGTACCGCTTTTGTTGCCATGAGCACAATCTGGTCTCGCGTTACTGACGTGGGTTCATCGGGAGCGTTTGCAGCTTAAGTAGAAGTTAGTTAATATAAACAGCTAGATATTACAAGTTTAAGTGGATCCAAGGGAAGCGCAGGTGTCAACAAATTTGGACGGAGAGGGCATATCAGTGGATCCATAGGTGATTTTCTTTCCCGCTTTCTCTGCCCACGCCAATACATTAGCGTATTCGAAGTAGTTACCGCCACCGACAGTAAAAAGGAAAGCCTCCTCATAAGCAGTTCGCTTTGGAGGGTGAGTCAAAGACCCACGGCTACCCTTAGGATCGAAACTGAGGTAGTCGCTTGTGATGTCCTGGTTTGCTTGGGGATCCAGAACACTCTGTGCAATTTTGGTGAGCGGTAAATCTGTTTTATTATCAGGCAGGAAGCCCTTAACACCCGAAATGATGGAGCCGAAGCCCTCACTAAGAGTTCCCTGGTTGATGTGAGATGTAAGACTGGAGGTGATACCAGTAACCTTTTGAAACAGAGCACCCTGGTGAGAGGCCGGAGCGGCCTGGTTAGCAGCAGTGACCAAAGTCATCTTTGAAATTTCCTTGGTGTGTTTGATATGCTGGAGAGCGCTGAGGTCGCAACCCTGCTCTTTGAGTGCTGCTTCGATGTCAGTCTGATCGGCGTGTGAGATACTAGGCGATACCAAGAAGTAAACGAGGTAAAGGCGGAGCTTATCAGCGGGCTGGGTGAACTCTTTATTATTGATAAGCTCAAGAATGGAAGCCTTGGATTGTTTGCCTGCTGTTTGCTCCGCTTCAAAGAGCTGTGCTAGACCTCTATCACCAATAGCCTTAAGCAACAAAGTAGCGATGTTCATGTGCATATCGATTGTTTGTTTGCGGGCAGTGAGCTCAGGCAAACTTGTGAGGGCAGACTTGAGATGCGCTGTGTTGGGCTCAATAGAGTCAATGTCAGTAGTTCCAGTGAGTTTCTCAGCATCTTGTTTGTACTTTGTGAGGGCAGCGTCGAGATGATCCGCAACTTCTGGGAATGGCAAAGTCATATTGGCCTGCCAGAACGTATCGGTAGGTTCAATGTCGTAACTTGTGGAGCCAGTCTCTGACTTGACGGTCACCCTCGACCTGTTAAGCCCGCAAGTATCGTTGATAAGACATTGATATGTCCAGGAGTGGCTGAACATGCTGACAAGGTCAATATTACGATCAAGGAGAACCAAGACAGGCCGTTCTTGTGTATCGAGCTGGGTGGAGTTACGAGTGTTTTGGATATAAGACCGCAACTTCTCATCGAGGCGTTGAGCAATCATTTCAGCTGCATTGCCGCGTGTGGCTCTGATAATAGGGAGTTTCTGACGTGTAACAAACACACAGAACAGACCATCTACGATCTGGCCTACCAGGGTGTCGATTTGCTGCTCAGTGACCTTGGGGTCAGCAAATTGATGGTACACGTCGGGCATCTCCAAACTGAAGATATTAGACTCAAGCGAAACGAAGTTGAGGTACTGATCGTAGACTTGGTTAATACGCTGCGATGTGGCGAGCGTCTTGGAGGCTAAATCCTCCAAAAGGGCGCGAGTCAAGGGGTTCGTGAAATTGATGCTCCAGCTCTGGTACAGGTTGTTCGCAATGTCCTTACCGATACGGGCGATGTTTGCAGCGGTTGGTTCCACGAAATAAATAGCAGGAACATCGGGGAGAGCGTAACGCTCAGTCTCTAGCAGTAAGTGCAGAGTGACACCTGCTTTGAACAGGTCATTGACACGGAGTACCGATGAGATGATATCACGGCCGTGCTTGTCAAAAACAAGAACCTTCCACGACAACTGTGTGGATTCAGATGTAGAATTAAAATTCAGAAGCCGCTTCAGCGCGGCCGCTTGAGATTCACGAATGCTCATGTAAGGTCCTAAGGTAAGCTGGGGCCTAGCCCTTTTCAGTCGTGAGGTGGCGTTAATATGTCCATGGCGGTGGGAAAACTACTTGACAGGTTTTGGAACACCGGTGTATAAAAGCTTAATTGGATGCCCATTTTTTGAAAAAACTATCCTCATTATGTAGCAGCCGCACCGTGATTTTGTGCGCGTTATCATATAGTACGATCGACAAATTGCGAGCAGGAGACACGATATAACAAACTTTCGGAGCCATTGAGTGCTACTAATCGTTGCTCATCCGAATAAGATTGCGTACTGACCCGTGCCGATCTCTTATTCCTTTCCATTGCGACATAGACCAGTAGCTAGTTTTCTCCAAACGCATAAGATTCTGTGCTGTTTAATCCAGCGCCGAACGTGCATGCATACCGCTATGTGTTAGTTAACACCTTGTGTATGGTACAGGTCCCCTTTGACCTCTAGGTACATAATCTCCTTTGCGTAGACTTCAATCCGAATGAACAGAGTTGTCAGACCTCCGAATTATTACTACCTATGAATTGAGTGAGAGCTCAGGTTACTGACGTAGGAGCTGCACGAATAAAGCTTTTCCATAGTGCTAATTTCTAGCGAGTTTATCGATGAGACTTGGCGGTCGATCTGTCGCATGCCATCAAGTAGCCCTGAAGACGTATCGAGCGCTTTTGGCGCTTTTGTTTGCAGTTCGATGATCGCATTACTCGCGTATAGCTGCGAAAAGATTTTTGGCCATCATAGATGCCTCAATACCACAAGTCTGGAGATGGTCGTGACAACTGTAGATTGAATAAATTACTACGAACTTTTATAAGCTACCTCGTGATGTAGAACAGTGCCCAAACTTTGTCGCTGTCAATCAAGGCAGTTTCCGTTTTGGTACTAGCTCGGACACAATTACTCTCTGCGTTGATTGACACCTGCGAGGTCGTGCATATTTCACACCTACGTGGCGCAGTGCATGCTCTTTTCCCGGGTGCGCACGGGGACATGCTTTCACAAGCACAAGTCGTGAAGCAATTTAAATTCCGGAATAAAGTTGAGAGGTGTTTATATTTCTGTACGTGAATTTTACAATCCTTTTGTCTATTGCTAAAGTCACTTTATCTCGCTTGCAGTTCACTGCACGTTAAAAATCCGTTTACATCATCATAGGAATAACCCGTACAGTTAAAATGGCAAACTGGCAAGTATGTATAATAGTACCTTTAAATAAACCATGTAGCTCGCTGTTATACAAGGTGTCTCTTTAGTTATTTTTCAGGCCTATACAACGGCTCTTTTGTGCCATTTCGTTACGATGCCACAAAATATCCGGAGCCGCTGCGCTTGTCCCCTGCATATTCTCTGTGAGAAACAAGCACAAAAGCTCAGTACACGAAAAAGCATTGACAGAGAACATACAAGCCAATTTTACGCAATACATGAGGTAAAGTGAAGTAACATCTCTTGTCGACATTTTAAGCTACTATCGAGGTTCTGTTGTGTCGTGGGAAGCTTCCTGTTCTGAATTTGCTCGCGAATATATGCGAACGAAAACAAATTCTTGATCTGAACAGCTATAGCTCTGGATGCCACGTCAAAATGCGCAGCAGAAAGCTATTTTGCGGGATCATTCTAGACTGTCGCGACGGATAAATTGGGAAGTTAATATGCAGAGTGACGTAACTGTGCACGGGTCCGCGTATGAAAATTTGAAGTTGCGGTACCACATCAAGTATATAAGAAAGTGTAGTCCCACTGGTGAGAACAACAAATGGCTAACGGAATTCCTTACTCTATGTACCGTGCTTATGCTCCTTTCGGTGCCGCTCCCCCTGTGCACAAGTTCCCCACTGTCGAGCAAATCGAACTTGTCCCCTCACTCTCTAGATCTTCTTACGCCTCTTCCAGCTCGACCAAGAGCATCAAGAAGTTTTTCAAAAAGATGAAGAACCTTTAAGTTATTAACAGTACTGTCGCTTTCTTGTGCCAACCATGACACTGACGTGCCTGCGATGAAGTACAAACGCCATATTTATAGTGCCCTAATGTATTAATATCGATTTGACGAGATTTATATATCTATTAACTCAATTGCACGTTCACAACAACGTAGCAAGCGGACTTTCGCGCACGTGTCGCATGTTGGAGTTCAATAAACACACCGCTATTCTCAGCTTAAAGGTCATGCGCTAATACAATCTTCTCTCGGAGACGGTGCTCTAGCTCTCAGATTATTCTTGGGGGATTGTGTTAGTTACATCAATGTTTGCATCACTTCTGACGTGCGTGGTCATTGTTATAAATTAATGTGGTTGTAGTGCTGTGTGCCCATGGATCGCGATTTGCACCCAATTTATCGGAGTTATTCTTGTCTGAAAATACTATGACTTGCGATTGACAAAGACTTGTCGTGACTGGCTCTCGTAGCTCCCTGAAATGAGTTAAATACACAATCAGTATCAACGGCGAGCCGTCGTCCCTTATCCCCAGCTCAACACGTAGGATGAACTAGCTACATGAGTTTGCTTTAGAGCCAACTTGTTTGAGACTTCTGTTTGACTCTCAATTGTTGGAGCTGTAGGGTATTTCATATCTAAAAGGCATGCTCACTACCGAAGCTTACACTTCAACGTCTGCTGCCAATGCCTTCATGTTATCAGAGTGGCAATATATATGAGAGGCTCATAGTCTACTGCCAACTTAGCCGAGCAGGTCTATTCTCTTATCATGCAGCTGGCACCTCGAACATGCATCCTCGTCTGCAAAGATGAGCCCCAAATACAGAGTCATCCTGGATGGGAACGGATCAAGGTGGATAAAGCGTGTTGGATGAAGCGATCTTACAGAGTTTTTGACGGAACATTGAACTGCAAAATAATGTGATCATTAGCCATTGCGTGTTGGGAAACCTTGGTGAATGATGGCAAATCAGGTGATATGGGAAACAGGACTCTGGCTCAATAAATAGCGGCCCCTGAGTGAATGTCAGAATATCAGAGCTACTAGAAGTCCGGTCAAAATCAGAAAGGACTCATTTCATTGGGATTTAGGCTGCCGATCCGATGTATCGCGTTAGGCCAGCCGGTTGTCTCAGACACAACAATGCATAAGGAACACCAAGCTTAAGAAAGTACGGACATAAAAGAGCTAAATTTTAGTAGAATAACTCACCATTTTTGGGATCTTATCCCAATTGGCGTTCTTAGGATGCACCTTAAGTGGGAGTATGGGCCTGCTGATCAGCAGAAAATTTGTATAAAAAAATTTTGCCTCTCAATAGGGACTCGACCAAATCAATTAGTGATTTTACTTATATTTACTCTTGGTTCAAGAATTGGAAACATTTTTTTCTAGCTGTGAGCCTTAAAACCTGCCCACCAATGCTGCGCGCTAAAACCAAACAAGGTTGCCCAACGGCGCTTAACCGGAGTGGCAAGGATCCGGGTTTTATTGAGTATTTTCTAGACTAGATGGTCTCAAAACTGAACCAATTAATAGTAATTTGTGTATTCCTGCTACTCTGCTGCTGCTCCATTGAAACGGTTACCTAACCTCTATCGGTCATCCACTTCACAACCATGGCTCGCTCTTTCTGGGGCATTGGAAGGAGTAACGAAAGCAAGAGCAAAGCCGAAACCTCAACTGCAAATGCATCAGCTATACCGGAGCAACCATTAATGACCTATAATTCCAAGAGCAGTCACTCCAGCGGTGACTCACGGTCCGGTAGTGGCCTTGACATCGAAACAAACTCTGCCACCAGGGGAAAGCTCAGAGTTCGGATCTTTGCCGCTCGAAACCTGGCAGTAACTCCTCAGAGCAGTCCTTATGTCGTCTGCTCCTGCGATACTTCGGAATATATTTCTCGCAGTGCGAGTAGCGTTCCTCGTGGCAATGGAATCGCGATCCCTACCAGCAATAGCAGTACCAAGCTTCAAGCCAGTGGAAAAGCTTCAAAGCTTGGGGAGAAGAACCCCCAGTTCGATGATGAGGCTCTTTTTGATCTCACAGGCGACGAGTCCGTTGTTCAGGTGCAAATTTACGATGCCGGAAACAGTGATAAGTTTTTGGGATGGGTGAAGCTACAGCTCACTGGCCAGAACTCGGATATTTGGGCCCCTCTTCAACCAAGAGTTCAAGGCGATCATGTTTCCGGTGAGGTCCATGTCTGTCTCAAGTACGAGCGCCCTACTCAGCAAACGTTCGGGCCTGAGGACTTTGAGGTTCTGCGTCTTATTGGTAGAGGAACTTTCGGACAAGTGTATCAGGTTCGTAAGAAAGATACTGGCCGTGTCTACGCTATGAAAGTTTTATCAAAGAAGACAATTGTGCAGAAGAAAGAGATCGCGCACACAATTGGCGAGCGTAACATTCTTGTTCGAACATCTGGCCTTAGCAGTGGTGCAAACTTCTTGGTCTCACTCAAATTCTCTTTCCAAACCGCTACCGATCTCTACCTAGTCACTGACTATATGAGCGGCGGTGAGTTGTTTTGGCATCTCCAGCGCGAGGGCAGATTTAGTGAGCAAAGAGCCAAGTTCTACATCGCCGAACTTATTGTTGCTCTTGAGCACCTTCACAACAACGATATTGTCTACCGTGATCTCAAGCCCGAGAATATTCTTTTGGACACGAGTGGCCACGTTGCTTTGTGCGACTTTGGACTTTCAAAGGCCAACCTTAGCAATGGAACTACCAACACTTTTTGTGGCACTACTGAGTACCTTGCTCCCGAGGTCCTGCTCGATGACAAGGGATACACCAAGATGGTGGACTTTTGGAGTTTGGGCGTGCTAATTTTTGAGATGTGCTGTGGCTGGTCCCCGTTCTATGCCGAAGATAATCAGCAGATGTACAAGAACATTGCATTTGGAAAGGTAAGATTTCCCAAGGACGCGCTTAGCCCTGAAGGACGCGATTTTGTCAAGGGTCTCCTGAACCGTAATCCCAAGCACAGATTAGGCTGCAACAATGATGCAGCTGAGCTCAAGGCGCACCCATTCTTTAGAGATGTCGACTGGGGCAAGCTTGTGCGACGGGAGATTCCGCCTCCGTACAAACCGACCGTGTCGAGTGAGGAGGATACCAGCAACTTTGATCCCGAGTTTACACAAGCACCTACTAATTTGATTGGAGCAGGTATGAGCTCAACGCCTCTAAGTCCCGGAATTCAGGCCAAGTTCAAGGGATTCACATATGTCGATGACACTCTTGAAAGTCATGGCGTCAAGGAGCGGTTCGGATCATATCGGTCGCCTCATCCCATTCCCAAGGAAGAGACAATTGATTTGTACGATGACAATGACATCAAGATGTCCGAGTCGTTCTATTCGTCGACAATGAAGTCCAAGTTTGGCAAGATTGACGAAGAGGAGGACGACGTGATGCGGATGGAAGATGTTGAGGAAGAGGAAGAGGATCGTGACCGCCCGTACGAGGATGAGTTTGTAGCGGGACTGGAGATGTGAGTGTAGCGCCTCAGTGAAATTGAAGCCTAGGCACAAGACGCGAGAACGTTGGATTAGTTAAATTATCGAGTATAATAATATTCCTTGACAAACGACGAGCTAGTTGTATACCAATTGCCTGTTGTGTATTGTATGGCGAAGTCAATCGCTGGGCTTGGCTGTGCCTTATAACCCAAGTGATAAGCCAGTGGTCATTTACTAGCACTCGATCAGCACTCCTTTGACAGTGCGATAAGCTTGCATATCATACTATTATATATTAATTAATGCTGGTCTACTGAGTGGGACGCTTTTGCAATCCAAAGTACTTACGCAGCGATAGGAAGAAGTCCGAGCCTAGCGAATAAACAATAAAGAAGTGGGAACTTCAAAAAGGGCCTCAAAATTGGGACAAGAGTATCGGATGAGGTGGAGACGATTACAAAACCACGCAGCAACCGCCGTTAGTTTTCTTTGGACTGGTACGAAGTGCGGCGCGAGTTGCGGTCTCAAAAACGTCTTGAACGTTCTTTCCCGTCCTGGCACTGCACTCACGGTAGGCGGTGGCGCCAATGCTTTGGGCGACGGCGCGGCCCTGCTCATAAGTCACGGGGCTCTGTCCGGCGCGCGCCAACTCATCAAGGGTTTTGGGGTCATCACGGAGATCCAATTTGCAGCCAACAAGAATGATAGGGGTGCGAGGACACGTCTTGATGACCTCGCCATACCACTTGGCTTTGACGTTATCGAGCGAGTCCGGGGATTCGATTCCGAAACAGACCAGCAAAACGTCGGTGTTAGAGTAGCTGAGAGGGCGCAAGCCATCGTAGTCCTCCTGACCAGCGGTATCCCAAAGAGCAAGCGCGACGCGGCGGCCATCAACGGTGATGTCGCTGACGTAGCTCTCAAAGACCGTGGGCACGTAGACCTTTGGGAACGATTTTTTGTGAAAGACGATCAAAAGGCACGTCTTACCGCACGCACCATCGCCAACAACGACGAGCTTTTTCCTAATATCGCCCGTGGTTGACATTTTGGGAGGAGGGGTGCTGTCAGGGGTAATAAACGCATCAACCCTTAGAACCCGTACCCTGGGGCGTGTGGGGAGCAGAATCGCTGCCAACGTGCAAAAGATTACCCTTGGGAGAGACAGATAAGTGACAAAGAGAGCTTGGAGTGACCACAATTCTAGTTAAATTATACGCGCACTAAATTCGACTATATACTACGCGTTCTGTATCTACTTTTCCATGCAAAGAGGCTTGGCATCTCCTTGACCCCTTCGTGTGACGCCTGACGACATGCATTGTATCAAACATGGGCGACCACAGCAGATCGCAGCACAGGAGCGTGCGCGCGGGAGTACTATGCAGCATGAGTCAGCATTGGGAACGGCGAGCGAGACAGGTTTCGCGCAGTCCGTGGCGAAACCACTGATTCGTAATCTATTGATCCAGCTCACCCCACTGCATTTTTACCCCCCCAACAACCCCCCGGTGTGTTTACATTGCCTTGCTCCGTGCTCCGTTAAACTTCTAAAATGTCGGTACAGGAATTTAGTAGTGATGCCTTAGCGCCACAGTACGATTCCACAGGAATTCTAGTTGATAGACTGTCCAATTGGAAGTATACAGTCGAATATCTCATTACTTACTTCCAAAACTACCTCAATCTCCAGAAACAGACCACCCAGAACCTTGAGAAGTTGCGCAAAGGACTGAATGACCCACCTCGCTTCCTTGCTCCCCGTGGTGGTGCTGAGAAGCCTACCAAAAAGGAAAGAGAAGCAGAGGCCGCTGCCCCTGCCATCCCCCCTCAAGCAGGTACATTTGAGGCTGCATTTCAAGCACTCCAACATAAGACCGATTCCGTCGGCGCGCAGAGTGAAAGCGCCACCCAGAGTATCAAAACAAATATTCTCCCCACTCTTCAAGCATGTCTGAAAGACATTGAGACCCAGTACAAGCAACTCAAGTCTAGTAACAAGCAGCTGTCCAAATCAATTGACAAGTCTCGTGACAACACAGAGAAATTGATTGAGCGTCTTGGCAAGTACGCTGTTTCCCAGACACAAATTGACGCAGCGGATGACCCTTTTGTTCTCAAGCGCCGCATCAAGCAGGCTATTGGAGAGCAGGTGCAAGCTGAGAACGAGAGTGCCGAGCAGGGCCTTGGATTACAGAACAATTTCCTTGCGTTCGAGGAGCACCTCGTCGGTGTCATTCAGAATGCAATGCTGAACATGCAGCACGTCATTGAGAGCTTCTGCACTGCCCAAGTCTCTTCCCAGGTCCAGATCGCCGAGTCCTTTGGAGCAATTGATAAAGCGCATGAATGGTCCGAGTTTTTGTCTCACAACAAGGAGAAGCTTGTTCCCCACTCTGGATACCAGCGTGCTGTTGATAACATTAGCTTCGCCAACGAGGATCACGCGTCTACTATCCCGCTTATGGCTGGCCATCTGACTCGCACCACGACAGTTTTGCGGAAACTACAGACTTCTTACTATGCCGTCACTCGCGCTGGATATCTGCAGGAATTCAAATCCGAGGACGTCAACACTGACCTCACTCCTACTTTGAGTTTGTACTTGCCTCACTCTGTATTGGGCACTCTTCCTCCTCCTAGCTGCACTGACTATACATTCAAGATCAATTCCAAGAACAGTAACAAGAAGCTCACTCGCGGCCACTCTTATGTGTTCAGGGCGTCCAGTTACGATGAGCTGGGTGAATGGTACTATGCTATTGCCCGCAAGTGCGCACGGGAACCTGATCAACCTGGTCCTTCCACTGGCGCCGCGGCTGGCGGTATTAATAGCCCCACAGCAGACAATTACAGTGATGAGTTTGAAGACGCGGAGGATTCGGATAGAGGCGCATCACCCCTCGCGGGTGGGGCAGCTGGCGGAGCCGCTGGAACCGGCAGCAACAACCCCTTCAATAACCCACATGCTGGCCCAGCCAGTGGTCCTGGCGCTACTACTGCCACTGATGCTGGAGTAGCTGGCGCTGGTTCTACTGGTACCGCTACCAGACCTGCTGTTGTGTCTTTCGCCTCCCCTGGTGCTGGTGCCTCCCCAGTCGCTCCCGCTTCGGCTCATGTTGACCAACTCGCCGGTGGGGTAAACGAGTTGAACACCGCTGTCCCCAGTCACATCACTAATGCAGTCCCTGTTGCCGGTACGGCGGCTGTTCATAGTCCCTCCAGTCCTCTCGCCAGCGCAGGGGAAACAATCCTTCCTGTTGACGCCGAGCGCAAAGCTCTTTAATTTAGTTTACTTATGACGTTTTAATAATCTATCTAGTCTTTTGGTTCTTTCTCCATTTTTCCAATCCATTCTCAAATACGCCTTTCTTGAGCCCGGATCGCACCTCCATGAACGTCGCACCCAGCTTGTCTTCAACGTCTCTATTACGACTTTCATCGTCGAAAAGGATCATATCTTTGGGATCAACGCCTGTCAGCTTGCTCAATTCCTTCAAGTGACCAACTTTAGATGCCGTACCCCATGCAGAGTGCGTTATGTAGTTTCCCATGCTCTCGCCATCTACTATGAACAACCGCAACAAGTCTTTAGCAATTTTTGGTGCATGAGTCCGGCTAGCAATACAAACAGTCACTGGGAGATTACGGCATTCAACTAAAATATCCGGAACATCTTTGTAGAGACTGTAATACTCGCCAGATTTGTCGTATACCTCAGCGCCATTTTTAGCCGCACGAACAGGGGGATAGAGATGTGTGTCGCACCAAAATGGCCACAAAGTATAGTCTAGATCAAAAACGATTACTTTTGGGTATGATTTTTCGAGGGGCATAAGGTGAAAGACTAGTAAACAGCAAACAATAGCAATTCGATAGTCAAGCATAGTCAGGCCCAGGGATTGCCTTTGTGAGGCAAGCACAAGTAGTTGAGCCTACAAGCCACGAAAAAGATAATTAGATTATTTAATTTAATACTATAGAACCATAGATCACGAAAGGCCGCTATTGGCCTCGAACTGCTCGATCACCAAGTCTTCCCAAGATTGTCTTTTACCTGTGCAAAAGTTCATGCTCTTGGAGAGGGCATTGACCCAAGCATTCTTCTGCTCGGGAGTGTCTGCATAAAAACTAACCTCCTCGCCGTCTCCGAATACTAGTAGGAAGGAGCGGTCCTCATAAATACACCACATGTTGTCGTTGGCAGTGACCGTCTCAGAATCGAGAATCTCAGTGACATTTTCCATGTGAATAACAGCACGAAGTTTGTGTGTAGCCTCGTGATGGGCCACGAACTCGCTACCATCAAGAGTGAAGTACCGGCGTCGGTAAACACGGCAGTCGCCTCCATTCTGGGTCAAGTATCCCTTGCAGCTGAATTGCTTTTCGAGCTGGGCGGCTTTGAGCTGATTCTGAGCGGCAGACAAGCTCGAAGGAAGCTTTTCGGAACCATAAAGACGAGGAATAAACATAAGGCGTACCTCGAGGTCACCCATATGAATAGCTTCACCTCCCTGCCACTCATTGTAAAGAGGCAATGAGTAGCTCTCAGCTTTGCCGTAAATCTCACGCTCGTAATGAGACTCAAACAAATAACCACGAGCATATTCACCACTAGGGCCAGTCAGGCCTTTCCAAAAGTCGCGTCTTCTTCTGTACTCGATCATTTGGGCATCATGCTCTTTCTCGGCTTGAACATAATCGTCGTGCTTCTGAATTTGCTCTTCCTCAACCTTCTGCTGTGCAACCTTGGATTTGCGCTTTGGGGAACGCTTAGGACTGAAAAAAGACTTCATGCGAGACTGCTTGGGAGTGGCAGGTGGTGATTCCTTTTTATCTTCTGGGACCACCTGTGCGACCCGTGCAATAGGAGCCTTCTCCTTCATGCCCAGTGATCTGGGTTTAGGAGGAGGCTGAATAGCGTCCATAAGAATGTTCAATGTCATTACCAGCTCAAGTTCGCGACCAACCACAAGTTCGAATTCTTGGCCGATATTAGCATGGATGGTGCCGCTAAGTTTAGAGCTGGGGAGCGCAACAGGAGGTGTTGTCACCGTTTGGACACCATTATCAAGGGTCAATGTAAATCTTGGATTGCGCGCGGGGTCAATAGGAACGCCTCTCAAGCTTTGCAGGCGACGGATCTGCATGAACATACGCCCGCGATCGCTCTCGGTGATCGGATCGGTCTCTGTGATATCAGGTGTTTTTTGAACTTCAGGCTCAGCCTCAGGCTCAACAGAATCTCTGGTAGAAATGTTAGGCGAAGGACCAGCCTGCACACTGGGTGATGCCTCCTGAACAGCACTTTGGGACTGCTCAGGGGCCTCGCTCACTTCACACACCTCGGCGATATCTGATAAATGTAAGGCTTCGTTATCGGTTTGAGCCAAAACAGGCTCAAATTTGTCTTCAATGGGCTTTTCAGCCTCCTCGTCCTGTTCAGTTTCAGCATTTGCAACATCGATATTCTCTACTATCTTCTCCGATTGTGACAGAGCTGGGGAAGTTCCTTGAGTCAGTGTCGGAGATCCACTGCAGATGCTATTAGCATCACTGGGCCAGTCCAGGCTAGGAGAAAACTGGATCACCTTGAGCAAGTTTGAAGGAAGGGGCTCATCAGCACTAGGATCGGGTTGATGAGTACGAAGGGAGCGGATTCTTTGAAACAATGCGGCACTCTTTGAAGGCGCAGACTCTACGGCAGCGGGAGATTTGATAGTGTTTTGTCTTTCAAGACTGAACTTGTCAAGATCCAGCGCCAACAAAGGAGAAAACTCAGGGATTGAAAGATCAGCAACCGGGGAAAGCTTGTCGAGCTGCTGACTCTCAGAAACAGGGGACTCAGTTGAATCAGAAAGCTCCACATCTGAGTAGACGTTCACCGACTCGGTTGGGCTCTTTGATTTGCTGAGGTTCAGAGGCTGAACGGGCTCGTTAATGGAGTGTCGAGAAACATTAGCTTCTTGCGCATAGAGCCTTTCTGCTTTCTGCGGTGTTGGGGATTCAGGCTTAACTACTGTTGGCTTTGAGCTCGAAACAAACTGCGAAGGAGAAGGGTTGTCAATAACCAAATCAGAGCCATCCTGCATATGGATGTTTAAAGGATTAGTGCGAATATTCACGCTGCTATCAAGGCTATCACTGTAGCCGTGCATCAGTGTGATGTAAGTTGAATGAACGTTTGAGGTCTGTGTTCAATCTGCAGTCGGTTGGATTTGTTTACAATTACCCAATATGGCTACATAATTATGCAGAAATATGCAGGCCGTGCATATGAGGGCAGCCGAGTCAAAGCGCAATAAACATGCATTTGAGACAAGCTAAAAATATATTTTGGGTGATACAGCAGTGAATGCTATAAATTTTATGGTCAAATGAAATCCAGGTACCTAAATACGCGTCCAATCTTGTTTAAATCTTACTTTCAAGAAACCCATCTGACCCGTGCATGTCGCCTGCATATTTGTCAACATTTTGATTGTGTATACTGATGAGGCACCCTTGCTTACTCTCAACCTCACCCATGAGAGAGGGAACACTTATTGTGGTTGTCTCTCGGGCGTCGAACCTGCACAATAAACGAAATGTGTCCAAACAAAACCCATTCTGTGCGGTTCGCATTCAAAACAATGTCCACAAAACGAAGACCATTAGCCGAGGAGGCCAAAACCCGGCATGGGATTTTGAATGCAGATTCACTCTTCACAAAGATTTAGATAGCAGGTTTTTGAAAGTCTCTGTATTCGACCAGAATGGTAGCAATGTTGATTTGGTAGGCGATTGCACGGTCGATCTTGCTCCAGTCTATGCCAGCACAATTGAAGAAGGATATGATGCATGGCATAAAATTTGCTTTGGAGGAAAATATACAGGCGAAGTCTACCTTGAGACCACATTTTATCCCAAACGTCGTCGTCGTAGTCGCCAATCAATGACGGCTTCGATGAACGCCTCGATGAGTGCCTCGATGGACGGTTCTCTCCATGCGTCGCACAGAGTTGGACTAAGCCCTAGTGTGAGTATGTCAAGTTTGAGCAGTGTTGGCAGCTCCACTAGCCGGCGTCCTTTGCCCGGTCTCCCTGGCTCTGTCTCCGCCAGCTCTCCTAGCTTGCCTATGTCAAGAAGCCCAAGCCCCTTGAGGCAATCATATTCGTCTAAGCTGTCACAGAGCTCCTTTCAGACTGACCCAAACACATCTCTACCGGCTGGTTTAGGTAGCTCCTCGGGCAGTCGTCGTTCAAGACCAGAGCTCGATGCAAACACTTCGATGCCAGACTTGAGGCCGAGCATGTATGGATCGAGACCTATGACAACATCTGCCAGCACTCATGATTTGCATGCAACACTGAAAAAGAACACGTTTAATCCCTACGCTGCCGCAGGCTTTTCTCATACCGACGTTACACCGAACTCCGGTTCCTATTATTCTGACTCGGACAGCGATCTCGAAATCCCAGAACCACCCCAGCATACATGCTCCGCAAACACGAGCTTCAATACTTCAGACTACATTGACTCCATCGAGACTGAGCCCAGACAAGAAATTTTGGAGAATAAGAAAGTCTCTCACATTAATGCCTGGTATGGCAAGGCCATGTTCCAACGGTTCCGCAAGTGATCGAGTAGTGAGCTATCGCATTTCTTACGAATGACATAAACATATAACATCATTAGCATTATCAACTATTTACAGAGAGAAGAGCAGTGGTCGCCGTAACACGCGTTTCCAATCTACTCGTGAAAGCTCGGCTAACATATACCCATTATATAGGCCAGGTACATGGATTAAGACACCAGAAGCAAAACAGGCTCTCAATTTTCTAAAAAAGGGGCTTTTTTTCGTCGCAGCTATGCTTATTAGCTATAGTCTGGCTCACCGCCATCATCAATGTCGCCATCTTCACCACCGTCGTCGAAGTATTTCTCAGCATTATAATCATCATCTTCGAACTCTTCGAATTCGTCCTCGACCTGCTCTACTTCGTCTTCATCCTTCTCAATCTCGACATCATCACCTTCCTCCAGGTTGTCAAGGGCACCATTGATAGCTGTGGATTTGGGCTTTTGAGAACTGGCAGACTTTGGCTTTGTGGATTTTTTGAGGCCAATAAATACTTGCAATTGATCACTGAGCAAATTAGTGAAATGAGGATAGGTTTCTACCGTGTTTCCTAGCCGTCTTTCGGTAAGGTACTTGTCGGTGTAGCGTTTAAGGTTATCCTTGTATATTCTATTTGTTACAGTGACAGTTTTTCCCGGTTCTGTTGAGTCACCACAGTAAAAGGGTCCGTTTCTCACTGCTTCTCTGTATTGTACAAATGCCGTTGCCTCGTCCATTTCTTGAGCAGGGTAGAGAGAGAATTTATTATGTAATACAAAATGCAAATGGTTTATTCAGGTACACAAGTTAGTAATAGTATAGTCCTTGATTATGCGGTGCCTACGCAACTATAGGCAACCACAGACGCGAGCCTTAGGGGCCTGGGAGCTGGGAGATCAAGGTGGATCTAGGCAGCTTCCTCCTCTTTTGAAGAATCAGCACGGGTGATAAGATCCTCAATGTCTTCATCGCTAATCATATCATCATAGACCTTCTGTAATTTTTTATCTTGAGGCTTTTGTTTACGACGAAGAGGTTTAGTGGCGGCGGACTCGGTGGCAGTTGAGGAAGCGGCGGCGGATTTCTCCTTTTCAGCATCGGGAATCTCATCGAGAGGACTGATTCCAAGCTTCTCCTTAATACGAAGCTCCTTGTGCATACGGGCCTGCTCTTCCTGCTCTTTCTTGGCCTGCCTCTTACGGTCTCTTTCTCCTAGGTATGCGAACATTTTATCCAAGGCCGGGCGAAGAAGCAGGTACCCGCAAATGATCACGCAAAGGCGGATGTAGTGCTTCAACTCAAACTCTTGGACTGTTTCGGGGAATCCAAACATGATGGCAGATGGTGGCAGGAAAGAGAGGCTGTCATCGGGGTCATCAGGGGTAGGGGTTTGTATATTATTCTAGAATTTATCCTCGATCTTGAATACAAGGGAATCGAGCACTGGTTTCTGTTTTGAAATAATTAGAACAGAAGTACGTTAAACTTCAATATTTGGCTCGGATAATGGACGCAGAAGCACTCGCTCGGGCTACCGGTCTGAGTCTCGAGGAGGCGAGAGAATTGGCCGCTGAGGGAGTCTCGTTGGATAACGACTTTGGTACTGACTCCCATCAGAAGCAATCTCTCTGTTCAGATATCGCCTTTTTGGAAGACTGCTTTCCCAATGTGCCACGGTCGGTTATAGAGGAAAAACTACGCCAGTGTAGAGATCTGGAGCAGGCTTCAGACTTACTGTTGAATTATGAAGCAACAAAGAACGAGAAAGACCAAATTATCCCTCGAAATCTATCTCGTAGAGCGAAAGCTAACGCTAAACGCCAGAAGAAGCTCGACGCTTCGAAAGCCCAAAGAGATAATGACATTGAGATGTTGACCAAAGTAATTGATGATTTGAGCTTGGAAGATGCCAGAGAGTTATACACAAAACATGATAATCAGTTTGACCTGGCCGTTTTCAACTATTACAAAAATTGGAGCGCACCTCATGTCCAGGCTCTTATTGCTGATATGGAGCGTCACAGACCGGTGGTGAACAACATTAAGCCGGTGGTCAGTTCCCAACCTACTTATAGCGGTCACGATGTAAGTGATGCCATGGCGCGAAAAGGTGCCGAACTCGACGCCGAGCTGGAGAAGCTGGAGGGGTACAAGCGTGTTAAAGGTGTGCCCAGAACACTTATATCTGAATGCCAAGGTAGAATTGCTGATTTGAAGGAGCAACTAGGGGACTTGGAGGTAATGGTTGCTCAAGCAAAGTACTCGGACACCGAAAGTGTACTCGATTTCCATAATATGACGGTAAGGGCAGCCACTACTGTTTGTGCGAATCGCCTTCAGGCGTGGAAGATTAATTCAGAGGACAGAGAGCTATACCTGGTCACTGGAGCCGGCAGACACTCTCTTGGAGGAGTACCGAAGATCAAAAATGCGATCAGGGAGCTTCTCAAAGAAAAAAATGATGGGTCATACTTTGTTCACGAAGATGAGGGCGCATTTCTGTTGCGAAAGGCAAGGGTATGATTGATTCATTGTTTTCTAGGACCTGGCACGCTGTTCTTATTCTTACATGCACATGTGGTTGCACCGAGGATACGCCCGGCGATAATTACGCATGCTTTACATGAATAGTGAATATCTTGGTTTAATATATAATGAGTCTTTAGAAGTAAACCTATAGATATAATCTAGACACATTGCTGTGGGACTACATCGTACAAAACGTATAAAACATCTGTCTTTGAAGCCCTGCTTCTGAACAACAGGGCCCCATTCGATATATTTGAGCTCAGAGATGGAGAAACCGTTCAGAGAGCTATCCGGAGTTATTCATGATGTGATCTGTCAGTTATTATCTGGACAACTGAGCAGGCTTCTTGTTCCGTAGTGAATGTCAGACAGCCCAAACCGTATAGATGCAATTTTACGCACACTGACACGCACTGGCGGTGCTTGAGTACATTCACAGCTTTTATACGGTGCATGCTACTCTAGGCACCCGAAAAGTCCCTCAAATCAACTCATTTAGCTATGTATAGTCTCCTACAGCTGGGATCTAAACCCTCCCAAGCCGCTCACTTAATACATGGAACGAAGCAAACGAGCTAGGCGGGGTCAAATCTACGCTAGCTGGCAAAAGGAGGCGGAATCAGCGGACGAATCCAGTACCAAAAGACGTAAGACAAAGGATCAAGGAGGCGAAGTTGACTGCTCGTGTGGTGTTACTACATACGATTCCAGTGATCCCCGTCCAATGGTTGAGTGCGAAAACTGCTTGAATTGGCAGCACATCGAGTGCGCAAGCAACGGATCAGGGGAGTCTGGGCTCCCTGATCCTTACAAGTGCTTCAGATGCGAGGCAGGCCAGGATGGTGTGTCAGGTGAAGAGCATGAAGAGATAGAACTTCCCAAAGTGAGGCAATCTGTCGTTACTGCTTTGGAACAAATTTTTGTTAAACAGCTGATTCCACTTGCTCAAAGCGAGAAGCTTTTGGCGGCGGATCTTCCAGCTGAATACGCTCACAAGCTGGCTCGTGAGATTGAGGCAGCTCTTTTTGAGGCGCACGCCGACAAGAAAACGGAAGACCCAGGCCAGAAGTACCGTGAGAGATTCAGAACGCTCTCCTTCAACCTCAAAGATAATAAAAATAACCTTCTCCAGACCCAGATTATCACAAAGCAGGTATCACCTCAGGCACTTGCAGCTCTTAGTGCTGATGAGATGCTGAGTCCTGAATTACGGAAATTGGCCGATCAAGTTAAACAGGAGAGTATTCAGGGCTCCATCCTGAAAGTTGATGACGGTCCTCGTGTTCGTAAAACTCATAAGGGCGAAGAATTAGTCGAAAACGAAGACAAAGAGCCTGTGGCGAATGAGGATGCACCGCTCTCCCCTGAGACAGAAGAGCAACCCATCGAAGAACCTAAGCGCCGAGGTAGCTCTATTTCTGGCGAAGCACAGTATGGCAATGTCGACACATTTGAGGAACTTGAGTTCAGTCCAGTGTCCCCTCATGAGAGTGACGACGATGATTTTGCTCAAACTATTAGCTCCAACAAAGCCCCTCAAATATGGAAAGGGAAAATATTTGCCAAAAACTTGCCTGAGTTCGAGGCTACAGCAGTACACGTTAGTAGCGGACGTTGGACCTCAGGAGACTGGAACCGCGCCTTTGATACAAGCGCCGGCCAGTTGGAACTTAAAGGAAGAATCGATCAAAAAGTAGGCGCCGAGTATCTGGAGAAAATCAGCGAGTCTCGTGTGCTTGGGATTTTTGCATTAGAGGGCGACCTTGAAGAACTATTTAATTACTACAAAAGCAGAGACAAGTACGCAGTTATCGCCAGCAGTAGCTCAATTGTTAAAGATTCATACTTGATTCCTTTCACAATTGGCGACACTCTACCGTCTTGGCTCGCCCCTGGCGAAAGCATTCTTGAGTCTATAGGCACTAATCTCTTGATTGGTGTGTATGTGCTGCCCAGCGAGAACGTTCTCTACTAAAATTGGCTGCAAGCCTCCTATTGATTGATCTGTACACTAGCTATATATTATCTATTATCTCCGACTTCTGCTGTTACTCCTCAGGGGCGATCGAGCGCCTAATCTGGTAACAGACATTGTGGCATTTTGACTGATTAGTAGCTATATTGAGTTTTTACGTAAGCGTTGCTTTACAAATGGAGGCGTACACTACTACTTTGAGCGGCGGGGCGTGTAGTCTTGTTATCTATGTATCCGTAGAAATAATATGCAAAATCTTCTGAATTTCATTGAGCTAAAACTTGGCGCCAAGACAATATATCTAGTCACCCTCACCTAAGTACTATCTATCACGATCTCCAGTGCTTCGTTCTTATTCAGCATGGATTCAGAGGACAAGCGGAGAAGTGCAAAGGCACATTTGCCAGCCGCATGGACTCGTGGTGGTGCGCAACGCACTTCGCATAGCTCCAATATAGCAGCTAATAATAGTCGCGACTCGTTCGCGCTAGAGCAATCGCGCGTTTCGAAAGAGCCTGACCCAAATGAAAGTTTAGAGCGAGATGCGGTTGCCCCCTCGGAAAGAAATTCCTTATTGGATGACATTAAGAATTTGAATACGCGAGACTCCTCTGACTCAAGTGTCAGCTCCAAGCTAACATCGAGATCCAGTTCCAAGGACTCGAGTGCAGGGTCGCGCGAACCTAGTACCCAAAAGGCGCTTGCGAGTCCTCTTCATCTGAATTCTTCTCCGTCGTCTGCGCGCGCTTCGATTTCATCACCTCCACTCAATTCAATCAGCGAGAACAGGAGCTCCATTAGTCTTGGCAAGTATCGCACTCCCTTGATGGACCAGGGAGCGTTTAAAAGTGGTCACAACTCTACCGCTTCAACATCAGGTGCCTCATTCAAAAGTCCCAGCACACCCGCTCTCAATGGTGGGGGTTTCACCCCTAGCGGCGGCAACACGCCAACGTATTCTTCTTCAGGGACTCCTCGAAGCAGTATATCCAGCCCGCGGTTAGGGCGGAAGTCATCCGTGAAAAACGTGTTCTCCAATCTCGTTTCTTCTTTTAGAGACCGTCGTGCATCCACAGAAGTTATCATTTCTCAACCCTATAACGCCCAGCATGTGACGCATGTTGGATTCGATGAGAACACAGGCCAATTTGTTGGTATCCCCAAAGAATGGCATAAGGTGTTGACCGACCAGGGCATCACAAATGAGGAAGTAGAAAAAAATCCCCAAGGCATCGCAGATGCCATCAATTTCTACACAAGTTCACAACAGGAACCTGCAGAGTCACGGTTTTTGACCAAATTCTCCAAACAGGTACCTCAAAGTCCGTCTACCCCGGTCTCTCCGTCAAGCAGCTATATACGCCCCGCAGAGCCAAAACGCACCCCTTCTGGAGGTTCAATTATGAATGCTATTCGTTCGCCTCGAACCTCCACTGGCCGCAAGCCAAGTCTTGGTCTTCGCAAACTTTCATCTCCTTCAGTCGCTACTGTTGGATTTACTAGCCCTACAGCACCTCCACCAAGACCACCTCCGTCTAAGCTCCCCACGGGTCCACCCCCGCCCAGACCACCTCCTGCTCCTCCATTGGGAGTTTCGAGTGTGCACCACAGTCAACGGGAAGCTGCCGCTGAGCGCAACTACCACGCAATTCCTGAGTCTCCCGAGCCCCCTGCACATGGCTCCACCTATGATAAGAAAGAGGAGACCAGAGGAGATAATGCAAAGGCCGAGAGCAGTGATGTGCCATCAAAGGAGGACGATTTGCGCAAGCTGGATAGAACACTCAGCACACAAAGAAGAAGGGAGCCCGACGATGATGCCGCACTCAAGCGCCGCCAACAGCGTCTTATCAAAGACCGAGAAACAATTGCCCATTTGCGGAAAATATGCACTCTACAGGATCCCACTACTATCTATACAGATTTGCAAAAAATTGGACAAGGTGCCTCGGGTGGTGTTTACATTGCCAAGGAGATTGCTGATCCTACCAAGGAATGCGTCGCGATCAAGCAAATGAAGCTTGAACAGCAGCCCAAGAAGGAGCTTATTGTCAACGAAATTCTTGTTATGCGCTCTTCAAAACACCGCAATATCGTCAACTTCATTGAATCATACATTCATGAGGAGTATTTATGGGTTGTTATGGAGTACATGGAAGGTGGATCTCTAACTGATGTGGTTACTTACAATATGATGTCCGAGAACCAAATGGCAGTTGTATGTCGCGAAACACTGCGCGGCTTGGTTCATCTCCATAAGAACGGCGTCATTCACCGCGATATCAAAAGTGACAATGTGCTGTTGAGCATCGAAGGTAACATCAAGCTGACCGATTTCGGTTATTGCGCTCAAATTAATGAAGCAGAGTCAAAGCGCAATACTATGGTCGGAACTCCCTACTGGATGGCCCCCGAGGTAGTGACCCGTAAGGAGTATGGCCCTAAAATCGATATCTGGAGTTTGGGAATCATGATAATCGAGATGTTAGAAGGCGAGCCCCCATATTTGAATGAGCCCCCCATCAAGGCACTTTATATGATCATTTCAAATGGCACCCCGCAGATCAAGAACCCTGAAAATCTCTCGGCAGTTTTCCGTGACTTCATCGACTTATGCCTCCAAGTTAATGTAGCCGATCGCGCTACAGGTGAGCAATTACTTGAACACAGCTTTATTCGTCCAGACGCAAGTGTGCACTGTCTTGCCCCGCTGGTCAAGGCTGCACGTCTCGCAAAGACAGAGAAGAAATAATAGCAGAGAATAATTTTATTTATGTTAGCTAGCACATACTACGCAAACTAGTACACTCACACAACTTAGATAGGCTTGCCCTCGTAGTCAATAAGACCACCTTGATAAGGAAGAGGAACGGGATCCTCATTATTGGCAGTAGTGGCGTTCCACTTCCAAAAGAAATCAAGGTGCTGAGGCCAGTCTTTGTTTGTAACACAATGCTTGGCGTACTCATGGCCCTTCAGCTTTTCATCAAGGAACGCATTAAAATCTTCGAGAGGGCATGACTTTCCTGGCCCATCCATGCACTCGGGAATGGGCGCAACAGCTTCATTGAGCACGACACGTACATAAACATTACTAGGTGCGGACAAAACCTGCTGCCCAGTCGCACTATCAGTGATGTTGACTCCGTCGAAGGCGCCGGGGTACTGGTTAGCGAGCTGAGACTGAAAGTACCCTTCTTCGTCGAATTCCTCTTCACACACCAGTCTTTCAAAAACAATACGGGCATTTTGAGGAACAATGTCAGTGATATCCCAGGTCGATCCAAATGTGACCCTAGAAGCATCGAATGATTCAGGACTCGCGAATCCAAGCATCGACACAACAGGTGTGATGTCTGTATCATGGGCGAATGAGAAGGCAAGGGGCAGGTGATGAGGGCCCTCATTAAACAAAGTGCGAGTTGCGTTCAAGTAAACTCCACCTCTATAAGGCGTCTGAGGCGAACCAGGCCCAAAGTAGCAGTAGTAGAGCATTGACTGAAGATACTCGTAGGCGATCCATTCTTCATCGGTGAAAACATCTACCCAAGGACTGGAGCCACGTATGTTGAGCTCAAACGCTGCAATGCTAATTAACTGAGGGATGTCATCTTCGGTAAGGTCAAGACCATTCTCCGCATTCAACCGCTTCGCTGCAGTCTTGAACTCCTTGTACTTCCAGCCATTGCCCCACATATGCTTCTTTTTGTACTTTTCATGAGGGACGTCACAAGTGGTGAGCTCATCCACTCCTGCAGAGCATGTCGTAGCGAGAGTATTAGCACCCTGATCCTCGGTCTCGGGGATGATCTGCACAGCTGCCATTTCAGTATAGTTATTACCGAGGAATCCTTTACCGAAATAACGTCCTGTTTGAGTTACACGCTGGTACCCCGCAGTGAAAATCGGCAACATTTCACTAGGATCATAGAGATGCCCGTAGCGAGTACGGTAATCGGCGCCATTCGTGTAGGCACCCAACACACCACCGTAAAAGCCAAAGGTGGTCTCCTGCTCGTCCATTGCAGTATCGCCATCTGCAAATGGCTGCCAGTAGTTTGCGAAACGAAGGCTGCCCTTAAGCTGACCCCGCTTCTTAGCGATCTTGGAGTAACTCTTGTGCTGGCCGTCAGCGTGGCTCTTAGCAGGGTAACGCTCTCCGTGCCTGTGAAGCATGGCCACTTGATCTACTTTGCATCCAGCAGGGGGGTCACGGTTGAGACCGACACCACGGCGTTGAGACCAGGGACCTGCCCAGGACGTGTACTTGAGGAGATCAGTGGGAGCATTGAGTTGAGAGTAAGGTTTGAGGGGTGTCCCAAATGGATTAGCTGAACATAAAGCAAGCAGCGCCAGACTCAAAGGCTGCATATAGATGTAGGTCTCGAAGATGTCGAAGTTGTCATATCACAGCCTGTGTATTTCCTAAATAGGCAGGTGGTGGATGACTAACTGACACGGTGCTGATAGCGGTTTGACTATTGGTTCATTAGCTGATAAACATTTTAGTGAGGTGCGACACTGGTAGTATCCGATCTCATCGCTATCAGCCATGACGCCTGTGGATAATGTCGTGGTATATTGCTCTTTCAGGTGAGATGAAGAGCTAGTGGCAACTTGCATAATTATGCACAATATATGCATGAAAGTGCATCAGAGACACACCCTGCGAACATACATAACACATCAAAAGCAGTAAACAAATAAGCACCCCGCCAAGAAATTTTTGAAGATCCTAAATGGCAAACCTGTCTGCCGCAATTTAGCTTCAATGCTCAAGCTCTAGTGGCCACTTTCCGAACCGATGCCTTTACGTCATTTAACCAACATTTCTTACTCGAGATTTACGTAGTTGCGCATCCTATAACTAGATACTAAAATCTGATTGCGTCATTCTGAGTGAAATTGCCCTCGTCACGCTTCAGCTTTCACCCTGCTTCAAGCCTTTAAACGACTGCGTCGGCCGCTTAACTAATCTAAACTTTTCAATGCTGAGGCACTCAGTGGTGAAAAGATTGGTGAATTTGCGCCAAATTCGTCATGCAACAACACTCTCTAATGACGAAGAAACTCTTTTGCACGAGATGCAAAAGCAGATGGTCGAGAAATCCTTTCAAGACGTCCCTCAGACCGATATCTCACCAGAACTAAGAGAAAAGCTCAATACTGAGTTCCATGCATTCATCAAAGAGTTTGTCCACGACGTCAGTTTTGAGGACGAAATTTTCGATCTTTTCTCCGGTACCTCAGCTGTCGCTACCAGTGTTCGTGATCTGGCTAAAGCGTCCACCCCACAAAGCAGCAATGAAAACATGACTGGATACTCACGTTTCCCTCGCCTTGATCGCTCTACCTCTCAGGAGCCTTACACAAGCCAGGAGCTCTATGTTCGCCAGCTTTTCCATGCGAAGTCAGTGGCCGGCATGGGTGCTAGAGTTACTGACGAATACAAACCCCACAAGGATGTTTTCGCCCCCAAATCCATATCGCAGACATCTTTGCAAACACTTATTGCTGCAGGTGCTCATTTGGGTCATCACACATCCCGTATTAGAGCTAGCACTTTACCATACATCTATGGCGTATGGCGCGATATTCATATCATCGACCTAGCTCAAACGATGACGCACCTCAAAAGAGCAGCCAAAGTTACACAAGAAATTGCAGAGCGTGGTGGTATTGTCTTGTATGTCGGTACCCGTGAGGGTCAGGAACGCAGTGTCCAAGTGGCTGCCGAGCGCTCCAATGGTTACTATGTACATACAAAATGGATGCCTGGTACTCTGACCAATGCTCAAGTACTCAATTCTGGCTGGGAGCGTCATGAAGTCGATATGGCTGACCAGCCTACTGGGCGCCAACTTGACCAGGGTCTTGCGAAGGCAACCATCAAACCCGACCTTGTCGTTGTCTTGAACCCTGTTGAGAACCGTGTTCTACTATCAGAATGCATCTCTCAGAGAGTACCAACCATTGGTGTGATTGATACCGACAGCGAACCTTCTCTTGTTACCTATCCTATCCCTGCAAATGACGATAGCATCCGCGCAACCGATCTCATTGTCGGCGTATTGTCCAATGCTGCTAAGAAAGGGCGTAACTACCGTCTTCAGGATGTTCGTGCATATCAGGCTGCTGAAGAAAAGGCGAAGAACGCCGAGGGGTTCAATTGAAGAAAAAATCGGCCCAATTAAAATATGTTCACCAAAAATTGTATATAGCTCTAATTTGTTATATTTGCATAACAGTAAATTGAGACCTGTGACACTTTCTACGTAGGATTGTATGGTGAATGCCTCATGTTAAGGTTTTGATCTGATACCAGACACGAGGCAGTTTTGGTGCTTAACCTATTTTTGAAACAAGAAAATGGAGCCATATAAAAACGACTTGTAAATCAGCATCTAAATAGTGGCAGCACAATGCCAGGTAATTTTGCAAACTCTGGATTGCTCTGGGAACTTGATGGCTCTGCAGGTGTTGAAGCGAGAGGTACGTACCATGCCAGCCAGTCTAGCGTGAAGCAAGCCAGTGAGGAAATTCAAATGCATAAAGTACACGAACTTGAGCCTGAAAGTCTTCAGGACCAGACTACCGCCTCTCGGAGTGCTACTTTAGATCCACCAGAGATGGGCGCACAAGTATACGCAGTTGCGTGGGACGATGAGAAGACACTATGTATTATAGTGTCCCACGGAGAGCACAATATCGCTAGAAGATGCGATAACAATATGATCAATGGTACAAAGCTTTTAAATGCCACAGGTATGACCAGAGGTCGCCGTGATGGGTTGCTCAAGAGTGAAACGACAAGACGTGTAACAAAGAGTGGGCCAACGCCTTTGAAAGGTGTATGGATTCCATATGACAGAGCTATGCGGCTCGCACAACAGAACAACATTGTTGCAAAGCTTTACCCTTTATTTGAGAAAGACATTGAGTTTTTTCTTTATCATCAAACTAATATAGGTCGCACACAGCAAGTGGTGAGGGCAGCATCAGAGCGTGAAGCTGTTTTCAAAAGCTGGGTCAATGGCATACCCAAAAGACCTCATTCACCAGAATTAGCTTCCACTACTCGCGCAGTTGCTCCAGCCCTGGAACAACAGACTCTGGGTAAACTGCACCATATCAACTCGTCCAGCACGCTGCCAGAGAATCTTCAAAGCTCAGATAGTGAGCGATATGACTCCTCAGATGCAATGCTCCGTCTCCCTGTAAGTATTAGCGCACCTGATCTAGGTCAAACTCAACGCCAGAATGGTTTTGACCACGCCCTAAACTCTCTCCTTCATGATGTATACACTGCACCCAGTGCGTATCCCCCGATAAACTACACTATCGAGCCCCAGCACTCGTTCAATAATCATGAATACCAAGGGGTAGGCCTATCTATGGCGCAGCATGACCGCAGTTACTATTATGAGCCAGATTTCGCTCTGAAGTATGATGAGGGCGAACAACATTAGATGGAGTTATTGCTATCTTCTTTTCACATAGTAGTCGACACTTGAGAGCGACTGTGGAGTTGCTGCTAAAAACTAAGTCAAGTAGTGTGTATTTACATGCAATCGTACCAGCTATATGTAAAATTGCGTTTCTGCTTCTATAACACACATAATATGATGCCACTACGACACGGCTTCAAATTCATGGTCATATAGTGGCCCTAGATGACCTTAAAATGCACCTTGTAGAGCTGCCTATTTGAGCTTGTCACAATTTTCAAAATGAATCTTGGTGGCTGAATTTATTCGGAATCCTCGTAGTCTGACCGTACATCCTCTTTCTCATTGTGGGTGATATACCTCACAAGAATTCTGATAATGAGAAACAGCCAGTAAATGTTGACTAGCTGCAATGCAAATAATAAGGCGAACGTAATATATTGAGAGATCCAGCACTTGTACTGCTGTGTTTCCCAGTTGAGCTCGAAGGGGCCGACGGTTCTGAACTCGGTGATAATGGACCACAGAATTTTGAGATTGATCCAGTGACGCAAATAGATCCACATTCCAACAAAAGTGATGAACAAAGGAACAGTAAGGATATGATCCAAGTAGTTGAGCGTCTTTGAGGTTGCCAAAAAGAAGTCAGAGACATCCATAGTGATGTAGATACATAATCCAATGTGAGTGAAGTGGAAACGGTAGGACAAAATAATAAGCGCTAGAGTGATGATGTGATGAAAGACGAGTTCTTTGAAGTCTTTACGCTTCTTTTCCAAATTCAACACCAAGACACCGGCTTGTTGAGTCCAGAATGCCGCTTGTAAAAGGTAAAACAGCTTGAAACCAAACTGGTCCGCGTGATGAGGATAAGTTTCATACATGGCAGTGGTGTTGAAGTACCACAGATCACTTTGAGACATGAGATAGAATCCCAAAGGGCCCACTGTGCCATAATAAAGCATTGAGTAAGTTTGCTCCAAAAACCGATTGATCTTATTTTTGGCGGCGCCCTTTAGAAGACGCGTCGCAAGCGGCTTGAGTATCGCCTGCATACAGAACTCACGAATAAATGAGAAGCAGACGGCATAATATAAAACAAAGGCAATATCTTTTTTACCCTTGCCATATAGGCCATTTCCCCGATCATAACTCAGGAGCACACAGGCGTCGAGCCACTCTCCGCCTACAAAACACCACCCGAAGAAAATGCTAAGAGCGAACACCAACGGTAAAAACCACGAGTACTTCCACAGAAATTCCTCAACCCGCACAATTGTGCTGGGTTGGACGCGTCTCACACTTGCTTTAGTGGGAGCAGCGGGGGTCTGGGGTTTGTTTTCACTGAGGGACTTTTGGCGCACGCGTGATCTCAGTTCTCCAGCAGGACTTGTTCCAAGAGCCGAGCCTTGTGTATCGCCAACATCGATTGTACCAAAGCTTCTTTTCCGCTCGCTCATGAAAAGTTGGAAAGTGGTAGGGGGTAACGGGGGCGATCCAGCACTTCAACATGCAGAGCTACTGGTAGATTGGGTGAGGAAGAAAGAACATAGCGCGTAAACGGGATCTCTAAGTTATATTAAAATGTAATTATAGAAGGCGCAATCGCTTTGATTTCATCTATGTGCTATCGCAGGTCTTGTCTTGAGCTGCATGCGGGTGAGATACTGGCATTGAGAGATATAGCTCAATGTCCGTAAATGTTTGTACTTGGGGTATCACATAAAAAATGGGATATAATATGCCGTATAATGGTTACTTTGAGGATCAACGCTATGTCTTGACAGTATAAGCCTTTGTGCCGAGGCGTATGCACATTCCCGTGCATTGCACGCGATTGTCCGCCCACATCATTTAAAGTAACCTAACAACACTGGCAAGCAATTAGAGCTAGCTAGGTGTTAATTCCATGAACTTTGAGCAGCAAAGCTGCTGACACTTGGGTGTAACTCGGCAACTCGATGCCACTAGATCCTTGGTTCACACAGGCCTGGACCTGAACTGTACATAGTAGCGGGTGCAGTTAGCGGGGCCACATGTTTGGCCTGTATGTAATTAATGTACCTTGTGATCAGAAGCGAATCGGTTCGATAAGGTTCTATTTTTAGCTTTGGGCGTTCACATGCGCGGTCACATAACGATGGTGAAAGAGGAATCATATATGAGTTTTAGCAATCATTGTCTTTGTTGCCACAATACACTACCAATAAGGCACTTTTATTCTCTTCTATCGCATTCGCCCCATGATCTCTGGACTTGGGCGCTTGCATAGGCAAACTTCCCAGTGATTACTAGAACTCCGTCAGCCTCGCTACTTAGCCTCACTAGCCTCTTCAACCTACACATGTCGATCAACGATACAATACTTAAAGCGACCGATGAAAAACTTACCAGCGAAAATTGGGAACTAATCATTTCTGCATGTAATGCCATATCCGATGCGAATTCTCCCGCCGTTGCCTCTGCTTTCAAGCTTATCCGCAACAGACTGAGCGGCGCTAATGGCAATACTCAGTTGTACACCTTAACATTGCTGAATGCGCTCGCTCAAGGGGGCACACCTCATGTTAAATCTGCCATTGCAGCCCCCGAAACTCAAACTTGTTTGGAGGCTCTAGCAAAAAATGGCCACCGCACCGTCCAGAAGCGGGTATTCGATATTGTGGAAGACTTGGATCAAGCACTCAATGATGCTGATTTTAGTAGATTTGCGAAAGCACTGCTCACGCGGCAGAAATCATCAAAGCCTAGTGCTCCTGCCGACAGCCAGGAGGACGAGCAACTCAAGGAGGCCATCAGGCTATCGATGCAGGACCAAGAACGTATGAAAGGTGCAGTGAGTAGCGGAGGCACCTCTCAAGCCTCGGCTGCTGCGGCCAGCAATGCTGAGGTACTAGCAAAGATTAACAAACCCATGCCACCTCTTCCCCAGTCTACTTCTACCAGCATCAAGCGGGTCAGAGCCCTTTACGAGTACAGTAGTGATACACCCGGTGACTTGAACTTTAGACCTGGTCAGATTATCACAGTTTTGGAGGACCATCATAAAGACTGGTGGAAGGGCTCTCTTGATGGAGTTGAGGGTATCTTCCCTACAAACTATATGGAATATGTTAAAGATGCTCCCCCTGCCACGGAAGAAGACTACATTTTTGCGCAAGCTCCAAATGTAGAGAAGCTTCTGAGCATTTTTGCTAGCGCCAGTCAACATCCAGGCTACTCTATAGTCGGAAATCCTGACATCCAAACCATGTACGATGAAGTGCTTGCACTGCGACCAAAACTCATCCAGTTGATTGATGAATACAGTGCGCGGAAACAGAAGTTGATGCAGTTAAATCGAGATGTTGTAGAAGCCAGACAACGTTACGAGCATTTGGTCAACACACGAATGGCACCTCAAACACCAGGTTTGGGCCAATACCAGGGAGAACCTCCTCGGTCCGCAGTCCCGACACCGAATACTCCTCAATCGCATCCATCCAACCATACTTCAACACACTCTTTCCATCAAACGCAATATGCTCCGAGCCAACCGTCCTACTCGCATTATGCTCCTAGCGGGTCCGAGCCCTCTGCTCCTGCTGGATCTATTCGTCCTACGCACTCACAACAGTCTCATGCATCACAGCCATCATATCAACCATCGCATGCGCCTCAGTACTCAAATATGCCACCCATGTCACCGCATCCAGACCAACCCAGTAACGCCCCAACTACTGCCGACGCTCACACACCATTCCCTTCAACATCTTATGAGCAACGGCGCAAGAGTAACCAGTCAGGTTCCTCTTTGCCTTATCCTGTCTAAGAGAAGATTTAAAACATTGACTGTGTGAGGTCAAGGACGGTGCATCTGTCAGGGGATTGTTAGTCTCGTGTAATTTCTAACTATATGTAACTGCATTTGTATGTAGCTCAGTCTACTTTTGATATATGGCTACATTTACGAGGAAATAACCCAGTGTATAAGCCCTAACCCAGATTCACTCACTTGAATATAGCGATTTGCTAAGTCCAAAAGTACACAGATATTTGAAACTCCAGATCTCCCAAAAAACACTATTCGGGAATCGCCGCTCGGGTATTATAACTTGGCCACTTCAAGATGGCGAGTAGAGTATCTTTGGAAGGAATCCGAGAAGCGATCGTTGGCTCTACACCCATAAAGCGCCTTAGCGTCAGTAATTTTGCGTGTTCTCTATGCGAAATACAAGGCCTGTACAGAAAAATGAAGATTCATGCACCTCGTAGTGAGCAGCAGCAAATGGCATTAGACAAAGGAACCGCATTCCATTCTAAACTGGATACAGATGCTCTTCCTGAAGTGACTCCTAGAGTTCCACTGTCTCCTGCTCTTAGATATGCCTCAGAACTCTTCAACTTAGAGCATCGTTGGTCACAGCTGGCTGAGGGAAGATCTACAAGAGAGGTCCCTGTTTTTGGAACCTATAGGGGAATTGATTTATTTGGCGTGATTGATGGATTAGAATCATACAATAAAAAGTTCAGACTTGTGGAAAATAAAACATTTCGTCGTGCCGTCGAGAACTATAAGCTAAGAATGGCTTACCATCAGACTCTAACGTATCATTATTTATACAACCAGATGATGTCCGCTCATTTTGACCTGGGAAAATTCGTGGTACGATCGCAGTATGACGAGAATGTGCCATTAGCACCTGACGATGAGACTTGGGAGCTCTTGGCTTCACATTTACCGAGAAATTTCACATTGAAACATGTTTACAATGATGTGTTTCACGCTTTTGATTGCTTGCAATCCGCAAACATATCCTTAGACTCCTCCATTATATTACGGTACTCCCCAATCAATGACCGCGCGATGAAACCTAGCCAGTATGTGTTCAGGTTCGATCAGGAAACCCTTGACGAGCTGATGGAGTTTCGGGCAGGGTTGTGGCTTGGTGATCGCGAGCCAATACCACAGCGTATTGAAGATGGCGCCCTTTCTTGCAAGTTTTGCGAATATCGAAACATGTGTGAGTTTACTAGACGTGCCAAAGACGTTTCATTAAGCCAGAGCATGACCTAAGTTCAGGTACAAGTGTGCTCTCGGCACCCATTGTACGCGTTATTTATTTTTCATTTAATTCCTCACAGGGGATAATCTTACCTGTCGTTCTCAGTCGAATTCCTCCATTTTCCATGCAATATAGGTAGTATTGCCGAGATTAAACATATATGTTGGAACGCTTAGAACGAACCAGAGCCCGCGAAGCTCATGCGGCCGCGAAAATCTTGGCCAGTGAGACGCCTTCGACGATCCATGCTCAGCCCCTGCAATCGTATGTAAATAGTAGCAACAATTTTGATCAATTATAAAGGGGTCTATATCATGGATTCAATCACCAAAAGCTGCGCAGCTTCAAGTCCTTTACCATGTTCCCGTCGTATAGGGTCGCCAACAAGCAAACGGGGAAGACGAAGAATTCTGACGCACTGGAAACCAGAAAAGCCTAAGACCTGTGTAGTGGAGTGCTTTCAAATAAGGAAATAAGTAGTTTCTGCATATTTTATGCAAAATTCTGTACCCACATGCACGGACATGCATGCACGTCAATTTACAATCTGCGCCACCAATTTTGCCACACGATCGACGAGTGCAATCATTCGCTTTAAAACCGATAGACTAACCTTTGATAGATTCCCACCCCCCTATGTCATCTTTGATTGATATAATATGTGGGTCCACCGCTGGTGCAATCGCCAAACTCGTAGAGTACCCATTCGACACAACGAAGGTGCGACTTCAAACCCAGGACCATCTCAACCCTAAATACTCCGGTGCTATGGACTGTTTTCGACAAACAATTAAGCAGGAGGGTATTTATGGCCTTTATCGAGGTGTGTCTTCTCCATTAATCGGCGCTGCAGCCGAGAATGCTGTCCTATTCTATGCTTTCGGTTTGCTACCTATCAACAAGATGCTGGAGGCTTGGGGTGTTTCTAGTCCTGCATGGCAGGCTGCAGGTCAAGGCTGTGGTGCAGGTGTATGTGCGTCATTTGTACTGACTCCAATTGAGCTCGTTAAGTGCAAGATTCAAGTCGCGTACATGGCGGGGACAGGCCATAAGGCGATCTCTACACATGTTTCTGATATATGGCGTACTGAACGGTTTAATGGGTTTTGGAAGGGACAAACTGGTACCTTATTGCGAGAGGCCGGTGGATCAGCTGCTTGGTTTGGTACTTACGAGGCTGTGAGAGTGAATCTGACACACTTGGGTGTCACTGGTCAGTTGCTGGCGGGTGCCTGCGCTGGTATTGCATACAATGTCGCTCTCTTCCCTGCTGATACTGCTAAAAGTGTAATACAGACCAACAGCGTCATGGGTAGGGAGCCATTGAGTTTCGTAGGTACCCTCGCGCGATTGTATCAGGAGGGAGGTATTCGAAGCTGGTACAGGGGTCTTGGCGTGACATGTTTGAGAGCTGCACCCAGTAGTGCAGTAATATTTAGTGTGTATGAGTGGATGAGCCAACACCTGAAAGCTAGTCTGAATGTCAGATAACCAGCAGTCTAGCGATGGTGGAGATAGAGCTTTCACAACAAGACGTGCACTGTACCATGCTGAAGCAGATGGCTGCTTTTGGGAGCATTTTCCCTTGTATAACAAGTTTACATATGATAGGGTATAACTGATAGATTAGAGCATTTGGATCACCGAGAGTGTAATAATTGGAATGTGAGAGAGGGCGAGAACAGAGGCGTACTCGGTACATTGTTGCTACGGCTCTCTACACACCAACCATTCTGCACCACATGGAATCTTGATACGTTTCATGGAAAGTAAGCCTAAACATCTATTGGCCGTTGAAGCACATCCTCACTTCTCGGTCTGGTAAACTACCAATCGGGAAGATCGACACGCAGCAGATCAATATAGGACAATTGTGCTATTGCTACTCGAAAAATAGGTATAAACTTTCCTTTAAATGAAACTGCACTAGAGCTGCAAGCAGACTTCCCAAGAAAGGCTCGGAAAGGATGCAAAAGAGAAAGGGTACGTATTGTATCAATTAAACCATAAATTCGGCCTATAAGCGATTCCTGCCTTCATTCATAACTACATTATAGACCCCACAACTAATTAATTTGATTAAATCCTAAATTAGATAACCACTGACTCAGGTGGGATGTACCCCACAACGGTGAAAGCACACTGCTAATCTACAAGGTGTGACCGGTTAGAAGACCTTGCAGACATAGAAGGTAGCTGAACTTTAGCGCACTGGCATTTGAATTGCTTGTTTCCCCCCAAAGTAAATTAAAAGTGGTGCATTAACAATACTATATGGCTAAGTTTAGCTCGACGGCCCAAGTTTTTCCGCTGCAGCTCCCGAGGCCCCACCGCCCATATTAGACCCCTAGTTCCCGTCACATGCCGTCACCTGCTATACTCCAGAAACCCGTGTATTTGGCAAAATGGAGAATATAGACGAGCTACCGGATAATTTTGATGAAGCATACAACTGGTTTTCACGTATGTACTCGGAGCACAAGACTTTAATTGACCCCCTTAGTACTCAAGATGGCCGAGTCAGTGGCCAAGAGGGTCACCTCAATGAGCCTCTTTCGAGCGAGCAGCTTTTGAATCAACATGAACAGCAAGCATTTTCTAATTTCTTGGACAATGTCCTTGAGGACCCCAAGCATGCTGCCGATTCACGTGAATTGCCTTGGCTTGACCACACTACCGACGAATTTGGCGTGCAAGGCGGTGTGGAAAGACGCATGCCTCAGACAGACTTTTACCGTGGGTTCCGCGATTCTAACCCAAACTGGGCCTCTGCGGCGCCAACACCTTTGCCTGGACAGCATCCAAATCATGTCCAACAAGCGTTTGGTGGGTACGAAGGCTACGACCGTTTCCCACCTAGGCAGGGGATGGTGATACCAAAGTATGAGCATGGCAATGCTCTTATACCCGGCGATACGTTACACCAGGCCCAGAAGCTTATGGGTCCTGTGCAAGGATCTTGGAATGGAGGCGGTTCCCCTCATCAGCAGCTATTAACACCTCAACATACATCATCACAAGTGCCTCCCCAGCCCAATCCTAACAAGTATGTTTCATCTGCTGCTGGCCGCCAGTTAGTACCTAATTCGCCTATTTTGAGCTTTGAACGTTCTCCACATGCTTCTCCAGGCGCTCAGTCACCTAGAGCTCCTCCTTCTGCTATTCCCCCCTTGCAGTCCCTCGGCCACCCGCAACAAAATCAACCAGCTCATATAAGTGCACTACCTCAGCAACCTGTGGTTCAGCAGGCCATGGGACACTCGCGAAAACGGTCAATTGATCAGCAAACACGACAGCAGCAGCACCAGCAGCAGGCGCCAGGTGCACCCGCTCAAACCCCGTACTCTAGAGCGTCGCCTGTTTCGCGATCGAAAAAACGGCGCGAATATTTATCGGAAGACCAGGTACGTCGCAACCACATTATCAGTGAGAAACGTCGTCGTGATCTCATCTCTAACAGTTACCAGACCATGTGCAGCCTTGTGCCTACAGCCCAGTCTAACCTCCCCAAGAGTACTGTACTGACCTGTGTCTATGAGTATTTACTTGAGATCGGTAAAGAAAACGAGAATATCAGAAAAACTTTACATGACCACGGTGTGGATACTAGTTTGGTACCCGCTCGGCCTTTGGGAGAGCCATTACCGCAAAGTCCCGTGAGTCCTACATGAGTGTCGAGATATGCTAAAAATCGTTCATCAATGAGCTATATGGAATTGGAGATCCGTTCTTATCTAGCTGCTCCCCCTAATCGCCACGCGCACCTTATTTATACAACAAGACAGTAATTTACACGTTCATGTGGAACAAATAGCCGTGAATTTAGCTATAACAAGTTATGTGGTATCAACGCTAGTATTGCGCCCAAATATCATCTGAATATGAGCTCATAGCCCGCCACCCGGTCTTGCTTTAATTCACATGTGAAGAGCATTTACAGTTCCAGCACTTTACCTTCAACTTAAACCATTATATAAATAATATCATGAAACTAGATCAGAAATAGATGGTATCAAAGATAGGCCCATCTACTCGCGGCGCATATGATACAAAGCCTCCCTAACTATAGTTCTGGCATCCTCTTCTAATCCAGAAATGAATTGCGCCTCAGTTATAGCAGTTGCATGGTCATGCGCTTCAGACCATTTACCATGGGAAGCAGCATTTCTAGCCAGCCAAAGTTGCGCCTGCAACTGGAACATGTCGTCACCCTCGTCTTCATCTGCTGCACACAGCTCAAAGTACTCATGGGCCTTCTCGCTCTCACCCTTCTCGTCAAAAATGTGTCCTAGACGGTAATAGAAATACGAGTAGCCTTTGCAAATACGAAGTGCTAATTCATATGTCGTGATAGCTTGGTCGATATCACCCATTTTTTCGTAGCAATTAGCCATGGCACTCCAAATACGTGTGTCACCGGGACTCAAAGCAAGTGCTCGCTGATAGTAGTAATGAGCGTACGATGCCATGTCCAATACTTCATAAGCCTGGCCAAGACCGTACCATGCACGGAAATCCCGTTTGCAAATTGTAACTGCGGTTCTGTATGATTCAATGGCGGCATGTGTGTTTTTCATTTCCACAAACTCATGGCCAAGTAAAGTCCAGGCACTCAAGTAGTTGGGGTTTGAAATTAGTGCACGCTGGTAGTAGTCGACCGCCATTTCATGCTCTCCTCGCAATGAGTAGTAATTAGCGACAACACAACACGCCTCGGCGCGGTACTTGTCTGTTTTATCAGCTTCCTGGGCTAGTAAGCTCAATTTTGCTCGTTGTTCTGTGACATACAACAAGTTCGAGTAGAGATCGAGCTCCTCGAGACGATACGGGTCTTTATGCAACATGGTCTCAAAAATGCGCTCTGCGTCTTCGTAATTGACACTGTGAATGTGCATTAGAGCCATCTGTGTTTCAATAAATGTGAATTCGGGGAAAATTGACCGTAAATGCTGCACCTTCTCACTCACTGCTTCTTCGGTCTGGTAAAACTCTTGCTGGCAATGCAGCTCAAACATTGCGAGCATTACATCAAAATGCACGACAGAGGACTCAAGCTTGGCAATAACAGCCAGGGCATCATTCAGGTTTTTGAAGCAGCCTAATAGCTCTTGCCAGCAGCTCCAGTTAAAGGGATACAATTGCACACTCTGGATAAGGGCTTGGGCGGCCCCAGCCTCTTGGTTCTCTTTTCTAAGCAAGATTCCCTTCAAATATAGCATGAACGGATCCTCCCTCATCTTCTCTATATCGCGGTATATCTCTTTGATATAGGGATTGGACCGCTCTTCTTTGTTTTGGAAAGGCTTCTCCTCTCTAGCCTTTTCACCACTAATGTATCGAGCGTAGCTTCCCAAAAACATACCTATAGCGTCAGTAGAGCCTTGCAGTGCGTGCCAACAGCGATCGTATTCATGGCAGTCAAAGAATGTCTTAGCCATGAGTGTTTTGGGGAGCAGCTTGGGAGGTTGAGCATTAGAGGCTCCCTGAGGCATTCCGTTAAGGGCCTCGGCAGCCCAGCGAGCTGCAAGAGCGAGACCACGCGTTGAAAGATCGTATGTAGCGGTTTCCAGTGCAAACGATAGAGATTGCATTGAATCTGATGCATTTGGAGATGTGCTGGGGGCAGTATGAGCTGAAGGTGTGGAAGTAACAGCATGCCCCTCATTAATTTGGGATGTAGGCGCGCCAGACGCATGCGTGAATGACTTCTTCAGTTTTTGCATATTTGGAGCCTAGTGAGTGGATTTATTCGAATTAGGTATGTAACTAGACTTGTTTTCAGTATAATCAAGCCTGTGTTGCAAATGTTGTGTTCGAACGTTTGTGTTTGGAAAGCGAGCTGTAAGCAGCCAAAAACATCCCAACTCTCATCCAACACGTCCTTGATTACATGCCCATGGTGTACCAGGAAGCGGTCGATAGTTGAGCGAGTAGAGCTCGATTCTCCCTGGTAAGCCATTAATTACTTCAAAGAGGGTGGATCATCTGTGTATCCTCATTTACATGAAGAAGGCTTGTATCCGACCAGAGCAGCTTCAAATATTGAAACAGTTTACTCAGTAATGTATATAATCGCTAATGTATTTACATACTCCCCAGCGTAAACAGCAGTGGTGTTCTTTTAACTCACCTAGTCCATGAAATCGCTCCTTACTCCCATTGACGCAAGAACCATTTGATCCCTTATGCTCATCTCGAGATAGCTCAACTTCTCAACGTAGACAATCTCACAATACTGACTCAGATACCATTTTGGCGTTCTATAACGTTGGCGTTGGCACGTCTTTTTTTCGCTCGGCTATCTTGCAAGATCTGTATAGTGCATCATTGCACTGCGTTGCATCAATGAGCTCACTGAGGACAACGCTTTTTAAACGAGTGCAATCAGAAAACGGTTTCGTAGGTGTTCATGCATTTTTGCATAGTAAACTCAATGCAACTACGAGTACCAAAGCACCTGGCCAAAGATGCTGCCATGTCCCTTCGAAAAACCAAAAGGAGATCTACCACAACCGCCAGACACACTATCCCTCTATCTTTTTCTTCTGCAACTCTGAGGGATTTACTTGTCCTACTTCTCGAGCTCAAATTTCTTGGAGTGTCCAAGGAGTTGGGGATGTCTGGACTGCAGCGTCGTTATTTTTGTCTTCCAGAGGCGACAAAACCTCGCAGGCAGTTAATAATGAGCACATCGAATATCTTAGATTTATTAACCTAGAGACTTTTAGTTTCTCCATCTACACATCTCGGCTTGGAGAAACAACATTGGAAAAGAGTATCTGCCCGAGTCAACGTGGTCTAGTCTCGACCAGCGGTGAGAGTAGAGTTCATAATACTAAAAATAAAAAAAGCAGACCACTCGTAACACAGCTCAACTATTTGCTGCATTCGCCTGGACCGTCGGTGCATATGCAAGGTACACCTCGATAAGCATCGGGATCTTTGGAATGGGATAAACGATAAATAAATAGATCCGTTCACAGCATTTTTTGGTGGCGTCCTCTCTAGTCTAGTCTTGAGATGCTGTGATGTTGAGAATAGTCTACAAGATACTTTCTCCCAGTAGTCTCGGCTTCGGTTTGCATATGCCGGTTGCTGCATGCGAAAATAAGGCAACTATCGCATGCCGAATATTATTTCGCTACGCAGTTACGTTCTTGTAGGATGCGTTTTTTGATCACTTTTACGTGGGATGTATAAAGTCGTCCTTGAGGCTCTAAAATGGGATTCTAGACCGGTCGAAAGGGCATGTCCATGCAAGGCAACCCCCCCGCTATAATCTGCACTTGCGAATTTCTTGGCCTTGCTATTTTAGTTCCGCAATTCTATCAATAGCTATCGCTTAGAGCCGAAGTTCGTTCGAATCTCTCTGCAATGCACAATGGCTGTAGCCAAAATAAACTGTTACAGGTTGCAAGGGGTCACAGGCACTGCCATACCTGAAACAAAACTTATTCCTGGACTTTACATACTACCGAGGTTTTAGTTTGAAATTTGCTCTATTTAATTTTATTCGATCAGAGTGAATGATATTCGGACTACCGAGGGCACTTTTCGGATGAATTAGTATCTTGAGCCGAAAGGTGCGGCGAACAGCGCGACCCAATTTCAATTTTTGTTTTTTAAAAGCCATTTAGGGGGGCATAATTTATCATTGGATAACTTCTCGTGATATTCATTGCGATGTACCAACTGCCCAGCATCATTCTTGTTGACCAAGATCTGCATTGCATCGCGCGTGCATACTGACCCAAGGGATGTGGAGTAACCATCGTGAGGTAATACGCACTTGGTTCTAATGTACATTTTGGTCCTTTGAGATAAATCAGGTTTCCTTTTCTTGTTAAAATAGAACATCGGTTGGTGTGACACCCGTTCCCACTTTTATCTCATTAGGACGTGGCATGCAGGTCTCCCGCATGCAGATTAAGGACTTGAGAGTTAACAGGTGCATTAGAATGATTGCGATATGCAGATTTGAGTCACTTTAGTGCCGTTCGGCTTCTGTTGATAAATATTAGCTGTAGCGGGTTGCTAGTTGCTATCTCTCACAAAAAGATTTTTGACTAGTTAAACTTCGTTAGTATTCATGTGAAAGCGGAGATTCCAGGACATAATGGCATTGAAGATTCGGGTGCTCGAAAGACTGGGCAATGGGTTAAGATGTCTGATATATTGCTCATTGCTCGAGGAATATCCGATTTTCATCGCAATGCACTGTTTGGAAATTGGCTGGACCTAGATGCTTTATCAGTGTAACACCTCTTATCTGTCGAACTCCGCATATATGGATAATTCTAAAGCAATAAATAGTTAAATGTGAGAGTATATAGTGGCATTCACCTGTTGCTTGCAGTTCAACATGCTTTGTGTCGTTTCGAGCGAACAGAGGTCGAGGGGGATTTTGGGGACCGGGACTCAGATCTGGTGCTAGAAGAGCTCTCCGATGAAGCAGAGGCTTGCCTGCTCGCTCCGGACGCTGACGACGAGCGTGTTCCATCATCTGATCCCTCAAAGTCAGAGGATTCATCTGGGCTTGAGCTCAAATGATTATCAGAGTCAGGTCCTGCGCTCTGAGAATTCGTGCTTTCTGAGTCTGAGTCTGACTCTGAGTCTTTCTTTTCTGAATCTGAACTACTAGACTCCTGGCTGTCGTCAGAGCTAGGGGTCCAAATAGCCATCACCGCCAGTGGCTGCGTCTTGTATTCGACGTTAATATTGCTGATACTAGAGGCTCCCAGTCTTGCAAGCTGATCTTTGTCAGAGTTTCTCGGCAGAAACATTGCGATCTGCTCAAAGCCTTGTTGTTGAAGCCGCTGTACCATAGAACTTACTTTTGGTTCACACTCATCGACATCAAACACTTTGGTATCACGATACTTGGGTCCACCCCACTCCGGAGATATATGCACAATTGTTGTCTTAGGGTCTGCAACTTCACCTATGTTCATTTTTAGAGCGTCTGCGCAATAAAACTCAATCCCATGTTGACCATAAACTTGAGCATTGTGCGTCGCATCCTGCAAAACTGTCGGGTCAATGTCTATATAAATGCATTTCATTCCGGATCTAGCAAACGCAATAGCATTGCCGCCCGCCCCACCGCAAATATCAACCACCGTAGTGGCATGAGGCCATCGTTCACTCAAGCTGCGCGCCACAGCCAATGCAACAGACTCGGGTGTCACGCTAAACCACATGGTATCTGAGACACGTATTCCCTTATCATAGAGACTGAAAAGCTCATACCTTCGCCGAAACCAACGCTGTTTTGGATTATAGTCGGACATCCTCTATTAAGTATCTCGAAAACAATTCCCTCTGACAAATGCTCGCGCTAGCCCCAGATTTCAGCTATATCCGGGTGAAGTGTAACGAAAAAGTGCCTGATATTTTGACGTGGCGTCTTCTCAGCTCCGCTTCGCTCTCAAGGATGGGAGGTATCCATGGTCAAGCCATACAATTAGATATTCTTAAAGCAGGAGAAAGCACCTGTGTTTTGAGATGCCCGACCGAGAAATTAGAGATTGTAAGGGCAGCATTAAGCATCGTAGTAGATGATCGTGTGCTTATGGTAGACAAAGTCTCAAGTTTTCTGGTCGGAGTTTGTTGATCCATTTCTCGAGAGATGCAAATTCTGTGATGTGCACATTTTCCGCAGCGTAGGGCAGCGGGGCCGATGCAATCATTAGGGCGTTAATTATTTATTCTATTTATGAAAATATTCCAATCATAAATCATTAAAGTGAGGTTTGTATTCATTTGGGTCATCAACTTGCGTAGACAATGTGGTGCATCTAACTACAAGGGGATCAGGGTCATGATTTGAACCGCTCTGTTCTCGCATGTCCCTCTTTTGGCTTGGAGGAGTCGGTTTTGTGTGGATGAAGCTTATTCGACCTAGCATCTTGTGTTGAAGGGGACTTCTTTGATTGTGCTTGCGCTATAGGCTTGGCTTCTCGGTGTATAGAACTTTTGGACTTCGTTTTCTTCGTTCTCTTCTTCTTGATCAACTGCTCGAGATCATTAGAGTTGCCAACCCCACTCTTGTCTACGCCCGCATACATCCATTCATTTATCCGCGCAGGCTCCTGCAGGTCCTTGATCTCTTTGATCTCGCGGGCTTTTTCAATCTCTGCGGCGTAGGCTGCCTCATGCTGGCGTTTTTCAATGATGGCTTCTTCAGCCATGCGGACCTTTTGTTTGTTCTTCGCCAACCCTGGATGCCATGATTTCTTTAAATTCAAGTCACCAGGCATGTTCTATTTGACTAATGACAATGTGCCTGATATAGTTCTGGACTACATTTGCGCCACAGCTGCCTGGAACCAGGCTGACCAATATGCTGACGTACACCTGCTCGCCCACCGCACTTGCATCTCCTTGCAGTTGCAAATACTGGACGCAACTCGTACATAGTACATATGCACCCTAACCCCCCATTTCCGCCGCCTGGAAGCAGATGCATAAACGGTGATCTCTGCATCGCAGTGATACGGGACTTTTTGAAGTTGTGAGAACAAATGCTATGTTAAATAGCTAACCTAAACATATATTGATCTATAATATGGTGCGTACTTCGTTTCCTACCATTTATTACCTCCAATCTGACGCTGTTTTGGTGCCAATGCGATGTTTATGCAATGTTATGCACTACATGTCTATGTGAGCCGTCCGAATGATGCAGACACCCCTCCCCTCCTCAGCAGAGCATGAGTTAAATTGAGCAAATGTGCCAATCCTGTTGTTAACTGGTTGATGGGTTTGCGGGTAAATACCGGTGCTGGAATGCCAACAGAGGTGGTATATTTAATCGCATCTTTTATAGACCCAAATCCCTACACATTTGGCAGGCTCGCGACTGTTTGCAGGTCCTTCAATGCTGCATTTTCGAGTGACCACATCTGGCGTCCGTTGGACGTCTATGAGCTACGTAGTCATATTGCACAGGGTTTTCGAGCCCGCTATATGAAACTTTCGGAATATGAGAAACAACTTTTACATTTCTGTTGGTCGCCGGATTCTCGTGGCTCTGTAATTCCGCCACCTCATAACCTAGACATTTTACTAGCTGCTGCAGTCAATGGTACCGATGTTTTGGGGTGTTTTCAGATTGATAATTACACCGTTATAGAGAAGGCTATTTCGATCAACCCCGGGGCCTTCAGAAAAGCATCATTTCGACTTCGAGCATGTAGACAGTTGGCTCTTTATGCGGTTTCCCGTAGCTGCTATGTCCTTCGGTATGTCTCTTCTGATCTTCTAAATGATCAGGAATTGGTTTCTGCTGCTGTGAAGCATGATCCTTGGGCTTTGGAACTTGCAAGTAGTGAGTTGAAGGACGTCAGGAGTCTGGTTCTCGATGCTGTGCGTAGAGATGGTAGGGCTCTCTGTTTTGCATCTCCTAGACTTCAGGATGATCCTATGATTGTGTTAGAAGCTATATCCCAGACTGGAATAGCGCTCAAGTTTGCATCTCCACGCCTTCAAAGAGAGAAAGAATTAGTAGTCACAGCAGTTGCACAGGATAACTGGGCATACCTATCGGTAACACCAGAACTCAAGCACGATGCAGATATCGTAGCAGCAGCGCTCACCGGCGAAGAGCCGCAGTGGGAAATTGTGCGGGACATCATTTCTCAGAACTCATCCGGTGAGACGGTCGCCCTCAATATTTACAGCATTCTTAGAAACAGCATTTGGTCGTGTCCTTCCTGGATGGTAGCAAAGGCCCACGTAGGCTCATAAAAATCACCACCGGGGATATCTATGCTTCACGACGTTCGAAACAAGCCACAAACTTGGGATACACAAGATCCACGTGATGCGGAACCATCTGTATCTAAATGTCTCAGCTAGCCATAAGGAAAGTAAGTTAAGAATACATTATTAGCCAGCCGGGTGTGGCATAGATTCTAAACATTGGAACAAAACACAATAAATCAAGCAACTCGAACTACCAAGTCGTATCAATTCTAAAAAAGCACTCTACTAAAGGGCAAACTGCTTCTGTATAAACTCGTCTGTACCGTCTTCATTACGTGATGTGGTACATATCAATTCGAGGTGATAACCGCAGTACCAATACTCAACTTCAGAGCATTTCGCAAGTTACCCCACGCAGTTACTTGCTACCGTGTCACCCTCCATAAAGCAAACTTTACTAGGCGCCCACCACCAAAACTACCTCATCGCCCGCAAGTGGCTGATATTGACATGCCGAGCCATCGCCTACTCATGCATATTCATGTGCATACTCAGCTTACCCATGCAGGCGTCACAGTTTGATGAAAAAAGTAGCGCATATTGGAAGGGAGGCCTAATTTGGATACCAATAGAAGAGGTTCTGGGTCGATATAACCAGTACAGAAAAATTATTTAGAGGAAAAATGGTATTGGAGCATGTTTTAAGCTTTATGGGAGCCATGGATAGTTGCGAACCGCATGTTTCGAAAGTGTTGATCCCTGCAGACAGAACGCAATCCGTCACCTTGCAGATGAACCGTATGCATGCGAGACCCCCACTTAAAGCGAACACTGCTACAGGACATGCCGTTTCGGAAGATCTAAGAATCCGTAGAAATTATGATTCGAGCACACTGGTTTCATCGGCTCACTATGTATCAAATGACATCCACGAAAGTAAGGTAAATACAGTGTGTCGAGGCTTCCATGTAGCCGGGGATCACCACTCGGCGACCCATCGCTTATATGTCAGGTAGCGCGTAGATAACGTTAACCTCAACTAGTAAAGAAAACAAACTCCTTATTGCTCCAGGCAGTGGCCAAGCTGAAGGAGCGGAGTCGCTTACGATCATGAAGTTACTCGAGAGAAGTGGGGGATTAACGACTTATTCGTGTACTTCTACGTATAGCAATATCTGCCAAATTTTGAGTTACCAGAGCACCATCTATTTAGCTAAATATCTCATGAAAGTATCCGGGCTTATCACATCCTGTAGCCACATACCATTATCGCTTCACTCGAAGCGTAACTCTACGTGCATATGCAGTGATATTTTTAGGCCCACAAGGGACTGCATCGCAGGAACCCATGTTCTTGGCAACGGTTTTTTCTGCGAGATTTCGTGCACCAAATTCTTAGTAGGGTCACGCAAGAGAGTGTGCATATTTGACTCTAACGTCACGCTCAGGAGTATCAGCCACTTTTAAGGAATGATGCCGCAGCACTCACTTTTACTGTTTTATATTTTTTTTTCGTAAAATTACACCAATAGCTACTTTTCTATGGCTGTTTTAACCCTGTTCCCAGTATATGCTGTACTCAGGAGGTTTCTTCGCGAACACTAGGCCCTCCGCCGAGCCTTTTTGCTTCATGCGGTTTCGGCACTATTTCGCTGCAAAACGCAAACATAAATGAATCATGACTGAGTACAAAACTTCAGACATATTTCAAAAAGTCAGGTAAATCGCTGTTCTATAGACGCTACTAGTGAATCCCAGCGGGGATCAAGGCGTGGCTTTAGCGCTTTTAGCGCCGGTGCCGCACCGTGCAAGAAAATTTATATAATATATCGTTGGTTGCACAGATGTTAAATATGTCGCGCATGTGTGCCTCTTTACATAGAACTAGATCCGATCACCGGCTTGTGTACACAAGCTGGTCTGGAGCTTTGTTCAGAGACCTGTTTGACAGTAGGCAGGGCTCAAATAGACTAGAAAAGACATACTTCGGCTCTCCTTGTACGTGCAATAGTGTGAAATATTTACCCTATAGCTGGGCACTCACTACATCGTGATCGTGCATACACTCCACTGAAATGAACTTGATCTAAACCTCGACGAAAACGTTCAGGGCAGTAACCCGATGCCTGTGTCAAATCAGGAAGACGATTCAAGTCTATGAGATAACGTGACTCAACACTAGTAGTGCTTTAAATCCTTGTCTAGTTCATTGTTGTTTTCGCATCATTCCTGAACATGCACATATTTGTGTATAATAAACATATACACTGCCGTGAAGCCCAGTCACGTCCGGCGCGTCAGATAATCGAAATTCTACCATGATCGTATTTTCACCAAGAAGACGGCTGATGTATCTCTAAGGTGCGGTCCTGTGCAGTCGCTAGCACCTTGAAGTTAGCCCCACAAACTCCACTACTTGTATGTGGTGTGGTGACGCAGAGCTTTGCTGAAGTTGCGTCATTTGTCCAAATTTGTGAATGTTGATTGTATTTGTTAGCCGTTGCAAGAAGCCGCAGAAGCCTTGATTCGGCTGCATTCATTTTGTGGGTAATTAAATCATATATGGATGATGCATACACATGTATGCACCGACCGAATACGAAACAAACGTCTTATGAGCTCGGTTCTACAACTAGAGGTCTTGAAAACATCGTGTCTGATCATGAGTGTTCCAGCGGCGTAGCTGCGTACCTTTTTCGGTCGCACGCACGTAAACCATTGATCACACACAATCGACGCGTCCCCGTCCTAACTTTACACAGCGAACAGAAGTTCTTGAATTGGTAAACTACATATATACATCATGCTGAGACTACCCAATAATTTATAACAGAGGCCTACTTCTTCATGGCATCGTTAACCTTATCGAAAACCTGTTGAGGGATACCTTTAGTCTCTTTAGGCTGGGACTTTCCCATGAAGTCGTCAGCGGCATCAGTGACAGACTCTTTGATCTTTTCGCCCTCGGATTTGGCTGCATTACGCACCATATATTCCTGGGCCTTATCGGTGAAATTCTTGCGAAGGGGGTCAGACATTTTGGGGAATCTAGACTTTGTGGCTTCACTTAAATACTTCTGAGGCCCCAGAGCAATGCATAGGACAGTGCATATGACGCACTATGATATTAAGGGGTAATGCACGTCAGTTGCTCCCAAAGAAAGTAGTGTGGGGTAACTTGGGAGTTTTGTCCTCGAGCGTAGGACAAAACAAAGTTTTGGATTCCCAGGCTTTTAATTTCTGTATTTCGCTTGAACGCTGGGAGCATAAGTGAAGACTGGCAATGTTGGAGTTGATCTGAGTATGAGATGACATCATGAGAACCTGCGTTGATATACACGACACAACGTCGATCAAAACTCAAGTAGGTCGCGAATCATTTGCTTTCTTTGCTTAACTGCAGCTGTAGCTCTCAGAACGCTTTCCCGCATTTGTTAGGAGCCTTCAGCAGAGACGATATAGTAGCCTTGTGAAGGCAGAATGCGACAGAGGATCAAATGGGCGTTTATTAGTACCACATTGATACGTTATCTACTGCATGGATACATCTAAGCGATCAGGAACATATTTCTGCAGGGCCTGGTTTCGCCGCCAACAGTGAGCTGGCTGTAGTTAATGAAGCTGTTATGAACAAGTCCACGCGGGCAGCTGAGGGAAACTCTGGCTATTATTATTCATACCAGTAGGTGCACGCAACCCTCGCTTGCGCGGTCTGGAAATTCTTCCTATTCGCTATTCAACCACATTTGACAGTTAGGCTATTGCACCAGAGAAGTCGCAGCACTCCAGCACCGTATTGTGATTGTGATGTGTGCTTCATTTCGCGTTAAAGCTGAGTCCTACTCCATTTTGTAGGACCTGTATGTATCATACGTCGGCCTCAGCTTCGTGAATGTTTTATGGTTGCAAAAGACCTAGATATCAGTTATACAACTATGAAACCATTACAAAGTCTAAATTAAAAACCTCCATAAGTGCCTGCACATTCTTACTCGTAGCCAGAATCTCTATTTCCCGGGTGAACCCCAATAAGCAGCTTGGGACTCCCCACATTTTTACCACTTTTAGCCGCCATGGGAAGGTCAAAGCCGCCCTAGCGTTCCTATTTCACCAACTTAAAGCCCAAAAATAATAGTTTCCACCTCCAAATAATGAAAAGTTTCAATGTATTTACACATATAATGACCACATGTTAATCATAATCCCCAGCACTCACACACGCCATACTCCACTCGTTTGACTATTCTCGCCTTCCCCCTCTGTTGTCGCGGTAGCCGCCGATTTCGCTCCTCGTTTACCCCAGATTTCGCTCGCTAACCCTGACTCATCTGATTTTTCACTCAAATTCCCAGTTCGCCAACCCTGACTCACTCCAATGTGCGGAATCTTTGCAGTTTTCCATCATCCAGATGCAGAGGCGTACAAAAAGACCGCTTTGCAAATGAGCAAGCGTATTCGTCACCGTGGTCCCGATTGGTCGGGTGCCATCACCACCAACGACAACACCGTTTTGTGCCATGAGCGTCTGGCCATCGTCGGTCTTGATTCGGGTGCTCAGCCCATCACTAACAAGGACGAATCCCTCATCCTCACTGTCAACGGTGAAATCTACAACCACCGGACTCTTCGCGACGAATTCAAGGACTACGAGTTTAAGACTCATTCCGACTGCGAGGTGATTTTGCCTCTGTATCAGAAGCATGACTTGGATCTCGCCAACTACCTTGATGGTTTCTTTGCTTTTGCTATTCACGACAAAAAGGCCGATCGCGTCGTCGCCGCCCGTGACCCTATTGGTATCACCACCCTCTACATGGGTAAATCTAGCAAATCTCCTGGCTCCATCTGGTTCGCTAGTGAGTCCAAGTGTTTGACTGAGGACTGTGACCAAATCGAAAGCTTCCCTCCCGGACACGTTTTTGACTCCAAGACCGGTAAGCTCACCCGTTACTATAACCCCAAATGGTTCGATGAAACTTACATCCCCACAAAGGAGGTCGACCTCAAGGCCATTCGGGAGACTCTTGAGATGGCTGTTCGCAAGCGTCTCATGAGTGAGGTTCCCTACGGTGTGCTTTTGTCCGGTGGTCTTGACTCCAGTCTTATCGCTTCAATCGCCGCTAAAGAGACTCGCACTGCCATCGATGATACCCCCACTCATCATGCCCTTGCTGGTGTCGATGCTCAGGGCAAGCTTGTCAACACCAGTGGCTCGCGCCTTCACTCATTTGCTATTGGCCTGCCTGGTGCTCCTGACCTCAAGGCTGCTGCCCAGGTCGCCGAGTTTATTGGCACCATCCATCACGAACACAACTTCACCATTCAAGAAGGTCTCGACGCTCTCCAGGATGTCATTTACCACCTCGAGACCTTCGACGTCACTACCATCCGTGCCTCTACTCCTATGTACCTTTTGAGCCGTAAAATCAAGGCTCAGGGTATCAAGATGGTTCTCAGTGGTGAGGGATCCGATGAAGTCTTTGGTGGCTACTTGTACTTTAGCGCTGCCCCCAACGCTGATGAGTTCCACAAGGAGTGCGTCAAGCGTGTCAAAAACCTCCATTACGCTGACTGCTTGCGTGCCAACAAGAGTACAATGGCATGGGGTCTTGAGGCCCGTGTTCCTTTCCTCGATCGTGAGTTTCTTGACATCTGTCTCGACATCAACGCTAAAGACAAAATGATCGACAAGGACCACATGGAGAAATACGTCTTGCGTAAGGCCTTCGACAACGGCGAGTACCTCCCATCCGAGGTACTCTGGCGTCAGAAGGAGCAGTTCTCTGATGGCGTTGGCTACTCCTGGATTGACTCTCTCAAAGATACCGCTGAGAAAGTCATCTCTGATGAGCAGTTCGCTAACCCCAAGCCTGAGTGGGGCAACGATATCCCTCAAACCAAGGAGGCCTACTGGTACCGCTGCTTGTTCGATGAGGTATTCCCCAAAAACAACGATGCTGTTGCCAGCACTGTCATGAGATGGATCCCCAAGGCGGAGTGGGGATGCCACGCTGACCCTAGTGGACGTTATGTTAAGGGTCACACCGCCGCCGTTAATGACGCTTGAATTAACCCTTAACTAGACTCATAGATAGCGGCAGAGCTTGTCCATAGGTCACGTACCATAGCTTATTAGTGCCCAATAATAAATGTTCATACAATAATTGTCCATTCAAGTTTCGTTGGAATGTTTGGATACAAAAGTGAATGTGCTCGCGCATATGAACAAGTCTAGACTCACCACCAAAAGCCAAAGTGAACTCGATTTTGTTTGGCGAACGAAACACATTCACATAGTTTCTGCTCACAAACGTGCTTCGACCTGTCAAAATACACCCGGCTGGACCAGATCCGCTAAGCGTCCGTCCCATAGATGTGCAATTCATACGTAGTTGTCAATTGACAGTTCGTGAACTACTCGTCTATGTACTGCATATAATAAGGGAGTGTGCATCACTGGAGGCCGGTCAGTACCCCTAAATATATGTCGATGTATGTAGTTCACTATTTCTGTGTTATTGCGAAGCCCTAATGAGAATTGAAGGATCATACTAACTGGTGGTAGACTTTTGCTGCATACAATTTAGCCTATTGTGGGTGTGCAAAGTGAAGCACCTGCTCGTGCAAGTCCTTGACTCACTTGGTCTTGATTCCGCACAAGAGCAATCAGGTTCTCTTTGAAAATCATTCTTCTGAATGATCTGTGAGCTCTGTACTATATATCTTACAGAGGCCTCATCATGGCCTTAAGAACCCTATGTTGTCCGAGTGGGACACCAGACTTGGGCCCCAGATTTGATATTGGGCTGCCTACTCCCACACTTCTTTCACAAAGTCTACTCACTGATGCTAGCTTGAAAGCTACTACTAAAGCTCGCTCAGTGTCTGAGCAGTCTTTCTTTCTTCTTCTGGGCCAGTGCATTTTTTATTGAAGCCAGCCCAACAAACATACAAGAAAAAAGAATACTCTGCCACTATACACTGCAAAATGGACGTTTTAGCTTTTACTCTAAACCAGACTCCGCACTAGCGTAACTACGGGTGCGCAAAGAGTGTCTAAATAGAGCCTATGAGCTGTGTTGGGTGTTGCTACGGTATTTGAGCATACAAGTACCACAAAAAATCCAGAAAAACCCTCCAAAAACTGGAGAAAAGCTTAAACATCCATGTTTGCTTAGTCAGCCATTTTTCAATTACTACTGAATAACAATGTTCTATTTTAAAAATTTTCAAATTCTTGCGTCAGTGGTTTAGTGGTAAAATACGACGTTGCCATCGTTGTGCCCCCGGTTCGATTCCGGGCTGACGCATTTCTTTTTTCATTTTTGCATTTAAAACTATAACCACATTTTGCGAAACCGATTCGCCCTAGAAATAATGATTTTTCGCTAATTTACAATGTACATTGTCCTAGCTATCAAAGTTACCTCAAGGTCTGAGCCATTGTGATCACTATTGTGAAGTACATTTAAAAGTCAAATTTCTGGAGAACTGCAAATGTGAATTGCTCCTAAAACGAGGACTACAACCAGCCTTTCCAGTGACAGTAGTCACTCTGAAAGCTTCTTGATAAATTCTTTGCCGAGAACACCAGCAACAATACGAGCAATCTCTTCCCATTCTGTATAGGTAGTGGCCACTGGCTTAGTGCTGTTGTACAAAAGCAAAATACAAGCGCCATTGCAGTCACAGTATGAGAATCATTTATGGATACTCACTGATGTGTTAGCGCGGTAGAGTAACTCTTTTAAACATACTCCAATCACACTCAGTGGGGTCTCTGCCAAGATGTAAAGAAAGACTGAAATCCTCTCTTCAAATTTGAGCATTTCAGAGACCTTTAATGTATTTTCATCGTCTAGTCTCTGCTCAAATAGAAGGATCTTCGTGCAGTGGGTAGTTAATCTCCACTACTGTTGCCTATACTTGGTATTATCATCAATCATTTCTAATACAATATTTATACAACGTAGGAGCCAAGGTACTCATGGGCCATTTTGGATTATATATACGCTGGCTCGCGGAACTGCTGTTTCTGGGGCCAAATCAGGCCAAAAGCGTCCCAAATATACTTGACATAGTCGATCTCAATGCCCAGTTCTTTAACAAACTGGCATTCATCTTCAACAACAGAACGACAGTGGTATGGGAGCATGACATGGCGGACACCAGCCATATGAGCGCCCAGGAGTTTCTCGCGAATGCCGCCCACGGGTAAAATCTTGCCGCGAAGGGTCATCTCACCGGTCATGGCGATATCGCGAGGGACTTGGTGGCGGCACAACAGAGAAACAAGACATACTGTCATGGCCACACCAGCGCTAGGACCGTCCTTGGGAATAGCACCCGCGGGAGCGTGCAAATGGATATCGTATTTGGACAAGTCCACAATAATACCTAGCTCCTCTGCATGCGCACGGACCCATGACATTGAGATCTGGGCACTCTCAGAGATTACATCTCCAAGCTTACCGGTGAGTTTTAGCTTACCACTGCCGTTCGGAATAAGAGTAGCTTCAAACACCAGTAACCCGCCAGAACCAGAGCCCATGTAAGCTAAGCCGTTGACGAGACCAGGGGTCTCACGGAGAGCGGTTTTGCCATTGCGTTCCACTAAATCAACCTCATCATTGACGATGTCGTCATGGAATGGCTCGAGACCAAGGTACTTGTGAAGATCCTCGACCTCAACCTCGGTGCGTAGCTTCTGGTTGGTTTTGTTGTTCAGGACCTCAACAGCTCTGCCGCGGCACAGAGATCCCAATTGTCGACTAAGATTACGCACACCAGACTCGCGTGTATAGTGGGTGGCAATGTAGTCAATAACGTCGTTGGAGATGCTGATCTGGTTGGGCTCCAACGCATTCAACTGGATCTGCTTTGGCAAGAGATAGTTTTGGGCAATATGCTGCTTCTCAAGGTAAGTGTAACCCTCAATATGAATGATCTCCATACGATCGAGTAAAGGACGCGACATACCTTCGAGAGAGTTGGCAGTGGCGATGAAGAGGACATTGCTGAGGTCGACGGGGAAACCGACGTAGTGATCAGTAAATGAAGAGTTCTGCTCGGGGTCCAAAACCTCCAAAAGGGCGGCACTGGGATCTCCATGGACAGAATGCGCACCCTGACCCACCTTGTCGATCTCATCCAAAACAAACACCGGGTTCATAGTGCGAGCCTTACGCAGGCCCTGGACCATAATGCCTGGCATGGCACCAATATAGGTGCGTCTGTGACCACGGATCTCGGCCTCGTCCCGAACACCTCCCAGAGAAATACGGTGCAATGGGCGATGCATTGCCTCAGCGACAGACTGAGCGAGTGAGGTCTTACCAACACCAGGGGGGCCAACAAGACACAGAATTGGCGCCTTTGTTGCGGCAGTTCCTTTCTGCTGTTGCAAGTACAAAACAGCCAGGTACTCAACGAGACGCTTTTTAATTTTTTCGAGTCCGTAGTGGTCCCTGTCAAGCATCTGAGACGCCTCTTGCACAACAGTGGACTCCAATTTGGGAACATCGTTGTTGGCCCATGGGATATCCGCCAAAGTCTCTAGATAGGTGCGCATGACGTTATACTCTGCTTGTTGTGGGCTCATGCGTTTGATCTTACGCAGCTCGCGATCAACGATACGTCTTCCATCAGGGTTAAGAGGAGCATCGGTCAGAGTGGCCTCCATATGGTGGAGCTCATCGTCATCTTCACGGCCATGTGGGGTCTGACCGCGCTTAAGAGGACCAAGCGCAGAGGTGCCGGTTTGAGGGGGCTGATGGCGAACGATCGCCAATGAAGACTTTTTGGTTTTCTCCTTAGCGATATCGATAAGCATCTGCGTCCGCTTAGAGACATTGAACTCCCCTAAAACAGCCAGCTTGTCCTGGTGCTTAAGAGGTAGTAAAGTAGCCACAAGGTCGACCACAAGAGTGGGGCTCACAACACCTTCAGTGAACTGCACGAAACGCTGGGCAATGATGTTGCCCGCCGCACCCATTGGTTGAAACAGCAACGTGAGCGAATTCTTGAGATCATTGAGCATTTCCTTGGAAACTTGTGTGTCCTCATTGACCACAGTGCAAGTAGCAAGGCCATCCTTGACTGGAATATCCTCCACTACGAGACGACAAAGGCCCTTAGTGACAAGAACATGGCCATTGTTATCGACGACTTGTGCGAGGGTACCGACAATGTTAGGCAAGCCTTTTCCATTTCTGGGCAGAATAGCGATAACTTGTTTGGAGCCAATACCGAATGATTTATCGAGGTCATCTCTAAGATCCTCGGATAATTCGGGAACGCCCTCCAATGGGGGGGATCTAAGGCGCATTACCATTCCCGGGAGGAGCACATGGCCAGCAGGCAAAAGTACGACTTTGAGATTGAGTTGCATCAGTTCAAATGCGCTAGGTCTGAGATCGCTGGGAGTTGCCGAGTTAAATAATGGGGGAGGCGGCGGCGCGGTGTGAGTAAACACCCTAACCCTGAGGCACCTGGGGGGTTCTAGCACCGTTAAGTCGTGTGGGGGTGCAGTGCTAACGGTGAAGAAAATCCGTGCCGCGGGAAATAACTTGCAGATATTTAACCGGTTATAATTTTCGACATACGCGAAAATTTTAATTACCGGTTTGTTTCCAGCTCGGGTAGTTGCAGTCCGGATGCGCCTGTAGAGGACAGGTACCTTTCCCAGCGCTTGGGAACATGTGATATTCATGCTCTCTTCTGAAATCCTCGAGCAGCGAATTCATCGCAAGTTAGAGCGTCTTATTTCTAATATCAAGCAAACAAATGAGTTATTAGAGGATGCACCACCCGAGTTAGCAGCTGCCGCGGGTTTCTGGGCGCGTTATCTCGTTTCGGTAATGAAATCTGTAGAGGGCCATAACACAGCCAAACCTCTCGGGAGCACGTCCTAATAAGCACTTTCTGTGCGTACTTGAGTATTTCTATTTATGTGGAATTCTTTTATTTGCTACTTTTACATGCGCGGTGGCCACTGTATAGCTCTGTGCTTATCGATAAAGAGCGGGGTCATCGCGTCGCTGCTGATGTGCACTTTGTCGATCTGTTATCGGTTGGAAATGGCCGCTTTACAATTATGTATGAAATACGCAGCTTACACACAACTTGAATATTTATTTAATGTATATGTTTGTTGGAGAGTAGTTATCAGAACCTGATACAGAACCTGATTCCTTAGATTTCTCGATCTGGCTGCCAGTCTTAGACTTGACAGCTTTAGGCGGGGCGACTCCCTTCTTGTTAACTATCTTCGGAGCCATTACAGAATTATATCTAACTAAAACTGGGCCAGCTGGTTATATACCAGCTGGGCTTGGGTGTGGCCAGTGGGCAACCAACAGCTAACCTGAAGATCAGCTCATGGAGGATTGCTCCAGGGACGTTTCTACAAACATATTATATCCAACATGTTTATCAACGTTAGGCCTTGAGGCGCCGCCTGTAGGGGTCGCTGTCGCGAGCTGCTATGTGCTAATTGGCTAATACCGCGCACTAGTATTCAGCTCGATGGCATAGTAAATGACAGCGTTTCCTTCCGTCCGTGTGCACAGTATGGGCATGGTTTGGGCATGGGCCATATCCAACTATGGGTGCCATTCACGGTGACCTCGTATGAGCGCCAAATCATGAAGTCCCTCAGCTCTCCTCAAATTTTATTCAGATTATCTACAACACTTCTATATAGCCATGGCCACACTTAAAAGTTGATGGGCTTGTCGTAGGCGGCCAAGGCAGCCTCCTTAAGAGCCTCACTCAAAGTAGGATGAGCGTGGCAGGTACGAGCGATATCCTCAGCAGAAGCACCGTACTCAAGAGCAAGACCGGCCTCACCGATCATCTCACCGGCGTTGGGGCCAACAATGTGGACACCGAGAACGCGGTCAGTCTCCTTGTCAGCGAGAACCTTGACGAAACCTTCAGTGTCGAGGTTGGTCTTGGCACGGGAGTTGGCAGCAAATGGGAACTTGCCGACAGAGTATTTGACGCCAGCCTCCTTGAGCTGCTCCTCAGTTTGGCCAACCCAAGCGAACTCAGGGTGGGTGTACATAACACCGGGGATGACGTTGTAGTTTACGTGACCGTAACCGTTCTTGATGTACTCGGCGGCGGCAATACCTTCGTCCTCGGCCTTGTGGGCGAGCATAGCACCGAAAGTGGCATCACCAATGACACGGATGTGAGGGTACTTAGTACGGTACTCGCTGTCGATGACAATACGGCCCTTTTTGTCGGTCTCAATACCGAGCTTGTCAAGACCAAGACCTTCAGTGTAAGGCTTACGACCAACGGCAACAAGCAAAATGTCTGCCTCGATGGAGCCAGCTTTACCCTTAGAGTCCTCAAACTCAACTTTAACAACATCGCCGTCGCGCTTGGCGCCAGTGACCTTGGTGCTGACCTTGAAGTCAAGACCCTGCTTCTTAAGAGTCTTAAGAGCGGTCTTGGCCAACTCGCCATCGATACCAGCACCACCGATGGCGGGAGCGAACTCCACAACGGTGACCTTAGTGCCGAGACGAGCCCAGACGGAACCCATCTCGAGACCAATAATACCACCACCAATAACCACGAGACGCTTGGGGATTTCCTTGAGCGTCAAAGCACCAGTGGAGGTGACAATGCGCTCCTCGTCGATCTCGATACCGGGGAAACCAGAGGCCTCAGAACCAGTAGCAATGATGATGTTCTTAGCATTAAGAGTAACATCCTCGGAACCATCATTGGGCTTGACAGTGACCTCGTGCTCACCAGTCAGAGCACCGGTACCTTCGTAGTAGGCGACCTTGTTTTTCTTGAGAAGCATGCCGACACCGGAAGTAAGGCCCTTAACGGCCTGGTCCTTAGCAGCCATAAATTGCTCAAAATTGATGCTAGCGCCAGAAACCTCGATACCTCTGTTCTTGGAGTCGTGCTGGATCTCATGGTAAAGGTGAGAGTTGTTAAGCAATGCCTTGGAAGGAATGCAACCAACGTTAAGACAAGTACCTCCGGGAGGGCCGCGCTTGTCAATACAAGCGGTCTTGAGACCTAATTGCGCAGCTTTAATAGCACCGACGTAACCACCGGGACCAGCGCCGATGACAACACAGTCGAAATCCTCGGTCGCATATCCACGGAAAACATTGCGTTGGATCATACGAGCACGTGGTGCGCTGGTCCGAAGACCCCGCACTGCAAGAGACATCATATTGTTAATGAGAGAGTGAAGGTGGTGATTTGTGGGTTTTGAGGCGCGACCCTTGCCCTGGCAAGTTGAACAATGTGAATGAACAATGGCGAGACAAGGCACAAGGTGTAAACAGCAATAAAATATATATCCGATCCAGAAGTGATCATAGTACTTCGACCTACTTGGGTCAAACCACCTTCTCTCATGTTCCTATGTGGGTTATACTATGTAGGTGTGTCCTGCACCCCCCCTTGAGTGGTGCGTAATGGATGATATCAGGAAGTTAGAAGATATTCAAATAACTAGGTAGAAACCTTCAGTCCACTTCAATCAGGTCAACAAACTATGGTGGGGTTTAGACGCTTTAGCGCTAGTTTATTGTGCATACATTTTTCCACCCCCTGCAAGTGGATTTCTAAACTACTTGGAACTACAATGCTAGAGAAAGAAGCTGACTATTGCTAGTTGCAGCTAATGGGAGAACAAAAGGGGAAACAAAAGGGCTCATTTTGAACAATTGAAGTACTACTAGATCAGAGCTTCTTTCGGGTCTATACTTGCGCCCTCACGCACGCGTTTGATGCTTATGTCACACAGCATCTTGAGCTACAAACTGGCGCTAGATCCAAAAGGTCAGGTGTTGGCGGCAGCTAGGCTATCAAAATTAGCCTGTTGCTCAGACAGAGGTTTTGTAGCGTTGCATTATATAGAAAAATAGGCTAGATTTATGCATACACCAAGCAGCGAACCCATAGACAAGCCGATAAACCTAGAGCCTCGAAACTGAAACTTATTTTGACTAGTTGAATGCAATTGAACACTTTATAGAAATTATTCAGTAGCCAGCAGTGCGTAAATGAGTATGCTTTCTTGCAGCGGCTTCAGAGTCGACCGATCCACGGCTCAAGCTCACGCGGTAACGTCTCTGTAACATCGCCTTCGAAAAACCATGCATCATCTCTTTTGGTCGACTTGTCCATGTTGAATACTGCCACCTTGGCACCTCTCAAAACAGCCTCATCCACTATTCCAGTGGTCGGCCAAACTGTACCAGACATGCCAATGATGATCACAAGGTCTACTTCTTTTGACAAAATAAATTTATCAATTTGATCAAGATGTTTGTGACTCAAAGGGTCTCCAAACCACACGCAATCTGGCCGTAGCACCCACCGACATTTCGGACAGTGAGGTAGATCATCGATGGCAATATAATACTCACTTCCGAATTCAGAGGCATCAAGAGCCGGTACTAATGGATCTCCGCGCTGTTCCTGAGCGAAATTGCAGCGAAAGTTTGTGCATTTGACTCCAAATATATTCCCCAGTAGCGTTACCAACGTCTCTTCAGGATGCCCCGCTTTTACGTTCAAATCGTCGACATTGTGGCTAACTGTGAGCATTTTATCCCTTGGGAGTCTTTTTGCAAGCTCTGCCAATGCTTTGTGAGCTTTATTAGGAGAAGCAGCTGCTGCCTGGCGCCTTCTGGCTGTGTAGTACTGCCACACGGCTGAGGGATCGGTATCCCAAGCTTCCTGTGTAACTATGTCCATGGCATCAGGGCAAACAGTCCTCAAACTGGGGAACCCTGATGGTATACTGATTCCTGCGCCACAAAGCACAAGAATTCTTCGAGATTTACTCAGGTGCTGCTGAAACGAGGTGTCCATTCGCTAAGCATGACACTGATCGAGGAGATACCTGATAACCCTCCTGTGAAGCGTACTATAGAGTTCAAAGATGAACCACTAGCAGCAAAAAATTCGGGAAAAATTCTTATTGTGCCCATGGTGCTTTTTCATGCCACACTGTGCGCTCTTGTTCGGTATCAATATGCACAAGACGTAACCCTCAAATTGGTGCTCAATGATTCGTGGATAGCGGTCCCTATATTTTGGGGCTTATTCGAGTACATTCATCCGCTTTTAATTTACAGGGCTGCTCAAATCACCGTGGCTATTGGCACCGCAGCAGGTTCGTGCTACCTCATCTATATTGCCAATGAGCTGGGGTACTATGCAGTCATGTACCAAGCCCCACCCTTGGGCAGTTTGGTTGTCTGGGGATTTATTGAGCTTAACCTGTTTTGGAGTGCTATGGTGGCGTTTACTGTCGCTTGGTTTCTATGGTGGGGGGAATATAGCATGTGAAGATTGCCTAGTAGAAGAAAATCATTGGTATTTCGACGACCGAAAGCTCACTCTAGCCCTGCTTCTTGACCACGAGTATTTATTGACTCTCTTGACGGCCTATGTTCGCAGTGATATTTATTATGACCCAGAGTGGCCCTGTTAGTTCATTCTACGTGTTCTGTGGGCTGACAATCGAGGCAAGAGATATACCCAACTGATCTGCTTGTTTCCAGGGTCTGAAATCTCGAGAGTGCCCACATAAAAGTACAGATCAAGTCAGTGTGCAGCTCGCATCCACGTTACGAAGAGAAGGCATACACTGTACCCTGTAACTACTAAATGTATGTGCTCGTACATATAAGCAAATATTTTGTGTACAAACTAGATCAAATGGCCCGCACTAACGTATTTACCCAGTCCATGATTTATAGGGATAGCTACTAGAGTACTCCTTTAACTGCCTACACCTCCCTTACACCTGACCATTCCCCGCTTACATGAACATCAACGAGTACGCGAAACCCATCCTCGATGGGATTTATAGGCTGAGAAACGCCGGCGGACAGGACGCATCGTACGCGTTCAAAGTCCTCCCTTCTAGAAAACTCGTAGATTATTATCAAACCATCAAGAGACCAATGGCGCTGGATGTTATACGCAAGAACCTCAAGCAGAAGAGCTACGCCACATTCAGGGACTTTGTCATCGACGTGGCGCAAATAACCCACAACGCGCGTACATACAATCCACCGGACAATTTTATTTATACCGATGCATTGGTAATTGACAAATTTCTTAAAGACAATCTGGCAAAACTTCGGAAAACCAGTAAACTTCCCGCGGATCAGCTCGATTATCCCGATTTAGGACCTTTACCTTATTACTCGGACGTCGAATCCCTCAGCTCAAGTGACTCTGACGGCTCAGCAACCGATGGAAGCAGACGGAGACGTCCGGTCCGCCGTTCTGTTTTGTTGGCTCGGACTAAGCATCTCCGCAATGGTGATAGTGACGACGACGATGCACCCCGCAAAAGGGGTAGGCCGCCCACCGTTGACAAACCGCACGAACACAGAATTAAGGCTATTTTGCGCGCTGTGCGTAGAGAGCGGGACTCTGATGGTAGTAGAGTCCTTTCTACCGAATTTGAGCGGCTGCCGGACCAAAAGCTGTTACCTGAATATTATCAAGAGATCGCCACACCCATAGCGCTTGACATTATTCGTAAGAATATCAAGCGTCGCAAGTATGCAAGTGTAGAGGCTTTCCTCGCCGACCTCACCATCATGTTCAATAATGCCAAACAATTCAACCCGCCCAACTCTCTTCTGTACAAGGACGCTCTTCAATTGGAGAAGTTGGCGACCATCACAGCGCAGGAGGAACTTAAAAAACCTGATAGCGTGTATGTGGAGAACGAGTCTTCTTCCAAGGCTTCACGCGTGCCGTTAGATCAGGTACAGCATAGAGGTGAGGCGTACAGGGTCGGTGATTGGGTGCATATTGAGAACCCTAACGATCCTGCGAAGCCCATTATTGGACAGATTTTTAGACTTTGGCAACAGGACGGCAAGCAATGGGCTAATGCATGCTGGTACTATCGCCCCGAGCAAACTGTGCATCTCTATACAAAATGCTTCTATGAGAATGAAGTGGTGAAGTCGGGCCAATATCGTGATCATACGATTGATCAGATTCTTGAGAAATGTTTTGTTATGTTTATTACAAAGTATCAGCGCGGCAGGCCGACCGGCATTGGCGACCGCTCGGTGTACTGCTGCGAGTCGCGTTATAATGAGTCTGACCGACTTTTGACTAAAATTAGAACCTGGAAGGCGTGCATTCCTGACGAGGTTCGCTCTGGTGACTACCCAATGGATATGTTCGACCGCCCTCAGACTCTGAGACGGTTGGCATCTCCCATCAAAAATCTGCTGCCTGCAGATGCAAAAGATACTGATCCTATCCCTTCCCCAAAAATGGGGTCACCTAATGCCCCCCCTATTGTTGGCGCTGTTTACAAACGTCCAATTGACCCTAATGATCCACCAGAGGTACCCACTCCTGAGCCAGTCACCCGCAGGCCAGAGTCTTTGTCAAGCACTCCCAACACGGCAGCAAATTCTCCCATACCCAGCGAGAAGCGCACCATGTACCCAGGGGCTTCATCCTACAATTATTCGTCGCGTCAGGGGCCTACTGGTAACGGATATGGAAGCTCGCAGCTCTCTATCGCCGCGCCTTCCGTGCCCTCGGCTTTCTCCCTACCCCACCCCTTTGTCGCCGGCTTATCGGACGAACAGCTGCAGAATGTGGCTAAGGGCAAAGACGGTCAGCCCCTTTGGTTCCCTGCATGCCCAATTTGGGTCTCACACCGCTATCACAACGACCCTGTTCCCCCCTCACTGCAATTGAGTGCCGACACTGAGACGAAGTCTGGTTTGACCGTTCCAAAGGGATTAGGTCACTCTGCCAAGTATTTGGCTTGGAAAGCAGCTCAAATCAAGAAAGAGTCTGAGATCAAGAGCGAGACTGCAGAGGCCTGAGCGACCCTGTGACAATATGAAGCATACGCTTGAACCTATGGTAGGGCGTTTAATTTATTGCTGTTTTAGTGTAATATAGAATAGAATTACTGTGCATTTCCACATAATCGAAAGAGTGAGCATGATTGCTGCCTTCTAGGGTTATCAACCCCCAGCCATAAGGGCATCAATAACATGTTGTAAATAAAGGAAAGATGGGCACTCACAATCAGTTAGAGGGTACCCTAATGAGAAATAAACTAGTGTGTTAGTAGTATAGTACCCTCCCATATCTAAGTGGTCAATTCGTACTTCAGGGAGGGTATCGCAAGCGCTAGGTATGTTCACCGCATGTGGGTGGTCAGAGCACGAGTTCACCGCTGTTTTGTAGCAACGGGTGATCACTTAAGCTCTTACTATCGGCTTACCTTCACTATATAATCACTCGCTGGTTTCTTTGAGTCGAAGAGTCTTGGAGCGCGAAACCTGCGAAAGCGATCAATATCGCTGGCCGCTCGCACAGCTAAACTCATAAGCCTGGCATAGTCGTTTTCAGTAACTCACAGGAAAGCAGTCACTGATTTATCTAGTACCCAGTCGCTCCAGCTCCCCTGTGCTTTTAGTTTTTCTCTGAGTACTTCGATAGGCCTCGGGGTACACTTCGTCTTGTGCGGCTATAGCACGTTGTGGCTACCATACTAGGCTGTTCTCACTAAACAAATTGTGGCCCGTCCTCTGGCTATGGTCTAATCATTGCCATTTTCAATCTCTTACACCGATCGCATACAGGCACTAATCGTCTTGTGTAACCATTTACCAAAACTATGCAGTACACCAGCGTTTTAAAGAGTAAAAAAGTTTAGTTAGACCCCACAGGATCGCCTGAGTTCAAGAATGCGGTTTTATTATTATGTTGGGCTCTAGCTCTATATCTATCTGTTTTCAGCCAGCTGTTTACAGGTAACCTTGCCGGCCAAAATATCTTCAATATTCTCGTGAATCTGCTTGAAAGAACCAAACTCGAGATAAGGAATATTCTCTTTCTTGCAGAAGGTGATAAGATCACGGCCTTCTTTAGCAAATAAAAGGTCGGTCTCGCGGGCAGCACTCAAGTCACTAACACCATCACCGGAGTAAAGCAAGACAGGGCGAGGGTCTTTGCCAGAATAGGGACGGATTGCGCGAGATTTATCGTGACCGAACCCACTCTCTGGGTGCCGATAAACAATATCCCAGGATCCATCTGGCTTGACATCCACATCATTAGCAATGATTTGAATGTAATCCGAGGCGGCAGGGTCAACGAGCCGAGCCAGTAAATTGCTAATAATAGGCTTCATACCACTGCTAATAACGACAATAGGCACATTATTCGCTTTAGCCCAAAGGTAAAAGTCCTTAAAGCCGGGGTCCAATGTAATGTTCTTAGCAAGAATATCAACACAGTCGTTGAAACTGTTAGGAATGCTCTCGAGCATTTCCCTAAAACTATCTCTAAAAGTAACCTTATCCTCGAGGACGAGTCGGTTCAGCTCTTTGCGTTTCTCGACGCCCATCCCCAGATTGTCGGTAAGGAAATCATTCGAGTCTTGCTCGGTAACAGTTCCATCCCAGTCTGTAAAAAGAATGACTTTGGGGTCACTTGCCAGTGCGGGAGTTTCGTTGCTCATGTTATGACGTCAGGATCAAAGGGCATTAAATGAGGCACGTCAGCCGAAAGTTAGCGAAGTGAATGCATATGGAAATCGGAAAGGCTGTAGAGGGAACCTAGAGACTTGAATGTAAAAAAGCTGTAAGTAATTGAATAACATATGGCGAATTGAGTCTCTAAACAGAATGCATGTGACTGAAGAAAATATTACGTAAATCGAGAGACGCCGTAGTCCTGCTAGAAAACAATATATGAGGGAGCTAAATTTAAGAAGCGTATAGAACCCCAAAATTTGCTATAATACTGTGAAATCTCACATCCCACGCACTTCATGTTTTCAGATTCAATGTAGTGACCAGGAAGTCGTTACTCTGTTTCAACTAGCAACGAGATCTAGCGATCATAAGCCAATTGAGAAGCCTCTCCAACTATGTTCAAGAAGGTTTTAAACGTTCATATTGTTATCTAGGGTGCACAATTAATTCAAGCACAGCATTGTATTTGCGAATCAGTGATCGCTCGTCAATATTATTTTGTGGCACGGATCACTAGCTGCTGTAAATATTGAAGGTATGCTATCGTGGGAGTCACAGACTGCCAACTTTCGATTCTCAGGAAATAATCGGGAATTACATGATAAATTCCACCTTCCGCTCCCATCTCAGCGCTCCCTGCGCATGCAGATTAGATGCATGCAGTTCCATTCATCCGAGCGGTAAAGTGCGAGCTGCCGACGTCGTAGGGCTACTGTCAGCGCGCGGACAAAGCCAATGGATTTGGAAGCGAAGTACATGAAACGAAAATTTGTTATGAGGCGAGACTGCTCAACATGGAAATCATGTATGCGACCGATACGCGCTTCCCCACACAGCCCACTAGTAGACCCCACTCTCGTTCATGCAGGTCGAAGAATATTGGGGGTGGCGCTCAAAGCGGTTTGTGGATTATTATGGAGGACTGCATACTGCAGCTTTGGATAACACCTCTCTGCGGTAATGAAAAACCCTTTTAGTACCCTCATTTTGCTCACAGTGGCGGTTGTTGTCTAAAAGTGGGGCTGGCGCCCTAACCCGGGGCTTCAAATCAATGCACCAGGCATAGTGTCTACCCCCGCACACTTGAACTAGTCGAAACCCCCCCACAAACTTCCTGTCAAAATCGTAACACAGGTCCGTTCTCGATGCCTCAAGTACAAGTAGTTAAGCAGGACGGCACAAAACTCGTAAAAAAATTTAAATGCAATTACTGCGATCGGTATTTTACGCGTTCCGAGCACCGTTCACGACACGAACTCAGTCACAGTAGCGAAAGACCGTACAGATGTACCCAATGTGTCTCAAGCTTTGTTAGACGTGACCTGTTATTGCGCCATTGCAGAACAGTGCACAATGGCAACATCATGCCCCCTCCCAAGAAGGCAAAAGGTGAGAAGAAAGCAGAAGCCCGACGACCTAGTGCCGCTGATTCGCTATTGAGCCTGGCAGGAGGTCATGGAAGCTCTAATGGCCCCGGCGGCAATGGTCCAGGCGGCAATGGGCCCGGAATGGCTGGTCCTGGAGGCATTGGCGTTCCTGGTCAAGGAGTAATGCCTCATGGACAAGACGGAATGCAGCCTCCTCTCCCCCCTAGCGGCCAGCATCCAGATATGAACGCTGCTATGCTAATGACCGAGATGCATTTCAACTCTCATAATAGTCCCCCCAGTAATGGCCCTTCTTACGACAACCTTAAATGGTACCCGAGCCCTGGTAACAACAACGTACCTATGCCAGGTCAACAGCCTTACTTGCAGTCTGAACAGCGCGGCCTTGTATCGTTGCAGAATATGCAACCGCCGTACCCCGACATGCCCATCCCGTCGAATTTGGGCCCCCAACAACCACTTACCAATGAAGACATGCGCGTAATACAGAAGTACATGCCGAGCGCTACTTTCAAGACCCCTGAATTCCATCGTGTTGCTCCCGATATCGACACGCCTGTTTCAGTGCCCCAATTGGGCCCCAACTTCGACGTTGCAGCGTTCGTCAACTCTATCAAGCAAAGACCGAGTATCAGAACCGAGCTTGGAAACCCCAGGGATATCACTAAACTGCAAATGAATCGCTACATCTCTGCTTTCTTCAGCTTCTTCCACCCCATCATGCCCATGTTCCACATTCAGACTTTTGACGCTAATACTGCAAGTCCATACTTGCTACACTCACTGTTAGCTATGGGCGCAGTGTTGTGCCATGATGAAGCCGTGGCACAGCTTTTCAGCTACAATTCTCGTATAGTACTCAAGAAGGATGTGCTGGCTACCCAAGACCAGTTGGAAGTTGCGCAGACCCTGATCTTTATCATTATTTTTGCCAGCTACACAGGTGATATGGCCGGTACTGACACCGCCAATGCAAGATCAATATTGTTGCGAATTGTCGATACGCTTTTGGAAGAACGTGACCTTAAATCACCGGGTCAAAAGAACAAAATTGGCAACCAGCCTTGGATGAATTGGGTAGCTGACCAGATAGTCATTCGCACCTACTTTTGCAGTCTCATTGCTGTTACAACAATGGCAGCTATCTTTAACTCTCCTGGTGTTTTGAGTTTTGAGAACATTCCTTCTAATATGATTCTGCCAAGTTCTGAAGTCATTTGGAACAACGAGTTTCACTCTGAAAATGAATGGGCGACACGGTTTAACCAGGAACTAAGCGAAGTCCCGCCCATGACTGCCGGAGAGCTGTTGGAGATCACTGAACACGCTGAGGATTACTTGCAGCACCCACCTATTTTGAACCCGTTTAGTGTGCGTATTCTCGGAAACGTGCTATTTTTACGCTCAGTCCTCATCACTCCCGGTGTGAATGTCGAGCAGATCACGAAACTCAACAATCAGATCTCTTTGTGGCAGGCCGTGGCCACCGACCCCTATCCAGGAATGGGTCAGGGTGCGATGCTGGCAATGGCTAATCTACCGCTCATCTCACTAATGAAACCCATGGAAGCTGCTGATGATGATGTCACTTTTAACCAGGGTCAAAGTATTTTGATGGCTATGCAGCTCCGCCAACACCCAATTGTCATTGTGAGTTACACGCTCTTGGGAGTCGCGCGTATGCAGATTATCCTTGATATGGGAATTATTCGCGAAGCCCTTAATTATCGGAGCGCTGAGCGTGTTGCTGAGGCTGCCCTTACCTGCTTATCTTCTCTTCAGGGCCAAGAAGACGAAATCCTTCAAAGAATGACCCGACTGGTAGTAGGGTCCAGCGATATGATTCGGGCTACGAGATTACTGGGTCAGCGGCTGTATCAAGCGTTCTTGCAATCGCCGCTGACAGGCTCAATTGCTGGTCAATGCATGATTCTTGCCTATGAACTCGTAATTGCTATTGTGATCTGGTGCCATAGAATCGAGGAGCGTATGCGCGAGTCACAACATGAATCTAATGTGGCGCCTCTTCCTGAGCCACTCACAAAGGTCTACTACTGGCTCACGGAGATCTGTCGCGAAGCGGGCATCCAGCAGGTGTACGGTACGTTGGCGCCCGCTCTCGCCGAGTCCATTGCTGAGCATTACGATGCTATCAAGACGTGGAGATTAGCTGAGGTCATGGCCATGTCATTGCGACTGTTCGCCAGGGGTCTTCTTAATTCGCACAGTGAGATAATGCAGGCCCGGCGCTCGCAGTATGGTTATCGCTAAGTGGGGTGATAGATTTAGATAGATATTTATGTGTTAATTGTATTTCTTCCTTTGAGAGCACTGCGGAGAATAACGCCCACTGGTATGCGAGGTGACTGCATTAGGCGGTGATGGTACATATTGCACTCGGTAAATCCGGCGCGCATGCGATCTGCTGCAACATGTACCGCATTGTAAAATTACACAAAATAGATAAGGTGGAGAGCCCCCAGTCACAAAGATCAAGCGCGCTCATGCAATAATACGCTTACGCTATAACGCTATTATGCTTATATATTTTTAGAGTACTTTAAGCCTCAAGAGAAAGACGGCCGCTGGGGTTTGTGACTTTGACACCAAGGGCCTTGGCGCGGTTGACGAGACCAACGCGGTTCTTGGCAGAGACGTTGTGGGCGATCTCGGCGGCGTAAGTGCGGGTCTGGAGGACGAGAACATCGAGGTCGTTGATGTTGCTGACAACAAAGACCTTGTGACCAGAGGGAGCCAAGTGGCGGGTCTTCTTGTTAGAACCGTAACCAATCTTGGGCATGCGAACGGTACCGCGGAAACGACGACGGACGGCGGAGTCGATACCCTTGGGCTTGCGCCAGGACTCGCCAACACGGTGGTAGCGGTCAGAATGGTGACGCTTGAATTGTTTGGGGTGCTTCTTGACGATTTTAGGGTGGGGCAAGCTGGCGGTCATTACGGGGAATCCTAGGGGTGAGTGCTGAGTGGTGTTTGGTGAAAGAATACGAGCCCTGGAGTGCTGAGTAAGCGAGCCCTAGCCGTAGGCTCGTCTTTCCCCGTCAAAAAAAACTTGGGCCGCGCCCACTTAGGTAATCAACACGAGACACCTCTCTCTTAACGAATTCTTCTGTTGTTATCGCGGTTAGGGGATACAAGCCATCTCTCCCAGCACTGCATCTGCCTCTCCCAACTTACACGTTTACCACATGAAGTTGCAATATTTGGCAATCCTCAAGACTGATTTTAATGGAAAAGCTGTAGAGCTCGCGAGCGCTTCAGAGCTCAGCAACTACGGATACTTGCAGCGCGGCAAAATCGCCGAATTTATGAAGTTTGCTTCCATCACAGTTGCCGGTCGTACCGCCTCCGGCCAGCGTCAATCTGTTGAAGAGGGATCTAGCACCACCTACGTTCACGCTAGACCCGAAGGTATTGCCGGAGTTGTTGTCTGCGACAAGGAGTACCCCCAGCGCGTTGCTTTTAGTGTCATTCAGAAAGCCCTTGATGACTACCTTGCTGCCAAGCCCAAGTCTGTGTGGGGAAGCGTATCCGAGGCATCCACCGCCACTGCATTCCCCCAGCTCGATGATTACGTGCGTAGATACCAAGACCCTCACCAGGCTGACGCGCTTCTCAAGGTCCAGCAGGAACTTGACGATACAAAAGTCGTTTTGCACAAGACAATTGACAGCGTTTTGCAGCGCGGTGAGAAGCTCGACTCTCTTGTCGATAAGAGTGAGGCTTTGAGCAATACCAGTCGTATGTTTTACAAACAAGCCAAGAAGACTAATAGCTGCTGCGTGATTGCGTAAGGGCTGCGAAACGTAGACTGTTCTAGCTGATGGGTCTCTGGAGTGAGCATGCGCGTTAATCTCTGCACTAATAGCTCGGGGAGTGCTATACAGTCGCTCGTATGCTCAGGCACTGGCGGCAGTAGCGTGTATCATCCCCACCATCATTATTTAGTGCCCGCTCAGATGCAGTCCATAGCATTAATGTATTTATTATTACATGTTTTGTCATAGAATATGCTTTGCTTCGCTATAATTGAATTATTCGGTACCTGATACGAACCATTAGAAAGAAGCTTAAAGTGTCATATGGTGCGCGACGAGCCACGGACCTTGTTCATCATAGTTAGTGCAAACATGAGTATACGATTACAACAGAACTTCTTTTACTGAAAAGCTAGGCCACAATGGCCACATTACTGAGACTATTTACTATACTCGACGCTTTTGTGCGCAAAACCATCAATCCTGGCGCCCGGTAGAGGCATTGGTCCGCTATCATAGTCAAGATGAAGTGCACCAAGGGGATACGACTATCTCCCCTTCTCTGTACAGCAAATCGGTTAGATACAGTAAGTTTTCACAAACTTCCCTTTGGCAGTTTACTATGCAGGTCTAATCATCTCGGCAATGGAAGACCCAGTCAATGTAGCACCTAGCCACTCCAATTGCCGACTTTGCGAAAAGTAATCACGAGAAATTCTTGGAGTGTGTCTCTATAGAATTCATATAAATTATACGGGTGTGCTCCACCCTACGCTACTATACTAGCAGCGACGGTGGGTCAGCCACTACCCAGCCATTATTCACAGTTTACTACAGACTCTGTGGTTAGCACTCTTCAGCCTGAATGCTCTATCTCACTCCTTCGGAGAAACTAAAAGCTGGGGTTCCTAGCGGACGGGACAATTTGCTAGACCTTTACAATTTGCAAACGCTTGCCTCGAGTGTAGCTCGTGTAGACCCCGTAACGGGCGCTAAACGCAAGCTGCGCAAGTCGTATAAGAATCACATTGCAGATCTACCGGGCAAGCACGTCATCCCCCAGCGCGAGGAGGCCCCTTCGTTGGTCGGGTTCGCCCGCAAACCTCCAACGTCTGGCTTGGAGATCGCACCTATCAAGAGTGAGATGCTACAACAAATTCGGTTCAGTCGGTCCCCGCAGGCGGGAATCCCTGGGTTCGACGCAAAGCTATTCGCGACAGCAATGGAACCCGAAAAGAAAAAGCGCGAGAGAGAGCAAGGAGGCGAAGAAAGAGCCAAGACAAGGGCTAGGATAAAATAGGCGCATTGCCTTATCAATCGCTGTAAAATACACCCTCTATTTATATATTTTTTAAAACAACAAGACATAAATTATCTTCAAGTTGCAAAACTTCTCGTAATGGATAGATACGATCATGGACGGGTTCCCACTAGTGTGCGTAGAAACGTCGCTGTACTCCAGGCGCTATTAACATGATAAAACAAATATATCGGCAATTAATTATTGAATGTCTAAATATGTTTGAGCTTGTCAATGAACCCACGCATCTTGTGACTCTTCGGCTTCTGAGTGTCTTGAGTGTCACGAGTATCGCTTGTATCGCGGGAGGTCGACGGGCGGAAAAAGGATCCACTTGACCGCTTGGGTGTGCTACCAGACTCTGTGTTGCGGTGACGGGGATGAATCAAAGTTGAGCGCCGGTTGACATTATTATCCTTGTGTTTCTCTTGAGACCATTCAGCAGGAGTCAGCGCCAAAGCTTTCGATCCCCGTCGCGAGGCCATAATAGAAGAGGCAGCATCCGGTCCAAACTCACTCAACTGCGAGCTATGACTTCCTACGCGCTCGAGCTTCTCTAAGGCGTTGTTGTGGGTAATCCGATTCGTTACATGACGTTTCGCACTGTGGTGGAGGGTGAACTTATTGGATAAGATCTGACCAGTATGATTGAGCACAATCTTAATCATGTCCTTCTTCAAACGATTGAACAGATCCTGCTTGGTCCAAAGCTTGTTGCGATAAACGAGCTCGGGGATCTTGATGGCTATCTCTTGAACATCCAAGAAATTGGAGCTGCTGGTTCCCTTGTAAGATGCCACAATCTCAGTCTCTTTAACAAGGAATTGAGTTAGGGTCATGAAATTCTCAGCCCTGTCCACCAAATCGTGTAACTCAGTGCGATGACGAACTTTACGCTTGATAAGGCCACCAAGGAAGCCTTTGGACAAAGTCTTATTGCCCTTCGATTCAGGCTCGCTCTCACTATCATCTGACATGTAGCTTGAGTCACTACCTTCCAGCTCCTTTTTCTCCTCCAGCTCTGCAACCTTGGCACGAGAATCATTTTCATCTTCATGAGGGAAGAAGAATTCATGCAAAGTGTCATAAAGAGTACGTTCAAGCTGAACCTTGATAGGACGAATATCGACTTTGACATCCTCGACGACGGGAATACCACCAACAGGGTCGAGAGTTGTCCACTCAAGAGAAACGAAGGGAGAATGAGGGTCGAAATGACCATGGGGTGTCACAATATCAGGATAGACAGCCTTGTTCAGGAGGTTCCATGCCTGTAACAGTCCGGAGTTAATCATTGTGTGTGAGAACTGCTCTCCTCTCTTAAAGTTACGATAACCAGTCTTTAGCAAGGACATTTCCATAAACGGCTTTCCAGTATCGTCAAGAGTAGTAAGTAGAACCTCATCGAATCTTAAAATGGAATACAATATGTTGGAGGTATCGGTCTTGTTGGATTTACGCAAAGCACTCTTGAACGCCCGCATCGTGACAATGAGGTCCAGGGAAGCACGTCTGAACTCCAGTTCCAACTTCACAAGGGCTTGCTCCAAATTCTCATCAGCATTGCGGAACACCATCTGAGAGCTGATATTATCCATAAGCTTCACGATCATGTTGAGATTACGCTGCTGAGTGCGAACCTGCTCGAGACTATTACGATAATTGCTGGCGATGTCGATACCAAGCGCCACACGCTGTGTAGCCTTTTCAGTCTCTTCAATTAGCGGGTCAGTGTAGTGCAACAAATCCTTGCCAATGGTATACACTGTGTAATACTGAGTCGAATCGCACTGGAAGTTGATATTGGGGGAGTCCACAATAAGTTTGGAGAAGCGCGAGTTTTTGTGCTGTGTAGAATCTGTTTCGTCAAAATTCTCACTCACAAACTCAGACTCAGACTCGTTGTCTGAAACAGAATTTGCTGTCGACTCACTCTCAACATGTTGCTCATTAAGTTGGATGTAACGCACACACAAGTTCACTTTGGGCGCCAGCAGGAATCGGCGAAGCACACCTGGGTCCAAACAAAATTCAATGCCTAGCCAAGGGGGCCAAGGCACAGCCCCAATAGGAGGCTGAACGGTATCGGTGATGTACCCAGAGGAGCACAAACTAGAAACAGCGTCATTGGCCATATCCTCCTTAGTAAATACAAAAGCGTTAGCCTCGTCCAAAACAATACCGTAGCGTGTCTCGATCTCAGCGGCATCAAAGTCTGTATCCTCATCACAGCAGTCATAGACCTTGACACTACGTAACTCAATAGCGCGACCAGTGACCTGAACACACTTGTTTGGGTTCTTGTTACTCACAATTTGAATCTGAGGTGTAATCAGTCTAACTTGCAAGCTGTTTTCAGCAGTCTCGTGCTTCTTGACATGCGCCATGTTCTCCTTAAACGTCTTGAAGTGATCGATAGCGCTTTGCTCTTTACCACGACCACTCTTGTGACCTGAACTCTCATGATGGCTAGCCTCATCTGGATGATGACCATCGCTTTTGATATGAGGCAAAATGGCTTGTAAGTGGGCCAAGTGAGGATGGTTTTCGTCATGACCAGCCAATTCTTCTGAATCCTCATGACCGTCGCCCATGATATTGGAGACAGCGGCTCTGACCTGTTCATCATTGAGATCGAATTGAGTATGATCAGTGTGGCTACGAGCATCTAGTTCTTCAACAAGGTCCTCCAAGTACTTGAGTGCTCGGCGGCTACGAGTATAAACTGACTCTTGTGTGTATGCATGCAGCACTTTGAGGCGCAAAACGAGGTCACGCACATTATTGTTCCATTTCACGTTCACAGAGTGTACCGTTACAAGATTCAAAAACTTATCAAGATCACCACTATCTGCAAAGATACCCGCAAGGTCACCTTGAGCCATCTCAGCTGGCAAGTGGTTGTTGCACTTCTTCAGATCCGCCAGAGTTCGATCAACAACGTCGATACTGGCCTGGCAAACATCCATTGCTGTATTGATACTATCAAAAGCATCTTGAAGAGATTTGTGGCCAGGGAATCTAGTTTGATCCTCTTCCAAAGCTTCCAGACTAGTCTTGTGGTCTTCCATAATATCATCAAGAACCTTGCGGCGAGCTTCCAACATGTGCAAGTGGTGGAGCCATGGCGTGTTATCCTCGATAAGACAGTCGTGAACCACCTCATGACCGAACTTGATATACTGCTCACCATCAACCTCACCGTAATCTGACCCAGATCTATCCGTCTGTTTGATATAACTCAGGAAAGTTGTGTATACAAACGGCTCAAAGTGCACCTTCGTCTTATCATGGTTCAACGTAGTGTGAATTATGTCTGTAACATCATCATGGTCATCCCAGTCATTGTGCATGGACCGACCCCGCTGCGACTTATCATTGGTGAAAATCGAAGGTAAAGCAGACGAGCGAGAACCTGAACCAGTATGGCTGCTTCCAGAAAACATGCTTTGCATATCAGCGTCAGACTTCATACGACGAGCAGTGCGGACAGTCGAATCATGGCTATTGGCACTCATAACCCGAATCTCAGTGTGAGAGGCAGTGACTTCACCCTTGAATAGCTTGGTGGCCCAACGTTTGTGGTTACCAATAGGTTCTTTACGAGTATGCAAATCAAGGATGAACCTGTCGATGCGTGCTTTAGCGCCGGCTATAACCTGATTTTTATTGTTGTGGCTCAAGTGACGTGCAGTAAACGACAGATAGAGTGGCTCCAATGCAAGCTGATACTGATGGCCGCTAAGCACACTTCCGAGCTTGGTTTTTTTAGGGGTTTCACCAGGGAAAAGCTTACCAGATCGAGTCGGCGGCCATAGTGAATTCTTGAACTGGTCCTTCCAAGTCTTGAAATGTCTGAGAACAGTGGGGGTTAGATGAACTGAATTTACACCACCAGGTTCGCCCATGCTCTCCAAGCTACGCACATTGATGGACAAAAAGACATAATCAGACCTGAACCCATGATAAGCATCGTAAGTATCCTTATCTTCAACATACTTTGGCAATGAGAGTTGAACAGTCCAGTGAGGCTTAAATTCTTGATCACGCTCTAACAGATACTTGGTCTTCTTGCGTTCCTCATCAACCTTGCGCTGGAACATCATTCCAAGAGTCCATTCTGTGCTGTTTGATAGCTTCATAACCACTTTACTATTTTCTGGCATAGACATTGCCTTTATATCAGGTCTTGGAGGGAATGATCGCTCACCCGGGAGGCGGCTCATGAAATCACGTTCCCAAACATTATACTGAGGGACGACAATCTTGAATACATCAGCGTTGACAACAAAGAGCTGCTTGGGATTATCACTACCATTAATCTGAACAGTGACATTCTTCTCCCACACAAATGCAAAGCCTGAGCCACCTCTCGTCAAAGTATAAGGATCACGCAAGCCCTTGCACAAAAAGAAAAGGCTACTTTTACCAAGATTGAAATTAAGACGTGCGTGGAAAACAAGGCGAATCTTATCCCAGAATCCCATGAGAGGCGAAATGTCAATAGGCGGCTTAGAAAACTGGGCAAATCCATTCTGCATATTTTGAAAAGCGGGCTTGTACGAAGAACACCAAGTGAACCTTGTGGGCAAATCGGAATTGCACTTGAACTTCAGATCAGTAAACATTTTCACGGGAGCAATTGTACGGTGCACTTCAAGAACGGCCCAACTAGGCTCTCTATCCGAAGAGTAGGAGCGATTAGGTTTGTCGGGGAACAAAGGCACAAACAATGGACGAATCTGTGCGATGCTGGGCGAGAGTTGCTCCGTGATGATAAAATTACCAGCAATGGCCAAAGCGGGACCATTCTCGGGATCCTGCATCGCGCTCAAAGCAGGGAAGTTAAGAACAGGCAGAGGATAGTCACGCAATCTCAGATCGAAGCCACCTTTAGCTTGAACATCAAAGTAAAGTGGAACGAAAATACTAAATTTCAAATCCTTTGGTAATCCTTTACCTATTTTGTGCATCCAGTCTCTCAACTTATCATTGGTCTCAAATTTACTGTGACGGATCTTCCAATAAACTTCCGAAAATTGTGCCTTGAACAAAAGAGGTCGGGGCGAAAAGCCAACAACAATCTCGTCTTTACAGGTCTGCTCATCCGCGTAGTCTGGGAAATTCACTTCCTCGGTCTTCTTGACACCAGCATGCTGGGTGGTCTTTGCATCTACGATGGTACGAATCCACGATTGAGTGTAGTGTTTGAGTAGCCTTTCACGAGCTTCAGCCAGAGTAATGTAGGTTTCCCTCTCTTTATCAGCAAAATCTTCCTCAATATGCGATAGCACGCCCTGGTCCTCCAAAAGTGTTAAAGGCAACTTGAGCTGGCGCCAAGGATAAAAATCAGGAGAAGTCCATAAGTCACTCCATCCATTGGTGATCTCGGAGGTACCGTGCTCACTTGATAGCAGGTCCATACGTGTTTCCAATAATCTTTGAATACGACGTCTAAGGTTCCGCGCGACCTCTTCTTTATCAGAACCAGACTTCAGAGAGCTGATGATACTACCCTTCAGTTTATGACTCTTGCTTGTCGTTCCCTTCTTGAACATACCATTCGTAAAGTTGCACTTCTTTTGACCGGTGTTATTGTGTCCAAGGTGACCATGTTTCATGAATTGTTCGGTAAAAGAATGCTTGAGCGGGTGCGAGTTATCTTTGGGGTGTGTTAGCTTCTCGCTATCCGATGTCGTGGCAGATCTTTCAAGTAGCTTAGTGGCAATCTTCTCCGCATACTTGTCAATCAGCTCCATACCGTCTCTTCGCAGAACCTCCTTGACATAACGCTCGAACAGAAGCTCCTTGTGTATACGTGCCTCGAATTCATGACGCTGACACTGGAATATCAGACCAAGATCACTCTCAAATGGATCGTCTTCTAGAGTAAGAGCAAGTGACTTGGCCTTCACACCGACCTTTGGAATCTTGGGGTCAGGCGCTTCGTGAGGCTGCAAAATAAACTTGGGGTCGATCTGCTTCGTTTGCTTCATCAACTGGCGCATAGCCTTCACAAACGTAATAGTATTATCGATAATACGATAAAGCTTGAACTCGAAAGGAACGTTGACACGGAAGGATTCGACATTGACACTGATCTGGTCTTCATTTTCCTGGGGCTTGATCCTGTACAGCACTTCTGGCTTATTGAGACACATTATAGCACACCAAGCAGCGCTATTGAACGGATGAAGCGAATACAGTTTGATACTATCAGCATCGATACGGGGAAGTCCAGAAGATGGGAAGTATTCAATAATACCCTTGTTGATGGTCAGCATTATACTCTCGTTATTAGGCAGATGCGCCTTCAGATTAGCGTAGCCCAGCGTAGTTTTAATCTCAAGTTTCTCGTGAGGCAACTTCTTGGCTTTAGCAGTTTTTGGAGGCAGCATGTCACGGCCATAAGAGTAGTCGATAACTTCGCGGACAACTGAAATTGCTAAGAGCACATGCATACTGTAGGTGGCATAGATCTTGGGTACAAGGAAAGAAGCAGTTACGCAATGCTCCTTTTCTACAATGCAAGTAGCAAGTGCGCACTTAAATTGAGGTAGCTTGAACCAAGGCTTCGTGATCATTGTCTTCTCCTGGTGCTGAGGGCGCTCAACGTGAACGCTGGTAATACTGGCAAAACTAGTTCCGTCGACATCAATTTGCAATCTGCGGCCGTCAGTAGACTTATCGCGTAGCTCACCGGCAGCATACTCAATTTCTATGGAGGCAACTTCTGTGTGCACGCCAGCGAGATCACTCGTTTGGCCACGAAACCGCTCACTGGCAAGAGCCACTGTTAAATCTTTGGCATCAAGCTTGACAGAGCGTAACCAAGCGGGAAGTTTACGCAGAGGCGAAGGCTTGAGCTGCTTGCCATCATGAGAATTAGTGGCATCCTCGACGGGTTTCTTTACGACGCGAGAAGCAGCGCTAGACCTGCCTGCAGCAGCTGCTGCGGACTCATCAAGCGTAATGTCTTCATCGTCGACATGATGAGGGGGCCTTATTGTCTCTGTGAGGCAGCGAATCGCATGGAAAATCTCGAACCGCGTAAGATTGTGATTAACATTAGCAAGTTTCAGAACGAAATCGACCGTTAGCTGTGGCTGAGAAACTGCATTCATATTGAACTTGAGAAGCTCTGAAGAGGAGATAGTGAAGCGCGGTACATGGTCACTAGTATACCATACCTGCCCCTTGATGACCTCAAAGTCCTGCTCTAGAGAGTAAACTTGTTCACCATTGACCATTGTGTGATCTCCTACAAGCTGGGAGTGAATTCGAGAGCACGAAGTAATGAACATACTGTTCGGATTTTTCTCACCGTCAAAAACTAGACGAAGGGCAGCGTCAGATACGTGCATACTGAAGTCGGCCTTAGGAAGTGCATTCTGAACCTCGGGAGGAACATACAGCCCCATAAGCGAGCTACTTTTCTTGTGTGCAGTCTTCTTAGGGTGTTTGCGCTTGAGCATCTGCAACAGAATGGGTAGATGGTGAGTCTCGAAGTTGACAGTGGGAGAATTAACATTAAGCGCACCGTTGATAATGCTATTGTTGAGCTTCGCGTTGTCATCCTGTACATATTTCAAGGTATTAGAGGCCATGTTGGTCTGGAAAATTAGCGAAATAAGGGGGATGTAAAGCAACTCTTCTTGCGTGCCCGCGTCAATACCAAAGTTTACTGAGGACACTTTGAGGAAAGCTTGGTGAGCAGCAGGAGAATCCGAGTACAACAACTTGAAGCCAGGACTCTTGGGGTTCATACGCCTAATGTTAAATCCGACGTCAGACATGGACATGATCAGGTACGCGGGATTATCATCCTTGTCAAAAGCTGGTTGAGGTGAAGGGATCTTAGTGAGCTCAAACGAATTAATTTTGAAGTCGATCTCTTTGACGAGGTAAACAATCGCGATGCCAATTTTGGCGAGCTGCACACGCTGTGAGCGCGATAAGGTATGGTGTTTGGGGCTAGCCTCTGCAACATTTTCACCCTGAGCCCGTGGTCCTTGTTCCTGTTTGAGTCGCTTAAGAAAGTACTCGAGCTGAATGTGCATGTTCTGAACTGAGACATCGAATGTCAACTCTTTGAGCTCCAGGGACTTCTTGTCAAGTACACCACTCATGTCGAATCCGAAAGTATCAAGGATGGGGTGGGGATTCTCGTCATCCAGCGACTCCGCGACATAAAACTCGGTTAGAGAAACCTTGAAAGCAGCCCTTATTTCCGTTTTCTTGAGCTTATAGGCATCTAAAGTTCCCACGAAGTTCGAGTTACGCAGCGGCTTAAGGTTTCGCAGATCTAGCCGCAAGGAAACACTGCTAACAATATACGTTCCTGCTCCTGCTTGTACGAGAAGCGAGTTAAAAGAAACATTGATAACCTTCAAAGCCGGTATCAGCCACTTAACCGCACGGCGCAGCCAGACCTGAGACTTGGGTAACAAAGGTATCGACTTGATCTCCTGCTCAAAAAGTTGCGAGAAGTGGTTACCGGAAGCCTCACTAGAGCTATAATTGGGCTTACGCTTTCCGCTCTTTGATGTTTCTTGTGTATTCTTGGCATGCTCCTGGGCTGCAGTCTTAGACAAGCGAATCTCACAGTTTTTGATACTCAACTCAAACCATCCTGGGCGAGCAACCGTTGGGCGATGAACAATAAGACCTACCTTTCCGATCTTAATTTGGTTGCCCTTGCGGGTGCGGAATGATATGCCGCAGATAGAAAGATAGCCGAATCGCTTGATTGAGATGCCTGTGAACATCCGAAACAACGCCAGAAGAACCAGACTAGCTAAGAAGCCCACGATAAATATACTGAATAGCCTAGAGACCGCTTGAAGCTGTAATCGAGCATACTGCCCGAGCAGCGTGCTCGGCTCTTTGGGCATTGGTAATGATCGGAGGTACGATCGGGGATAAATAAAAGTCCAGCAGACCGTCGATCTGGGTATTTATTGGGGTGGGTTACATTCCAAGAGCATTGGAGCTCAAGTACAGCAGTCCATCGCCTTCTAAAATCTACATTCGCAAAATCTTGGTCGATTTAACCGGCTCAAATTCTAATTTTGTGTGCGAGAGGTACATCGATAGTCTACAGGAAATATAAGGGCTCCAAATTCTAATTCTTTAAAGAAATCTGTCTTGTAATTATATGTGAAGTCACTAGCAAGGGGCAATTCTCGTCCAGCGAGTCTGAAGCCCGTTGTTTGGGGCGTCCTCCTATTGGTGTATTAGTCATCCGATAAGCTTCAGCCGGGACGCAGCTGGGCCGTGGCGAGCTACGTCCTATTCTATGTTTTGAGTGATATAGGCATGGCTGACTAAAGCCACTCCTGACCAAAACTGTGGCGACGCCACTGAAACTTTTCAAATGGCACCTAAAAAGAAGGGAATCACAATGGACGTGTCCGAGTTCATCGGCGACTGGGCCGAGGAGGACTCTGGACCTACCAAGCAATGGGACCACAACTCCACGGATCTTTTTGCTTCGGTTGGTATGGCCTCCTCTACTCCAGCTGAGGTCCAGTTGCCGAATGCTCCTCCATACACGGCGCGTGTCGCTAACTTGAGCTACAGCGCTCTTGAGGATGACATCTCTCACTTTTTCCGCAGCCAAAACATTGCTCAGATCCGTATGCCTAAGGGCCCTGATCAAAGATCAAAGGGTTACGCTTTCGTGGAGTTTGCTGACCGCAACTCACTTGCTGCTGCTCTTGGACTCGATGGCACTAACCTTGGTGGCAGATCTGTCCGAATCAATCTCGAGCAGGCCAGTGAGTTTGGTCGCGGAGGTCCTCGTCGCCAATATGAGGATGACAACCTTGACTGGGGTAGTCGCAAGGTTCCCCAGGTAACTCCTCGTGAACCTCGTCCTGGTCGTGCTATGTTTGATGAGCCAGAACTTGACTGGGGTGCCCGCCGTGCTCCCTCTCAAGCCCCCCGTGCTCGCGAGCCTCGTGAGCATCGTGAACCACGTGCTCCTCGTGGAGGTTTTGACGAACCTGACTTGGACTGGGGTGCTCGTCGTGCTCCCAGCAACCCTCCTCGCAACTTCTCTCGCGGCGGAAACCGTCGCGAGCCCAGACAAGAGCGTGAGCTCGACTGGAATACCCGTCGTGCCCCTGCTGCCACTTCTGGACCCGCTGCTGGCGCTCAAGCCTCTGCTGAGAAGAAGATCTCCAAACCAAGCGGATTCGATGTTCTCAAGTCTGATGAAGCCACCGAGCCCGAGCCCAAAGAGACCCCAAGCGCTGCCCCCGCTGCCGCTGCTCCTGCCGAAGCTCCTAAAATGGCTGAGACCATTGCAGCAGCTACGGCCACCGCCACTGCCCACGAAGATGATTCCTGGACCACTGTGAAGAAACATTGATGTAGATTACTCAAGTAAGTTAAGCCTTTGTGCGTTTTCATTGACATATGATAGGGTGCCAATAATCATGGTTGGCGCATATGCGAGGATCAAACCAGGGCAATTTTATTAGATATTGTTAGATAGTAGGAGCTGTATTCCTCTGACTCTAAACCCTAATTCTCTGTGCCCTGGTTATATTCATAGCTAGTTTCACGAACTGCGGCAGTACCTGCCTTACGCGGGGTTGCACCCTTCTTATAACTATCTGTTAGATCTCATAATGAGAAGAAGCCACAACTATGTGAACTAATGGACCCAGCAGGTGTTAAGTACCTGTTGGTCCTGGGTGTGCCTACTGGGCACTATGCATTATCTAAACAGATTATGCAGTAGTACTAGAAGAGCAGAAGTGAGGTTTACCTTGAACCACCATAACTACAACAAGATATCATGTTATTGTTTTTTTGAAATTGGGCAGAATCTCACTCAAAAGTGTTCTCGTTTCTCGGATCTTACTGACTGGTGAAAATTATACTCAATGCAGGACAATCTGCGATGCAGATTGAGTTCATCTGAAGCTACTGCAACTATTTAGTCGTAGGGTATTTTAAGGTCTTCTAGGCATTGTAAAGGGTAGACTAAATATCACCATAGGTGTAGTGGTTGCCTATGAGACTGATTGAGCTATTAATATACGAGGCGCTGGCCCCTTCGTGGTGCCTATTATCTCGACTAGGGATCGGGTCTGGGACAATTGGGTCTTAAGCGTCTGTGCCCTCCCTTCGTCATGTCCCAAAGCGGAAAGCGGGGCTGAATCACGATTCCCTCAAGGTTTAGGGCATGAGGACTGGGTCGGTGATGGATGGTGATAGACAGATTTTTCGGCTCTATGAATTTTACATTAATACTATTTAAGCTATTAGAAACGCATTGCGCACGCTATATCTCGCGTCGGCTTCCAGAATTGGACCGTTAGGCCCCCTACGCCTTGACTGTACTGGGCGCAGGGGCATTAATTATATAATCATGTTAATTTCGGAGTGTTGTAAGCAATCATTTTTGCAAGATGAATTTATCGATGCGCGTAGCATTAGCGTTATTGATGCTGCCTTCTGTCGCAATGACGCAACAACCACAGGGAGGTGGCCCCACGGTCACAGTTCAAAGCACAGCGGTCGTAACGGCGAGTCCAAGCGGGGCTCCGCAGGGTGGTCAAGACCAGGGACAACAAGGTGGTCAAAATGGCCAGCAGGGTCAACAGGGACAGGGCCAGCAGGGTGGCCAACAAGGTCAGCAAGGCCAGGGACAGGGCCAGCAGGGTGGCCAACAAGGTCAGCAAGGCCAGGGACAGGGTCAGCAAGATCCTAACCAGGGAGTCACCACTAGCCCTGAAGTCTCATTTGTGAGCCCCTCGGTAGTCTCCCCTTCTGGCGCTCCGTCAACTGCCCCTTCGGGCTCCCCTTCGGGCTCCCCCTCAGGCTCTGATTCTGCCCCTGCATCTTCTGGCCCAGCACCTTCCTCTGCCCCACCTGCATCCTCTCAACCAGGCTCCGCTCCAGCGTCCAGTGCCCCCGCGTCTAGTGCTCCCGCGTCTAGTGACAATGGTGCGCCCTCCAGCGCCGCTCCTTCTAGTAACGGTGGTTCTGCCCCTGCACCCAGCGACACTGGCGCACCCTCTAGCGCTGCCGCTGGATCTAGTGCCCCTGCTTCTCAAGGCTCGGCACCTGCCTCTTCCGCTGCGAGCGCTCCCACCTCTGCTCAGGGGGGCGCCTCGGACGCTCAGTCCTCGGCTATCGTCACCGATGATGGCAACGGCGGAACCTCCACTCAATATGTTGGTATCACTAGAACATCTACTGTGGACCAAACTTTCTTGGCCACCGCCTCTGGTAGTTTCACTACTATTCCTGATGGTAACGCTGCCCAAACTAGTACTGATGCCACGGCAAGTACAGCCTCAGCCTCAACATCACCACAGTCAAAATCATCCAACAATGGAACCAAAATCGGTGTTGGTGTAGGTGTAGGTGTCGGTGTACCCGTACTTCTCGCATGCGTTGGTCTTGCATTTTTCCTCTATAGACGCCGCAAGCCTGCTTCCCCTAGCCCAGTTATTGAGGAAGAGGAAGACCCTTTTAGCGCCAATATCAACAAATACCACAACGCAAACGTTGCCCAGAATTTCTAAGGCACTCAGGGACTAGGGAAAGCGACAGTTGTATCTGTATTCCCCTCAACATAAGCGCCCTGTACAAGGGAAAATTGGTTTCATGTCACCCCTAATCTGGTTTCTGTTATTTCGTCTTTGAAATTGTATTAGTATGCCAATTGGCTCACCTGCACTTATTTTGAGCCTCTGGTCGCTCTTATTGTGTCAGTGATGGCTTAATGAGTATTAGTAGCAAGCATTAAATTATATGAATGTAATTTACCTCTCGGTGAAATATGTTAGATCTGTACCTTCCAACGATCCTGTACAACTATGTGCGGGACTGCACGCGACAAGCTGCATGCGGAAATAAAGCACGCGAGCCCCCACCATTTACAAACCAAAAGAGCAGATGAGTTCATCAAAACAGGATCACAACTCTTCGAGTAGCCTGAAAAATCTCTTCTGTCAAACCCCTCTATGTGCTATGCAGGTACCAATGTCCGAGCCCAAATATCTCAGTCTAATTTACGCTATTGTGGAGCCCTGTCTGCCTACATCTTGCTATTTATTAAGCTAACAAGGTTCGAGATCTGACCTGTGCGGCTCGTAACACTACCACAGGTACTTAAAGGGTTCATCGATCTATGGACAATTCCCTAGTGAGTCGCCGAGAAAGATGCCGCACATGAAACATGCAATGCATCTGAAGTCGGCACTATGAGCATATGCAACTATCCACGCGAGTGGGGGCGCCGATAAAGTGACAAAGGCGAGGTAACGACATGAGCCCAGAGCTTAACTTGTGGGTTCATTGGAGTTTTACTATCGCCATGAAATTCACACTGTCCGAATATATCCGAAGGATCTTCACAAATTTGTGCAATTATGTACGGAAGCCACAGAGTCTGCGGAGATCACGATTCGCTTGCATGGTTCTGCACTTGGCGCGTCCTCGTCCGAAGCCGCTGTCAAAATACTTGCTCACTAAAATTAACACATCAAATAGTTTCAAACTAAGAATCTCGAAGTTCAAATCAATGCAGTCACTGTTATGTTGCTGCTCGCTTCTTCTCTTAATTTGACGGGCTACAATCTCGCTTAACGCATGCAACCCCGCTGTCACATGTTATGCATGAACCACTGCATGTCTAAAAGAAGCGAGGGACCAGTCTTAATGACGTCATGGTCAAAGAGGATATGCCTCACTGAGGAAGTCAAAGAACAAAAGGGTTATGGGCTGAAAAGTTATTTGGTTTAACTTAATTAGATCTTTTGCCAACGAATTTAAAGTAATATGTGACTTTAAATGCTAGTTGTTCCGGCCGGGAAAACTATGTGATGCGGGTGCCTTCGGCTCACTATTATCAAGTTGACCGGAAGATGCTTCAACCTCATTCTGGCTAACAATGATGAGAACATGGGGCTTAAGATTGCTTTTGGTCTCAGTAATTCGCCTCCCGGCGTTCCGCCCTGTACGCATATTATCGTGGTGCGCCCAATAGTCACATGCAAATGGCGGAAAAATTGTGAGGCGCAAACTCGTGCAAAATAAGCCTGAGGCAGCAAGTGGACAGCAAGGACGCTTTTTTATATTGATCCCAAGTGTGTTTATATGTTATGAGCAAATTGGAGCTCACATTCCCTTCCTATGCTCGATTCAACAACTATTGGCGCCCATACATGATTGATCACATGCTGCATCACAAGGAGGTGTATGCATGGAGATGCATGATGCATGAGATATGTATTTATACTTAAAGCAAGTGACATCCACCCACCTTTGAAAACATAATGTCAACTCGCACATTTGAGAACAGCGCCGTTGCTGCCCACATCTCTAGCTATCCCAGTGTCGCTCAGACTGTCAGTCTTATCAAGAGCTTTAGCCTCGTCCAGAAGGCTGGCGAGCTCTCCAAGCCTTATCTTGACACTTTGACTGCTAAGGCTAAGCCCTACACCGATGCCGCTCTCGCTAAGGCCTCCCCTCATTTGGCCAAGGCTGATGAGCTTGGAGACAAGTTTTTGACCAACGTTGACGCCAAGTTCCCCGCTATCAAGACAGTTCAGCCCAGCGATGTGATCAGTGAAGTCAAACACAAGCTCGACTCTGCTAAGACCTCTGTCAATAACACTGCGTCCAGCATCAAGTCTAAATACACTCTGACATACGATCCCGCTGGAAAGCCTTACCTTGAGGGTTTCGAGACCCGTATCGCCCCCATCAACGATAAGTTCGATTCCGTCATTGACTCCTACCTCCCTGGCAACGCTAAGGCTCCTGAGAGTACCAGCGAGCTTGGCCGTACTTACTCTCTTCTTATCAAGCTTGCTGGCCGTGTCAAGCCCACTCTCTTCACCCTTCGCGACACCACAGTTTCTCACGTCAAGGACGTTTATGATCATGAGCTCAAGAAAGATTACCCCAAGATCGATGTCAAAGTTACTAAAGTTGCCCTCCCCACATACCTTGCCGCCGCCATTAGCACCGGTGTGATCCTCGGCAAGGAGACTTTCAGCAAGTTGTACCAAGCATTCCAGAACTCCCCCACAGCGTCTAAGATCTCCTCTAAGGTTGACACTATCGCCGAAGACTCCAAGGACCACGCTGCTGAGGCCAAGAGCACTGCTACTGATGCCGTCAAGTCTGTCTCCAAGAAGACAAAGGCCAAGGCCAAGGAGACCCACTCCGCCGTCCAAGCTGCCGTCTACTAAGGAAGCTCTAAGGCACTCTTCTTTTACTGCTCGAGCGGATCCCAGATACCTGTGGTCTAGTGCATCAGACCTCCACGACATGTCTAGGCTCGCGAAACGCGTTTTCGTAGTGAATATATATGTATTTTAATTGTAATCCTCTGGATATACTCGGCGGTAACGCTCACTGGGACGTTCTCGACTAAATCTGCTTTTAAGAATGTTAGTTGATACACGTTAGCTCAGTACTGCGCTCAATCTACACGTATAACTTCGTCATGGTACAACCCACGTATTCTTCACTCTCTAGTAGTCGAGTTTAAGGGTATATCAGGGGTGGTCTAAGCCTTTCGGGTCTACTTTGGAAAGACCGGTAAATGGGTGGTAAATCAAGTAGCTTATAGTGCGAGAATACACATTTGCTAGGGTCAATATGGTCTATTTGTATAGATCTTGAATGCTTGTTTGTTTCCTTGGGGCACGTTACTATGTAGATACTATTCTTGTTGTAGTGCCAGTCCTTGACTACAGAATTGAGGTACCATTGCTCATGCTGATCATCCTCCAATGCTGTCTCCACAGGATGAATCGCTTCAATCTCCCAGGGCATGTACTTTGTAGTTTCGAAAAACTCTGTACTTGTAGTCGTGCGACTAGCCTGGTTTTAGTTACCCAGGCCATGGCAAGTATTTGTGGGTGATCTCTACCTCAAAAAAGGGGTCTACTTACCTCGTTTACCATAAATCGCTGCCCTGATTCATTGGAAGCTCTGTGTCCTTTCCTGGAGGATATGTGTAGTATATAAAGTACATAGACAAGTAAAATGGCATGTATAATAAGTTTAGCTTTAAAGGAAAAAAAAAAAAAGAGAAAAAGATGTAAACGATTCTCTTCTAGGCAAAGAATCTAAGTTCTCGAGTTTTAAAAGACCTCAAACCTCTCCCAACGCTCATAGACCATTCGCTGCAACGTCGGAACACCCACCACACAGTCTTCCTGATTACCCGTCATTATCGATGGCACAGAGACTCAATTACAGCAGACTAAGACTAAGCTATGTAGTTACGTAGTTATGTACTCCATAACATGCTATAGAGTTGACAGGTACCTATCACCTCCTCTTAGGTAGAACTGGTCGACACCAACTTTTGCCATGGACTGGGTAGCTAAGTCGAACGACTCGATTCTAGGAGCACATTGAGGTTTTCAAAACCTTTTAGTAATCCGCAATGATTCTTAATAAATGTTAACCAGGCAGGATTCCTTGTCTACTTTCCACCATCAGTCTACCGAAAAATAAAGTTGTGTTTTGGCCAGATAGGTTGGCCACTGTGTGCGTGGCCACTGTCACTACATAGTAAAAGTGGCTAGTAGAGAGCAAATCCTAGTCTTCTGCTACATATTTACCCTGTTTGAAGTCCTTGATGACTTTGGCGAGACCTTGCCTTGTGTTCACCACTATGGGGCCGTATGCGACCATTGGTTCATCAATGGGCTCTCCTGCCATGAAAAGGACATCTGAGTCCTTTTCAGCGATGATCTCTACATCTTGATCAGGTCGATCAAGTACTGCCATGCTCATATCTGGCACTCTCGCGGTATTGACATGGACAAGACCGGTTCGCACAAAGGCAGCACATAACCAACCAGCAGGAGATCGTAGCCTGACGGTACTGCCTTGTTTTAGTTTCAAATCAAATATGTTCATAGGAGTAAAGGTAGTCGCGGGTCCGGTATTTCCATCATACTCTCCAGCGATGATCGCCATCGAAGAGCCCGACCCAAGGTCCACCCGACTAATGTCCCTGGACCTTATGGTCTGGTACTTGGCCTTGACGTTTTTGTCTTTTTCAGGCAAATTGATCCATAATTGTAACCTTTCCATCGTGCCTCCTGATTTGGTAAAATTGTCGGAGTGCATCTCGGAATGCTCAACGCCAGATCCAGCAGTCATCCATTGTATGTCTCCAGGGTATATTGTGCCGGAATTGCCTACACTATCAGTGTGTGTTATTTCACCTTGGTAAACAAATGTGACCGTCTCGAATCCACGATGAGGGTGCATTTGAGCTCCTCTAGCTTCTTTGTACGGACTAAATTGGAATGGTGCACCATAATCTAGCATTATGAATGGGTTCAAACGTGCTCCAAGGCCATCCGCATCCATGATATTGTGTACGGGCAGCCCATCACCAACCCACATTCTAGGTTTCGGCTGTACTACACGAAATACGTGTTTGAGCATCAATTGGACTTAACAGTTGATAGCGACTGTCTTTTAATTCAAATCCCGCAGAACTTGCATAGTACATGCGAACATCATTAATAACACGACGTCATTGAACCTAAGCGAGCCTGGGTTAAATTCTACTGAGTATCTTGAGCTTCAATCTCGCGGCCTAGACTTCTTAAACATAAATAACTAGAATTTGATATAGCTAGAACAGGTTGGCAAGGTATTAATGGATAGAAAATGCCTACAAATAAAGAGACGGGGAATTGACAATATCTCTGTGCACCAGCTCGAGAGCCTTGTCCATTTTTTCACCCAGTTCGTCGTTTCCAATGGTACGGGAAGCTTGTGCTAACTGACGGATAAGCTCCTCAAGACGTCTGAACATACGAATAAGCGAACCTTCGAAAACGTCAGTCATCTTTGTGATCTGGGCAAATGTGCATCCACGCGCCCATTGAAACACAACATCCATGAGATCGGGCTTAAACTGCTCGACGTACTCAGACTCAACAATGGGCATTTTGCACTCTGCGCTGACTTTAGCGATCTTTCGAGCCATTGTCTGCAGTACGCGGTAAGGCTCCTTGAGATCACGGTGAAGAGCCGAGCCCTTGTTGTTGACCTTTTCATCGAAAACAAAGCAGCTAAGAAGAGCAGCGCACTGCTCAGGGCTCAAGCTTGTGAATGTACCATTGAATACAAGCTCTGTGAGAAGCAATTCGTCTCCACTGCTAATTTCACAGGCCACACGGCCCTTGAGCTCAACGATGTCGTCTACGGTAGCGAAACCAAGCTTGTAGAGCACACGTTTACGATTATGGAGCTCATCCATCTGGATGATCGCTTGTGCCTCTTTGATCTTAGTGCGTTTCTCCTCAATGCGGCCTTTTAGAGCCATTTTGTCTGAGTACTGCTTGTAAAGACCGGGGAGCCGAGGGTCATTTATTAAAGGATTTGCGGCCAAAACTGCCTCTAAAGCTTCAGACTTGCGTATAAGGTCAAGGAATCCTTCATCTTTGATGCCCATGTTCTCAACGGGGTCGAGGGGAGGGAGTCCATCAGGAAACTTCTTTTTGATCTCAATAATTTGTTTGCCAATGGTGTTACGTTGCTTTCCAGAAGCAAGATCTGCGGGAAGGTGTGTCTTGATTGACGAGATCCCTTTGATGGAGTCAAGAGTAACAGGGATCATCTCAGTTTTACGGTCATTAGGGCCGGCATCGGCACGCGCAGGCTCTACACCAGGAACCAGTTTGGGGTCTGTCTTGCGAACAAGATGCATAGGCGTAGTTTTGGTCACCCATAAAAGAACAAGCGCAATGTACTTCTCGTGGTCGTCGTATTCAACCTTACTGCGGCGAGGCACAGGGCGTTTCTCCACATTGACAACAACACCCCACCCAAAGTCAAGCGATTCCTTGTCGGGAGGGCTCACAACAACCCTTACTAGACGACCCTTTGTCAAAAACTTGAGTGAATAACCAGGGTGAGCGATAACTTTACCCATCTGCTCACCATACTCCTGAATCTTCTTTTTAATCTCGAAATATTGCGCGACAGACTCCTCGTCTTCAACTTTTGTTTCTTCAAGTTCCTGCTTTAAATCACGCTCTTCCTGCTCTAAAAGAGGCACCTTGGTAGCATGCTGGAATTGGTAGAAGCAGTGCTCCAACATGAATTCCGGGGAAATGCCTTCAACACGCAATAAGTTGAGAATCATGTTGTAGCCCAAATGGAAAGCTGAATCAAGGCGATCTGTAACACCCTTAAGCATACCTTTAGCTACACTAGGCTCCATCTGTTCATTGATCATCATAATGACAATACCACGGTCATCGAGACCACGACGTCCCGCTCGACCACTCATCTGGATATACTCACCTCCAGAGACCCAGCGTGTTTCCTTACCATCGAATTTACGCACTGATGTGAACGCAACTGTCTTTGCAGGCATATTAAGACCAATACTGAAGGTCTCGGTTGCGAAGAGTACCTTTAACAAGCCTTCCTGGAATAACAGCTCTATAATTTCTTTGAGAATAGGTAGAAGACCAGAATGATGCACACCGATACCGCGACGCAATAAGGGGAAAACTGTTTTGATCTGATTGAGGTTGCGATCAGCCTCTGTAAGCTGGCTCATAGCATTCTCAAAGACTTTGGTTACCATGTCATGCTCATCACCATTGTTGAAATCGAGCTTGGCCATCTTTTGTGCGAGCTGCTCACACTCACGCTTGGAGAAACTGAACACAATGACGGGGTTGAAGTGGTTTAGCATGATCATTTTGATAATCTTGTAAATATCGGGAATATCTTTGTTACCACCTTTGTTGATTTTACCATTTTTGTGGGATGCATTAGGGTTGGCGGGGTCGTCTCCAGATTTTTCCTGGAGGGTACCCATGGCCTTTTGAAAGTTTTCTTCTCTGAACTGGCCCTTCTCGTCAACAACAAGATGGATTCCACTGCCTCCTTCGGGGAAAAGATAATGCTGAAGCGGAGTGGGACGAAAATTAGTATAAACGACATGGCATGGCTGGCTGTGAATTTTACAGTGCCATTCAGCAAATTCAAGCGCATTAGGGATAGTAGCGGAAAGAAACACACAACGAGTGCGATCAGGTAGTAAAATAAGAGTTTCTTCCCAAACAACACCACGTTCTTTATCGCGCATGTAGTGAACCTCGTCGAAGACAACCCATGAGATCTCCCTTACGACTTCTGAACCACGATAAAGCATCGATCTGAGAATTTCTGTGGTCATAACAAGGCATGAAGCATCGGGATTGATGGTGATATCACCGGTCATCAGACCCACGTCCTTGAACTCTGCTAATAACTCACGATACTTCTGGTTACTGAGCGCCTTGATAGGTGAGGTATAGACAACACGTTGCTTATTGCGAAGAGCCTGTGCAATGGCATATTCAGCAACAACGGTTTTTCCTGCTGAGGTATGAGCACTCACTAGCACTGATTCTCCTCTTTCAATCGCAGCAATACTCATGCTTTGGAAAGGATCCAATGTGAAAGGGTACGTTCTGGCTGGGTTTGTACTTACATGCTTTTCGATGGGGGTATAGTCATAATTTGGAGGCAGAGCAACCTCGTGACGAATTAGATGGCTACCAGTATCGAGCTGTGTAGCTTGAGAGGCCTCAACTTCCACGGCATCTGTGACCAAAGGAGGGTTTTCGATGCCTGTTGATGTTTTTTCGGGTCTAGTTTTTTTCGCTACAGTCTGAGTCTCCTCAGGACTCTGACTTTCTAATTGGTGCTTCTTAGGAGGCGTAGAAGGACTGGGTTCTCCCTTGTCCTCAAACACCTGAAAAAGATCCATATAATATTATGTAAGGGTCACGACGAGATGTAGTGTGAATAAATTTGATCTAACATTCTGAGGCAAATTGTGGCGCGCAGTTTTGATTTTGTGGTGTTATCGATAAGGCCAAGGACAGCGCTAAAAAGGAAGGCCAAGAAGAGATACTAAGACTACATACTGCTAGATTAGACATTGGGTGTATCTGGATTTTGACTAGAACACATGGAACTTTGCTTATGGATGTCGGCGATGGAGAAACACGTTGAAATAGTTTTAGTGAACGCTCCAAGAGCTAACGAGGCTTAATGTGAAGTAAAAACAAGCAAGCAGATTATGCCTGGGGTTTGCATTAATCTCAAGTGCGAAAAGGTTTCATCCAAGCGCTACAGCATAATATGACGAGTTGGTGTCGCCTCGTTGATCATGACCTGTATCCATTCATCGCACCAGCTTCACGTAGATGAAACAGAGTGTTCATGAAAAGTTTATTACACCGATATGACGGCGCATCATAGCATCTTAGATTGAGTCCGTGCATCCGGATCGGGCTGGCAAGGGTATTCTCATAAGCTGCAATATGAAGAGGTATACAGACTATGAAGAGGCAAGTAAGCAAATAGACAGACTTTATATAGTAAAAAATTGACTTATGTGCTCCTTGACGCCTCAGGAGGGATGCAAGATTTCTTCACGAGCTGAGGTTAATTTTCGCGATGCAATATACTTGTCCCTTCGGATACTATTCTCGAAAAAAAGCCATTTACAACATTAAAAGTGTAATACACTTCAATCATTTACGTTAGTGTAACTCAGGTTACTCTGAGACTACGCCCGACGCCGAGACGCATTAAGATTTACCGACGGAGCTTTGAGTTTAATAGAATGAAATTTTATGCCTATATAAAACTTCTCGACAGAATTTCGAAATTTAGTGGAGATGAGTCGTCGTGAAACGAGAACGAGCGAGGATTCGAAGCATATTGTGCCGCCTGCCCCCCACTCACCGGTTGATAGGACCTTCGAGCACAAACCTCGTCATATAAGACAGATCAGTACACATACAAAGCGATCATCTCTCACTTATCGTCATTTCTCTTTACAACCACCACCGGATAGTGATACTGAATTGCTGCCAGGAGCGGAGCCAGGTATTGACTATCAGACCACTCTAGTGGAGTTGCAAAACTCCATTGGATCCGAGATACTTGTTGTGGACTACAGTTGTGACAGGATAAATCATTTTCAAATGGATGTTCCTGTTAATGGGGGCCGCCCTAGTCTCGAGGTGACGAAGGAGTTGAATTGTCGCCCTAAATGGTCCTCAGTTCGGTGGATCAATGTTAATGGCTTGTCGTCCGAGGCAATAGCACCCATCACAAACTATTTCAATTTTCATCCCCTGACTGTTGAAGACATGGTAGACATCCCCCAGAGAACCAAAATCGATGTCTTCGCCGATCACATATTCGCGTGTTATCCCTTGCACGTTATCAAAAGCTGTGGTGATGGCGAGTCTAAGAGAAGTCGAATTGCCCGATTTTTCCGCAATTTGTGTGGCAAAAGAGATCCTCCTGGGAAAGAGTTTTCTGATGCGCCGTCATCGCGCAAGACTTCTATTTTGCCGGCGTACCAAAGCACCTCTGACCTTAGTGAGAAACTTCAGAGTCTTCCAGGCCGCCGTCTTCATAAGTGGGATCAACACAATAAAACCACCTTGGACCCTATTCAGCGCAAGCTTATTCCTGAGCTTTACCGGAGAAAGCTTGTTGAGGTTGAGCAGGTGTCACTATTCTTGACTGAAGACACAGTGATAACGTTCTTTGAGCAAACAGCACCATGTGTGGTTGCACCACTGATGTCTAGGATGATGTCTGGTAAAACTATTCTTCGTCAAACAGAGGACCCCGGCATCTTGGCCCAAGCTATTATAGCCACATGCGTTGACATGATCGACCCCATCATAAACGAGTACTCAGCGCGTATTAGAAGACTACAGATTGAGGCTATCCAGTGGCCAACTCTAACCCATACGCGTGCGCTTAATGTATTGCTCTCCGACTTGATTATACTTCGCAGTAGTATTGGTTCTATTTGTGGTATGGTGAATTCATTCAGGTCTCGAAAACGCCAGGATAGTGGTGATGACGCGTCAGGCTACTTTCAGCTCAGTCCTCTCGCAGTTATGTATCTGGGGGATGTTTTTGATCACATCAACTGCTATGTCGATGATCTTGGGGTCATGCACGAGCAGGCTAAAATTATGACGACACTGATTTTCAACACTATTAGTATCAAGTCCAGTGACGCAGTGCGACTACTTTCCCTTGTTACAGTGGTGTTTTTACCACTCTCGTTCTTGACTGGTTACTTTGGAATGAACTTCACTGACTTTGATACCCTGAATAACAATGTGAGCTTTTACTGGTGGATTGCTGGTCCTTTCACCGGATCTTTGGCTACTATTCTTACATATCCATGGATCTCTGAGCGAGTAAAGAATGCTTATCGGTTGTTGATTTAGATATAGCTGAATATAGAGTCTATTGCCACTATGAAGCGCCTGGTCACCAAGGCTTCAGAGCACATCTGCATCGCACGGTCTGCGCTAACATTTTGGTTATCGTAATTAATTTCATGTTCTATATTATATACATCAAGCCATCTTGGCCTAGAGTTTTACCTCAAAGTAAGGGCGAAAAACATCCTCATTGGCGAAATGCGTTTTCGAGTAGTGATACACAACCATAAACAGGTCTGGAAATTTCGAGGTGTAGAAGTGAAGGTATCCTGATGGAATGGGTCCAACGCACTGCTTGAGCTCTTCACTAAAGTCGTTGTAATGATTGAGCTTGTTCCGTAGGGCACGAAGAAGGTCAATAATGCGATCACCGTGGTATTTACGATACTTTCCGAGGTTTTCAATAAATAATGTTGGGAATTTGGTGTGCCAATCAGCTCCCACTACAAGAGGCGCATGCTTTTCAAGGTCCATTAGTAGGTCGCTATGCTCCTCCCTCGTGTCATGCTCGAGACGGTCGCTAACTTTGACAAGAAGATCAAGTTTTTGTCGATCTGACCAGAACAGAGGGTGAATCATGATCTCACCCGTTTCAGGACGGTCCAATGGATTGAACGCAATCATGGACTTGATGAGATCAGTGGCCTCTTGCGCAAATGGGAGGTATTGTAGCCCTTCGAGATTGTAAGTCTGATTCTCAATATTAGGTTGGCGCATATATCCTTCGCCAAAAGGGTGCAAACCAGGCGTCAGCACGTAATAGAAGACACAACCAAGCGAGAAAATATCTACTGCTCGCGTCAATCGTCGGTTCTGATTCCCCTCGATAATAACATCGCTTGAGTACTCCTTAATGCCAGTCTGAGCAACATAACGGGACCCCATACTAATCTCAGGGGCAGTCCAGCCACTGGTGCCTGCACCAGTAGCGGTTGTGTTGTGGAAGCTTGACTGGTCCGAGTCAAGCTTTTTGCACAACCCAAAGTCAGATATCAGAAGACGCACGGGACCAAGCGTCGATACTTTATTATTATTGGCATCACGCATATGGATAATTTTTGGATTCGCAACTAGGATATTTTGGGGCTTAATATCGCGATGCACGATTTTCAAGGAGTGCAGGTAATGCACTCCCTCGACAATTTGTTGCAGGGCCACTAGTGGTTCCAGCTGCTTTTGGAGGGTTTCAAGGTTATTCTGATTCTTCTCACATTTCTTGTTGCTAGGGTTCAGTAAATCCTCAATTGTACCTGAACACAGCTCGAGAGCAATATACAGGAATTGGTCAGTCTCATGTTTGCAGAAGTAACGGACAACGTTTTGATGATCATCGCTTTCTTGCAAAATCTGGATCTCACGGTTGGCTGTTTCGTAAAAGCTCAATAGCATCCGTTTGATAGCCACCTCACGGTTCTGAAACTTGCCGCGCACCACGGTTGTACCATGGCTTCCGTAGCCGAGAATTTCGTTGGACACGAAAAGTGGACCCAAACTCTCACCATCTTCACCTTCTGCTCGGCGTTTTGCCTCACGAACCTTTTTGCCTCCTCGTTTACCTCGTTTCCGTTTAGGTTTCTCCTCTTCAGGCGACGACGGCAGAGCTTTCTCCTCGGTGTCTGCTGGAACAGCAGTGGGGGGTACGACTGTTGTAACAGAAGTAGATGTAGGCGGTGAATTCTCTTGAGCTTTGCGTCGAAAGAAGTCAGCTAGAGAACTGAAGAGCTCTGGAAACCAGTCTTGACGAGCTGCTATCAGCAAGAAAATACCAAGTACGATAAAGCGGAAAATCTCCTCCAGAACTCGACTAAAAATGCTGCGAGAAACGCTTTGTTGTGCAGGGGGTAGTTGTGGGTAGTCTGTGGGCCCCGGAAGCTCAATTTGTGGCTCAGAAGGACCTCTGCACCATGATGGATGCAACCCCGTCAGTAACGAAGTCAGCTCCTGGCGACTGCGGAACGTACGAGCACCGACGCACCAAGGAGAATTTTTAGCCGCAACTAAAAGGGCTTGGTATTCTTGTCCTAGCGCATAAAAATCACCATTGGCAGTAGTGTCCACATAAAGAGCCCCTTCTTTATTAGTATCGGGTAATTGTAACTGAGGTTGAGGTAGTACGACATAGGAGCCATTGCTCACCACATCAAACACTTTGACAACATTACCAACCTCTCTAATCCATCTCCGCTGATGACCTGCGGCATGATTGCCGGCCACATTCTCAGTCACACTAAGGACAGTGGTGTTAGAGATGGGAAGGACGTGCATACCATCTAAGGGTGACTCGTATTGTTGCTGCAAGTCCATATCCCTTAGATTGGGCTCCCACGTAGCGAATTTGAGTTTCCATGCTCGAGCACTTACCCTTTCATGGATTTCAAGCGTGTACTCTCTACGGCCCAGGTGAATTAAATCCTCCTCAGCCTTGTGGCGCTCACTAAAAACTAGAGGGGATGTGCCTCCATATGAGTGGAAGATCTCACCGGTTTCAGCATCAATGGCATAAAAAGTTGTTGACTTGGACCCTGTATAAACCACAGTGCCAGGATAAGCCAGGGGAGTCTTCTCGACGAGGTCTTTGATGCTGGCGCTGATTTGTTCAAGGCCTCCTTCGGGATCAAAATAATGCAATCGTCCTGATTCAGTGTATTCTGTTACCCACACAGCATCCACCCCATCATGATCTCCCGTGATCTGCTCGACCTGAACTAGAGGTTCTGAGACCGAACTCCAAATTAAAGAGCCTGTGGTTCTATCGCGAGCCTCGAGAGCCCCATCTAATGTTGCAAGAAGTACGAAGCGAGCCAAGTGAAAGTCACTGAGTTTTCGCGGCACCAGCGGGCTTAACTCCTGTGAGTGTAGGTCTGATGACACTGTGTCGAAAGTATTAACAGTGTTTGCGCCGACTATGCCTGCTGAAGCAGCTGCTGCCCGCAGTAATGGCAGCAGACGCATGTCAGATGGGAGAGTGGTTTAGTGGGTAATAAACTATGCTAAGGAGTGAAATACAGGGTAAAAAAACAAGAAATAGTGATGGAGAATTGTTGAATACAGAATAATTAAAAATTTGAGGCAGATTTAAGAATTGTTGAGCAGGGACATAAGTTCTAGCGGCTTCCTAGTGGCGAACATGTGTGGCGCCAGATAATCGAAGTGAGCTCGACATTGAGAGCGAGCTAACAAGGCGTGAAGCAATTGAGTCAATCTGTGGTTCATAACAAGCCCATAAGGTTTGAATGTCATTGATGATTCGCATGTGTCGGGTCTTGGGTATCAGCTGGGAAACTTAGCTGATATGATGAGGTTCTTATAACTAGAATAATAACCCGGACCGGTAACTCTTGGTACATTTACATGGAGCTAGTGGCACTTTATGCAGTATGCGATTATTCCCATGCACCACCCAGTTTCCGTTCACCAGCGCGTCTCCAAGGACTTTAGGCTGGGACTCATTAGCTCACTCGCAAGTGGGTGGACTGCTTTTACACCACTACTATCACATGGTCTATACTCGAACCAAGAAACTCACCCACTCATACAATCGACGCTAATCCTAGGCCCACAAGCCACAGGCTGCTCATGCGCCAATGGACGAGGTGACTTCGCCCTCAAGCCTCCTATTTCTGCGCAAATCTTCCTGGTCTTCTGTGGTGCGCACATCTCCGACAACATCTTTCATTTTGCCGAAGTAGATTTCGTTGAGCATGCTGCGCAACTTACTCTCGGTCTCCTCCACCAGCTCGCCGATGTTGGCGATGTGTGCCCAGTCATCATCAGCTGTGGCCTTGCGCTCGGCCTGGCGGGTCAAGTTTCCAGTGAGATCCAACATGCGAGCACCCACGCCCAAGATTATGGTGGAGGTCAACGTGTAGTGAACTTGCTTAGAGCTAGTATCGGCCTCGAAGACATGGATGCTATCCCACCAGCTCTTATCTTGTTCCTTTTTGATAAGAACGACACCAGCAAATCCCTCATCAACTTCCCATAGGTACACAGAGCAGAGACCACCGTTAAAATACAACTCGCGGTACGTGTCAAATGCGTCGTTCAGAGAAACCTCCAATTTACGCAGCCAGGCAGGGATTGTGGGGGCATCATCCACCTTAGGGATATACTCACCGGTATAAGGACTCTTGTACGAGTCACCGTCGCGGTTATAATCACAGCAGAGGAATGGCTTGCCAGTGGAGCAAGTTTTAGTGGTCAAGGGGACATCTACGGTCGAAAGCAAGTCTTCGGCCAAGTCAGTATTGTTTTGGCAAATGGTTGTCAAGTTATCAGTGATATTCTTGGGATCCAGCCGTCTCAACAGGTCCAATGCTGCGTTGTATTGGTCGTCGCTCATGATGATGAGTAAGGGCCTGGGGTACTTAGATGGATTGGAAGATCACCGATAAGTGAGGCAGGCTGCAGGTTTAAACCAATGTTCTTTCTATATAGGCAAAAATCTCGGCGAAAAATTAATTAATTCTGAAAGCATGGGCGTGAGTTTATTACAAAAAAGGGGTTTATACACGAGTCTAGAATGCTAAGGGGATTGAGGTCTCACATGTCCAGGGCGATAATACTCTTCAACTCTCGAGGTAACGTGCCTAGTATACAGACATACACAAGGCATCAATCCATGCTCACTCACGTGCCAATGCTAATTTTTGTTTCTGTTCTTGGCTTGAGTGCATTACCTAGGCGCGGGTAGCGTCTCCTTAAAGCTGCACGCTGGTCGCCGACGACCAGAGATCTACAACAATCAAGCCACTTTCATTTTCACAATAACATGAATAATTTCAACGATACCTCCGCGTGTTCGAGTTCGCTCAATTGCTCATATTATAGAGGGCGGCCAGTCGCTTCGGCCACACAAAACGTCACATCGATATACCACCACAATGGTTGTGGAAGACTCAGAACTTTTGAGATACTGGCATTGTTCCTCCTCGTGCTGTTAGTATGAAGTTTAATAACCCCAGCGCTCTGGTTATCTCGCGCTGTTGTGTGACGAGCAGTGAAGGAGTGCTCCAGGGACATAGGCATGATAGAGCAGTAACTCTCGGATTGGAGAGCCAAAAGTGTTCAGTAGAAACTAGCAGAATAGTGTATCGAACTCATAACAGTGTAGCCAAGTGCACGAACATCAAAGGTGGTATTAGACAGGGGGGTTGTTTCCACGAGGAGTCAGTTACTTGGCGGCAAAACTGACCTTTACACTCTCTCCAGCAATTGTAACCGGATCTTTGACGGCTACCTTGGCTTCGTCTATGCTGCTGAATTCAACAAACCCAACCCCTTTTAGTGCGAATACACGGGCCTCTACAAATCCTTCATATGACTCGTAGGCGGCTTGAAGCTGCTCCTTTGTAACTGTATGAGGCATTCCTTCTATAAATAAGACATTGTTTTCAATTTTTGGTCGTTTAGCTGTTTGTGGCTCGTCACTCGCTTTCCGTTTTCTGGGCGCGCCAGTTTTGATTTTGTGAATAGTATCGGAATTAGAGCGGGCCAACTCGGCACGAACAATTGATCCCAGAATTTCGGTGCCGTCGGTGGCTTTAATGGCCGCCAGTGCTTCTTCTGCGTTGCCAAAATCCACAAATGCCTGACCGCGCATTTTTAGAGACTTTTTGGCATGCACACCCAGAACGGACCCGTATTTACCGTAAATCTCTGCCAGGCTGTCTTTCAAAGGCGCCAGTTTGATGCGTTCATCCAAATTTCGGACGTAGATTGTCGCCATTGTTGCGCCACAGGCTCCAGCCCTCTTCTGATCTTTTGATATGCTCGACGCTCAGCGCCAGGTGCTCCTGATGTTCATGTTGGGCCTCGTTGGCGGGTATCTCTATGCTATTCGCGCAGTCGAAGAAGAGGTCAAAGGCTCCCCCGAGCAGGAAGCTGATACAACCAATTGCAAGATGGTCTTTGTGATCCGCAATGATCTTGGCCTTACCCGCGGGAAACTCGCCGAGCAGTGCGCTCAGGCATGCCTCAGCTGCTACGAAATTGCAGTCGCCCGTACCCCCAAACAGCTTAGAGCCTGGAAGAAGCAGGGCCAAGCCAAGATCACTCTCAAGTGCAAAGGCGGACAAGACGAAATGCTGATCCTCCAGCGCAAGGCTGAGTACTTGGGTCTGGTTTCGAGATTAGTGGTAGATCCTAACGGTGGTGTCAGTGTACTAGGCATTGGTCCTGCAGGTAGTGCATCGGTCAATATGGTGACCGGTGAGCTAGGTCTTTTCTAATGGAATGGATATACCGCCTTGAAATTACTGTCAAAGGGTCATAGCAGAGTATTTAAAAACATTAAGGTACATTTTTCTTCAACATTTAGCGATAATTAGTGTCACAAGCACGAATTGGGGTGGTGCAACATGGCAATAGCCCGGCTATAAAGTTTCTGAGGCCAAGGCTTGCCACCACAAAGCTCAACTGCTTTTGAACACAAGTCATTTGATGCATTTATATATACGTAAACATATGGTCATTAGGATTTTATGGTCATGAATAATTATAACGGACGGCTTCTGGTCGCTTCGTGAAGAGTGCTCCAGGTCACGTCAACTCAGCAAAATGTGACCGGTTTTGGGGTCAGCTTCAAGTACTTTGGTGCAAACCATTGTGTCACCTGTTTTCATCGCTGCAGAGACCTTGACTTTGACCTCTAAATGCAGCTCAGCTGCAAACGCTTGGGTTACACCGTCTTTTTCGCAATCATCTAGAACTGTGCACCGAATAAATATGATACTGCTCTTCGCAAGCTCACTGAACTTTTTGAACTTTTGAGCGCGCTCCCACACAGCATCAGCAAACTGTTTGTTTGGCAGGACTTTTCGCTTGTAGACCTCTACAGCGGGAGTTTTGGGTAAGTGAAGTGCAGAGTAGGGCTTGTCCTCACGCAAATGTCCTACTAGTAGCTGCTGATTCACAGCACTCAGTGAGCTATCGAAAACATAGCCCAGGGGAGCATATGCAGGGACATTTAGGAACTCATGGGGTCCTGGAATATTACTGAGAACTTCTTTCTCTACTGCTGTTTCGTCATTAATCTCGTCATAGGGCTTCAAGTTCTCCTTCCTTAAAAAGCACATATCGATTTGCTGCGATACGGCCCACTCAGAGGCCCAAACTGATGCAAGATGCCGTGCCTGACGAGAAAGTAGGGGCTCCCTGGCGACTATTACCTGCTCGAAGTCACATCTTGATGGGTTCAATCCAGCATGCGCTTCGAATACTGTCTGGATGTTTCTAAGCTCGTCCCATCGGTTTCGATCGAACAGTGATGTTTTGTCGAAAAAGTCGTAGGCAATATGTTTTCCAAGACACTTGCCGAGCTCAACAGAGCGTGTCACAATTTCATTATTCCATGGGTTCACCAGTGCACTTACAATCAGACAGTCCACAGGTAAGTCTTTCCGGAGGCCAAACTTTCGTCGTAGCTTTGTATCTACCATTGGAGCCTTAGCGAGGGAAATAGCACGCATTGCCACCGGCGAACCTGCAGCGAGAGTTGACCTCCAAGGGATGATAGGCAGATAAACACTCACGAGGAACCGATCAAACTTGGTCTCCAGCGAGAAACCAATATCGTTACTGTAATAATTAGCAATTGTAGACACTGGTGAGGCATTCACTGGTGAGCCCCGTGCTATCTGTGGGGTAGGTCTCATGAGCTTCAAGGGGTTCCCTTCAAAACCTCGAAGTTCCGTAGGTAAGGTAGCAAAAGGGGAGCCATCGAGACGCATAAATCTCTTGTCATGAAATGTAAGGAGGAAATAAATCGCTAAGACATTTGCGGCAGAAATCTCTGGGTCTGTCTTGTACTTCGCCCGTAAAAGCCTATCGCAAGCGGATGCAAAATCAAAAGCATATGGGCGGCCATTGGGAGCATAAAACGCATACAAGACGTCGAGATAACTCTCCAGGCTTGGCACCAAACTTTTTGCGTAGGATGAGAGCTGCACCAGCTGTTTCAAAGAAATAGGCTCTCGAGGAGTGAGAGAGAATCTCAGGTCACGAGGGGATGCAATATGTGTTTTGCCAGTGATGTCAACGAAATCAAACTTGTTCATCCCGCAAAAAGTAACGATTCCCACGGACTTTTCAGAGGCAACAATATCACCCTTCACCACATCGTCTGGCGTTACGGAGAAAGAGGAGAACTGGGGTTTAATCGGGGCAAATTTTGGTGTTATTTGCGTGTAATAAGGTCTTATTGATCTGGAAAGGCGGTTTAAACGCATGCATATGGTGAGATCGTAATGAAGCTGGTATACAGTATGGAAAGATTATGTAAGTGGATGGCGAGCCAGCGTAGGGAGGGAGTCGCCGCAACAAAGACCGCGTTCATCCTATCGCGAAAGGCCAATTAACATAGGTCACTCCGGTGTGCACAACAGTGCTTGCAAAATCGCTGCTTCTCTATACCATAGAATCAACTACAATTTCAATTATATAATCCTCCAGAGGTATAAACCAGTGGTGGCTTTTAGCATACTAAATGCAATATTAGTTCTTCTTGCGGAACTTGCGGTCGCTGGGGCCGACCTCGGCAACCTTGACATCGCTGAGAGAGAGCTTGAGGCTCTTCAAAAGCTCGTCAGTCTGTGAATCGATCTGGAGACCGTCGTTAACAATAACCTGCAAGGCAGAGACCTCGGGGACGTACTGGTCACGGCGCTCACGCTCCTCCTCCTGGAGAGCGAAAGAGACACCGTTAACGGGACCCTTGGCAATACGGCGCATCAAGTGGCTGGTGTAACCAGCGACCTTGTTACGGAGACGCTTGGAGGGGACGTAGGCGACAGTGTCGATGATGCGCTTGTTGGTCTGGAAATCCTCGGTGAGACGGGGGTAGTACTTCTCGATAAGCTGCTTGGCGGCGCGCTTTGTGGTCTTGGTGCGGACGTTACCCATATTGAAAGATTCCGGTTAGCGCTGGTGAGTGGGTTAACTGATGAGTGGGTGTGACTGGAGTACAGCCCTATGTGTATGACTAATCACACCCAGTTCAGCTTTTAGGGACGTCCAGACGCGTATTATGTCATCATAGCTTAAATGAGGGTTATCCTAGTCCAGATGGGGATGGAAGCCATTGTTCAGTAGAAAGTTTATCAATGTAGACGAAAAACTCCACTTTTGAATAGCAACTACAGTCTTGTTTCTCATAGCGGGCCCATTGGCACCCTTGATAGCTTACATGACTAGTTCGGTACCTGTGAGGACTAGTGAACCGCGCTAGTTTAGGGATATTTGGCGCGCTGAGCCTCATTTGCTTCAAAAAGTTATATGTAACTTTGCGATCTTTATTGTAAGGCTATCTAATAGTCACATACTGATCAGCAGCTACCGACAGATACTTGAGTAGACTTCGCCCTCAGATACCACTCAACGAAATCTGGTGCAGTGTCGTACACCTTTAATTGTTGATGTTGCGTACTCGTCCACGGTCAAACAGCCTGGTCTCTACTTGGTCTATCACTAGTTGAAGTCACACGACTATAATATTTAGGTACCACGGTCTCGTCCAACTAGTATCTAGACAGAGGTTTTTCCGACTCGAAGTATTCAACTATAGAACTTAATGCTATACAGGGTCGAGTCATGGCGGCATGCGTCCGCCAAAAGTAATAATGTAGTGACGGTCGACTAAGCGGCCGATCATGGTGCGTGCTTAATCGTCGTAAACAATAACCAACCACCAAATCATGCAGTAAAGTAAGTAGCAGAACGTGACCATGTAGTAGGCCAGCTTTCCGAAGGCCTCGGCCTTGAGAACACCAAGTTGGCGGAAAATACCTGTCGCGTCAAACTTGAATCCGCGCGTTTGGTAGATGTAGACATTCCACAAAAGAACGGGTAAAGTCACAAAAACGGTAGTCCATTCACGCAATAGAATCGCCACCAAGACAATGCCAGACTGACCGTAAACCTCCATGGGGTAGTAGTTCTCCATGGTCTCGCAAAGGGTTGTCGGCGAGATGTAGTCGTGCTCTAGATCAGTGTAGTTAACGATAAAGTAGAGCTGAACCAGCATAAACACAATATCAGCGACCATAAGGCCCATATAGATCCAACCCGTCAACATTTGAAAAGTTACTCGGACACGGAGATATGGTAATGAAGGTTGGGAGGGTGATAAAGAAGGTGAGACTCGGCACTTCGGTGCGCTAGGACTTGGAAAAGCCGTTTTAGAACCCTAAACAGCTCAAGCATATTGATGTTTTCTCGGTTTTGTAGAGTGATCTCACCTATCTACTATCGATGCGCGCCTATGCACAAACATGATTAATGCACGCGTCGACTGTTGGTGCACGATAGACGATCAGAGGCGAAGGCATGTTTCGGTATTTGGTAGTCCTAGGTCTAACTTAAGCATAGTTATTGATGTTAACAGTTCAAGCTCTCGTTCAAATTAGGATGGTATGTACGTACGGCGACAGAGAGTGCTACGGTGTTAACGACGAAAAGAAGGAACAAGAGATGTACTATCGAGAGCCTAGAGGTATTGTATACGTAGAACTTCAGTTCGATTCCATAGTCTTGGTGCGGCCAAGTGCAGCTCCTACCAACGCTGCCAACCGCCCCTCAAGTATGCGCCAAAATATGACCACTGAAGGCACAGCGCGACAAAAATTATTTAAATGTAGTGAAATTGAAGATCAAACTAATTAAAAACAGCCTCATTTCTTTGTGGTATCCTCGAACCAAGCAGAGCTTGGAAGACCAACACCCCCTACGCGTCCCCTAACGCGTTAATAGGTAAAAGCCTTATAAACACTAGGTCGTCGAGATCAACTACAAGACGCCTGAATTAGTTCAAAAACCTCGATCTAACATACCCTGGAAGTTAAATGTCTCTTCAGCGTATTTCGAATGAACTACAAAATGATAATTTATCCGAGCTACAAGCTCTAGAAACGATAAAACGGCTTCTAAACGATTTCCATAAGGATCCTTCACAATCGGCAGTTGCAACCGCTTTGGCATGTGAGAAATATCCCGCTGTACTTTCTCGAAATATTCAAGGTAAGACAGTATTTTCTTTGCTTTGTCTTGCCGCGCAAAAGTATGACTCCGGGAACGCCATTGTACATCTGACCCGGGCAGTTTTAAGAACACCTCAGTTAAATTTACAGCAAACCCAACACATTGACTGGCTTTTCACGCTCGTAAAAAATCCTGGTCTAGGTCAATATGCGTTCCAGGGCCTCGACTTGATGGAGCTGTCGCCCCCCTTAGAAGCTCGAGTCAATAGGCTGAAGACGAGTACTCGCGCTTCAGTGGTAAAGAACGGAGATAGATGTCATTTACAAATAAGAGAGGCCACTGAGCTAGATGACAATCCTCACATTACCGACGATATACTCAGACAACTACCTTCTATTGTTTCCTTTATGCTCCCGGAAACTCCAATGCAACCTCTCACTGAAGAATGGAAACGGGCACTCGAGACTATTCTTGAGCAGGAAAACTATATCAGTAACAGTGAAGATCGTCTATTAGCTTGTGATGCCCTTCTTGCTATCTTCTCTATTTATCAACCCAGCTTCCCTTTGGATCACACATCTGCACTTGGAGCCTGGATCATCGGTTGCATACGTAGCAGTAACCGCCCCTTAAGGCTAAAGGCTGTTCGGTTGCTCTCGAGCTTCATAACAGATGACCTTCCACCCGAGGATTTGGCAGTCTTACTGAAATGCACACTTCAACTGACTCTCAATGAAACACGGCAACCAATAAATGGACACTACGAGACTGTATTGCACGCATATGCTGCTGGCGCTGTCTCATGTCATTTTGAACATCTGAACTTTTTTTTGTTAAAGCTCGTGAACGAGCTGAGCTCTTCGAACCCTGTAAAAACTTCATTAGCCCTCGAAATGCTACAGCAGATTGCCAGTGGGAAAAAAGAGACGCCTTATCAGCTTTTCATGCCGTTTTGGAAAACTATAGCTGTCATTATGGTGCAAAAGTCCGACGAGGTTCTGACACAGTTCTGCGCTTTGTGCTCTATTTCCAAAGAGACCTTCCTAGTTCGCACCGCCAGAGCAACACTTCCGTCTCTAGTACTTCTTGAGCAAGCAGGAATCATCCAAAATATTGCCAAAGTCTCAGCCACGTCTGTTGATCGTCTCATTAATGCGCATGCTGGTCCGATCGTAGCGTTACTGTTAACTGGGTCTTCCTCACCGGAGGAGTTCGCAGAGAGAAAACTGAAAGCAACTAGTCGCCAATCTCTTGGGTTTGGTATCCGCACTATTATCGCACAAAAGCGCGCAGCTCGTGATGTGCTTGCGGAGCTTCTCAAACTATCCACTAGCTGTGAGAGCAATCGTATCATTACGGCAATTAAGTACGTGTACCCTGAGAGTTTGGATATGGATGTGATTTTCAACCTGATTGCCAGTTTCACCCAAGATCTGTGCTTCAATAAAGCCGGAAAATTATTCCCTCTCGGTAGAGTGCAGTACCTTAAAGGGTTGGAGCTTTTGATCAATAGTGGTATCGCAGACATGTTTTCTGTTCGAACTCAAGTTTTCACTTTATTGCAGAGTCAGATGGGTGACAATGTCACGGCTTTATTTAGCTTGAAAGTCTGGTTGGCGATGTTGCAGCATTTAGATGACCGGGAGGACCCTCAAGCTTGGCACTTTTATGATTTGTCCTTAGCCATTCTGACGTACAAATGGCCAGAGTTCAATAGTAGTGTGAGAATACAAGGCAAAAAGATATTTCGTTATATTGCTGATACCGCCGATATTGATACGCTCCTAAAGGAGGATGGCATTCTCAGGACTGATGACGTCTACTTACAGGATGCGATCGAGAAAGGAATAACAAACAGTAAAACGCATTATTCCCGCTTCGCCCAATTTCGCCAGATTATTCGCCGATGCTCACAAGAGAATTTCTTCATTGTCTTTCAAAGTATCAAAGAGCTCACGGCGTTTATAAGTGCTAATCAGGATGTGATCGGTATTCAGTTGCGAAGTGAAACTGAGGTACGAGACCTAGAAGATGTGATTCGCATTCTTCTTTCTGCAGCGAAGCGTTTTGACCACCCGGAATTGCGAAATAATTGTGCAGAGTGTTTGGGTTTGTTGGGTGCGTTTGATCCATATCGTTTAAACATTGAGGCTAATCCTGCTATACGCACCACGGGAATCAAACCACTGGAGGCTCCTGTTGTTATCGATAGCTTTGGCACAGCTGAGGAGAGTAACTTATTTGTGGCATATGTGATTGAACAATACCTGTTACCTGAACTGCAAGCAACGGCCGACCCTGATGTTCAAATGTATGTGGGGTTTGTGATCCAAGAATTTTTGAAGTTTTGTGGCTTCAGCTCTAGTAGTAGGAGTCAAGACCTCGATACACTTTTCAAGCCCAATGCCAATGATCACGATTCTTTACTCTCTCCATTTCTGTACACCAAATATAAGGTCAAAAGCATTCTGCCTCCTAGTGAACGGGAGTATCCAATTTACAAAACGAGCATGCTTTACAGTGACTGGCTTCAGAATTTCACCTTCGATGTGATGTGTAGGGCAAATGGAGGTAACGCGCAAGTTATATTTGGACTATTGAGATATCTGTTCTCCAAGAAGGACCGCGAGGGGTTCAAGAATTTCGAGACACTGGCCAAGTTCACACTTCCGTACGCGATACTGAACGCTATACTATACATTCCAGAAACGGTGAATCAGTTCGCGCTGGAGTTTACCACTGTGCTGAACCAGAGTGTTGATATGCAGACATCAATGATACATCAGACAGTATTTTCAATTTTTGATTATATTGCTGTTTGGACCAGAGAAAAACGTGCATCCAGTGTTGGCGCGAAAGAGTTGTCTCTTGTTGGAGTGTTGAACCAGAATGTGAGTCCCTTTACACTTGGGCAGCGTGCTTTCGAGTGCCAGAACTATCCTCGTGCCATAAGGTACTGGGAACAAGCTTTGAAGTTGAATCAATTGGAGACTGATATGAGAGATGACGTGCTGAATAGGTTCACTCACCTTTATGCAGATCTCGGCGATGTTGATAGTATGGAAGGTATATCGACTCAAATCAAGTCGCTGAGTCTGGAGCAAAAGATTCTACAGTACAAAAAGACTGAGCAATGGGATGCTGCATTGACCTCTTATGCTCTTCTAGCGAATAAGCTTGGGAGCTGGAATTCAGAATTGCTTGAAGGAACTTTGGAGTGCTATCGCCTCTCTGGGCAGCCTGAACAGGTTCTTAATAGACTTAGCGCGTCGGACAAGTCTTTGATCACACCCAACATAGTTGACATGGCAGTTGAGAGCTCTTGGAGAAGTGACAATTGGAGCGAATTCGACAAGTGGTGTAAAATGGGCTCTTCTTCTTTGACGCAGTATATTGCCCAGGGCATTGCTGCTCTCAAGTGGACTAATCGTGATCAATTCCAGATTTCCATGTACAAAGGTAAAGCATTGGCAATGGAAGAAATCGTTCAACATGAAGTCATATCACTAACACAAATCAGAACACCGATGATATTTCTGCACGCTATATGTGACATTAACAGTATCTCCGATTTCTTGTATGAAAACAGTGATGTGCGCTTTCCTAAATCACTCGTGCAATTAGGTGGGCAGTCCCAAACTGGTGTGATCAAGTCTGGACAAAAGTTGAGCACTCTTCTGTACAACCGCCTTGATCGTGCTGGTACAGCTTTTGATAGCCGAGACTTTCTGCTTTCACTGCGCCGGATTGTTTTTGAAGCGGGGCCTAATTCTGGATTGGAGAAGTTCTTGAAAGGAGAAATTGCTGGAACTTTTTACAATGGAGCACGAGACGCTCGCAAGAGCAAACATTTTGTTAAAGCCATCGAATACGTGCTCAAGGCGCTAGAGCTTAAACACCCTTTGGCTAGCCGTGAACACGCGAAGCTATTATGGAGTCAGGGTTCTCATGAGCAGGCATTGCGCACACTTGCTGTCGAGTTGAACAATTTCGACCATAATCCTAAAAGTTTCAAGTCGCAAACGTCCTTTGAGTTCGCCAAAAATGCACTTTTGTACACAGAGTGGCTCGATTCTAGCGGTTATGCAACGACGGAAGAATTAGTTGACAGATACAATGCGATATCTAAGATGCACCAAAAATGGGATAAAGTGTTCCAGAGAAAAGCGAAGCATTATCTCAAGATCTATGAGTACCAGGTACAAATGGACCCGTCGAACCGTGAAGACACATTTTATGACGGCACGCTTTTCCGTAATATTTGCGATGCACTTATGAAGGTCCTCCGTTATGGGTCCAAGTACGTCGAGGAGACAATGCCTAAGTTTTTGACACTGTGGCTGGATTTTACAAGCGAGAGTGAAGAATCGATAAAGGCTCAGCTTGCACACCGGTCAGAGGGTGAATGCCGAACAATATGCGAAACTCGTGTCATGAACATCAACAGCTGGAACCACTATATGATATCCACCGTCAAATCTGGCCAGAAGATTCCATCGTACTTCTTCTATGATGCACTACCCCAGCTTCTAAGCCGAATCACTTCAGTCAAGATTGATGCATTCAAAATTATAAAAGAACTCATCAGGCTCGTGTGTAGCAAGTACCCTGCTGAGAGCGTATGGTCTTTGATAGAAGCCACGAAGTCATCCCTTCAATCACGGCGAAACCGAGGCAAAGAGATTCTCGAAGTGGTTCGCGGCACTCAGCCAGTTGCTATTAACGCTGCACTCGAGGTAATCGAACAGTTCTTGGAGTTTTGCGCTAGAGATATCAGCCATGAAAAGAGCCGTACGCGCTTCACACTTAAACAACTTCATTTCGATTCCACAGTCATATCCAACAACGGATCACATCTTGTCGTACCAATCCAGCAATTTTTGGAGCGAGTATTGCCTGCTCCTGGAGCCGAGTTTAGAAAGCATAATCCTTTCCCTTCCACGGCACGTTTCTGGTCCGTTGAAAATGACGTGCAGGTAATGCCGTCGTTACAGCGCCCCAAAAAAATTGTAGTGAACGCGGACAATGGGAGGCAGTACAGTTTGCTTTGCAAAGGCTCTGATGATGTGCGTAAAGACTCCCGTCTATTAAACTTTGCGACATCGATCAACAGATTGCTCGACAGTGATGACGCCGCAGTCGCAAGACATTTGCACGTGCTTTCATACAAGGTCGTCCCGTTGATGGAGAAAGGTGGTATTATCGAGTGGGTAGATGGTGCGACGCCAACGCGGAAGCTTATTCGTGAAATGGCAGCATTAAAGGGTAACTCGCCTGACTATAAGAGAATTAATGCGGAGCTACAAGCGCCAAATCCACCAAACAGGCAACTAAAAGTTTTCGAAAATATTCTGAAAAACACTGAACCTGTTCTCTATGATTGGTTTTTGTATTCCTTCCCTGATCCCGCTGCCTGGCTCAAAGCGCGCAACTCCTACACTCAAAGTACTGCTGTGATGTCGATAGTTGGTTACATCTTAGGACTTGGCGATCGTCATCTGGAAAACCTGCTAATCGTGGAACACACTGGTTGCTGTCTTCATGTTGACTTTGACTGTTTATTTGATAAAGGCGCATTCCTCACTGTACCAGAGATTGTTCCGTTCAGGCTCACACAAAACATGGTAGATGCCTTTGGTGCACATGGGTATGAAGGACCATTCAGAAAGTCTTGCGAGATTACGTTGGGATTATTACACAAAAATGAAAGCTTACTTATGACCATTTTGGAACCTTTCGTCCATGATCCTGTGGCTCTTAGCGAGAGTCAAAAGAAGAATAAAGTAACACCCAAAAACTCCCTCCAGAAGATCAAGAAAAAACTGATGCTCTATAAGATGCCTAGTGCTGCGTCTTCTTTGACCGTGTCCGCGCCGCTATCCGTACAAGGTCTCGTAGAGGATCTCATCAAAATAGCCACAGACCCCGGACGACTTTGCCGAATGTACGTTGGATGGTGCCCTTACTTGTAGAATTTATTATTTATTCATATTTATTGACCAATTTTGTATATATGTGTGCTAGTCTGAAGCTCTACAGTGCACTTTATCATGTTCCATGCCTTCTGCATGTGAAGCAACGCACCAGCATGCTCTCTGCATGTGAGAGTCGACCGCTGTGTGGTTGTAGTGTTGAATGGTAAATCGAGGAGTCCTATAGTGTTTTTACTGGTCTTGATACTATAATAGAAGTAAAAGCAGCAGCCAACCCCCCCCCTCCCCCTCGATTGAGGTAGTTCTTATCTATGCATGTGGGCCCCATGCTCGTCCGAATAATCGTCCCAAGTGACTGGACACAAACCTCTGAAATAACACTGTAGCTACCAATTCCCCCGGAAACATGCTGCTATACTTCGTGACGTTCTTCACTACATTTATAGACACATGGCCCGAATTTCCGTGTCCCAGAGACCTTTTTATGTACAGTGCAGTCGGTCCGCTAATGATTATGCTACACAAAATTTTTAGGGAGCTACCAAAGCGTGCTCTTCTTTTAAAGCCGTTCTTGAGCGGGTTTTTGCTGTGCTGTTTCGCGCAAGTTACCTCCAGCTCGCGGATCTACACCCCCAACTCAATTGGCGCTTATATGTGCTTTGACATTGTTCTATGTATCTACAGCGCTCTTGTGGATATACCTCAAGACCAGCAGCATGTGGCGATTATGGAGCTCAAGGCCGATAACGAGAGTATGCACCTAAAGATGCATGAAATGCGTCAGTATATGCACGGCTTGGAGCTGCAACTACATCGAGTGCAAGTTGCAAGTAATTACCGTGGTGACGCGCTCAATGGGCTGCGAAGTTCGCGCGGACGAATGAATCTTCAGCACATCCGAGGGCCTCACAAGTCTACCAATGACAGATTGGGCTCGAGTCTTTGGAAACTCTGGATCGCCTATGGCATGTGGCGACGCCACGATGAGGATAACTCCCAAGAGCCTGAAAAGCTGCAAAGGGACCCTTTCTCAAGAAAGCTGGTGAGGATAGATGATGACTCATACAATGAATGAATAATTAGGGCTCAGCACAGTCACAACCACTCACCATATACGCAATTACCCAGCTAGTATAACCCACACTCGTCATGAGAGATAAGTGGAGAAAGAAGAGAGTTCGTCGCCTTAAACGCAAGCGGCGGAAGGTCCGCGCTCGTAGCAAGTAAGCGAGTCGCCTGACCCCGCCTTCACGTTCACCGCAGCCTCTTAACAATGCTGCCTGTTAGGTCCCCGCGATCTAGCCCAGGTCTCTAACGAGACTTGGAATAAGGAACCACATTGGTTCTTGTGCGGCATAGCCGAGTTGGTAAAGTATGTAGTGAATGTGTTTTAAACAATTAAAAGCAGTACTGAGCAGTCGTTGCTGTCAATAACTGCCATAATTAAATGTGTCGAGCAATTGTGCTAGCTCTCTTAACGCAGCGTCGGTCACTTGGCTTGACTGATCTCTGACTAGCTACGGAAAGGGAAATAGATGACTAATGCATAGGCCCGACACTGTAATTCTTAGCTTTCTGGCTTAAGACTCGTCTCTCAAATAGTAATTTACCACGTAAAATCGACATAAACCAACACAATGAACATATAATTGATCTAGGAATGACGTATGTTAATACTATGCGAATTCTGGGTGGTATATTGGTAGCCGTTACTGCTAAGAAGAGCTGGCCAAATGTTCTGGTGCAGTTATGAGATGCTTCTGATCCTGCCCGAATCTCAGATGGTGCTATACCTGAGCAGCGAGGAATAAAGTTCAGATGTCGATTTCGAGGTCCAGCTTCTGCTGCAATTCATCTCCGAGTTCATCGAGTTTCTTGAGAGAGCTAGGGTCAATCAATGCATTGGTGCATGATCCTGTGTGGCAGCAGTGTGAAGCGGCGAATTGGTTGGTGTACGTACGGAAAGTAGAAATGCTCAGAAAAACTTCCTCAAGCTTGTTGGATCTCACCGTGTCCACCTGCTCAACTCCTTGGTGGTCGGTTTAGGCCGAGAAAAGCATCGTTTTACGTCTAATTGAACTTTGAATAGTTTCATTTTTCATTTGAATAGTAGTTGTAAGTAAAGAGGCTTTGATTATCGTGTGATTTACTGGTGCGTAACTGATCAAGCTGCAACACATAGTTTGGCAACATAAGTGCTAACATAGAGCCCCACGAATTTGATGATTTGAGTATGAAAACATTTTATGGCCATTAGTTATATTTCCTTCATTAAATCACTATATACGTGAAAAGCAGGATACTATGTGAAAACCTGCCAGATGGTATGTACTTCGACAAACAAATGCCCATGATCGTACAATTGTAGTACAAGTTGCTTGTTTCGCGTGAATATGCATAAGAGAAGCTAGATATCAAGTATATATATCAGGCTAGCCCCTACCACTCGGCAACAAAATGGAAAGCAAGTAAAATTCAACAAGTTCGCATGCTATTAGTTCTTTTTTCAGGCTCCTGATGATAAACATAAAAAAGATATCGTTACAATACTCAAGTTACGGAAAGCCATAGTCGCGCGTGCGGGCAAGCGGGGCCCAATGTATGGATTTGTAGCTCACTTCAGAAATAGCGAAGAACCGTGGTATGGTGGACTTTGCTTTTAAATGAGATACGATAAGATGCACTCAGCTCAAAACTACAGGGAACTACCCCTAAGCACCATTTCGTTTTAAATAGGCATGTAACAAGTGTAACTGAGCAAACGATGCATCGCAGTAATGGCCACAGTTATGTTTCTCTACGTCATAAACAGTATAAATACCCAAGTTATGGTTCCATCAGTAGTAGTACCTTCTTCACCACAGACTTGGCCTCGAAAGTACAAAGCCGAATGTGCGCTTAGCTTACTAGGTGCTAGATTGATCTAGCAGAGGCACCCTGGAGACATAACCGTTATGGTTAACAAATACCGCAAAAAACAGGCAGTCGCGCCGTACCGTAAATTCCAAGGTAATGGACAAGATCAGCAACCGGATCAAGAGGGGCAGCTAGTTTATCTGGGAAGAGGGGTAGCCAAAAAAGTACATCATATACAAGCTGTTCCGTCACCTGTAATTCCCTTTAAGTTACCTATGGAGCTTTTACATTGGATTGTATCCTACATTGATCCTGAAGATGCTGTGTCGTTACTGACCGTGTCCAAAGTATGGCATGTAGCAGCTCTGCCTGTGATATACAAAGCACCACAACTTTCACCCAGAAATCTCGCAAAATTTGTAGAGACAATAAATGCGAGAAAAGATCTGGGTCTTCTTGTTCAGGATCTAGATCTAAGGCGCACGATCCAGACCGGCAAAAATTCCTGGACTGCAAAAGTCTTGCGGAAATGCTCCACTAACCTACTACGCTTCGTCGCTGGCCAGACTCATTTTGGATACAGCCCAATTATTGCTTTGCAGAGCTGTAAACAGCTTCGCATTCTTGACCTAGCATACGTTAGTGATACAGTTGAGCTTCCCCAGCTACTCAAAGCAATCATGTCTTCTGAGGACTTGGAGGTTGTAAGATTCCCCAAAAATACCACCGAAGATACGCTCGATAGCTTTTTTTGGCCAGTAAACGTACACTCGATCGCCCTTTCTGGGTCCATGCCCGCCGAATTCTTAAAAAGGCACAAGTTACCTTCTAGGCTAACGAGTCTTGAGTTTCAAAATTGCACAAAGTTCACCTCAGGCTTTGTATGGGAGTGTTTGCAATCGGTTGGCCAACAATTAACTACTCTCTCCGTGATATATCCCATGCCCTTGCTTAAACACAATTGTATGGATCTGGTGCTAGTTTCCTGCCGTAAACTGACAACGTTGAATGTCAGCATTGATTTTGTGTCGTGTATGCTATTTGATGAGCAGATAGCCGGCCATCCTTTGCAGCGATTTTATATTCATGCAAGTGGTGGCATAGGGTTGACCGAGAAACTTAAGCCCGAGGATATTGTGTATGCACTGGAGTATTTGGATGATCTTAAATCGGTTAGCATGAGCGTTGCATTGGGATGGAACTCATACACGGATGAGATGGTTGACGAACTGGCACTAACGCTGGAAGCGAGAGGAGGTACTTTGAGATTGGTGTAATGAGTCTACATCTATGTCATTGTGGGCATTCAACTTGCATTTTGTTCTGTACGTATTTACATCTGACTTTTATTCTATTGGAACACCACTTTGCATGGCACATCGGCAAATTGTGGAGTCAGCTATTTTTAGTCCGCTGGCGCCGCCTTGAGAGTAGCGTGGTGCTTCACATGAAAGAGCGTGGTCATTTTTCTACAAAGCACTACACCTGAGCTGGGATGACTGAGACAGCTCATTGTCGTGCGCGCGAGGCGGTTCTGTTCGATTTACGGCATGCATGGCTTTGCATACCGCGCGATTCCAGGCTAGACACTAGCCTTAATTATTTAAAATTAGCTAAAAGTGGATTTTTTCAAGGTCTTGACAGCATTCTTACTTACTTTCTGCTACATTCTCATACCAAATTTCATTTGACTTTGGTGCCCCCCGCCCCTTGTTCAGCGACCAAAGAACCGATCACTCGAAGGAGCCAGAGACACAATGTAATTTGAAACGGCGTATATAGACATTTATATGTAGAGAACTTATTGAAATTCACTCTCAATTATCATGACGCGCTGGGAACCCCCAGTTTCCAACCACCTTACGAGTGCACAGCGCATATTACTTGTCTCCTCCCCCACGCGTCAGTCCACGTCATGTCTCGTCCGTACCGTGTCACTACACCTGACCCGCGCTTGGCGCAGTCACGTATACTTACGAAGACTGACAAGATATGCCTCACTGTTATTATGATAATTGCCTCCGCTGTGCGCCTCTACGGCCTTAACTGGCCTTCCTCCGTCGTGTTCGACGAGGTCCACTTTGGTAACTTTGCGCGCAAGTACATCATTGGCCGCTTCTTCTTTGATGTCCATCCCCCTCTTGCTAAAATGCTATTCGCTGTTGCCGGCTATGCCTCTGGTTTTCGCGGCGATTTCTCCTTTGAGAATATCGGCGACGACTACATTGGACCCAAAGTTCCCTACATTGGCATGCGTCTATTCCCCAGCATTCTTGGTCTTTTCACTATTGCATTGTGCTACACCACAATCAGGGCTTCAGGTTGCCGTACTTTGATCGCCTGTTTTGGTGCTCTGATGCTCACATTCGAGAATACTCATGCCACCGAGTCGCGTTACATTTTGTTGGATTCTCCTTTGCTTTTCTTCATCGCTATCACTGCTTATGGCTTCAAGAAGTTTGAGAACGAGGTGCCATTCACTAAGAACTGGTATAAATTTTTGCTTTTGACCGGTCTTGGCCTCGGTGCGACCATCTCCTCCAAGTGGGTTGGTCTTTTCACTGTTGCTTGGGTGGGTACGTTCACTCTTTGGCAATTGTTCTGGCTGTTCGGTGACCGCAGTATCTCTATGCCCACTTTTGGTAAACACTTTGGTGTGCGTGCCATCTGCTTGATTGCTGTGCCCGCTATTTTCTACACCATTATGTTCTACTTGCACTTCATGTGTGTTGATAACGTTGGTGATGGTGCTGACTTCATGCCCCGTAACTTCTTGTCCACTCTTAAACACAACAAACTGCCCCGCGATGTCCCCGCCGATGTTTACTTTGGTTCTACTATCAGTATCCGCCATGTCAACACCAAAGGTGGATGGTTACACTCTCACAACCACACTTACGAGACTGGCTCCAAGCAGCAGCAGATCACTTTGTATCCCCACCTCGACGAGAATAACAACTGGATCGTTGAGAACGGCACTGAGTCTTGGAACCCCAACAACCTTACTGGTCCTGTTCCTCTCACTGATGGCAGCGTCATTCGTTTGTACCATCCCGAGACTGCGAAGCGCTTGCACTCGCATGATCACCGTGCCCCCGTCACCAGCCACGATTACATCAACGAGGTCTCTGGTTACGGTTTCGAAGGATTCGAAGGTGATAACAACGATAACTGGCGTGTCAAGATTCTCAAGAAAGAGTCATATGCCGATGGTAAGGAAAATGTCAGAGCTCTGCGCACTTATTTCCAGCTTGAGCACACTTTGACTGGCTGCTTGCTGTACTCCAAAAAGACCAAGCTGCCTGAGTGGGCCTTTGAGCAACAGGAGGTCTCGTGTATCCGTAATGGTGCCAAGCACAATACCATGTGGTACATTGAGTCTAACGAGCACCCCGACATTGATGATCCCGAAGTGGTCAACTACGAGAAGCCTGGTTTCTTGCGTAATTTCATTGACCTTAATATTGCCATGTGGAACGTCAACAAGGGCCTCACCGCTTCCCACGCTTGGGAGTCTCGTCCCCTTGACTGGCTCTACTTGGACCGTGGTATCAACATGTGGGCTCGTGAGCACCGCCAGGTCTACCTCGTCGGTAACCGCGTTGTGTACCTTACTATCACCGCCTCTATCTTGTTCTACGTTTTGTTCAAAATTGTGCAAGTCATCTACTGGCAGCGGTTTTCAGAGCGCCACTACACAGCGGGCGCTCCCGAGCCCATTGCCAAGCAGAGCGAGTCTTCGTTGATTGCTCGTACCACCGCGTTTGGTCTCTTTGACCAACAATTTGCTTCATTTGTGCTGGCCTGGGCCTTCCACTACTTCCCCTCTTTCCTCATGGTTCGTCAGTTGTTCTTGCACCACTATCTCGCCTCGGTATACTTTGGTGTTCTCATGATCTCCCAAATCTTCGAGTTCATCATTGCGGTTTTCCCCGTTCGTATTGTGTCTAAGCTCGCCACCGTCGCGTTTTTGACTGCGTGCATCGTCTTCTACGTACAGTACGCGCCTCTTGTTTACGGTACTCAGTGGACGAAGGAGCAGTGCCTTGCTGCCAAGTTCAACAGTATGGACTATGACTGCAATGTATTCTTTGACGACAAGGCCCTTTACGTTGACCACGACGCTAAGTTGGCCGAGTCTAGTCGCTCTGCTGCTTTGGGCCTTACCGCTCCTGAGCCCGAGGAGACTGCCTCTGATTCAGGTGAGGAGGCTCAGCCTGCTGAGCAGCCTAATGCTCCTCTCGATGTTCAGGATCAGGAGCAGGCAGTTGTCGCCGATGATGTTGAGAGTGCTCCCGCCGATGTCAATGACCCAGCGTTGCAGGAGGAGACTCAGTAGTGTGCATGAGCCTATTGCCTTTACATTTCTCCGCGTCGCAAATAACACAAAATAAAATACATATCTAAATAACGGTTAGATTTCAGTCAAAATGGCTCTTGCTGCAATGTAGCGTCTCGCGGGAATTATATCGGAATATCTGCATCTCCGGGAAAGGCGTATTTATTCTTGTGCCAGCCGAAGTCCAACCTCTCGTGGTCTGTGATCGAAAATCCGGTGTCGAGTATTAAACCCTCTTTACTCAGTGGCTCGATGCACAAATGAATCACCCAACGTCCTCTGACGCACAAACGAGTCATCGGCGCCCCTATACAAAACCCCGCAACGGATCATGCAACTTCACTTTACCATGAAGCAATTCGAATATGATGTGGATCTAGTACCTGCATACCTTGAGGGTCTCGCAGCCTCAAATACAAACCTTGTGTTGCTTGGACATAATACAATTGCTGCCAAGCAAGCCCTGACCTCTTCAAAGGTCAAGTTGATATCAGGCGGCGGATCGGGCCATGAACCTTCTCATGCTGGGTTCATAGGCGAAGGAATGCTCGACGCGGTGGCGACAGGAAACACATTTGCCTCGCCAAATACCTCCCAGATCGACAGGGCAATCAACGCCGTCGAAACCGGTCAAGGTGCGATTCTTGTAGTGAAAAATTACACTGGAGATGTTCTTCATTTTGGACTGGCTGCTGAAAAGGCCCAGGCGGCCGGTAAGAACGTCCACACGCTCATTGTGGGTGATGACGTCTCGGTCGGCAGGAAGCAAGGTGCAATTGTTGGTAGACGTGGACTGGCAGGTGTGGCGGTTACACATAAGCTTGTTGGAGCTGCTGCTTCAGCTGGCTTGGATCTGGAGGCAGTCCTCGAGTTTGGAAAAGCGGCTGCGAGCAACATGGCCACCATCGCAGTGTCCCTCGATCACTGTGTGGTTCCAGGCAAGAAGTTCACCACAGAGCTCAAGGATAATGAGTATGAGGTAGGTCTCGGTATTCACAATGAGCCTGGTCTATTCAAGAGGAAATTTCCAGCCTCCGTACCGTCTATTGTGGACGATGTTCTCCCTTATATCTTGGACTCTTCAGACAAAGACAGAGCCTACGTTGATTTCCAGGCCAAAGACGACACCATGCTGCTGATCAACAATTTAGGTGGTCTTAGCAACTTTGAAATTGGTGTTATCACTTCTATTGTATTGGGGAAGCTGAAAGACCAAGGGTTTAAGCGTCCTGTTCGTGTCTTGAGTGGTGCTTTCACCACAGCATTCAATGGGCCTGGGTTTGGTATAACCCTTCTTAACCTGTCGAATAGTCCTAAACGTACACTTGAGTTCTTGGATGCACCTAATGCTGCCCCTGGCTGGGCGGTCGCTCCCTTCAATGACAGTACTGTAAAGGTGCCTGAGTTCCATGAAACTGTGCATCAGGCTAAAAGTGACGTAAAATTGCCTAGCGGATTTGAAAAGGGACTCCGTAAAGGACTTGAAAACGTCATTAAGGCCGAGTCTCAAATCACCAAATACGATACCATTGCCGGCGACGGTGATTGCGGTGACACCCTTAAGGCCGGGGCCAGCTCGGTCCTTAAAGGCTTAGATGAAAAGAAAATAAGCACTACGGATGCAGTTGCTTGTCTGGTAGCTATTGCGGAGATTGTCGATGAGGAAATGGGTGGTACATCTGGCGGTTTGTATTCTATCTACCTTACTGCTTTGGCGCGCAACTTGCGTGAGGCCAATCCTTCAGAATTTGACCTAAAGTCTGCTTCATCTGCCGCAAAAGGTGCTCTCGACATCTTATTTAAGTACACCAAGGCGCGCGAGGGTGACCGCACCATGATCGACGCTCTGGGTCCGTTTATCTCAAATCTTGACAATGGCCTTGATGCCGCTGTTAAAGCCGCAGAGTCAGGAGTTGGCAAGACTAAGGAAATGACTGCTAAAGCTGGCCGTGCTGCTTATGTTGGTGAGCTCGACGAAGATGTACCTGATCCTGGTGCTTATGGTCTGGCACAAATGCTCAGAGGATTTGCTGGCCAGGACATCGTCTAATTTAGTTCTAAATAGGATCTGTAAGACATTCTCCTAGTCCCGCTGCTAGTCGCGCTATGCTCTATGGTGCTGCAATTGCGCTATAGCGTGTACGTTGAAACACCGACTTCCTCAATTATTTGCCAGCTCTGCTCAGCTCATTAGAGTATTACACTTGCTTATATGTTCAATAAATATACAAAAATCGCACCCGCCATCTTAGCCGCTGCTGGCACCCCTTGTCAACACGCGACAACTGTCGAGTGAGAAGCGAAGAAGCTCCTCAAACTTATCCATAGCACGTGTGTCCTTCTTCGACTCATAGTTGGAGTATGAGTCTAGAATTATACTCGCATCAAGCTCGAGTTCCACTTCCTTAGTACTCGGCTTGCCTGGGGTCGTGACATTGGTCATATCGAGCTGGAGACCTTTTGTACGCCATGAAACGCGATTTTTATTACGCACAAGGTTAGGAGGTTTCACGTCCTGAGGCGAGCCTTCGAATGGTACTTCGAGACTCAAGCTTATGCGGAGATCAATGTCTTCAGTAGGGAAGAATATAATTAGGTCTCCCACCCGTTGTTTGGTTATTTTTTGTAAAAGTTGGTCTCTGTCATCAAGAGTGACGCGTACTGTGGCACCACCTTCGGTGGGGTGAAACTGATCACGAGTTTTCTGCTCCCCAATAAACTCCAATGTGTGGGAAGCCACAAATCCATTCACCATACTCTCAATACGACCAAAGTAGTTCTGTGCAATGCCAGGCTCAAAGTAGACCTGGTCTTTAACGTAATTGTTCTCAAGGATTGCTTCGGTAAGTAGCGGTAGCCTAATACGTTTATTGTTAGTTTTGTCACACGCTGTACCAAGCTTGAATTCCACCTCAATATACTGTCTCTTATCTTGTAGATTATACAAATGGCCATAAAGCCATTTAGAGATGGTTCGTGTGAGGTTCTCGGCGGGGACAATGCCCGAAATACTGGCAGGGATTCCCAAAAGACTAGGGACACCTCCTGGTCCGTTTCCAATTGCCTGGCTGTCCTGTGCGGGCGGAGTAAAATCGGCAGATATACCAGACTTTTTGCGCCATGTTTTGAATGACTGAGCCCAGATCGGCGGCTCAGAATAGCGTTTAGGCTTTGGTTTGGAGCTAATGGAGGCAGTACGCGAGGAAGTGCGCGAATTTCCACGAGACGGTGGCGAGTTATTTAGCATTCCTTGCACGTGTGCCGAGCCTTTGCGTTTTTTGGGCATTTCACTGCCGTTAAGCATAGCATCAACGTTCATGGTGATGTGGAGTCAGCGTTGCGTTGAACCGTCCAGTAAGGCTTCAAGTTGTAAGGTCCCAAGCAGTCAACACTAGGCTTTGTAGGCGTTAGTCGAGGCTTAGTAGTAGGCCATTCTAGGCAACTTATGCCTCGCCAATGGTTGATGAACGATTCTATAAATGGTTTTTATATCAAACTACTCAAATAATAATTCAAATGTTTTGGTTGCGCATGGAAACATCTATACATAGATATTTTATCACCCCTTGTTATACACCGCCTGCCTATCGCTAGTAAGCCTGAGGTGGGTGAGCCCTCAGGTGAGCCCTCCCTAGCCTTGATTCGAGCCGCGACGTACCCGCTGAAAATGACAACACATTCGGCCGCTTCAATACGGTTCAAAACAGATTCGAGCACTCATTATGTCTCTGGTGCGTACATTCATCACGATAATGGCGAATTCATCCTCTCAATATGCCCTGAGCTCGCTACCAAGGTCCAGGCCCAATCCCAGGGCGAGTTATCGGTAGCCCTTCCGTCAAGTGTTAGCACCACTAGCGTTGTTTGGGATGAGATTGAGCTAGTTTCGACTATTGACCTTCCGGGCTCTGCTAGCTTTTTCAGAAATTTCAATGGGTTCGAGCGTTTACCCCAAGAGAGTCCCAAGCTCTCGATTTTCAAGTTTAGGTATAAGAGCGCTGCACGTGCTGGGTTACTCAAGCCGCTCGAAATACATGTAGACCGTACCGATATTGTCGGGTCGTCGGTTCGGATCACCAGCTGCCCCTTCGGGGGCGTCAATCCGGCGTTATTTATTGGTTACGAGTCTTCCGCTGTTGTTTCTTTCCTTTCAAACGATAATCAAGCCATGCTACTTGACACGCGTTTCCTCGATAACATGGAGGGTGGAATTATCACCACCGATAGCGGGAAATCGCTCGGCCTCGTCTATGGTATGATCATAAAATCCGGCGGAGAAGGTAGACTTACCACGGCTATTCCATGGTCTCCGATTCTCGAGGCGATCAAGCAGAAGCCCTTGGTCCCCTCATTAACAAATGCCGTGGTGGACACTCCTCTCTGCGCCAGTTGCTTGGGAGGTGTCGTTGTCGTGCATGCTTCGCTTCGTGGCGGTCGACGGGTTTGGGGCTCCGGAGTCTTGATAGAACCGGATGTTGTCGTAACTAACAAGCACGTTGTGGGCAATGATTACTTGTCTATCGAGATTTGGTTTGATAATGGCTCCAAGATCTACGTTCACGCTGTTTCGGAACCTATTAATGGGGTTGATCTTGTTCTTCTTAGACTCAGTCGCGCTTCAAATGTCCCTGTTGTACCTTTGGCAGCTGCAGCCCCCGAGACTGGATCTCGAGTTACCTCCCAAGGGTTCGGACTCGTCTACCCTGGCAACATGGGTTCTGTGCAGCCGCTGGTATCCAAGGGCATAATCGCAACAAAATATATTGGTCCTGTATATGATGGCCAACCCGACACGGACTGCTCGATGCTCATCTCAACCGCCGGTTGCTGGAACGGCTCAAGTGGCGGAGGGCTTCTCAACGAGTCAGGTGAAATCGTTGGCATCATGGCTTCAAATGCTCGCGATGAACACACGGGCGAAATTATGCCCGATATGGCATTCGTGATTCCCGTTAACATTCTGCATACCGCAGTGAAAAGTGTTCGCAATGGCACGAAGCTCAACTCGACTACCCAGTTTCAACGACTATGGAACCTCCAACAAACTCATGCAGATACCAAACGTCCCAAGTCTAAGCTGTAGATCTATATATATTTTTACATGTTATGAGCAACTTTTAGCTTAACAAATGCGAAATAAAGTCACTGGTATTCTTGGCCTTCATGAGACTCTCGCCAACAAGGATACCATTAGCACCCTGTTCAGCGAATTTACGGACTTGCTCTTGTCCTGTGATGCCACTGAGAGCGATCAGAAGAGACCCTTCGGGAGTCATAGATACAAGGTCCGAAGTGGTGTTCATATCGACTGTGAATGAGTGGAGGTCACGATTGTTGACACCGATCACGAGCGCACCTAATGCAACTGCTCTCTTCATTTCAGGTGCGTTCGCGACTTCTGTGAGGGGTTCCATGCCAAGGCTACGGCTGTAATCTATGAGTTCGCGAAGCTGCTCATCGCTGAGCATTTTAACGATAAGAAGAACTGTGTCGGCTCCAAACAAACGAGCCTCCAGAATTTGATATTTGGAGAAGACGAACTCCTTGCGTAAGATTGCAGGGCGGTTTTTGCTGCTGTCTACAGCCATACGAACCTGTCTAAGATCCTCGATTGAACCTTTAAACCAGTGAGGCTCCGTCAGTACCGAAATGGCGGCGGCACCACCATCGGCATAGATTTTGGCTTGTGTGGCGGCATGAACATCCATACCGATGGGCCCCTTTGAAGGAGATGCACGCTTGATTTCGGCTATCAGCGCCATCTTTTGTTGACGCAAGCGAGCGGCGAAGTCAATAAGAGGAGGTGCGATGCCGAGCTTAACACTTCTCTCCATATCCTCGAATGTTCTGCCGGGAATTTTGGAGTCAGTTTCGATATCGAGCTTCCGCTGGGCATATATTCTGTCGAGGATTGAGCCCGAGGAGCCCGGAGTAGCACTACGCCGGCCATTGTTAAGGAAATTCTGCAACATTTTGAGACCGTCCTCACTCATGATGCTTTCTGGATGGAACTGAAGTCCCTCTATGTCATATTCCTTGTGTCTAACACCTTGAATGACATCTCCAGGGCTTGTTGCCGTGACCTCGAAGCAGTCGGGCAGGGTGATCTGGTGGGCAGAAAGAGAGTGGTAGCGAGTGACCAAAGTATTTTGGGGGATGCCTTCAAACAATCCCTTGTTATCATGCTGGATAGGAGAGGTTTTTCCGTGGCGGATCTCCCCAGCATAGGAAATCTCACCTCCGTATACGTCTACAATGCATTGCAGACCCATGCAAATGCCCAAAATGGGTTTTTTCCCGGCGTAGTGCTTGATAACATCACGGGAAAGACCAGAATCGGTACGAGGGTGACCGGGCCCGGGAGAGATCACCACCAGATCGGGATCGATTTCGTCAAGATCCTTGAGGGCGAATTTGTCGTTGCGGCGTACGTCTACATTAGCGCCCAATCTACAAAAATACTCATACAAGTTCCAGGTGAAAGAGTCGTAATTGTCCACAAGAAAGATGTTCATTGTGAGTCACAGTAAGCCGAGTATAGAGCTCGATGAGATTACTTTCCCTTGGAAGAGCTACTGACTATTTGCCACGATCTGTAGTCTGGAGGTAAGCCATTTGCCACAAATTTTAATTAACGGCATCGAATGAAGCGGCCAGAATTGGGCCATCGCTTATCTTGTTACAGTATAGTTTAGGAATGCATAAACAAATATATCTCACTAGCCACCATAGGCAACCCCATAAGCTCCAAAGTCACACTTTAGTCGTTCGGGTCTCCGGCTCGCCCTGTGGCGTTAATTACGCGTCAGTTATAAATCGCGTCTAATATTTATCCTCAAAAACAATCCAAATGCCATACAAACGTGCCGACGCAACCACTCTGAAATCTCACGTAGGCGAGCTTGTCCTTGTGGTAGGCAGAGTACAGGAGGTTCTTGACCCGGAGACATACAAGATCGATTCCAACGGCAGCCTTACAGCACACGTCCCATCAGAACTACAGGGACTCGAACAGGGAGAAGCATACTCTTTGATCAGCTCTTATGCTGATGATAGCTCCATAAGAGTTAAGCACTCCATACATATTCCAAAGGAACAATACAAAGCCGACTTGGTAGCCAAAGTCGTGGCGACTAAAGACAAGCACAGCGATTTCTTTTACTAAATAGCGACTAAATAGATAACTACTAGCTCCCTACTGGAGCGTTGGAGGCATTGCTACTGGTTTTGCCACTCGAATATCTGAGAAGTTGGCCGCCGCACCGGCAGCTGCTGGAGGTGTTTTTGACCACGACTTTGGATGGGATGTTACAGCATGTGGGACAGTAGGCCCCAGCTTGTCTGAGCCGGAGCCCGCACGCATTGCACAGTTTCTGATCGTTCCAGGACTTACGCCAGCATTGTGTTTCTGTTGTTTTGCAGCTCATACAAGCTTGAACCTGCAAAGGGATTTGGCGAGCCAATCCTTGTAGCGAGGTGTCTTGGACAAGAAACGGCTGTCGTGCCTGGGATTGATTACTCTTTGGTGACGGCTCCTTATTTCGATGGTGCTGCATGTTATGGATTCCATCAGGGCCCCCCTGCTGGTTTCCACTGCCTTCAAGCGAAATATTGAGACCGTTTGTCTGTCGGGTGCCAGCATACGCGTTGAACTTTGAGCCCCAATTACTCGCTGTTGTTGCGTTCATGGGTTGCGGCACTAAGTGATGCTCCTGAGGTGAGGACCTGAACATACGCGGGAACGAGTAGTATTGCGGCCGCGTTTGAACGGGGTCTCGTACATGAATAGAATCGCGCGTATTGTCATTGCGTTCGCCGCTGCGCTCTTGCTCAAGCCTTGGGATTGGAGACCTCACACCCTCCATGCCGTCTCGGAAGCGACTTTTGATCGGTGACATTGCTGGCAGCTCGCTATTCGTAACGATCCTATACGTAGAGCTATGAGTCCCAAGTCTTGGTTTCTGGTGACGGCTGTATTCGGTCGGCGATCGCTCCATTAGGCGTTTATGAGGACTCTCAGGGTGCGGCGGCTCTCTCAGTACGTGATAACCGTTGCGTGAATGACGATCGACACTATCAGGCGTATTTAACTGTACATTATTGGCAAATATGTGTGCCTCTTCCAGCTCTAACACTCTTCTGGACAGCTTTGAGATATGCCCCGACATCTCTGTCAATCTAGCCAGCGCTGTATCCAGAGATTTTTGAACATCACATACGCATTTGTGATTACAGTCTTGCATTATGACGCTAAATCACTCAATGAAGGACAAATTAATGATTAAACGGTGATATAAGGCCATCATTTCTGGCCGTTCTGCTGGGTCACATACTGGGCGGGCTGCATTCGAGCTGAATGCTCCGGCAGAATCGGTACGATATAGCGTCATCTGACTGAAATAGACGTAGGTTTAGTTTAGTCCTAACACGTTTTGGGATATTCCCCTTAATTAGAAGTAACACATCTCTTCGATACCGTTTCTGAGCTGCCGATAGTTGGGTCTAATCCAGCACTATAGTAGCACAAATCTTATTGTTCATGTTAATAAATAACGGAATCTTCCCCAATTAAATTCAATCTTATACCCTTAATAGCTGTGTTCAATTTAGGTGGCCCTCAATACTTGACAACGTATGTATGGATAACTACCTATGATGAAGGATCAACAGGAGGCTGGTGATGCTCATTCACTAAAATACGTTTACAAGGACGCTCTGGGCGCCCTCTGTTTCAGTCCAAAGTTTCTCAAAGACTTTTCCGTTACCAGCGATTTCGCCAAACAAAGCAATAGAGTCCTTGTTGATGCGAACTACAGGTGCAATCTCGTCACTTTTTATCTCCTCAATAAGGGCAGCTGCACGTGCCTCGTCGTCACCTACAATGACTCTTACTTGAGGGTTTTTGAGGGCACTTATGACGCGAAGCATAGACAAGTATCCAGGTGGCTGCGCTTCAATATCTGCGCTATAAGAGTCGACGATGTTCTGAGCTTTGTGAAGATAGTCCACATTTAAGGTGGCACATCCGAGTCGATATAGATTCTTCAGGGATAGACCGTTAGAGCTAGGCTCTGCCGAGTCAAAGACGGCCTTTGGCCGGAAGATAAGCCAATCCCAGTTTTGTGATGTGTAGAAGCCCCCATTCGGATCCCAAAACTTCTCGATCTGTATCTTTTGCAGCTCAGAAGCCCACTTGATAAACTTGGTATCTAAGGTTGCATCGTATAGGTCGATCAGTCCGCCAATAAGATAAGCATAGTCGTCATTTACTGCTGGAACTCGTGTGGAACTACCGGTTCTGAAAAGCTCACCGTCCCAATTGTTATTGTAGATCGCCTTCACACCCTCCGTCGCAGCGCTAAGGGCGTCCCTACGGCCAAGTACTTTATATGAGCGCGCAAGTGCACCTATAGTTGATCCGTTCCAGCCAGTGACAACTTTAGTGTCAATTTGAGGGGGTGTCTTGGTGTTCACACGCCAGTCAAGAAGCTTCTTGGTACCCTCCTCAATAACACGACGAACGTCATCGGGTTTGCGACCAAATGTGGCAGCTATCTCACGAATCGGCTTGTACGCACTCAAGACATTTTTGTATGCAAATTCTCCATGAGGGTCTAAGTCCTCATTGATGTTACCTTTTTCGTTGACGCCATAGTACATAGCGCAAATATCTACATCGAGCAGGGGGAGTCCTTTAAGGGCTGCTTCGAATTCCGCGTATGTCCAACAGTAGTACTCCCCCTCGTGTGGTTCACCCGCCTTATCAAGAGAATCTGCATCAACAGCAGAGTACCATCCTTCAGGTGAGCGCAGCGGCCCCTTGACCAAAAAATCTGTGAGATCATGAGCAAACTGATGGGTGGCCAAATCATCCAAAGTAACATCAAGAATAAGAGCCTGGTCAACAAGCATCTTTTCGAAATGGGGAAGGTGCCAGTCGCTGGTAACTGAGTAGCGAGCAATACCATGATATATTTGATCCTTAATACCACCTTTGAATATGGCTTCGAGAATTTTAATTGCGCCATATCTAACATCATGGTCGCTACTGCTCACCCCAAACTTTAAGGTCGCTGCTAAAGGAAATTTGGGGGCCTGACCATACCCGCCATGCGTTTCGTCATAAGTGTCCTTGAGGCGCTGTTCGGCTATCTGGATAATCTTATCGATATCCAGATTAATTGGCTGAGATGTCTTAGAGGCAACAAGTGATGCTAAGTTCTCTGTAATTACTTGTGCATGCTCCACACAATCCTTGTTGTTCTCAGACCATTGCTGGTGAACGGCGCTGAGAACATTGGAGAATGGAACGGCGTTGAGGGATTTGAGAGCCTCTTGGCTAGTTTCAGGTCCCGCCCAATAGGTTCCAGCAAATATTGGCTGGAGATTAGGGGTCAAGAATACATTCAGTGGCCATCCTCCAGCTCCAGTAGTAGCTTGCAGGTACATCATGTATATACTGTCAAGGTCGGGCCATTCCTCCTTATCGATTTTGATAGAGACAAAGTCTTTGTTGAGTTGCTCGGCGATTTGATTGTTTTCAAAACATTCGTGGTTCATAACATGGCACCAATGGCACGAATGGTACCCCACACTTAAGAAGATGGGCTTGTTTTGCTTTTTAGCTAGTGCTAGAGTGTCATTGCTCCAGAGTTTCCAGTGTACTGGATTAGAAGCATGACTTAGGAGGTACGGATTCGACGAGTCCGCTAGTTGGTTGAGGTGTCGCACAAATGGTTTGATCCATCGCGGTTGTCTCGAGATCATGTAATATGATGTGAAGACTGAGTTGGGTATTCTAGGGGAAGACAAACATATACTGACAATTAATTTAGGGACTTTAAATTAGAATTTTTAGTAAAAAGATTTCAACCTGAACTGTTCTTAATATCAATTTGATTCCTTGATCCGTTAATCTTTCCATGCCGTCGGGCTTAGTTAAAGGAGGAAGGTTGGGGTCAGGGTGCCTTCAACGATCAATGCTAGATCCGGGCAATGCCACAGGCTAATTGTGTAGAAAAATGTTGATAGTGTACTCGCGCGGCGAGCACGGCTATCTTATTTGGTCAGAAACATGAAAATGGGTGGAACATAGGTACATATGTAGAAGCTAGTTACTAGCAACTAGCATGCTAAGTTTTGATTTTGTTTAGAAAAACACACCTGGAAACCTCTAAGAAAGGACCTTTTTTACAATTGAGTCTCTTCTCACAAATAAATAATCTCTTCCATAACTCTGGGCTGCCCATCAAAGATTATTCAGAGCCTCCCTTCAATCCTCGTAGACCCGCCCTAGTGAACTTGGCCCGACTAGTCAGCTACGTACTACATGAAAAACCGCAAGCCAAAAACGCCAGTAAAGCAGCCAAATCCGTGGTGGGGGAATGAGAGTCGCGAACTTATGAACCCTAGCACCCCCCAGCCCAATGGATCTGCCTTGGATCTCTCTAGCCTGCCTAAACTGGGCCAGACAAGGACAAGTGCCGAGACCCCACAACCAGTACGTCACGGACAGATTCATACCAACCATGGCCCCATCGCTGCTCCAAACAGCTCCATTGACAAGATTGAATACAGAAATGAGAGCTCAGCTACCACTGCATCTGCTCTTTCTCAGGGTGCTCCTCCACCCGAAAGTAGAATCCCCCTACACCTGCCATACCTAGATGCACCACCCAACAAACCCAGTGTATTGATAAAAGAGCCCGTCGAACACGAGTCCAAGCCCAAATCTCAGGTGCCAGACTCTGACAAGTATGGACTGAGGCCGTTGCTGGGTGTGCTCAATGCCGACTCTACTGGAACGTTTACGCCTGCTATTGGCACGGAAGTGGGTAGTTTGCCACCTAGTAATGAGCAAATATCTAAATCATTTGCTAGCCCCTGGGCAGAAACATCAAAGCACTGTATTATCCCCGAGTACACGCTGCCATCTTGTTACACGGTGCAAAGCGTGGTCCCTCAGCAGCAAAAGTTGCAGAACCTCACAGAGGAAACGCTATTTTATATATTTTACACAATGCCCCGTGACGCCATGCAGGAGGCTGTCGCAGTTGAGCTCACAAACCGCAACTGGCGCTACCACAAGGATCTCAAGTTATGGCTCACAAAAGACCCACTCAGCGAACCTGTGCAGCAAAACACGCAGGCAGAATCCGGAGTGTACGTGTTCTTTGACCCCAGTAGCTGGGAAAAGGTCAAGAAGGAGTATGTTCTTTACTACCCAGATATCGCCTAGAGTGGAGCAATCACAGTGAGCCTAGCATGACCGGAATGTTCGAAAGTATAACCATATCAGAGATGAAAGCGTGTAAATTTTGACAGCTGCCAGGCAATATGTCAGGGTGTTCTGGCGCATACGCAGTTGGCAACCAACAGTGAAATCCAGCCACTACTCATCAGATGTTCAACTTATATTTGCATCTATTGAAGCTGTATTTGTATTTTCGTACTTTTTCGGCACGTGCATATCGAACCAGCTTGGATGCACCAGACTAGCTGGGTGTCCGCTTCATCAATTTCGATCGACTTACTGCGCCGCTGTATTTATATTTGACATACTATATAAAGCATAATCAGGGTGTTTTTCTGCATTCGAGGGCATGTTGTACCGATAAGCTAACAGCTGCTCGTCTGCAGTTCTATTAGAATATGAATCAGTATCGTTGATGGTCTCCTTGAACAGGGTCTTCCCTAGAAGCACATTCCTAACCTGCGGTGTCTCTCTTGCCTTAGCATAAATTAGTTTGGCTCTGGAATTATCAACTTTGTAGGCATGGCAGGCTGCTAGTACGGGGTTATTGTTCTGAGAGTAATAGAGGGCGAGCTGTACCTGTGCCTCCACAGAGCCCGCAAGAATGGCCTTTCTGTAGTAATCACAGGGATTTTCCCCAGGTGTCTTGGATATTCTGTGAATATCTCCTTGTCTAAGTAGCCCTCTAGCATAGTCTTCGTCAGACTTATATAGCTCTGTTGCTCGTTTGACCACAAAGCGAACAAATGACTCCTTCTTGTGACGCGCCACTTTTCCAGAGGTAATCTTGTTTCGCTTCATGGTACCAGTTCTGTCATTGACGCCAGAATTGGTTTTGACATCCCTTAACGTAGGCCTGAGTCGCTGCAGCATTGAGTGCACCAGCCTCCATCTCTGTATAGGGTCTTGGGTTTCTGCGGCCTCTAACATGATATTGTCCACGTCCAAGCGTTCTTGCAAGGATAGGTTTCGCATTCTTTCCAAGAGGTGGTGTTATTACCACCTAGTTCTTGCGCTGGCAACCTTGAGTTGCTCTCGAGCTAGATCTTTACGCAATTTGAGCATTCTACTGCCTAGTTATATAATAGTAATCCGTACTTAGAACTACCCTTGAGAGATTTCCACTTTCTAAGCCAGCCGCTATATTACATAGTGATGTTTAAACAGACCCTACTAGAACCTTCATTGGAATTGCTATGCTCAGAATTCGTTCTCTAAGTCGTTCCGCGCGCGCGATGCAGGCCCGTTCTGCACGGAATCTGCAATTTAGCCGTGGTGTTCATTCTAAACCTTCTTCTAAGTCCTCTTCAAACTCCTTTTACGCCGTCGCTGCCGGTGTTCTTCTCGGAGGCACTATTGCCTGGCAATGGTCTCCATATGCTGCTAATGATGGTCCCCATTTCCTCAAGGAGAAAGAAGTTGAAACCCCAGTAAGCAAAATTACCGTTGAAGACATTGAGCCCGCTCAACCCAGCGCTTACGACCCTGAGACTGGCGAAATCAACTGGGATTGCCCTTGTCTTGGTGGAATGGCCAGTGGTCCTTGCGGAGAAGAGTTCAAGGCATCTTTCTCATGCTTTGTCTATTCCAAGAGTGAGCCCAAAGGTGCTGAATGTATTCCTTTATTCCAAAAGATGCAGTCTTGCTTCCGCGCTCATCCAGATGTCTATGCCGAGCACTTGGACCACGGTGAAGGCGTAGAGCCAGCTGACGAGGAAGAGAAGTCTGCCAAGGCTAAAGCAGTTGCTGTCGATGAGAAGCGCCCGCAAAAGCAGCTTAAGAGTCTCGAGGAATTTGCCAATGACAAAACCGAGACCCTGAAGGCAGAGCTTGCCAAGTTAGATGATGAGATCATTGGAACTGTTGGAAAAGCCAATAAAGAGGCACGTACTAGAGCGACAAAGTTGCGTCAGGAGCTTGAGGCTCGTAAACAACGTCTCACTGCTGCTGTCGGAGAATCAGCCGAGGACCTTAAGGCTAAGGCCGAGAAAAACATCCAAGCTGCCAAGAATGCGGCCAGTGACTGGAAGTCAAGTGCACAGGACAAGGGAGCTGAGATCAAGGCCGGTGCTGATTCGTGGGCTTCTGATCTCCAAAGCAAAGCTGGCTCCGCGTATGACACTGCACGCAAGTCCGTCTCGAGCACTGCGTCTGATTTGAGTGACAAGACCGCTGATCTCAAAGACAGAGCCGGCTCCAAATTTGATGATGCAAAGACCAATGCTGCTGAGTGGAAGTCAGATGCTGAGTCGAAGGCCGCTGAATGGCAAACAGAAGCAGAGAAGAAGGCTTCGCAGTGGAAAGCTGAGACCAGCGATAAGGCTTCAAATCTTCAACGTTCTATCTCTGATGCCTCTTCTGATGCGAAGTCAAAGGCTTCTGATTGGCAATCTAGAGCATCTGGCGCTGTTTACGATGCTAAGGCCCAGGCCGCTGAGTGGCAGGATTCTGTTTCCTCTGAGGTAGCCGGCTGGAAGTCTGAGGCTGAAGCAAAGGCTGCTCAATGGCAAAATGACATCAATTCTAAGACCTCTCAGCTGAAGCGCTCGGCATCTGATGCTGCCATTGATGCGCAGGATCGCGCCTCCCAGCTACAGGTCGATGTCACTGCGAAGGCCAGCGAGTGGAAATCCCAAGCTTCTGATGCCGCCTCTCAAGCTAGCGCCAAAGCTGGTGAGTGGAAGTCTGAGGTCGATGCAAGAGCCAACGAGTGGAAGTCTCAAGCTTCTGATGCCGCCTCTCAAGCTAGCGCCAAAGCCGGCGAGTTGAAGTCTGAGGCCGACGCAAAGGCTACTGCATTGAATCAAGCCGTCTCTTCCAAGACACAAGACCTCAAGTCAGCCACTAACAAATCGGTCTCCGATGCCCAAAGCTTTGTGTCCGAGAAGTCTGCAGAGCTCAAGGATGGAGTGGACAGCGCAGCTTCTCGTATTTCAGATGAGGCCCAAAATGCCTCTTCGAAGTTCAAGAATTTCTACAACGATGCTCCCACCGTGGGCGAGCTTGAAAGCGAGCTCAAGCAGCGTTTCCAGAGCGATCTTCAGAAATTTGAGTCCAACCCCGGAAAAGACGCGGAGATCGTTCTTGCCGCCTCTGAGGAGTAATGTATATAACGAACTGTAGCGATTTTGTACCTTGTCACTGATTTGACACTTCACTGGAGCGGCAATCAAGGACTAGACGCAGTGGCAGAGAGATTTTGCATGGGCTGCAAAGCGTCACCCTACATCTCTTAGTACCAAATCCAATGATACATAGTTGACTCCTGAATGCAAATATTATACAAATATTTATGTGACTGGGCGCAGTCAATTCTACCACTACAAACACTCCCCGTGACACCAGGAGGCTTTGATGCCCGCAATTTGCAGTGGAATGCAGCGATTTTGGACAAAAGCTATAGACACATCTTTTATCACTGTGCGCAGATACCTGATGTTTACTACGTGTCACAGGAGGTTTTGTAAATCATCGATATCAATGGGCTGATCAGAAACCCAGAATATATTCTCGTGGAGGCTCACAGAGACCTTTTTGTCACCAAGACCTAGATGAAAGCACCTGCGGTCCGTGGGGTCGGGTTGCACATCTACACCGCGATCAACACCCCAATCGAGCAGCACTTGCTCGAGGGAAACATTGGATGTCGGTATATTGAGCTGCGAGGTTTCTCCCGATCGGTCAAGTAAGGCATTGATCGTGTTCAGAGAGAAAAGCAAAGCACTCTCCAACTGTCTAGGCAAAGTTGAGTCCAGCTCTTTTATTAGCCTTTTGATAATAACATAGCGACGTAAAAGCTCCTCGGGGGTCCATGAACAGGAAAGAGCAGCAGTCAGAATATCCAATACACTAGTTTCATCCAAACCTAGTGTAGCCCAGTAACTTAGACTAATTTTGGAAAGGAGACTGGCATCCGCAGTAGGGGCCCAGACTTTGAGGCAAATAGATATGATTGTGCTACCGTTACTCAAATGTAAAATTTCCTGTGAAACATTAGGCGCTTGATCGAAGATTGTTTCCTGAAGGAGCTCAATTGCATCGACCAGATTGAACTGAAGTAAAAGAGCCCAATGGGATGCATCTGGTAATTGCCTAGCGAGTGGTAAAACGACGGTCTTGATCTCCTCATTTACAGAAACTAGAATTGTCTTGTTTCGCATTATAATCTCGAAGATTTCATGATGAGAAGTATCCCAATTCGTTAGAGCCTGCTCTAATTTTGGGAGCCATTTATGCATCAGAAGTTCTCTCAGATCTAGCATAGACTGAAACTCCGTGATTCTCGAATATAGTTTATCGCTATAAAAGTCCAGATCGAACATTTCTTCCCCAGCTACCACCAAGGCGAGGTCGTCAAGATACAAATCGAACCAATAGTCTTTATACTTGCTATATAGCGCGTCAATAGCAATATCGCGGGATTTAGCCAGAGTTATTAGTTCTCTGACTGCCTCGATCTGCTGCCGAGTGTCCATGCCTTCGCTTACAAGGGTTGACCAGATGCTTACTAGGCTCTTTGCTAGGCGCTCGAGATAGCCTCGTAGACTATATGGCCCGGCACATGGTGGCCAGATGCTCTCTTGTTGATGCCCTTGGATTATGCTTATTGTTCACATGTATGAATGATGGCCTGTATTTTGTTTTCGAATGTCTATTTATTGTGGCAAGCCTTGTCAAGCTTGGGCTCTATCACTACACAAAGTTTTTCGCTATAGGCGTCGCATTAGCGCTACTTTTGGCACGACCCGCTCCCAGTTGTTTTCCTATATTGCACTTTTTCTCAATAACAGTCATTTCCACCACCCTTGCTAGCGAGCAGCGTGGTCTTCTACCTTTATGGCTCTGTCAGGGTGTGGCCCTTTGTGGTGCCTATATATCCAATGCTGCGACCATTTTAGTAGAGCAGAAGACCCCTTCTATATCACAACTCTTTGACTTAATAGCCGCTCCCAGGGCCAGTGGGCTCGATCGACTCCCTATTCGGGTGCGTTTGTTGATGCCGCTTTTGGTCGCCTGTCTAGGTGCATGCGCTCTTACAGACGGTGATGTCAAAAAAATTAGACACCCGTGGCTTTGGGAAGTTGCAGCATTTTTACGAGTGACTTTTTCGGTGTCTCAGGGACGCAATGCGCTCGATTGCAAAGTGCGATTTGTCCAAGATCATCTGGTTGGCCTTATACTTAACAAAGCCTGCGCCGAGACTATAAAAGTCAAGGTAGACGCTGTAGAATGGACTCAACTTTGGGCAAGAGATAATTTGATCATTATTTATGGACTTAGCCCTCGTGTGGACTACTCGGTGCATTTAGAAGATCTTACGGGTAAATGCTGTGAGCTAACAGTGAGTACCAACGTTCCCGAGGCTGATTACCACAGTGGAGTCAGAAGGCAAACACCAATGACGACCCTGCTGGAGGCGCGTGATATCGCACTCACTACTTTGGCCGAAGAGAAAGCCAAATTCAAGAAATTGCGTAAAGATAACAATAAAGTGCTGGCGAACTTACGTCACGAGATAGAAGTTCAGCTAGCCAAGCAGAATAAAAGCAACAAAAGTGATGAGCGACTCGCCCGAAAAATTACGGCCCTGCAGGAGTCTAACAAGCAGCTGCAAGATGATATTAATGACATTGAGACTGCAACCACTGAGCTTCAGAAATCAATGCCTGAGTCGGATGCTGTGTTTTTATTGCGCGAGAAGGAATTCAAACAAGAGATGGAGCGCCTCATTACCGAGGAGAAACAGCTGGATGCTCAGCTCGGTGAAATGCGGTCCACAAGAGCAGTGCTTGAGCAAGAGGTTAACCGAACGGAAATGAGACAACTGAAACAGTCCCAAAAGCTTAAACGACTTGAGGAAGATGCCAAGAAGACGCGCGAGCAAACAAGTGCTTCCATCACAAATTCGATTGCTCAACGCAAAAGAGCCCGCCAGCAAAAGATTGATAGACGAATGAATCAACAGGCTGAGTTCGAGTCGTCAATAAAAAAATTAGAGCTAGGCGTGCAGGATCTTATCTCGCGCACAAGACTGTTCGAGGAGGCAAGATCTACGTGGTGACCTCGACCGCTGCCAGCTAGCTCAGTAAAAGTCTGGATTATCTTAGCTCCAAGCACACCTTATGGCACTAGGACTATCCTCCGATGTAAATTTCGATTCGGCCGAATTTCTATGAAATGATCCATATCTAGTATCACTAAATTACACAATCAGGTGCGCTTCAGCACCAACATATTCCCGCGATAGTTTTTAACTCGAAAATACACACCTAAACTTCTTTACCCAGCTCGTGAAAACGAGAATTTATATACACCATACTACTCGAACCCTCGTTTAGCACCTGATTGACTCTAGCAATCACCAATATATGGTCCTGAACAGGGATTGTCTTCTGAATATCACATATCAGAGAAGTTGCAGTTTTGATTCGCGGAACTACAAGGGAGTTGTGCTCAGTATTCTCGAACAAATCTGGATGCCCCTCGAATGGGTTGAAATTGTGGCCCTTGGAGCCAGCAAATGAAAGAGCCAGCTCTTTCATGGTCTTGTCATGAGGAATTAGATTTATAGCAAATGCATTGTGACTTTCTTGTAGTATTGCACTAGTTCTTGTAGGGGTTTGAATATTGAATGAGATTATGGGATCGGGGTCGAGAGATACTGATGCCAATGAGGAGATGGTCATTCCAGCTTGTTGGCCACTTGGTGACTTACAGGTGATTATACTTACGCTTGCACCTACTTTGCGCATTGCCTCCCTATAGTGACCTGTTAGTTTTGAGTATCCTCTTCTGATGCATTTGTTCATTCGAGGATTTTGTCAGCGACAGGTGAAAGTGAACTACTCACATGTGTATCCAAAGAGACCAAAACTTATGCATGTAAGGGTGTTTCTGGTTCGTTAAGAAGTACGAATATTCGATGATCCTAGATAACGGCCTTTGATTTAGCATTATGTATATCTATGTAGAAGAGCAAAGTCATTCCGCTGATCAGTGAAGACTGAGGTTATGGGAGCTTTAACATACAAAGATAGCCTCAGTGCCCCAACCAACCCCCAATCGATCAATATAGTCGTCCGCTGTAACAGTAACTCTCAAGTTCTATATTTACCAGCCATGCGGGATGTCACATAATACTTCCGAGACAAAAGTGGACTTGAGACATACACACATAGAGCTGCATATGTACTGAGCTTTTCGTGGCAAATCAATGCAGTGGCTTTTGAGGTCTTATTGGAGTGCACTGTGTGTTGGGAGAAGAGAACACTGGAAGGGTCAAGGCAGCTAGAATCCTAGCAGCTACCCATGATTTACACGCCTTCTATTACAAACGACACGATGAATATCTTGATAAGATTTATTGAATGCGCCCGGAATGAACTGTCAAAGTCAAATAGCGCTTCCAAATTCAGCTTTGTTTCACTTCAAATGAAACATTGTAGCAACCTAATTTTGACACGCATCGTGCAGATCTGTAGATCTGACCTTTCAATGCATACCCGCCCCTGTGCTACCTGTACGCGAGAGGTCGCTTGGTTTTATCTCTGTATAGAAAGTTCAGAGAATGCCGGTAATTTTACCGTGAAATATGAGGACACTAGCCTAAACTAAAGTCTTTGTAGTATGCAATGGGGTCGGAGATACCAATAGCTGCATACAGGAGACCATACGCATATCACGTCTCAGTATATTGGGAATATAACTGAGTCGTGTTGCATAAATGTTTGGGCCTTTTTGAATTCTATATTGTTAGCTAACGCGTGAATCTACTCCGAAAGAAGTCTTTTGGAATCACCTAATTCTATACTATCATCTTGGTATACAGCAGAAGCAAACCATTGAGCAAGAAAGCGTAGTGTTTTAAGTACCATAAGACTTTTGATGTGCGTGAACGTCATGCTGTTCAAACAATGAATATGCATTACTGAAGTACTTGATGCTCAATGGGAAAGACACAAATGTAGCAGTAGATCGTAATCATTTCAAGCTGTTCAATGTCGTTTTTGTTATATCCTCGTTTGCCTTGTAATTACCTCTCAGTGTCTGATCTCATAGGCCCCTATTTAGTGGTTGACGGCAAACAAGCTGAGCATGAACTTCAGAGCTATTTGAATTTCTCTAAATTCAGGAGGTAAATAACGTAACGAGTACCGGTGTTCCACTTTGTTTCAGTGTATGCACCTACTAATAGTCAGATAAGCATGCTTCCTTCAATGTATCCACGTTGTACAACTGTGGATCTGGAACTGATCTTCTTTCAACGGAGAATGAGATATCCAAAAGGGGACTTCTCTCTAGCTCGTGGCGAAAGCTAAACATGCGCTTGTGTGGGCACGTAAATAAGAATAAATTTATGCCTTAGAGTGCCAATCATGAGAAAATGCAGGGATGAATCGTTGCCCGAGGTCCCCTTTCAATGCTACTTTTCAACACGATTTGACACCTGAAACAAATTGGGATTTTGAAAACCAAGGAGGCGAAAGTAAAATGGTATCCGTAACAGACCAACCATCTCCATCAAATAGCAAGGAAATAAAGGGGTTTTATAATTGAAGGCTACATGCCAATATGTTTGGGCTGAGGGCAAGGTGCCACAACACTCTCACCGAAAAACAAATCAGTTCTTTCGGTTTCCAAACAATAGGACCCCTTACTTTAGCTGGCACGAAGTTGAACCCGACCTCTGTCCCAGGATGATATTTACCTTCGAATTATGTAATAATTACCGAGTGTGTTTTTCATTTATTAATGACAATTCATGCAATAGAGTCGTCGACCTGGCGGAGAAATCCAGTAGCGCAGTTTTTGTTTACACAACATGGTATTGAAGCACATAAAACTGTGTGAAGTATTCTTGCATTGAAACGTTTCACGTAAAAATGCTGCCAAATTGCTGGCTACCCGTTTACAATGACCCTCAATTCTCCGCCGTGCGCAGCTTAGAACAGTAAGACACAAATGTCCCTGTATCCTGGCTAGTCTGTGTAGGTGTGAGTGAATAGCACATAATGAACTATGAGAGGGCAGTAGGATTATTTTTCTCTTTTTCCATCTGGCCCTAACAAAGACCAGCTGACACATTCCCGCCACTGCATATGCAAGTGCGCTCGCTTGTGGATTAGGACAAGTGACATGCACCAGGGCTAGGGTGGTGCATGTAGCTTCTTGCTTGAACATAATACAATTTCTTTGTAGATTGTTTATGTTGAGCAGATATGAGTACAAACTTCTATGCGCCCATACAGCATAAGCTCAGGTAAGGTCACCGAGTGCTATTACCTGTAAATGCTCCAAGGAGCTGGGATTTCTTCTGATCTTACATCTGAAACATGTTGACAAATGCTGGAGCCACATTGAACTGATCTCATGCAAGTGCTACTACGTGATAAAACTTGAGAAAAACAACAAAAACATCACTGAACTACTGCTAATAACGTTATGCATATACAAGGATGACTGTGTAGTGAACAAGTTGTACACTCGGTGGTCGACACAGGGGTCTTGATACTGAGGACCACACCATCCCTATAATGGTCCTCATATTTGGCGCATCCTCGCTTAGAATCGTGTAAAACCTATTAGAACGCCATTTTCAAACAGACGATCTTTTTCCACAGTCTTGAAGGCCATTTGTCGTGGGCGCGTAGCGGCGGCGGTGATACAAGTAGCGTAACCATGCATGCATGAAACATTGCGTTACTATGCATTGCATATGCATATCCTTGTTTGACCTCGCGCATAGCTTCGCTCCGATCATATAAACCCATGAGAGAGTCGCTTCTACCAGACATCCCGTAATGATACTTGGTTCATCAAAGGCCATTGTTTTGGCACTTTTAGCCGGCGGTGATGCCTACACTACCATCACCGGCGGCCTTTGTGAGAAAGGCACTACTACACGAGTTTGTTCCGAGCACACTACGCTGACTACCTGCGACACTGTTGTATATCCTCTAATCGTCACAGTGTGCGAGAACTTGCTTGTTAACTGTAATGGCCACAGTTCCACCTATTCTGATTCCAAGCCGCCAGAGACTTCCGTTAGCACAGACACGGACCATCCCCACACAACTATTACACCCACTATAACCCCTACCAAGTCAGCTCCCCAGCCTGCTTGCACTCCTCAGGTGACCTCTAGTTGCTCTCAAAGTGTGTCCATGTCTACCTACACGGAATGGTGGGGACTGTTCACCAAGAGCTGCCCAGTGACTACTACTACTTGTGCTACAAAGACTGTTCCTTGCTCTCAGCCTGCAATTACCTCCTCTACCTCTAGTTCCAAGCCTCAGACATCACCTAACACATCTCCAACCAGTCCTGTACCCACACAACCCGCTTGTACTCCTGCAGTGACCTCTAGTTGCTCTCAAAGTGTGTACACGTCTACCTACAAGGAATGGTTTGGACTGATCACCAAGAGCTGCCCGGTGACTACTACTGTTTGCGCTACTAAGACTGTTCCTTGCTCTCAACCTGTGCAAACTCCCACTACCTCTAATACCAAGCCTCAGTCGCCGCCTATTACATCTCCAACCAGTCCTGTACCCACACAACCTGCTTGTACTCCTGCAGTGACCTCTAGTTGCTCTCAAAGTGTGTACACGTCTACCTACAAGGAATGGTTTGGACTGAT